>CM053030.1:363285091-363885091 GCA_028564925.1 Lithobates sylvaticus
CAAACTGATGTTTTCTAAACTGACATTCTAATTGTCAAAACCATAAAAAAGTAAAACGACCGAACTAAAAAACTGTATCCATACAATAATGCTTGTTCACACTTCATTAAGGAGAGTCACTTTGCAGGGATTAATATTTACATATGTTTTGTTTCTATGCACTTGCAGCTGCAAGTGTTACGGTAATTACTGATTTCACCTACCATGTGTCCACTGGCATTCGTCGTCTTACATTCTGCAATTCATCATTGCCAAAAAAACACTGGAGCCTGACATTTTCAATTGTGCAGCAAAATATTGTAATGAAACTTGAAGCTTAACACTTAAAATGTAAATAACAGAGCAATACTACATACCTGGGACATGGGGGAATGAGACTGTGTTATTCCTGGTGTTGCAACCTCTGGTTTGAAAGGATCAAAGTCCAGGTCTAGTAATGATTCTACTTTCTTTTCTTCTGTTGCTTCATTCTATTGAAAAAAAAAATCTAATATTTATTTTGTGAACATCTTTGTATTAATACAGAAATCTTTAACAAAGTTTCTTTTGTCAGAATTTAAAAAAAGCCTCTTCTGCCGACACTTGACTCCCTCCCCATCAGCAGAGCAGTGCAGGGTGACACTAATGCATTCCAATTTCAGTGTGCAGTTCTGCTAGGGGGGGGCGATTTCCAGGAAGAGGAGGACTGTCTTGGCATCTGCTAAAGCCAATCACAGTCCTGCTAGCCCCATCCACCATCTGGAGGAAGATGACTTACTTGGTTGCCACTACCAATCTCAGAAAGAAGGGATTTCACCATGATTGAGAAAACCACACTCAGGTGACAGTTTGTGAAATAACATAATAAGAAATAATAAGATTCTGGGGACTTTGTTGAAATTATTCCTGAACCTTTGCGTCACTTACTACTGAACCCCTGCACTCTGTGTCCCTTTCAGCCACAGCCAGTATTCAGCGCAATGAAAATCACACCCAACCACTTTTTCTCAGCTGCGGGGACCCAACTTAGGATCCTGCACACAGGCCCACTGCTTTCAGAAAATGCCCCTAAACTGAGCTCATCATTGCGCATCCATTTCATATGCTTGTATGTGACATCACATATATCACATACATCACATACAAGCATGTGGGCTGAATGCGATAGGTGGCTCAGCAGGATGCGTGTGCAAGGACAGGTAGATGTGTCTCATCTCTGCTTCCTTTCACCACTCTGCATATCACACATATCATAGATGAGAGGGTACAGCGGTGGAGCAGATGAGCAGGAGGGTACAGCAGTGGGGAAAAATGAGCAGGAGGGGTTCAGAGGTCGAACAGAAGAGCAGCAGGGTTTAGTGGTGGGGCAGATGTGCAGGGAGGTACAGTGGTGAAAGAGATGAGAAAGGGGTTCAGCAGTGGGACAGAAGAGCAGGGGGTTCAGTGTTGGGCCAAATGAGCAGGTGGGTTCAGTGTTGGGGCAGAAAACCACGGGGTAGAGCAGTACGGAAGATGTGAAAGGATGTGTATTGGTGGGGCAGATGAGCAGGGGGGTTACAGTGGTGGGGCAGAAGAGCAGGGGGAATAGTGGTGGGGCAGGAGAGCAGGGCGGTACAGAGGTGAGACAGGTGTGTAGGAAGTACATTGGTGGGGCAGATGAGAAAGTGGGTTACAGTGGTGCGGCAGATGAGCAGATGGGTTCAGTGTTAGGAAAGATGAGAAGGTGATTCAGTAGTGAGACAAAGAGCATGGGGATATGGCGGTGGAGCAGATGTACAGGGAGGTACAGTGGTGGGGCAGATGGGAAAAGGGGTACATTGATGGGGCAGATGAGCAGGGGGATTACAGTGGTGGGGCAGAAGGGCAGGGGAGTACAGTGGTGGGGCAGATGTGCAGGAGGTGCAGTGGTGGGAGGGGTGAGAAGGGGTTTCAGCAGTGGGACAGAAAAGCAGGGGGGTACAGTGATGGGGCACATGAGCGGGGGGTTACAGTAGTGGGACAGATGAGCAGGGGGCATTCAGTGTTGGGCCAGATGAGAAGGGGTTACATTGGATGGAGAGATGAGAAGGGGGGGTTCAGTGGGGCAGAGGAGAAATTTCATACATCTGTGGAACACATGAGCATGGGGTTAAAGTGGTGGAGCAGAAGAGCAGGGTGAACAGAGGTGGGGCAGATGTGCAGGAGGTACAGTCGTGGGGCAGATGAGAAAGGGGGTTACAGTGGTGGGGCAAATGAGCAGATAAGTTCAGTGTTAGGACAGAATACAAGATGATTCAGTGGTGGAGCAGATGTGCATGGAGGTATCGTGGTGGGGCAGATGAGAAAGGGGGGACATTGGTGGAGTAGATGTACAGGGGGTTACAGTGGTGGGACAGATAAGCAGTGGCATACAGTGGTGGGGCAGATGTGCAGGGTAGTACAGTGGTGGGGCAGATGTGCAGGGGGTTACAGTAGTGGGGCAGATGTGCAGGGGGTTACAGTGGCGGGGGAGATGTGTAAGAGGGTACATTGGTGGGGCAGATGAGCAGGGTGGTACAGTGGTGGAGCAGATGAGCAGGGGGTTACAGTGGTGGGGCAGATGAGCAGGGGGGTTACAGTGGTGGAGCAGATACGCAGGGGGTTACATTGGTGGGGCAGATGAGCAGGGGGGTGCAGTGGTGGGGCAGATGTGTAGGGTAGTACAGTGGTGGGGCAGATGTACAGTAGTGGGGCAGATGTACAGGGGGTTACAGTGGTGGGGGAGATGTGTAAGAGGGTACATTTGTGGGGCAGATTAGCAGGGTGGTACAGTGGTGGAACAGATGAGCAGGGGGGTTACAGTGGTGGGGCAGATGAGCAGGGGGTGCAGTGGTGGGGCAGATGTGCTGGGTAGTACAGTGGTGGGGCATATTTACAGTGATGGGGCAAATGAGCAGGGGCATACAGTGGTGGGGCAAATGAGCAGGGGGGTTACAGTGGTGGGGCAAATGAGCAGGGGGGTTACAGTGGTGGGGTAGATGAGCAGGGGGGTACAGTGGTGGGGCAGATGTGCAGGGTAATACAGGCAGATGTGCGGGGGGTACAGTGATGGCGCAAATGTACAGTGGTGGGGCAGTGATTGAGAGTGTGAAGTTTACATTTTTTGTTATAAAATCGGCACGCTCAATTTCTTTGAAAACCTTTTTCGGCACAATGTGCTCAAAAGGTTGCCTACCCCTGTTATAGACTGAGAAATAGCATCTATAATGAAATGAGGAGTCTTCACAACAGAAAATGGATAAATGGAATCACAAATTTTATATAGTAAAGCTCCATCTCATACATACAAGAGGATATCCTATTAAGAAAAAGAGTGTTATATATCATAAGATTATTTTTTAGACCAATAATTTAAACTAAAAGTGTGCATCCAAATTTAAATCACAGGCAGATGGATAATGCTCACAAAAGAAACATAAAAAGCTAAAATGATTTATCTTCAGAGTTGGAAAAACAGCAACTCAGCATTTTGCTGCAAGAATGCTGATAGCCTGCACGCAATGGCAGCTCTGCAGTAAAATAATTGTTTTCTGGGTCTTATAAGACTTAACAAGGGAAAGTCACTCGGGATGTAGAATAGGTGCAGTGTGCAATGTTTAGAGACAGTGGGTTTGATTGACTAAAGCCAAACAGACTGTTTACTTAGCAAGGGAAGTTGCACTTTGCAAGAGAATTCGTCCCAGGGCTTAGTGAATAAGGTGAAGTTTTGCTGACTTTCACCATCTAATCATGAGTCATAAAATAAAATCCTCAGCTGTTAAACTTTTCAGATAAAAGCCAACCCTTAGGCCCCATACAAGTTTTATGATGATAAAACGTATCTATTCAGTGCTCTGCATCTAGTATTAAGAAAACACAAATTCTTAGATAAGGATTTTTATCCTAAATTTTTTTTTTTTTCAAAAAAATACTTTCATAGATTTCTCACCAACCAGTCTATTTTCTTCTATATATTCACCCAGCCTAATGGCACTCATCATTGCTTGTTACAGAACTGAAGCATAAATCAAATTTGATATTCACTGTAAAGGACAGGCAAGACCTCTAAACATTATTTCATACATGCCTTATACATGTGTGTATAAATAAATATACATTACTAACCTGTGATGGAGTTGTCACATTGATCTCAGGGACAAAATTATCTTCAAAGAAGCTAATAATGTTTTCCTGCTGCAGTTCTTTTGATGGCGTGAGCTTCGGTAATGGAGGAACAGGAGGGCCTTTTCTCAGCTGCCATTAAAACATTCATTATTTCAATTGTGACACACTTATGTCCATAATTCACCTTACAGATAGTGTATAATCTAATAACTGTATATTCTACCAACAAAGGATGGCCTAGAAAACATTCCCTTTGGAAAATACTCCTGTGAGATGTATCTGATAGCTTTCTGAACCAAAATCAAATAGGGAAGTTAGTGCAGCCTAAAGTACATGATTTTACTCTATCTATAAATATCTGCACTTCGGAGTTCTAGTACTAGCCTTAGTATGACTAATAAATGGCACACCTAAGATCTAGGATTTGTATTTAAATGGTGACACATTTGGATGCGTATAAAGCATGTTTAACTGTGAAGATGGTAAGAGTACTGTATCTATCACTGTGCAAAACAGAGAATAGTAATACTCCTGACTATAGTAAAGCAAAGCATTATGGGTGCTGAGGTATAACTAGCATACTGATATCAGATATTCTAAAGCCTTTCAGTGCAACAGATCATATATACCATCATAATTCATTGGTACAACCCATATTAGGTACTGTATACATGTCAAACATAAATGAATACATGAAATGTGTATTTCAATATAATCAACATCATGTATCAATAATTTTACTTAAAGTGTATCTATAGACATTTTTTTTTTTTTTGTTTGGATAGGGCAGGGAGGAGTTGGATCTCTTGCCAAGTCTTTGTTGCGTTTTGTGTCCTCCAAAACAGCCTTGTCTCTGGCGAGTTTTCCCCAGCTATATTTTTACTAATGTGTTGAAAGAGTGATATTAACCTAAGTGAGATAAATCACTCTTATGCCCCGTACACACGATCGGATTTTCCGACAACAAATGTTGGACGTGAGCTTGTTGGTGGAAAGTCCGACCGTGTGTATACTCCATCAAATATTTGTTGTCGGACTTTCCATCAACAAATGTTGGCTAGCAGGTCCTCAAATTTTCCGCCAACAAAACTTTCCGATTGTGAGTACACAAGTCCGTCGCACAAAAGTTCACGCATGCTCGGAATCAAGCAGAAGGAGCCGCACTGGCTATTGAACTTCCTTTTTCTTGGCTTGTTGTACGTCTTGTACATCTTGTACATCACCACTTTTGTAATTGTTGGCCAACATTTGTGTGACCGTGTGTATGCAAGATAAGTTGGAGCCAACAACCTTCAAACAAAAATCCACGGTTTTGTTGTCGGAAAGTCTGATCATGTGTACGGGGTATAATGGAGCCCTGGATGGCAGTAAAAACCAGACTAATTCCTCTCTACTTTTAGTTTTCGGCTTGACACACACATTTATTTCAAGGATTAGTCTTGGTGTAGTCAGTGTGTCCTGGAGCATGCAGTAAAACAACAGTTTTTTTTTTTTGCTTTTGCATTTGTTTTCTAGTTTTAATTGCATCTAAAGAGCAAAGTGAAATGTAAATGTTAACAGACATTGAACATTGAAAAAAGAAAGAAGCGCTATAGTTCTAGCCAGTTGCAAGTGAAAAATAATTAACATTCATCAACTGAAATATAACTCACCAAATCTAATAACTCTGTAATCTTTGTTAGAGAAAAAAGGCAATATTATTAATATCACTAAGGAATCCAGTAATGGTTCAAAAATGTCTTGTACCCAAAAGTACACAATTAAGTGCAGTAACATTATTATATTTTAAAATTTACAAGTTTTAATGTATGCATTTTCTCATGCACACATTCCAGTTAGATTTATGTAAGCCTCTCAATGACTTGTCTATTTAAGTAGGCTTGTATTCACTTTGCAGTGTTATTGGGAAATGTTTTGGGGTAGATGTAAATATCAAAATCAATGTAGGTCAATGTGGTTGATTTACCTAAAGACAAATAGACTACTCACCTTGCAATTGAAGTTGTGCTTTGCAGGGCAAATTTCCAAAGCAATTCGTAAATGACGTTAAGCTCTGCTAAAATCCATCATCTAATCATGTGCAAGCAAAAATATTAATTTTTTTTTGTTTTGTTTTACTTGCATGTGATTGAGTATTCTTTGCAAAGTGAAATATCACCACATTCAGTAAGCTTAAGAGAAAATTCCCTTGCAAAGTGAACAGCCAATTTGCCTTTATTAAATCAACTCCAATGTCTTGGATCCAATTCAAGCAGTGATTAAGGCCCCTTTCACACTGGGGCGGTTTTCAGGCGGTACAGCGGTAAAAATAGCGACTGTACACCGTATGAAAAAAACGGCCCCATTCACTCCAGTGTGAAAGGCTTTCACACTGGAGCGGTGCGCTAGCAGGACGGTAAAAAAAAGTCCTGCTAGCAGCATCTTGGAGCGGTATAGGAGCGGTGTATTCACCGCTCCTATACTGCTCCTACCCATTGATTTCAATGGGACACCGCGGTAATACCGCGGCAATACCGCCGGCAATATGGCGGCGCTTTGCGGGGGCCGAATACCGCGGCTAAAATGACGGTAAAGCAGCGCTATATTTACTGTCGCCACGGCTCCCGCCCCAGTGTGAAAGGGGCCTAAGGGAGAATCACATATAAAGAAAGTCGTCATGAATAATCTGTTTTAAGCTCAGCTGGATATTAGGGATGTCCTTGAATATACACAGAGCAAAATTATAAGCGCAACACTTTTGTGTTTGCCCCTATTTATCATGAGCTGAACGCAAAGAGCTACGACTTTTTCTACGTACACAAAAGGCCTATTTCTCGCAAATATTGTTCACACATCTGTCTAAATCTGTGTTAGTGAGCACTTCTCCTTTGCCGAGATAATCCATCCACCTCAAAGGTGTGGCATAACAAAATGCTGATTAGATAGCATGCTTATTGCACAGGTGTGCCACAATAAAAGGTTACTCTAAAATGTGCAGTTTTACTGGATATCCTGGATATTGGCAGGAACTGGAACACGCTCTCATATACGCCGATCCAGAGCATCCCAAACATGTTCAATGGGTGACATGTCCAGTGAGTATGCTGGCCATGCAAGAACTGGGATGTTTTTAGCTTCCAGGAATTGTGTACAGATCCTTGCAACATGGGGCCATGCATTATCATGCTACAACATGAGGTGATGGTCGTGCATGAATGGCAAAACAATGGGCCTCAGGATCTCATCATGGTATCTCTGTGCATTCAAAATGCCATCAATAAAATGCACCTGTGTTCGTTGTCCATAGTTTACGCCTGCCCATACCATAACTCCACCGCCACCATGAGCCAGTCCATCCACAACGTTGACATCACTAAACCGCTCACCCACATGTCACCAACACCTCATGTTGCAGCATGATAATGCACGGCCCCATGTTGCAAGGATCTGTACACAATTCCTGGAAGCTGATAACATCCCAGTTCTTGCATGGCCAGCATACTCACCGGACATGTCGCCCATTGAGCATGTTTGGGATGCTGTGGATCGGCGTATATGACAGCGTGTTCCAGTTCCTGCCAACATCCAGCAACTTCGCACAACCATTGAAGAGGAATGGACTAACAATCCACAGGCCACAAACAACAACCTGATCAACTCTATGCGAAGGAGATGTGCTGCAAATGGTGGCACACTACATACTGACTGTTTTTTGGAAGACCCCCCCCCCCCACCCCCATACAGTAAAACTGCACATTTTAGAGTGGCCTTTAATGTGGCCAGCCTAAGGCCCACCTGTGCAATAATCATGTAGTCTAATCAGCATCTTGATATGACACACCTGTGAGGTGGATGGATAATCTCGGCAAAGGAGTAGTGCTCACTCATACAGATTTAGGCCTTTTTGTGTACATAGAAAAAGTTATAGATCTTTACATTCAGCTCATGATAAATAGGGGCAAACACAAAAGAGATGTGTTTATAATTTTTCTCAGTGTATTTAGACAATAGGAATTTATATTAAAATAAGGGGTTGTCTTAGAAAAGGGAAAACTCGTTATTTTAAAATTAGATTAGATTTTTTAATAAATCCAGTATAGAGAGATTTAGGTACAGTTGGAATAATGAAAAGTGTAGATAAAAACAAATGTCTATTAGAATTATCAACACTTTTGGTAATTAGGTTCAAAGTTGGTGGATGTTTACAGTGCAGAGCTCCTGACACAAAGAAGGATGCCCTACCCTAGGTCCTCCTTTACATTATCAAACCCTGTAACCCTCAAACTAACCCTCCCTGTAACCCTGACACTAACCTTATGTGCATAACCTGTTGTTTGAATATTTACCTCTTGTGTTCCTAGATCCTCTGCACCAAGCACCATCCTATACTGTATCAAAAGTCATCAGAAACAAAGTCCTGGCACTGAAATCTACTGCTTCAAGAAATGAAACTCTCTTTTTCAAATAAAATGGGTTTGGTTTACCAAAGAGGCAAAACGATTCACTTATCACATGGAAACATTGTCTATTTCTTTAGTAAATAGACCTCAAGAATATAGAAAATTCAGTGTTCAAGAGCCCAGATCCCCCACAGCTACTACCCTTTGTTCCACTTGACCCTCCCTTCTAGATTGTAAGCTCTAATGAGCAGGGCCCTCTGATCCCTGTATTGATTTTCATTGTAACTGCACTGTCTTCCCGATGTTGTAAAGTGCTGCGCTATATAAATCCTGTATAATAATAATAATAAAACAAAGTCTGCCTATGCAGAAGAAGCATATCTTGCTTTAACTATGAAAACAATCTTGCAGGTAATCAAATGCACAGCCATCCAGATAGTTCAGTTTGTACAGTGTACAATTATGAAGATCTCCTAATGGTCTCCCAATTCCTCCCATTGCTCATTTATTCTATGTTGGCTTACATGAAACCTGTAATAATATAATACCTTCATTGGGTTGCTCAAATATAGCAAATATGGGATGTAAAGAAGTGAAAATGTGCCTAGCTGTATGTAGCTGCTTATATAAATTTAACAAGCATCTTGATATTGCTGTGTATTAAGTCGTTTTTTGTATTTTCTATAAATTAAAGATTTATTATCTAGCCTGCAGTTAGCTCTCCATATGCTGAAGCATAGCATCTGACAGCTGTCAAAAATGATTAATGAGCTGCTTCACAAATAATAGAATCCTACACATCAATGATCACTACCTATTTCCCATGCAGATAGAACTTATAAATAATACATATTAGACTCCACTTAAAGTGGAACTAAACTCTCTCAATCAACATTGACTGTTCTAATACCTATGCTGTTAGTATTAGTAAATAGATAGGAATTATATTTACTTGCTTTAAACTTTTATTTTATTTTATTTTTTACATTTCTTCAGTTGCCTTCTGGTTTCTTGCCTAGACCAAAACTAAGTCATACAACTTGAGCCTTCATGAGCATTTTATTTCTTCTGGAGGAGGGGCTTGCTCAGCTAAGCACACCATGCATACCGGAGCTAAGGGCAAGTGGATTCCAGGAAGTAAATGCTACATGAATCATCTGCCTTTACTTAAGATGGCAAGAAATGCTAGGGGGTGTTTATCAAAGTGATTTTTCAACAAAATGAAGCATGGAAGCATGGATGGATGGGTGAGTTTGCTTTGAATATTAAAAATAAACATAGATTTTCAGCTTGTGGTGCTCAGATACAGTTATGTTCACCTTTAACATACCTGTGATGGAGATTTAGGCCTTGCAGGTGCAGGAGATGCAGGGGCTAATGTATGGTTTGGACTTGCTATTGGACTGGGGATCTGTGTAACTTCTTCAGGTGGCGATGGAGTCTTTGCAATGCGAAGGGGTCCAGAATCACTAAAACATAAAAAGTAGGTAAAAATTAGGATTGGTCAGAAGTGTATCAGCTTGGTTATAACACCATATTTAAAAAAAAAACAAAAAAACGATAGACCAGTGCACCATTTCTGATGTTAATGTTGTACATTCTTCCCACTGAAAAGCTGTAGTGTTGCAAACACATATCAACATTTTTTAGATTAGCACTTAAAATTCATACTTTGCATTACACGGTTATTCTATTCACTAGTTCAGTTTTATATTCCTCTCTCAGCAGAATAAATTCTATTAGCAGGCATGTTGTAGTAGCATATTAAAAGGGCAGCAAAACCTGGAGGCTAGCAACAATGGTTCATTCCTAAATTACTAAGGGTCTACTGGCTGTCGAATTTACAATATGCTAGGAGCTACATTTATTTTACCCAAGGGAAAATAGCACACTGACACTTCAAGTCCCAGCTACTACTGAGTACCAAACTAGACTACATGTTTTAAATTCCATGATTGAGAATTTGATATTCAATCATACAAGAAAAGCACAGCTAAACAATGCTTTTACTAAGGTATGACAGTCCACTCACCATCGTTTTCTGTTGCAACATTAAAGAAACAAAATTATTTTGTGTTAACCAGCAACTCCAGGCAAGACGTGAAACCAATCAGTGAATTGCCAATGCTATCCAGCAAAACTCTGCATCAAAGCAATTTACTTGAAAGTGACACTATCACAAGACTGTTACTGGCCTCCTGAAGGAAATGCTATTTGCCTGGCTATGTCTGACCAAACAGACCCAGTACAAGCATGCTGTAAGTAGGTGTTGGAAAAGATTCAGAGTTCCTCATTCTGTGTCACCAAACCATTGAAGTCAGAGCATGATAGCCAGGGAGCTAGCATTCTTCAAAGGAGAGTTCAGCAACATCAGCCTCCATGATTTTTATATGAAAACATGGTTTATGGTTATTATTTGAGGCACTGTGGTTCTGAACAAGCCTCAAAACAGTGGCAGTAATGGTCCAAAATATTTCATATGGTTATATTTCAATTTGCTTGAAGTTGTTTAGTAAGATGTTGACTTTTTGGCATTCATGTTCATCTGTTCATATTTTTACAATAACTATAACCCATGCAAGGATTTGATAAAATCATCCTAAATATTATAATGTCAGAGAGTAAATCAATGAAATCGACATTGGGTAGAATGCTATGCTACTGATTGGATTTTAACTACAATGGGGGACATAAGATCAAACAAAAAAACAATGATTTCTGCAGAAAATTGCTTGGTTTTGTGTGCTGCGTGAGGGGTCCAGGAACTAAAGCAACTGAACTTACTATTGTAGTAAAATAAATACATATATTATATAGTAAAAATGAATGTACATTTTAAGTAACTACTAAATCTTTTAGTCCCGGTTAACACTACAGCGACTTAGGATCCGACTTGTAAGTCCTCAAGTCGCCCCAAGTTGCTGGACATAAGAAATGCCATAGAAATAAATGAGAGCCATCTTAATGTACACTACTGAAGTTGCTCCAACTTCAAAAAAGGTTTCTGTACTACTTCAAGGCGACTTCTAGGCAACTTGTACCCATAGATTTCAATGGAAGTTGCCTCCAAGTCAGCTATCCATCTATATTGAAGCGACTTTACAGGAAAAAGAAAATAATTTACCCAGGTACTTCCCATGTTTACCCAGGCAACCCCCTCCCACAGAGCTCATTATTCTGTGATTGGCCACAGCCAAAGTCGCTTGTCCTGGAGGCAACTTTAAGTCACATTGTAAGTTGCGCAGAGTTGCGCTGAAGTCACCTCCAATTTGCCTAGCAAAGTCGATCTGTAAGTCGGGTTGCCCCTGTGTAAACCGGCACTTACTTGTGAATTTATTTTTGTTTTTAATAAATATACCAGACTGCAATTTGAATCCCAGTTATGGATGAATTGTATACAACACTGTATCTTTTTAGTATTGCAATACAAACTGTAATCATATTTTTTAAAACGGTACCTACCTTGGTGCTCCTTGAATAGTAAAAGCTTTATCAGCATGCTGATCTCCTAATGTGTTCATAACTTCAAACAGTTTGTGACACAGCTGCCAACAAAGAGAGAAAATAAACCTTCAATTAACCTTCAACTGTATACTGAGAATGAGAGCTGTAATTTTGCTTAAAATTGGAAATGTTATTCTTTCTAAATTTGTAGGTTATGAGGATATATAGAGATGGTTTCAATCTCCCCAATTGGGGCACAGACATCAATAAAAACCAGAGAGATATTCTAACCCTTACCAAAGCTATATTAAAAAAAAAAATGCTTTAAAGCGGTAGTAAACATTGCTGGAACACTTGTACCTACAGGTAAGCTTAAAATAAAGCTTACTTGTAGGTACAAGGAATATCTTCTACATGTGCACCGTTTAGGAGATATTCTCTGTCTCTTCAGCCAGGACCATGACCTACACATGCATCCTGAAGGGACGGCATACTCACACCGTCCCTTTAGAGCTCTATGCTGTGGCTGTGACTCCAGCGCAGTGATGTCATCGCGGCTTGGCTATTTATATGACCGGAGCCGACAAACCCAGAAGGAAGACCAGGAAGTCCTATCAATGGTGACAGCACGCTGCTGGAGGGCTTCTTTTTCAGGTAAGTGTTTCATAATGTGATATGCGATGCATAGTAGCACATTGGGATATTACTTTGCAGGATGATTTTTTTTTTGAACTGGTGAAAATTTACTACCGCTTTAAATACGTTTTAATCCTCAGAAAGGACATCATTTTCCAGACCCCCCCAAAGGTTGTCCCAGATACTTCCATCTGGCAAGTGACCTTTTTATTTTCATATTCTTACTATTACTTGTTCGATCCTAAAGACTATCTTGTCTTTCTCATTACATCTTTTCTTTTCTTTCTTCTTGTCCTTTAGTCCCGCTTTATACCCTACTACGCCACCTCACTATTCCTATAATTATAAGTCCTGATACTTCATGTTTTACCGCTTTTATTAACCCTATGACCTATATGTGCAATACATGCCATTACTGTTCCTTTTCTTTTTTTGTCTATGCCTTTTATATGTATTTCTTTTCTTGCTTTCAATGGTATATCTCATTTGCTATATTTGCACGTTATGTTCCTGAATCCCAATAATTACTTGTTATATTGTAAAAAATAAAGATATATTTGCCCCTAAGTACACTTTATTTAATTTCTTATTTAAAATGTGGCTTGTAATCTACTAAAATAATATGAATACAATGAACTAATGTTAAAGGCAAAACTTTTTTTTTTAATTTTGGATAGAGTAAGGGAGGATTAAAACCCCTGTCAGATTTTTTTGTTTCTATCTGTGTCACATTGGAGAGATTCACCTTCACCTCCTGTTCCATAACCAAACAGGAAGTGAGAGTAAATCCCTGCAAATTAAGGGAATTCCTTGGGGACCCCCAGGTCAAAAGAATTAGTTTCCCCATTGGAAGAGTTCCCCTCTATTACTTTTCTTGGGACAACCCAAAAGTCTGGGTTTTCGTTTACTTTCACTTTTAAAGATAATGATAAACAGGACAAATAGAGAGGGTGAATCCCCTTAACAGGGAACCAGACAGCAGTAAAAACTGACAAGTGTTCTAATCCCTCCACACTCTATCCAAAACGTAAAAAAATAAATTTGCCTTTAGTTGTACTTCAATTTTTTCTGTATCTATTGCCCCCTTATGCCCCATACACACGGCCAAAACTTGTCTTGCATACACACGATCGCACCAAGTTGTCGGAAAATCCGATTGTACCGAACGAGGTGACGTACAACACGTACGACGGGACTACGAAGAGGCCAGTAGCCAATAGCTTTCGTCCCCAAATTTATTCTGAGCATGCGTTGCACTTTGTGCGTCGGAATTCTCTACACACAATCAGAAAAAGCCAGAGCTGATTTAGTTGTCGGAAAATTTTGGGTCCTGCTTTCAAACTTTTTCCGTCGGAAATTCCGCCGGAAAAAGTCCGCTAGCGCCCACACACGATCAGATTTTCCGACAACATAATCCGATCAGACTTTTTCCGTCTTTTCGACCGTGTGTATGGGGCATTAGAAGTATTTTACATCCTGTGTAACCTTTACAAGGATTTTCCTGACAAAATAATGGTATAGTATTGCTTTCCTGTTTATACGAGGATGTTGATTAGGACAAAAAGGCAAAAACATGGGAGATTGTCCTTTGGTATGGCTGTTTGCTGGCGCAGTCAGTGAGAAAAGAAATGTGGTCTTGCCCACTCTCAGGGTCTTCTTTATACCCCTACAGAAAAATGTGTAGTTTGAGCAGTTCTGTTGATTTAAGACTGATGTCTTTTCATTTTTCATTCAGCGTGCATGTTTTTATTTGCTTGTCCTTGTACCATCATAATTCTCTACAAGAGATGTATAGCCAATATTTTTCTCTAGAAAGCTCAGCTGAGTAAAGCAATAAAAATAATGCAGCATTTATTTTTCTTATACATGAACTGTTTACATATGGCACAGCTGGGAGGCTTGAATTAAGTTAAGCAATAAATATGCAGCGTTTCTGCTCACTTTAATGTATGCGTTCAAATAAGGAACAGATTTTAAAGCAATGCCAAAATGCCAGCTCCTCAATAAATAAGCAAGTAACACAGGCAGCTATTTTACAATGGAGCAAATCGTTCTCCAGGGAGAAATATTTTTCCCATTGTTTTCATAAACCTCTACAACGTACAGTGATAGGAGATGTTAAACTTGGCAGTTTACAAATAAATCTGAACAGTCCTGCAATGACTTTCATGCTTGTAGACAGTTACAAAGGCAGAAGAAATTCAATTGTTTCCAAGCTAAACACTATAAATTTACAGAGAGTGCTTAGCGATAAATGAAAACAAAGTTACAAATGATAAATATTATAATGAATACTGCTGCAAAGAACGTTGTTTAGAAACAGTCCTATTTCTCTAAGGTGCCGATATATACACCAGTTGTTGAGCAGATTAAGCCATTTTAGTGCATTTTTTAAGGCTTTCTTCATTGTATTTGCGCACGATACTAAGCTAAGCAGGGCAAAAACTTATCCGCAGGATGTGGAAACCTTGCAAAAAGATCTGAACAAATTAATGGGGTGGGCAACTACATGGCATATGAGGTTCAATGTAGAAAAATTTAAAATGATGCATTTGGGTGGCAAAAAATATGAATGCAATCTACTCACTGGGGGGAGAACCTCTGGGGGAATCTAGGATGGAAAAGGACCTGGCGGTCCTAGTAGATGATAGGCTCAGCAATGGCATGCAATGCCAAGCTGCTGCTAACAAAGCAAACAAACAGAATACTTGCATGCATTAAAAAGGGGATTAATTCCAGAGATAAAATGATAATTCTCCCGCTCTACAAGACTCTGGTCCAGTCGCACCTGGAGTATGCTGCCCAGTTCTGGGCACCAGTCCTCAGGAAGGATGTACTGGAAATGGAGCGAGTACAAAGAAGGGCAACAAAGCTAATAAAGGGTCTGGAGGATATTAGTTATGAGGAAAAGTTGCGAGCACTGAACTTATTCTCTCTGTAGAAGAGACGCTTGAGAGGGTATATGATTTCAATATACAAATACCATACTGGTGACCCCACAATAGGGATAAAACTTTTTTGCGGGAAGGGAGTTTAACAAGACAAGTGGCCACTCATTAAAATGAGAAGAAAAGAGGTTTAACCTTAAACTATGTAGAGGGTTCATTACTGTAAGAGCGGCAATGATGTGGCATTACCTTCCACAGGCGGTCGTCTCAGCGGGGGGGTATCAATAGTTTCAAGAAACTATTAGATATGCACCTGGACGACCACAACATACAGGGATATACAAGGTAATACTGACATATGATCACACACATAGGTTGGACTTGATGGACTTGTGTCTTTTTTCGACCTCACCTACTATGTAACCTACTATGTAACTATGTATACTATTACTATGTTCTGAAGCATGCCATACAAAACTGCAATCCTATTTTTTTTTTTACAGCGCATTACGTGGGTGTGAACTGAAACCACAGGACATAACGCAAATTGCCTTATTCTAACATTGGGGCCATGTATAGAAATGATGCTGGTGTGAACAAAACCTAGATGTTCTGCTGCAAGATAAATCCGGGTATTGAATAGCCGATACATACATACGATCCTTACTGGTGAGTGCATGCAGTTTTCACATAACCACTTCCTTTGTCATCCCCATAATATGCAGGTTTAGCATGAGTGCTTGCCATCTAAATCAGTCAGATTTGGCCCTGAATGATCAGACTGCTTTCAGCCCCACAATGTCAGACGTCTTTATCTTTGTAAGCAACGTAGCAATGTTGGAAACAAAAAAGGACATATGACCATAAAGTTGAAGAAAAAAACCCACCTTGTATCCTCAGAACCCTAAACCCAAAGCTGATCTAGAGGAGGGCAAAACAATTCTAATAGAATTCTTATAAAAAAAAAAAAATATCATAACGAATTTATAATACCTACTGGAGTGTCACAATTATTTAAATTTATTTTTAAACAGGAATGGTTTGATCTTGTGCACAATACCGAAATACCCAACTCACAAGGGCACTGCCTCATAAATTCTCCTGTTTATCATCAAATGTTGTGTTTACTGTATTATACTGTAAACAATATGCCCTTCCAGAGAGACCTATATAGAGAAATGCAAAAGTGGCTGTCCATAAGACTGCGCCATCATCATTTTTAAATTAAAGAAAATCATTATAACACTCCAGTAGAAAAACAATGCTGTATACCGGGTCACGGCAAAAAAGTGCTGAAAGCTAATATCATTACAGAACAAGAGGGGGAGTACAAACCTCAATGCATGACAACGGGTTTAACATTGGGGAGAGAATTTATGACCTTATGACCTTATGTAAATGAACTGCTTTGTAAGTCAGACTGTAAATTTGGAGTTTAAAGTGGTTGTAAACCCTTACAGACCACTTTGACCTACAGGTAAGCCTAGATTAAGGCTTACCTGTAGGTTCAAAAAATATCTCCTTAACCTATACGGTTAAGGATATATTTTCCAAAACGCAGGCACCGCTGTCTACGGCGCATGCGCGCTGTAGACAACAGTGCATGCGCACTGGGCGCGCGGCAAGTGAAGGCAAACATGCCGTTACTTACGGCTCCCGCGCGCATGCACCGGAGGGACTCACAGCGCCGGAGCAGCGATACCCAGAAAGAAGATGGACGCTCCGTGGAAGAGGAGACAGCGGTGACATCGCTGGCTCCTGTGTCAGGTAAGTGACACATAATGGGCTACTATGCAATGCATAGTAGTCCATTATGCTTTACCTTTGCAGGGAAACAAAGAGGAAGTAAACCCATCAGGGTTTACTTCCTCTTTAACCCTTTCACTCCTAAGCCTATTTCTGACATTTGTTGCTTACAAGTTAAAATCCATCTATTTTTTGCTAGAAAATTACTTAGAACCCCCAAACATTACATATATATTTTTAGCAGAGACCGTAGAGAAAAAAATGGTGATAATTGCAGTTTTTTTATGTCAAACGCTATTTGCGCAGCGGTCTTTCAAACAAAATTTTTGGGGAAAAAATACACTTTCATGAATAAAAAAAAAAAAAATGTTAGCCCAATTTTTTTCTATAATGTGAAAGATGATGTTATGCCAAGTAAATAGATACCTAACATGTCATGCTTTGAAATTGCGCACACTCATGGAATGGCGACAAACTACGGTATTTAAAAATCTCCATAGGTGACACTTTAAAAAAAATGAACTGTTACCAAGTTAGCGTTACAGAGGAGGTCTTTTACTATTATTGCTTTCACTCTGATGATCGCGGTGATACCTCACATGTGTGATTTGAACACTGTTTACATTTGCGGGCGCAGCATACATATGCATTTTCTTTGCTGCGTGAGCACGCAGGGACGGGGGTGCTTTTAAAAAAAAAAAATTCTCTTATTTATTTATTTGTTAACATTGCTGTTATTTTTATTGCTGTCACAAGGAATGTAAACCTCCCTTGTGACAGTAATAGGTGGTGACAGGTACTCTTTATGGGGTGTTCTGGGGTCTAAAAGATCCCAAATCCCTCCTTTGCACTTAAAAGTATTCAGATCGCCAAAATCAGTGATTCTGAACACTTTTTTTTTTTTTTCAAATTGGCGCCATTGGCAACCGAGTAAACCGTAAGTGAGTTTACATCGGAGACCCGATCAAAGCCAAATCCAGCTTTGTTCGGGTCCCAGCCTAGCCGGCAGACATGCCAGCTGTTAGCTCAGGCCTCCCGGTGGGATGGGAACAGTGGCTGAAGGCGGCGGGGGATGGGGGGACATCCCACTCTTTCAGGATTACAGCCAAGCGGCTTTTAGTCACATCGGTTGTTATCACTAAAAAGCCAACCGCTGGCTCTGAAAAACGGTACTGGGGTGATTCTTACAGCTGCAGGAATCAACCCGGTATAACCCCTTCAAGCCATGAACGCATATTTGCGTACGGTCGGCGTGAAGGGGTAACGTATTTACACTCCATCTTTTAATATGCAATTTACATTTTATTTGTATAAAATGCTTTTCTTATCTGCTATCTGTTTAAGTGTTTCGAAAGCTTGGATTTTTTTATATATTTGTTTGGCTGATAAAAATGTATAGCTTTGAGCAATTTTAACCTCCCTAGCGGTAATCCCGAGTCTGGCTCGGGTTCAGTTTTTTCTGCTAGGAGCGGTAACCCCGAGCCAGACTCGGGCTTGCGTGCAGGATACAGGGGGGAAGTTACTTACCTTATCCCCTGGATCCTGCGATGTCTCCCTGCTGTGTGAGCGAGCCATCCGCTCGCTCGATTTACACAGTGCCGAGTGCCGCCGATCTCCGTTCCCTGCGACGTTACGACGCACGGGAGCGGAGATCGGCGCCAAATTTAAAAAAGTTTAAAAAACACACAACACATACAGTACTGTAATCTTACAGATTACAGTACTGTATACAAAAAATACACATCCCCTTTGTCCCTAGTGGTCTGCCCAGTGCCCTGCATGTCATTTTATATAATAAAAAAAAAAAATTATGCCTGGAAACTGGAGATTGTCCATAGCAACCAAAAAGTGTCCCTTTATGTCAAAAGTGCTTTTAGACCAGCTAGAAAACACTGATAATAAATTAGAATCACAATTTATCATCAAACAATAAATTTAATGACAGCGACTATTCTGCAACTGAGCAAATTTCAGTGTTTTTGATTTGATTACATTATTGAATCATTTTTATATATATTTTTTATTATATTATAATTTATGATTTTGTGTTTCAAACTTTATCATACCCGGGATGTCTACTAGACTCTGGTTCGGACAGATTTAAGTGAGTTATTCATAAGAATTGCATTCCTACAATATAAAAACGCCAAATTTCCATGCAAAATAATTGTACCGCTTTCAGCACAAAATTCCAGACAGAATCATACCGCCAGGGAAGTTAATGCCCTCTCTGGCTGTGTGCATCAAATTCGAAGAAATAAACCTTTTCAATAATACCTTTTTATCATTTTCAAAAAGTAAAAAACATGCGATGCAAGATTACTTTATTTTCCAGCATAAAATTTCTACACAGGCCCCCTCAACATATTGGTATATTGGTGCTTTCATTTCTCAGGTATTCTAAAACCAATAAAACAAATTCACGAGCTACTATAACAGATCAAATTATTAGATGGGTTTAAGTTATGACAAGGATTTACACTATATATATATATATATATATATATATATATATATATATATTTAATCTGCAGATATTTTCAACAAAATACTACTTACCCCTGTGATTTCCTTATGAAACTTTGCCTCCAGTCCAGATATGTTTTTAAATGTGTTCACATAGAAACCAATTCGTCTAGTTATCAGTAAACATAAAACAGAGAAAAAAAGGTTACTGTATCTTTTGTGAGACTGTCATATCATATATAATATTGATCACATTTCTCATAATGAATATATTCTGTGTATTAGTTGTTGTATGGTTAGGAAGAGTTCATCTTTGCAGTAGGGATGAAGGCAGACCCCAATGGTTCAGAGTGAAAATATCACCCCCAAAGAGATAAATGGCTGTTGGTGTATCAATCTATCAAGGTACTCCAGGTACTCCAGAAATGCCTGGCCATGTAAATTAGGAGGCTAGGGACAGTTTTAAAAAACAGACTGGGCAGCTTGCCTGGCTGCCTTGCCCTCCTGAACCATTCCATGCCACGTGCCCTCAACATAGGGGGATACATTGCCACGGAGCACCATCCTGGCAAAGCACTTTGTCCCCATGTTGATGAGGACAATCCTCTTCCCGACAATCCTGGCCTAGTAGTTGTGGGGATCTGCAAGTGGCGGGCTTAGCAGAATCTGGAATAAGGAGGCACCCAAATACCAGCTCCCTCTATGTGAATGAGTAAGGGGTACATAGTGGGAGGCTGTGCGATTCATTTATGCAAGTTCATTTAAATTGGTTGCCTAATGCACCAGAATGCACAAGGAAAAGTGCACTCACCATTTTTTGCTTAGGTGTGTGTAGTAGTGTGTAGTCTGTAGTGTGTTAGTGCATTGCAATGCAGGTGTGTTGGGGTGCCACAAAGAATGAATGCATTGAGGTGCAAAAATGTACATACACAATAGTTTAAATCCAACAGTCACCTGATTTTAGCAAACAGAAATAGGATTGAACGCATAATAGACATATTAATATAACTATCACCTGCACATTAGATTGGTGGGTGTTTTATAGTACATGCATTATGTAAATATTCACAGACATTTGCTGAAAAATTTGCAGGTCACATTTGCCATGCTTATACTATGGCAAATGTGCATCAAGCAAATGTGACAGCTGGTGAAGGTTGTCAAAGTCAAGTGTACAGTAAGATGCAAAAACAGTCATCAAGCAGGAGCTCTCCATTGTTCTGACACCATGTTTTAATTTTTTTCAGAACAGTGGTTCCTGTCACCCTACAACTACACCAGCACAGGATACCAGACATGTTTAATATACACATGGCAAGAGGACTGCAATGCCCTGTACACACGATAGGATTTTCTGATGGAAAATGTGTGATAGGACCTTGTTGTCGGAAATTCCGACCGCGTGTAGGCTACATCACACATTTTCCATTGGAATTTCCGTCACACAAAATTTGAGATCTGGCTCTCAAATTTTCCAACAACAAAATTTTGTTGTCGGAAATTCCGATCGTGTGTACACAATTCCGACGCACAAAGTGCCACACATGCTCGGAATCAAGCAGAAGAGCAGCACTGGCTATTAAACTTAATTTTTCTCGGCTCGTCGTACGTGTTGTACATCACTGCGTTCTTGACGTTCGGAATTTACGACCAACTTTGTGTGACCGTGTGTATGCAAGACAAGTTTGAGCCCACATCCGTCGGAAAAAATCCCATGGATTTTGTTGTCTAAAAAAATCTTATCGTGTGTACAGGGCATAAGGCTCTATTCACCACTAGGCATTTTGTTTTCAGGCAGAAAGTCGCACGAGTTTTGCTGCGATTTTGCCATGATTTTGTACACGTCAAAAGGTCACCAATATAAAAAGCAGAAAATGCCTGTAATCTACCAAAAAAGAAGCTCCTGTACTTTTTTGAGCTTCAGGCATTTTTCTTCAGATGACAAAGTGCTGAGATGTGAACAGGGGACATTGAAACTAATGGGATTTGTCTTGTTGGGCTTTTTTAGAGCTGAGGCTTACAGCAGAAAAACGCCCAAAAATGCCTAGGTGTGAACAGAGCCTTAAAGTATAGCCAGTTATCATAATAATTATTAGCCCTCCAACCTTTTAGAATCACAGATGCTTCTAAAAGGGTTCTCAAAAAAGGGGCACACCAAGGCTCTTTGGCATCCTCAGTTCCCAGGAAAGGGTGACAGCAAGAAGAGATTTATGTGCCACCCCCCCCCCTCCCCCCACACACACAAGAGGCAAGAAGGTTCTCACCCACTCCCCTTTGAATTGATTTTATGGGTCCTATGCAACCTTAACCAGATCATTTTGAGAATGAGTGTGAAGAAGTTAATACATTTAACGTTTTATATATTTATTGAAACTAATATTTATCCTTGGTTAATTTACATAGTCATTAGTATCCAAAAACAGGTAGGCAATGTTTCAATTTTGTGTATACATGGTAAAGCAGCATAACACTTTTAGGGCACAGTGCGCACTGGTGGTGTGCACCTCCTTTAACCACTTCAGCCCCGGAAGGTTTTATCCCATTAATGACAAGAGCATTTTTTGCGATTCGGCACTGCAACGCTTTAACTGAAAATCGTGGGACACTGTACACAAACAAAATTGACTTCCTTTTTTTCCCACAAATAGAGCTTTCTTTTGGTGATATTTGATCACCTCTGCGGTTTTTATTTTTTGCGCCATAAACAAAAAAAAGCAACAATTTTGAAAAAAAACTATATTTTTTACTTTTAGCTATAATAAATATCCCACATTTATCAGTTTAGGCTGATATGTATTGTTCTACATATTTTTTCTAAAAAATAAAAATCTCAATAAGCGTATATTGATTGGTTTGCGCCAAAAATTATAGTGTCTACAAAATAGGGAATAGATTTATGGCATTTTTATTATCATTTATTTTCAACTTGTAATGGTGGTGATCTGCAATTTTTATCGGGACTGTGACATTGCCGCGGACACGTTTGACACTTTTTTGGGACCATTGACATTTATACAGCGATAGCCACTGATTACTATATGAATGTCACTGGCAGGGAAGAGGTTAACACTAGGGGGCGATCAAGGAGTTAACTGTGTTCCCTATGAGTGTTTATAACTGTGGGGGGGAGGGGAATGGGATTACTGGGACATGAAAGGGATCACGGTTCCCGACCACTGGGAACAGTAGATCCCTGTCATGTCATCTGTCAGAACGAGGAAATGGCTTTTTTACATAGGCATTTCCCCGTTCTGCCTGTGTACAAGGCAATTGCGGGCTGCTGGAAGACATTGAGTCCTCTTGACCTGCAGGCTGGCTCCCACATCGCGCAGCGGGAGTGAGCACACGCCGGCCACGGTGCGCACCCACCTGAAACTGCGCCTGCATGGGCCGCCGTGCAGCTACGGCAATTTGCTCAGGAGAGCCATTGTGCCGTCATCAAACAACGGTGGCCGGTCTTAAGGCAGTTAATATTGGTATTAGTTCAAATATAGGGCGCAAGATGGTAGCATGCAAGCTTCCCTTATTTGAAACACCTCTTGGCAATAGGGACGTAGAAAAAAACTAAAAAATATCAGCATTCAATACCAGTGCTTTGGGAGAGGTACCTCTTTTTTGAACTCCAACACAATGGGACATTGTATTTGTTAGAGTGTAAAAAGTAAAAGAATGAAATAAAAAGTAAAAAGTGTAAAAAGTAAAAGAATCATAAAGAAATTAACCATATAAGAACACAGGTTCAACACTCCCCATGAGTAATTAATACATTTTCATTAAAAGTTGCAATAATTTACTCTCATCTCAGCAACTGTTCTGAGAAGATGCAAGCAATATAACATTTTTCCTGGTATAAATAGGTTGAACCTTACAGTAGTCACCTTTTTCACTGAAGAACATAGGTAATGAATGTATTTTTTTAAACGGGGAATGTGTTAGCAAAAATATTCTATAAATACAATTAATGCTACCATGTCCATATGTTCATTTATAAACCAGCAAATCATTAAATATGGTCCATTTTCAGTGCATTTTTTCATTCCATCTTTTCTCTTTTCACTGTGTTACCAAGTTTTGGTACTAGCCTATTGAATAATGCCTCACTGGCCGCTGGCATAGGCAAGTCACCGCTGTCAGTATTACACCCTTCATTAATTAAATTCTATAAGCAGCCAACGATTTAAAAAAAAAAAAAAAAAAAAAACATGCGTAATTCAGGAATTTTGCTTGAAAGTTGCACCTCCTTTCACATTAAACAATGTAATCACATATACTGTATCATGATATTGCATGATATATTGCCTTGTCTAAGTAGGTTTATTCCAGTAATGTTGTCCAGTACCTGGACCATAGTGAAGGCAGCTCCTCTTGTAAGTCTGTATTGAAATCTTCAAATACTTTTTGTGCCTTTTGAAATTCCTCTTCTGCCTGAAATAAGTATGAAAATAGAATCACATGCAAACAACACCCAAATAAGCATATGGTATGCACTTTACAGATTATACTGTGAGCCACACACTTATAGAGTCAGAACACCTATCAACAATCCAATGCTTTGGTTTGCAGGAAGTAATAAATAAAATTCAAATTACATTAAATATGAAAAATAAAATAGATGCACACATACCTAGGGACTAACAACATAACATAACAAAACAAGTCACAATACAGTTTTATTTAAAGTGCATATCTAGAAAATATGTTTTGGATTTTTTTTTTTTTTTAATAGAGAGGTGGGATTAGACCTTATGTCAGGTTTTATTGCTGTCTGTGTACCCATTCTTAAGATTCACACGTTTTATTTGTTCTGGTGATCACTGTCACAAGGATAGAAAATTAAGGGAAATCCAAGGGAAGTTACCATTTTGGGGTTGGTGGTTGGAAATTGGTTCCTTTGTGCCCTCCCCTCATTTCATTGATTTAGGAGGTTCCTATAAATTTGAAGATGCTGTGTCTTGGGATGTAAAAAAAAAAAAGTAGAATTTCTGGTTATCTGTCAAATCCTTATCTTTGAGCAAATCACGGAACACCGAGATACTGCCCATCTTGCTGATGGTTCATGCCTTGTTACAAAAACCGGAGCCTGGCCTAATGAGGAGGAATTATATCCAAGAAGGGACTTCCTGCCTTTACTTTTTTGCCAATCACATGAAAGTGCTAGCATAACCCTATTAATATTATGAATTTGAATATGCTCTGTGTGCCATGATGTACCCAAAGTAAAGGGTTTTACAGGTAACCAAAAATCTTTTGCGAAGAAAGGGAACCACCACTCCAGGATAGCGGATGCTTGTCTTCCTATCAAGGAGCTCCAGGTGCTGGCTGATACATACACAATAGGCAGGCAATGGCAGAAAAAAAAACTCTGGATAGCCGCACATCTGAAGAAAGCTTAAAATCCTGTGTTTTTATTAAAAGTCAAGGGTCACATCACATCAATTAATCCACAGCAAAGGAGAAGGGTACAAAAAAATGATGTGTTTCGCACTAGAATCAGAACTTACTGGATTTTAAGCTTTCTTCTGGTGTGCGGCTATCCGGAGTTTTTTTCTGCCATTGCCTGCCAAAAATCTTTTGTATTAACATTTTATCATGTCTTGTATATTTATATTTTTAGCATAATACTAAAATATGTTGCATAGTTCATTTTTAAATGAACTGTCTTAATAAATATGCAGTTTTGTCTTTCAAAGCCAGTTTAACTGATGCTTAATTTTACATTGTCACACAGCTTGGCTATGCCTTAGGCCAATCATTTCCTATTGTACACTGAGCAAAATTATAAACGCAACACTTTTGTGTTTATCATGACCTGAACTCAAAGATCTATGACTTTTTCTATGTACACAAAAGGCCTATTACTCTCAAATAGTGTTCACAAATCTGTCTAAATCTGTGTTAGTGAGCACTTCTCCTTTGCTGAGATAATCCATCCACCTCATAGGTGAGGCATATCAAGATGCTGATTAGACAGCATGATTATAGAACAGGTTTGCCTTATGCCGCGTACACACGAAGGGACAATCCCGCGGGATTATCCGCTGGACTGAAGTCCAGCGGATAATCCCCTCGTGTGTGGGCGCCGGCGGACTTTTTGGCGCCAAAGTCCGGCGGACTTTTTGGCGCCAAAGTTTTAAGTTTTGTTTTAAGTCCCGGAGGATGCTGGGACTGTGACATCGCAAGGGGGCGGGGTCACCATGTGACATGAACATGTGACCCTGTCCCCATTCCCCTATATAAGTCTCAGCGCAGAGCGGCACAGGCATTCCGGGCAGAGAGAGCGTCGGGTCAACATCGGAAGAAGAAGAACAAGAAGAAGGACAAGAAGAAGGACAAGAAGAAGAAGAAGGCGCCGGCGGCGCGGAAGACGACGACCGCCGCAAGAACAGAAGAGACCCCCGGAAGACCCCCGAAGGCGGATCGAGACCCCCAGACGACGGCGGCGACGACGAAGAAGGTAGCCGGACTCCCCCCCTCGTGAAAGAGCTAGGTAAAAGAGCAGAAGAGAGCGGGGGAGTCCGGCGAGAAGACCCCCAAGACGGAAGAAGACCCCCGGAGCAGTGCAATAAAATATTTTTTTCAAAAGTGTGTGTGTTTTTGTACTTTACATTTTACACCTTAGGTGAATGGGTAGGGGTACATCGTACCCCATACTCATTCACATAGGGTGGGGGGCCGGGATCTGGGGGCCCCCTTATTAAAGGGGGCTCCCAGATTCCGATAAGCCCCCGCCCGCAGACCCCGACAACCAACGGCCAGGGTTGTCGGGAAGAGGCCCTTGTCCTCATCAACATGGTGACAAGGTGCTTTGGGGTGGGGGGGGCCGCACGGCCCCCCTTTCCCCAGGGCACCCCCCATGTTGAGGGCACGCGGCCTGGTACGGCTCAGGAGGGGGGGGGCGCTCGTTCGTCCCCACCCCTTTCCTGGCCTGCCAGGCTGCGTGCTCGGATGAGGGTCTGACATGGATTTGGGGGGAACCCCCACGCCGTTTTTTCGGCGTGGGGATTCCCTTTAAATCCATGCCAGCTTGCGGAGCTAGCGCGGCGGCATTTACTGCCTACGCTAGCTACGTAACCTGAAGTTACGTTCGAAATGAACGGACTGCTCCGTGTGTGGGCAAGTCCGTTCATTTTCAAAAGTCCCGCGGACTTTTGGCCGGCGGATTATCCGCTGGAGAAGTCTGTGCGTGTGTGGGCAAGTCTAGCTGGAAAGTCCCGCGGGATTGTCCGCTGGACTAGGTCCGCCGGCAAAAGTCCGCACGTGTGTACGCGGCATTAGGCTGGCTACGATAAAAGGCCAATCTAAAATGTGCAGTTTTACTGTATTGGGGGGTCGGAGGGGTCCGAAAACCAGTCAGTATCTGGTATGACCACCATTTGCCTCAAGCAGTGCAGCACATCTCCTTCACATACAGTTGATCAGGTTGTTGATTGTGGCTAAGGATGAGCTCCGGTGTGTTTGCAGCCACACAAGCATGGCCCACCAGGAAGTCGGCGCAGTGCTAATCACAGGTGTGACATTTCCCGATCTTTGTAGCCGCGGATCGGGAAAATGTCTCACTGCCTGTGATTAGTACAGCACAGTGCCGACTTCCTGGTGGGCTCTGCACGTGCGGCTGCGAACACGCCTGAGCTCATCCTTAATTGTGGTCTGTGGAATGTTGGTCCATTCCTCTTCAATGGCTGTGCAAAAGTTGCTCGATATTGGCAGGAACTGGAACACGCTGCTGTATGCGCCAATCCAGAGCATCCCAAACATGCTCAATTGGTGACATGTCTGGTGAGTATGCTGGCCATGCAAGAACTGGGATGTTTTCAACTCCAAGGAATTGTGTACATACCCTTGCAACATGGGGCCATGCATTATCATGCTGCAACACGAGGTGATGGTCGTGGATGAATGGCACAACAATGAGCCTCAGGATCTCATCACGATATCTCTGTGCATTCAAAATGGACCTGTGTTCGTTGTCCATAGCATACACCTGCCCATACCAAATACCGCCACTATGGCCCACTCGATCCACAACATTGACATCAGCAAACGGCTCACCCACATGATGCCATAGACGCTGTCTGCCATCTGCCCTGTACAGTGAAAACCGGGATTCATCCGTGAAGAAAACACCTCTCCAAAGTGTCAGATGCCATCGAATGTGAGCATTTGCCCACTCAAGTCGGTTACAGTCAGGTTGAGACCCCGATGAGGACGACGAGCATGCAGATGAGTTTCCCTGAGATGGTTTCTGACAGTTTGTGCAGAAATTCTTTGGTTATGCAAACCGATTGTTGCAACAGCTGTCCAGGTGGCTGGGATCAGACAATCTTGGAGGTGAAGATGCTGGATGTGGAGGTCCTGGGCTGATGTGGTTACACATGGTCTGCGGTTGTGAGACCAGTTGTATGTACTGCCAAATTCTCTGAAACGCCTTTTGAGAGGGCTTATGATAGAAAAATTAACATTCTATTCAGGGGGAACAGTTCTAGTGGAAATTCCTGCAGTCAGCATGCCAATTGCACGCTCCCTCAAAACTTGTGACATCTGTGGCATTGTGCTGTGTGATAAAACTGCACATTTTAAAGTGACCTTTTATTGTGGAAACAAGGTTCATGGAGGAATCTTCCTGCCTGGCCATTGTATTTTGACAGCTGCACCCACATGACACCTATATACTGTTCACAATCTTGCAAGCTGCCTAATAATAAATATACAATTTTTAAAAGACACTTACACCAAAGAGACACTGTCATCTTGTTCATGCAGGACAAAGTGACAGTGTGCTTGTAAATGTCCCACCTACCCCAATAATACCCACCTAATGTTACGCTGAGTAAATTAATACCCAACATGTCATGCTTTAAAATTGTGCTTGTGGAATGGCGAAAAACTTTTACCTTTAACTTTCTCCATAGGCTACATTTAAAAATGTCTACAGGTTACCAGAGATCTAGTGCTACAATTATTGATCTCACTCTAACGATCGCAGTGATACCTCACATGTGTGGTTTGAACACCGTTTTCATATGTGGGCGCAACTTAAGTAAGCGTTCGCTTCTGTGTGCAAGCTTGGCAGGATGGGGCGCTTACATTTTTTTACATTTTTAATCCTATTGTAGCACCCTCTACCTTAGGTAGGTGTTAGAGTAGTGTTTGTGTTTTTACTGCCAGTAGGTAAATTTAGGCAGGCCTAGCTGTGAGCTAGGGCTGTTTGTTTTTGATCTGGGGGCAGGGGAATGGTTTAGTAGGTGACTGACATGTGCTTCAGCTCTCTGGCGCGTCCTCTGTTTCCAGTAAGAACATTCTGGAAAAGAGGCAGGGCAGTGTGCTGGAGTGACATGGGGTGTATTTCGGAACCCTGACCAATCCCCAACTAGGGTTGGCAGGGCTAGGCCTCCTATATATACCCATGGTCAGCCTGCTGGGGGAGGAGTTGTCGGGTGGAAGAACTGAGATGATGGCGTGTTAGGCTGTGGTGGCCCTTAAGGGATCCCCTTTCTGTGGGGGGTGACGTCAGGCCTGGAGCTTGGGAGCCTCTCTTTAAACGGTCATTGAGAGGTGCCCTCGAACAGAAGCAGGAGGGATCCATGCCATGCTGGGGTCGGTGAGTGAGAAGCACAGTGAGAAGCTCTGGGAAAGACATGCCAGGATTGAATGTGGAGCCAGAGGGAGAGACTGTGGCGTTGTTGAAGTCAAGTCGCTGCAGCCAGGAGGGTTGGCAGGATTTGCATCGAACGTGCTGGGAGCAGTAGTCCACCAAGAATCAGTTAGTACAACTAACGGTTGCTACCACAGAGGAGACTGCAGACCCCCGCCTGCAAATGGCTACTAGGAAAATGTTAGGACTTATTCAGAGTGAGCCCTAGCCATGTGCTAACGGTGACAGTGAATCTAGAATTGGACAATAGAGGAAAGCAAGTGATCTCAAGTAGTGTGCTGGAGGAGATGTCAAGTAGCAGAGACTGTCAATTTGGATTCAACTACCTTTATTTCATTAAGAAAGATTTATTAACTTTTTTTTTACACCGTCCTTTTAAGAAAATTATTTTGAGTCACTTATTGTAAACATCCCTTGTAATAGAAAAAAAGGCATGCCAGGACCTCTTAAATGTGAGATCTGGGGTCAAAAAGACCTCAGATCTCATATTTACACTAAAATGCAAATTAAAATGGAAAAAAAAATGTCCTCTTTAAGACTGGAGGGTGGAAGTGACTTTTGACATTGCTTCCACCCTCCAATGTTATGGAGCCGAGTGGGGGCCATCTTTCCCTCACTCTGCATCCAGGCTGTGAGGGGAGAGGACCCAATCGTCTCAGTCGCTACCGACGGCTCCGGTAAGCAGCGGAGACGACCAGAGCAAAGCGGAAGGGGGAAGCCTACCCCACCCACCGCGATCTGGTCATCTCCGCCGGGGGACCCTCTCCCGCCTCCGATAAAAGTGATCTCACTGCGAATCCGCCGCTGAGACCACTTTTATCTGAAAGAGGACCGTCCGCTCTTGAAGAGGATAGCTAGCTGCTGCCATAACAATGGTATTCCTCTTCAAACAGCCGATGTACAACAACGGCGGGCGGTCCTTAAGTAGTTGAAGAATATTATCTAATTATTGTGTTTTGGAAGTCTAATTATTGAGGTTTAAAAACAGGGCAGGCTATATATCTCCACATGGGGAACTAAAGTGGAGGTTGTCTAATGTGTGTGTGTATACTGTATTTACATTTGCGCTGGAGTGTGAGTATAACTGTTGCATTTTCTGGGAGAGGAGAAACAAGTCAGGACCTGTTTGACATTTAGGTCTCTGCATATAGGTCTATGCAAAATGCTGCTTCTACTGCTAACCTAAACTACTTTGCATGGCTAATGCTGCCTTTTTTTATATTTGCATAACCTATAACCTAAGCAAAGACCATAACCCCATAGAGATGTTGTAGAATGAAAGGTTCAGGCACTATGCTGAACCAACATGGGATAGTTCAAAGGGGGAAATGGTTTTCCCATTTATTATCATTAGCAGGTTGTCATTGGTTACTACATCGGTGCCTGCACAGCAACAGGCGGTGGATTGGTTAAAAGTGGCGGGCGGCTGAAGCCCGCGAATCAAGAGCTAATATAAGGAGGAAGTCCGGCTGTTACCCTCAGACCCCTCAGGACAAGACCGGGACTCGGACGGGATGGAGCGCCGCTCACCTGAGAGGAGAGAGAGCCTTCTTCGCCGCTTGGTAGAGAAGGCGGAGAGCTGCGGGGGCGAGGAGTGGCTTATTCGATGCCTGGAGGAAGGCGGGCTGTCGGCTCCGCCTCAGTTGCCGTTAGGTAACATGGAGGCTGAACCTACGCGCATGCGCAGTACGCGCCAGCAACCCGGGAGGAAGAAGAAGAAAATGAGACAAGGGGCTTCTCCACAGCCGAACGGCCAGGAGGGAGCAAGCGGCATTCCTGTCAGGAGCGCGCAGCCATTACAGTATAAGAGAGCTACTCAGCCAGCCTCTGAGGCGGCAGGCAGTGAGCACAGGAGTTCCCCTGTTGGTGAGACTACATGTAAAATGGTTATGTCAGATGCTAATAATGATATTGCTGAGTTGAAAATAATGGTTAATTCTTTATCTGGTTTATTGAAAAATATTGAAGGTGCACACACAGTTGGTGCTTGTGGTAAAAGAAAGGCTGAAGGAGCACAGTGTTCTGGTGCATTAAACTATGCTGATATTGGAACTAGTTATATGGGAGCACATACTGATGGTGCTGATTTGTTTACACAAGATGCTTCACTCCAGCAGAGTGCAATGGATGATATTTGCCCAGTATGGCAAAATTTGTCAGAATCCCCTTTAAATAGACGGGTACAAAGCAAGAATATCATTTCAAAAGAAACTATTAACAAATCAGCGGTTCCTCGCTTCTCCCATTCTGTAGTGGCAGAGTCCTCATTTAAGGAACCAATGACATGTGACATCTCCCCATTAGGTTTCCATTTAACCAATTCAGTTAAAGAAAGGATTTGGGGGGGTGATTTCATTGATCTGTTATCATTATTACCAGCATCTAAAGAATTCCTTTCAAAATCTGAAAGGAGGACTGAGGACCGTACAGAGGAGGATAGGAGGAGGGCTGTTCCTAAAACTTTCCAGAATTGGTTACAGGCATTCTGTATTTATGCCGCAGTTTTAGGGGAACGATTCCCTGAGAAATGTTCGGGTTTGTTTCAACATCTGGACATAGTTTCTGAGGCTTTCCGCCATTTTGGCGGGACAGCATGGTTCACATATGATGAGAACTTCAGACAAAAGCTTTCGGTCCATCCAACTCTTCGTTGGGGATCAAAAGATGTGGGCCTATGGCTGAACCTTATGTTACCACAGAGGCCACAATTTACACCCAGGGCTCCCTCTGCCTTGCAGAATACCTTTCGCAAAGGCTTCTGTTTCGCTTTTAATGAGTTCCAATGCAAGTTTTTGTCCAACTGCAGATACAAGCATGAGTGTTCCTACTGTGGTGGCAACCACCCAGCCTTTAGATGTTTTCGTAAGTCTGCAGCAGGTAATGCCACCGCAGTTTCCAGGGACACTAGTGGGAAAAGCCTTGACCCCAGTGAAACTATCAAGAATGCGGCCATGGCTAGAGCGGTACCCAGACCGCTCGATGGCACACCTATTAACTGAAGGTTTTGAAACAGGTTTTTTGGTCCCCCCCTTTTCAGGGGAAGGTTGCAATTTGGTAAAAAATTTACGTTCTGTTTCCTGTCACGCTGTCATTGTTGCAGCTAAAATTAATAAAGAAGTCAGGGAAGGGAGGGTTGCTGGTCCTTATCTTCACCCTCCTTTTCGGAACTTTCGTCTTTCTCCTTTGGGATTAGTCCCAAAAAAGGAACAAGGTTGTTTTAGATTGATTCACCACCTGTCATTCCCACAAGAATTTTCACTCAATGATGAAGTTGCAGGTATTGAGGCACCAGTTTCCTATTCATCATTTGATGAAGCGCTAGTTTTGTTAAGGCATTTTAAGCAGAATGCCTTATTGGCAAAAGCAGACATTAAATCTGCTTTTCGCCTACTACCGGTTCACCCCCAAGGTTTCAATTCTTTGGGATTTCATTTCCAGGGTCTTTTTTATTTCGATAAGTGCATGCCAATGGGCTTTTCATTATCATGTTTTTATTTTGAGGCTTTTTCTAAGTTTCTTCATTGGGTAGTGGAGTCTCAAATTCCTCTTTGTGGTGTCCTCCATTACCTCGATGATTTTCTTTTTATAGGCCCTGCGGACTCAGACATTTGTCGTGAGGCTTTAAATACATTTTTTCACATATGTGAGGACTTTTCAGTCCCGCTTGCTAAAGAAAAAACAGTTTTTCCTACGGAAATTATTGAATTTCTAGGTATAGATATAGACTCCTCTTTAATGGAATTTAGGTTGCCCATAGACAAACTTCATCGGATGAGAGCTACAATATCATTATTTTTAGGTAAACGAAAGGTTTTTCTTAAAGAAGCTCAGTCCCTGCTGGGACTCTTTGCCTTCGCAGCTAGAGTTATTCCTGTAGCCAGGGTTTTTTCAAGGCGTTTTGCCCTAGCTACTAGAGGCCTTAAAACACCGTTTTCGCACGTTCGGCTATCCAAAAGTATCAAAGAAGATTTGAGGATTTGGGACTCTTTTCTTTGCAACTTTAATGGAGCATTGGTGTGGCAACAAGATTTCATTCAGGACTTTGATCTAAATTTCTTCACAGATGCAGCAGGTTCTTCTGGTTTTGGCGCTTTTTTAGATGGTCACTGGTGTGCCTCTGAGTGGCATGCAAGTTGGCATCATAAAGACATATTACATAATATAGTTCTGTTAGAGTTATTCCCAGTAATAGTCTCTTTAGTCATCTGGAAAGAGAAGTTTACGAACAAACGTGTATTACTGCATACGGATAACAAAGGCGTGCTCTTTGCTATCAATATGCTGTCATCCAAATCTGAAATGGTGGTCAAGCTTTTACGTTTCTTTATCTTACATTGTATGAAGTTTAATATTTGGTTAAAAGCAAAACATATAGCGGGAATACATAATAACATAGCTGATGCCTTATCTCGTTTGCAGTTCAAGAAGTTCCGAGAATTGGCCCCGTCAGCAGACCTATGCAGCACACGTTGCCCGGATTCCCTCTGGGGCTTGATTTGGGACTGATATCTACTTTCTTTAAGAATTCGGTATCCCCAAAGACATGGCAGGCTTATAGCTTAGCCTGGTCTAAATGGTGTCAATTTTGCTCTTGCATGTCTCTAGATACCATGGAGGTGAACGCATTTACTGCACTGGCATTTGTATCCTTCCTATTGAGAGCAGATCTTAGTTCTGCTTCAATAGGTAAGATCTTAGCCGGTGTTTCCTTTTTTCTGAAATGGGCTGGTCTTCCTGCTTTAACATCATTTTTCCAAGTTGCACAAGTCTTAAAGGGCCTCAAGAATTCTTTTCCTGTTCGGGACACAAGACGCCCAATTTCGGTTAGTTTGTTGCCCAAATTAATGTCGGTTTTAGAGAAAGTCTGTTTTAACCAATATGAGTGTGCACTTTTTAAAGCAGCTTTCTCAGTGGCTTTCTTTGGAGCTCTTAGGTTGGGTGAATTTACTGCTCCTAATAGATCCTCCTGTTCATTCCTCCTTTTTTCTCATGTTTCTTTGGAAGATGGTTACGCTCAACTATATTTATGTAGATCCAAGACTTCAAAAAAGGGTACGGGGCAGTGGTTTTCGCTGGGAAAATCCCCCAATCCCCAAATTTGTCCTGTCTTTTTGCTAGCTGCATATTTAGCAGTCAGACCGTCTTTTGCGGATTCGTTTTTTATCCATCAGGATTTCTCCCCCCTAACTAGATACCAGTTTTCAGCAGTGCTAGCCTCTTGCCTCAAACAGTTGAACCTCTCAAATCTTAGATTTTCATCTCATTCTTTTAGGATTGGGGCGGCTACTGCAGCTAATTCGTTAGGTTTCTCTACAGATGTGCAAAAAAGAGTGGGTCGTTGGGAAAGTAGTAGGTACAAACTCTATGTCCGCCCCGAATTATTGATTGTCTGATTTCTTTTTCAGATTCATCCATGAACATTATTTGGATAGTGGGACATTCCTACATCTTCTGGGCTGGGAAGCAGGCAGCAACCAGGTCCTATTCAAGCAATATTGGTTTGGACATTAATAAGTTTCAGGTTTTTTGGTCAGGTATAAGGGGCCTTAGATGGCGTAGTCTTAAAGAGCATTTGTTATTTTTGTCTAGTATTTGGCCAACTCCTCATATTATTATTATCCATGCGGGTGGCAATGACATTGGGAAAGTAAGGACTTGGGACCTTTTATGCGAAATAAAGTCTGGGTTCTCTTCGGTTAAACTGTTATTTCCTCAGTCGATTCTGGCTTTCTCTGAGATAATTCCTAGACTTATTTGGTCCCCAGTTAGCAATTTGTTTTATGTTGACAAAATTAGAAGACGTCTTAATAGGACTGTCCATAATTTTATTGTCTCATTGGGGGGTTTATCATTTCGCCATACAGAGCTTGAGGGTTTCTTACCTGGTCTGTTCAGGAATGATTTAGTTCATTTATCAGAGGTGGGCATTGACATTTTCAATATGGGTCTTCAATCCTTGATAGAAAAGGCCTTGGTGTTGGGGGGACGGCAGCCGGAAGATTCTCTTCCGGCTTTGGTCGGTGGGGAATAGTCGTCCAGCATTGGCTGGATGGACACCGTGACTTTATTTAATTTATTATAGCCAGGATGGCTTCTTAATTTAATTTAATTATTATTAATGCATTATCAGGTAACCCTTAAACAACACCATGGCCTATAATTATCCAAAGAAATTAATAAAAAAAAAAAAAAATTATTAAAAGGAGGAATGTGTTGGTCATTATTTTATGTTTAAGCATCCCTTTGTGCTAGCCCATGAAAGGTTCAGGCACTATGCTGAACCAACATGGGATAGTTCAAAGGGGGAAATGGTTTTCCCATTTATTATCATTAGCAGGTTGTCATTGGTTACTACATCGGTGCCTGCACAGCAACAGGCGGTGGATTGGTTAAAAGTGGCGGGCGGCTGAAGCCCGCGAATCAAGAGCTAATATAAGGAGGAAGTCCGGCTGTTACCCTCAGACCCCTCAGGACAAGACCGGGACTCCCACCCCCCCTCCCCCTTTTTTCTGAATTCTGTCATAGGTGTTGTTTAGTGGGGAATAGTCGTCCAGCATTGGCTGGATGGACACCGTGACTTTATTTAATTTATTATGGCCAGGATGGCTTCTTAATTTAATTTAATTATTATTAATGCATTATCAGGTAACCCTTAAACAACACCATGGCCTATAATTATCCAAAGAAATTAATAAAAAAAAATTATTAAAAGGAGGAATGTGTTGGTCATTATTTTATGTTTAAGCATCCCTTTGTGCTAGCCCATGACCTCAAGAGAGCTGTTCACAACAGACATCCTACAAATATGTCTAAGTTGAAGCAGTTTTGTAAAGAATGGTCAAAAATTCCTCCTAAACGTTGTGCAGATCTAAACTAGAGCTACCAAAAAGAGGTTTAACTAGCCACCTGCCGACCGCTTAACTGTAAATGTACGTCATTATTTTACAGTTAAATACCAGGGTTATGGCTGCAGCTAGTGGTTTGCTATTTGATAAAAGTGATCCCAGAGGTGGATTCACCACGGAATCACTTTTATAGGTGGTGGGAGAGGTTATTCTCTAGGATCCCTGCTAAATAAAATATTTATATGATGTTTGAGGGTTCTAGTGAATTTTCTAGCAAAAAATACAGATTTTTGTACTTGCAAACAACAAATGTGCAAATGTGCAAAGGAGAGTGCAAAATCTGGTGCAGCAGTTCATGGTGGCCAATCAGCTTCAAAATTCAACTTGTTCAATTAAGCTTTGACAAAAAACCTAGAAGCTGATTGGGTTTTATGCAAAACTGCACCAGATTTTGCACTCTAAAGTTTTAGTAAATCAACCTCCTTCTGTTTGCCTATTATTGTGACTTAGATGAGGATCAAATCACATCTTATGGCAAATTACTGCAGAAAACCAATTTGCATAACTTTTCTTGCCAATGTATTTCCAGAATAATGTGCACTGATGATCAACATGAACAATTTTAAGCTATTGCATACCCAACTATTGCTTTTAGCACAGCACTTGTTGAGGTGTCATGAAACACATCAGGTGGAATGAGGGGACGTCATTACACCAATGCCAACAGCAGTACATGCAATGGTAAAAGATGCAGAGTGTTTTTTTTTTTTTTCAACCATTGCGTTATACTGTAATGAGAGTTTTATTTTTTACTTTTGTTTTTGCAAAATTCTTTAGCAATTAAGTTACTACACTATCTAGGCTTTTAATAGATTTTATTGATATTTGTAGTGATATGGAATGACTGTATGAGATATGACAAGCTGTGACCAATGCCGCGTACACACGATCGGAAATGCCGCCAGCAAAACTCTGATGAGAGATTTTTGTCAGAAAATGCGACCGTGTGTATGCTCCATCGGTCTTTTGCTGGTGGAATTCCAGCCAGCAAAAGATTCAGAGCAGGTTCTCTATTTTTCGGTCGGGAAAAGTTCCTATCTGAAAATGCGATCGTCTGTATGCAATTTGGACATGCAAAAAATCACACATGCTCGGAAACAATTTGATGCATGCTCGGAAGCATTGAACTTAATTTTCTCGGCTTGTCGTAGTGTTTGTATTTCACCCCGTTCTTGACTGTCAAAAGTATAGCAAACTTTTCTGTGACCGTGTGTATGCAAGACAAGCTTGAGCAGAATTCCGTCAGAAAAACCATCCAAGATTTTTCAGATAGAAATTCCGCTCGTGTGCAAGCGGCATAAGGCTGTGGATCCCTGAAGGATAAAGGGATGCAGAATATTAATAAAAAAGCAATGGTTGACCTTGTGAAAAGGCCAAATTTATAGTGTTTTACATTTCTGGTGGGTAGAAAAGTTCAAGTTGGTGATTCTGGATATACAGTATATTGTTTGAAACAGGATGTGTTAATGATATTACTTTACCAAATAGACAAAGGGAAACTTTTAATAAATGGACACTTTTATGATGTATATTGGATTTTTTTACATTCCTTTATGTTCGTGTTAGAAATAAACTGTTGTATATTGGGTGATAGCGTATTGTCATTTGTCATGCTATAAAACTGTTATAATCACATTGATGAAGATCTATTTCAGAATTGTCTTGTTTGTTGAATATGGGTAGGAATAATGCAGATTTCTTTTATTTGTTTGTTTATTCAACATTCTAGCATATATTCACTTCCAATAAACAAGTTCAAAGGAATTTCAGAGAACATAAATTTCCCCTGAGCCTGACTGAATATTTGCAATGAACGAAGGCTACTGTTAAAATCAGCTTCTAAATAAATAATCTTCTCTAGATATTAATGCCTTTCATGCCAATGTTTGGGCACTGGAATGCAAGTTATAAAAAAAAAACAGTTTGGGCTTTTTGCCCTTTATGTATAATACTACACAACTTTTAAACCTACAGTACAGTAATAAGGGCTCAACGAGTAGATCTGTACTAAGCTGCCAAGAAGGATAGATTACATTCCTGTATATATTATATATGAAATTATATATATGCAAATTGGATTTTGTATATGCACGGTTCACATTTACAGCTGCCATACATAATGCATTTATTTAACATTTCCGATCTGTTTAACTCGGGGGGAAAACAATTGTTCCCTCCAGGGTTTCTACCTTTCTGAATGTAATACCATAAGATTGTTTTATTTTTTTTATTCTTTATTTAATGAAACAATAGGTTATGGCATTACATACGGTAACTAATGACATCCAGAATATACATTAAAACCATCACTTCAAATAGGCAGAGGAAATCAGCGAGAAAACCAACATAGTTCCCTTACAGCCATATGGAAAAAATTGTCAACAGTAGGTTATTGCCTCTTTTTTTTTCAACCAGAACTGTGGTGGGAACCTCAAATTATAAAATAAAAAGAGTTTTATAGGTCATACACATATCTTTAAGAAAAAAAGAAATAGGGTGAAACGAATGTGATCCTAACTAGCAGGTACTGAGCCATTGTGGGGTAGGGAGCATCACGTATATATCTTAAACTGTACGAGATACGGCTCTCTTCCCCGGTATATTAGGGGTGGAACCTGTTGATCATCGCATACCGGTAGATTTTTTTCTGGGTAATATAGAAAAATGAGTAACACCTTAGGTGTCAGGAAGGAAGAGAAAAGAGGGGAAATGGGATGAGAAGGGAAAAAAAAAGGGAGGGAATTAAGAGGACAGAAGGAGGGGAGTAAGAGGGAAGGGAGGGTAGAGAATTTTGACAGGGTCGACGGCTCCAGGCTTGCGATTCTTATGAAGGAAATTGCTCAAGTGTATGTCCCATAGTCGTTCGATAACTGGAACAAATCCCAGTGTATCCAGCGTGTATTGTGTTCCTCCTCTCTTTCCCCAAGGGCTGCCGTCAGGTGTTCCATCTATTGTATGTTGTTCACCCTGGCAAACCACTGCGACACCAAAGGTGGAGACTGTTCATATGCTGGGGACGCAGGCCCTTGCTGCATTTAAATAGTGTTTCAGTAAAGATTTGTGATATCGCTTACAGGACATAGGGGTTAAATTCAGGAGTACAGCTGCCGGGCTGTAGTGAAGGGAGATATCAGTAAGCTTGTGGATGATCTTCAGGACCTGTTGCCAAAAGGGGGCCATCATCGGACATTCCCATAAGATATTTTCTGATATGAATAAGGGATTTTGTTTAGGGCTTTTAAATTATTAAATTACCGTATTTATCGGCATATAACACACGCCAGCGTATAACACGCAACCCAAGTTTAAGAGGGAATTTTAAGGAAAAAAACTTTTAGGAGGGAAGTTTAAGGAAAAAACTTACATTTAAATGCCCATCAATGCAGCCTTATCAGTGTCCATCTGCAGCCTTGTCCATCATTGCAGAATGATCACTTTCCATCTGTAGCCTTGCCCAGTCTGATTGCAGCCTTGCCCAGCCTCATTGCAGCCTTGCCCAGCCTCATTGTAGGCTGATTGTTTAAAATTGACACCGCCGAGATACACAGAGCCAGATGTCCTGTGTATCTTGGCTCCTCTCGGCTCCTCTCGCAGTCCTGCCCAGTCCCGCCCCTTGGCCTGACTCCTATGATGGACATAACACAGGTCCAATGGTGAGCCCGGGCATGACTGTGAGTGGTGGTGAGAGGAGCCAAGCCTAGCCGAGTACACTCGGCTACGTGTATATCGGCGGCGCTCGCTCCTCTCCCCTCACAACCAGCGGAGATCGGCAGGGATCGGTGTATAACACGCAGCCACAATTTTCCCCTGACTTTAAGGGGAAAAAAGTGCGTGTTATACGCTGATAAATATGGTATTTCAATCCCTGTATTGTGATTTTTTTGTGTGTTAATGTCAAATAAATATAGTTTACCTTTACTTTTGCTGTTTACGTAAATATATTATGTTGCTTACCTTAGTAATTCTCCCTTCATCTCTTCTCTTGGCGTTCTGTAATGCTTCCAAGTGATGTCTTGCACTATCATAATCAACCAATTTTCGGCTTCTTTTGGCTATTCGATTCTAAAAAAACAAGATGAACATTTCAGTTAATTTACACATTTAAATGCATAGACTATTTATATAGTCAGTATCATGTCAATCAAAACTACACAGAGAAAAAACACATCAAAATTATTTCATATTTAAAATTGCTTTAAACCAGGTTTAGTGTCGTCTGCCTGACTACATTGTGTAAATCTCAGGATTTCATGGATAGAAATACAAATAGAAAGATGATCTGATGGGGGCATGCTCCCTCCTTCCTGCTCTTTCTCCATTGAGAAAAGTTATTTTATTGATTACACTAATTGTAACATAGTCTGTGAATAGGAGAGAGTCTGATAAGTGACAGGATTATATCCTCCATTCACAGATCATGTTATAAGCGATGAAAGAAAATTTCTCAATGGAGGAGGATGGGGCATGTCCACATTGGACCATCTGTACTGCTTTTCTGCCTGAAGAGCTGAAGCTGTTAACCATTGCAGCCTTGGAAGCTCAGGGACAGGAAGAGGACAGGCATCCATGCAGTGAAGATTTCTTCAAGTACCAGCTGCCTGCACAACGTGATACATACTTTATTACAGGTAAGTGATATGACTAAAGCTGTAGGATTTTTTTTTTAATTAGCTAAACTTCCACTTTACATTTAATGGACATGAGATGACATGTACAAGCTCCAAAAAAACACTGTAATTCAATAGTGAGGTCACTGTATTGACGAACAGAAGAAGGAGCTGCAGAAATTACTATTATTATTTAAATGTATTCTTCTGTTCCTCAGCAGTTAAAAGACATCTTCAGTGTTGGTAATCCACACTTATAGATTAGAATTCAGCCAAAATGTAATGGGAGATTTGAAATCACTCAGCAGTGTAAAAATAAGTCCTTGTTAAATGTTTCAACAGCATAATGAAATTAGTCTGTAGAAAAAAAGGTGACTGCCAAGGTTAACCTTAGGCTACTGAGAAATATAGGATCTGCTTAGTTCGGGTTTTATTCAACATGGCAGTATACAAAAAGAATATTCTATTATATTGTTATTTTGTATCATATTGTTATATTACAGGCAATAGAATATATTTATAAAGCAGTGGGTTTGATTTACTAATGGCAAGTAGACTGCTCACTTTACAAGGGAATTTGCACTTTGCAAAGGAGGTTTCTCCAGAGCTTAGTGAATGAGATGAAACTCTGCTGACTTTAATCATCCAATGATGTGCGAACAAGATGTGGTCATTTAGATTTTTCTTGCGCGTGATTGAATATTCTTTGCAAAGTGCATCACACTTACTGAGCCCAGGGGTAAATTCCCTTGTGAAATTCAACTTCTCTTGCAAAGTGAACAGCCTTTACTAATTCAACAAAAACACTGGGTAGTGGTGCAGCCAGATAAGTATATAAATAAAGACAAAAGTCCATCAGAATAGTCCTTTGAGCTAACAGCTCTGTGTAAAGGGGAAAAAAAGTCCACTGTATCAGGGCTAGCCTTGTAAGGGAAATGGAAGCAGACTCCAAACATGCAGCAAGAAGAGAAAAACAGATTCCTTTGATCGTAGACTGTAAGCATTTAATAGAGTATAAGTACAATAGAAACTCACATAGAGGTATCGGTAAACAGCCATATGTTGGTCCAGTTTAAGACGCTGGCATCCGTCCGTGCTGTATGCTGTTCCTGCAGCTCACATAACCATTTTTGATGGCTGTCCTGGCCAGCAGGATGCTGTAGCGATCAAAAGAGATCGAAACCGAGGGTTGGGGCGCAGCTGGAGCTCGGTGGAGGGAGCTGGAATGCAGCATTGGACGCAATGGCGTCACTGGTGTGCTCACGACGCGTTTCAGAGCATGCGCACTAGGGAGATGTACACAGTGCGTGCTCCTTTTTTAAGCTAATGCAACGTAGGCCCCCTTGTCTTAGTTGTATACTATAATATGCCGCCACCTGGTACAATGTTGTGGTGGCCTGACGTTCACACTATAGGTCCATACCCTTTGCGATTTGCATTGCATTGCATTTTTCTAATTTGTGTTAATCAAGAAGGGTAGGGACCTAGAGTGTAAACATCAGGCCACCACAACTGTTAGGGATGGAGCCTAAACACAGGCATCCAACACAAGTGAACAGATCGATGGGCTGCACTAAACGAATCAGACTCCAAAAGGTAGTGATAAAGATATATTTATTAATAATAAAGACACACATAAACACAGCAACCACAACAAGCAAGAACACAAATAACACTGCAAACCCCCAAGCCCTAAACTAACTAACTAACTATACACTTCAAGGAAATGGAACATATATATATACAAGGCAGGGAGGAGAGACCAAGGGGGAAACAGGAAGCAAGGGAACATCAAGGCAGGAGACAGGGGACGGGTCTCAGGAACCAGGTAAGGGGGACAACATCCAGGACAGGGCAGGAAGCAGATAACGGGTCAGGTTACAGGTACAGGTACAGGTTTCAGGTCCAGGATCAGGTTTCAGACAGGCAAGACAGGGCTACAGAGAGGAATACTGAAGCACTGAACCTCAGTGAAGGACAGGCTTATATACCCAGCAAATCCACAACAGGTGTAGCCTGATTCCTGGCATGTCCATCTGCTGGGAGACACCCGCTGGTGGCCACCAGAACTGCACCCTTTGATGTTGAAGGAAGTAGTGACACCACCAGGCGATCCAGGTAATAACACCATTCCTGACAATGTCCATCGGCTGGGAGACCCCTGCTGGTGGCCACCAGAACTGCACCCTTTGATGCCAAAGGAAACAGTGACACCAGCAGGCGATCCAGGTAATAGCACCGTTCCTGACAGTTCCCCCCCCTAAGGAGTGGCCTCTGGACACTCCATTCTGCCCTAGATCTGGCAGTGCATGTTAAAGTGGAAGAGTCCCAAAAAGTCTTCTCTGTGACGGCAGACCTCCTTGCGCTCTCTGGCCAGAGTCTCTTAACCTACTAGGAGGCGTGCCACCCGAGTCCGACAATGGGACATGTACCCCACCACCAGGGTCTGGAAGTTTAGATCTGGAAATAAAAACAGACAGGGCAGCAGGCTCCGGGTCATCAGGCTGGGCAGCGGGCACCAGGTCATCAGGCTGGGCAGCGAGCTTCGGGTCATCAGGCTGGGCAGCGGACAGGAACTCATCAGGCTGGGCAGCGGACAGGAACTCATCAGGCTGGGCAGCGGACAGGAACTCATCAGGCTGGGCAGCGGACAGGAACTCATCAGGCTGGGCAGCGGACAGGAACTCATCAGGCTGGGCAGCGGACAGGAACTCATCAGGCTGGGCAGCGGACAGGAACTCATCAGGCTGGGCAGCGGACAGGAACTCATCAGGCTGGGCAGCGGACAGGAACTCATCAGGCTGGGCAGCGGACAGGAACTCATCAGGCTGGGCAGCGGACAGGAACTCATCAGGCTGGGCAGCGGACAGGAACTCATCAGGCTGGGCAGCAGACAGGAACTCATCAGGCTGGGCAGCAGACAGGAACTCATCAGGCTGGGCAGCAGACAGGAACTCATCAGGCTGGGCAGCAGACAGGAACTCATCAGGCTGGGCAGCAGACAGGAACTCATCAGGCTGGGCAGCAGACAGGAACTCATCAGGCTGGGCAGCAGACAGGAACACCTCAGGCTGGGCAGCAGACAGGAACACCTCAGGCTGGGCAGCAGACAGGAACACCTCAGGCTGGGCAGCAGACAGGAACACCTCAGGCTGGGCCGCAGACAGGAACACCTCAGGCTGGGCAGCAGACAGGAACACCTCAGGCTGGGCAGCAGACAGGAACACATCAGGCTGGGAAGCAGGAACAGGCACATCAAGCTGGGCAGTAGGCACGGGCACTTTAGGCTGGGCAGCAGGAACGGGCACATCAAGCTGGGCAGCAGGTACGGGCACTTTAGGCTGGGCAGCGGGAACAGGCACATCAGGCTGGGCAGCAGGAACAGGCACATCAAGCTGGGCAGCAGGAACAGGCACATCAAGCTGGGCAGCAGGAACGGGCACATCAAGCTGGGCAGCAGGTATGGGCACTTTTGGCTGGGCAGCGGGAACAGGCACATCAGGCTGGGCAGCAGGAACAGGCACATCAAGCTGGGCAGCAGGAACAGGCACATCAAGCTGGGCAGCAGGAACAGGCACATCAAGCTGGGCAGCAGGAGCAGGCACATCAAGCTGGGCAGCATGTACGGGCACTTTTGGCTGGGCAGCGGGAACAGGCACATCAGGCTGGACAGCAGGAACAGGCACATCAAGCTGGGCAGCAGGAACAGGCACATCAAGCTGGGCAGCAGGAACAGGCACATCAAGCTGGGCAGCAGGAACAGGCACATCAGGCTGGGCAGCAGACAGGAACACTTTGGGCTGGGCAGCAGACAGGAACACCTCAGGCTGGGCAGCAGACAGGAACACCTCAGGCTGGGCAGCAGACAGTGGCTCATCAGGCTGGGCAGCAGGCGCGGGCACATCAGGCTGGGCAGCAGGCACGGGCACATCAGGCTTGGCAGCAGGCACGGGCACATCAAGCTGGGCAGCGGGCACGGGCACATCAAGCTGGGCAGCGGGCACATCAAGCTGGGCAGCGGGCACATCAAGCTGGGCAGCGGGCACGGGCACATCAAGCTGGGCAGCGGGCACATCAAGCTGGGCAGCGGGCACGGGCACATCAAGCTGGGCAGCGGGCACAGGCACATCAAGCTGGGCAGCGGGCACGGGCACATCAAGCTGGGCAGCGGGCACAGGCACATCAAGCTGGGCAGCAGGCACGGGCACATCAAGCTGGGCAGCGGGCACATCAAAATGGAGGGCTGGCAGCGGGTCAGCAGACTGGAAAACTGGCAGCGGGTCATCAGATTGGAAAACTGGCAGCGGGTCATCAGACTGGAAAACTGGCAGCGGGTCATCAGACTGGAAAACTGGCAGCGGGTCATCAGACTGGAAAACTGGCAGCGGGTCATCAGACTGGAAAACTGGCAGCGGGTCATCAGACTGGAAAACTGGCAGCGGGTCATCAGACTGGAAAACTGGCAGCGGGTCATCAGACTGGAAAACTGGCAGCGGATCATCAGACTGGAAAACTGGCAGCGGGTCATCAGACTGGAAAACTGGCAGCGGGTCATCAGACTGGAAAACTGGCAGCAGGACATCAGACTGGGAAGCTGAGACATCAGGTTGGAAGGCCGGCACCAGGACATCAGACTGGAAGGCTGGGACATCAGGCTTGAGGGCTGGAACATCAGGCTGGAAGGCTGGAACATCAGGCTGGAAGGCTGGAACATCAGGCTGGAAGGCTAGGACATCAGGCTGGAAGGCTGGAACATCAGGCTGGAGGGCTGGCACCAGGACATCAGGCTGGAAGGCTAGTACTGGCTCTTCAGGCTGGATTGCTGGCACCTCCGGCTGGAACTCTGGCGCTTCAGGCTGGGACAGATTAGTGGGTGTGGAGGCAGATTGGGTTACTGGCAGGATCGTTTTGGTCGGGAAGAACTTTCGTTTTTTCTTTGACTTGGTCGCTGAAGCTTTGTAGGTTGGGGGTGCAGCAGACAGGAAAGGAGTGTTGGGATTTGGCAGAGAAGAGGTAGGGGAGTTGTATGCAGGATAGGTACAGGGAGAAGAGACCGGATATGAATATTTGGTTGGGAGCAGTGTATACTGGGTGGCAACTGGGTTTGGTATGGGTGATGGGGAAACATACATTTGGGTAGGCTGGTGTCTGATGGCAGAAGTGGTTTGTTTGGCTGGGGCTAATTGCATCATGCCAGACCATGCTGAAAGTATGGGTTGTACAAATTGTGAATTCAAGTTTCCCTGTCTAACAAAAGACTGCGCAGACACAATGCATTCAGAAATCACCTGTGGGGAACAGCCAGAGTAGTGCTCAAAAAAGTCGTCGGGATCATCTTCAAAAAGCCATACTAGGGATACAACCTGATTCATATCAAAAGGGGGAGTGAAATCATCACGGCCCTCAGGAATACAGGGCAGGGCCAGCTCGGCACAAATCTGGATCAAGGGCTGCACGTCCTCAAAAAGAAAATGGCCCTGATCAACAAAAGCATGGGCTATACGGTTGCACTCCAGTAGTTGCTCCCTAGTATAGCCACCCAAAGTCTGATAACAAAGATCTCTTTCTTCCAATGCCAGGAGTGAAAGATACAAAATATCTTCCAGCTGCATCTTCCTTGACAAAAGCAAGTGTCCAGACCCAATTCCCAAGTGCAGCCGATCTGTTAGTATGGCTTCAGTATTCTGTTAGGGGTGGAGCCTAAACACAGGCATCCAACACAAGTGAACAGATCGATGGGCTGCACTAAACGAATCAGACTCCAAAAGGTAGTGATAAAGATATATTTATTAATAATAAAGACACACATAAACACAGCAACCACAACAAGCAAGAACACAAATAACACTGCAAACCCCCAAGCCCTAAACTAACTAACTAACTATACACTTCAAGGAAATGGAACATATATATATACAAGGCAGGGAGGAGAGACCAAGGGGGAAACAGGAAGCAAGGGAACATCAAGGCAGGAGACAGGGGACGGGTCTCAGGAACCAGGTAAGGGGGACAACATCCAGGACAGGGCAGGAAGCAGATAACGGGTCAGGTTACAGGTACAGGTACAGATTTCAGGTCCAGGATCAGGTTTCAGACAGGCAAGACAGGGCTACAGAGAGGAATACTGAAGCACTGAACCTCAGTGAAGGACAGGCTTATATACCCAGCAAATCCACAACAGGTGTAGCCTGATTCCTGGCATGTCCATCTGCTGGGAGACCCCCGCTGGTGGCCACCAGAACTGCACCCTTTGATGTTGAAGGAAGTAGTGACACCACCAGGCGATCCAGGTAATAACACCATTCCTGACAATGTCCATCGGCTGGGAGACCCCTGCTGGTGGCCACCAGAACTGCACCCTTTGATGCCAAAGGAAACAGTGACACCAGCAGGCGATCCAGGTAATAGCACCGTTCCTGACAACAACATTGTACCAGGTGGTGGCATATGATAGTATCCAACCAAGACAAGGAGGCCTACGTTGCATTAGCTTGAAAAAGGAGCCTGCACTGTGTACATCCCCCTAGTACATATGCTCTGAAACACGTTGCGGGCACGTCAGTGATGCCAGCACATCCAACGCTGCTTTCCTGCTCCCACCACGAGCTCCAGCTGCATTCCAACCCCTAGGTTTCGATCTCACTTGATCGCCGCAGCATTCTGCTGGCCAGGAGAGCCATCACAAAAGGTTATGTGAGCTGCGGGAACAGCATACAGCACAGACAGATGCCAGTGTCTTTAACTGGACCAACATATGCCTGTTTACCGATACCTCTATGTGAGTTTCTATTGTACTTATACTCTATTAAATGCTTACAGTCTACGCTCAGAGGCACCTGTTTTTCTCTTCTTTTACTAATGCAACCCCTGAAACTTAGCAAAATTATTATTCAAATAAATTAGAAAACTGTTGCATCAGTTCTTAAGGGTAATTTCTATTATTATTTTTTATTTTATTTATACTGGACCTCTGTTTCTTTGTATGTTCAAGAATCGTGTTTAATGTACAGAGCCATGTCGGCAGTCCTCTATTCAGAGCTGCTTGGTTACTGTACTAAATAATATTACTTACAGTGTGATGTAGCATACTAATTACATTATTCTTCTGCACAAAAGAGAATAAAAAGCTGATTTGTCAAGACATTCAAAGGTTACAGTGTTGCTATTTTTAACATCCATTTAAGACAGAGCATAATTTGGTGAATCAGACAAGAATGCAAAATATTCAGCTGGTCATTTTACAATAGGGGGTCTGATAACTGCACATTTGTGCTATAAATGTGATGGTGTATTTTACTATTTATACTCATGCATGGGCGTCCGCTAAACTTTTTTCAGGGGGGGGCATTCCTTTTTAAGGTCATGTATTGCAATTTGCAATACAAAAAGATGTACACAGTGGTGTCGTGGCACAGGCACTGCTGTTACCTGTGCTTCTTCAGCGATAGGCCCAGGACAGGCACTGGCAGCCAGGCAGTGTATTCTCTGTCTTGGCCACTGCATGCCACGCACCTGTGACCTGTGGGAGGAGCCGGCGCCACGCCGGCTGGATCGGCATAGGCACAACATACATTTACACAGGCAGAGGCAGGCTGAGGAGGGAGGGACAGATGTGTGGTCAGAAAAGACTGAGAGCAGTCCCAGCCCCTAGGCCAGCAGCAGACTTTAAAAAAAAGTCCACGGCTGCCGCGGCGGCCATTGCAACACAGCAGGCAAGTGTCTTCACTCTGACTTCAACACTCTTACGATTCCAGGGGGGCAATTGACCCCCCTTGCCCTATGGTGCGGATGCCCATGTACTCATGCACTGTTATTATTATAACCACTACCCCTTATGACAGATTTCCTATGTTCATTAATAAAATGTACCAAAAATGTTATATTCTTAATCAAAGTGAGATAAGACATCTGAGTCGTGGGAATCTTTCAATGTTTGTTAATTAAATGAACCACAGATGGTATATTCTTGATCAAGGTAAAGATAATATAACTTGTTAGATGGGATCTGTTCCCTAAGTTTTCTTTGTTGTCAAAGTGTGCGGCAAGACATTTGACTTAAGTGACTCTTCAAGGAAGCTTCCTTTCCTTTATTCAGACTGCCATTTGTTGTGTCTTCTTTTTCAGGGAGACTGATTGGGTTAAACCAGACAGCAAAACAGAAACGCCACAGCAGAGTAGCCCTTTGTCTAATAAATTAGTGAAGTCCCTATTAGGGATTGGAAAGATAAACTACTACAAAGCAGATACAGTGCCTTTAAAAAGTATTCATACCCCTTGAAATTTTCCACATTTTGTCATGTTACAACCAAAAACGTAAATTTACTTTTTTGGGATTTTATGTGATAGACCAACACAAAGTGGTACATAATTGTGAAGTGGAAGGAAAATTATAAATTATTTTCAAATTTTATTACAAATAAATATGTGAAAAATGTGGCGTGCATTTGTATTCAGCCCCCCTGAATCAATACTTTGTAGAACCACCTCTAACTGCAATAAAAGCTGCAAGTCCTTTTGGGTATGTCTCACATTTCACATCCAGAGAGTGAAATTTTTGTCCATTCTTCTTTGCAAAGTAGCTCTGTCAGATTGGATGGAGAGCGTCTGGGAACCCAAATTCTTGCCACAAATTTTCAATTGGATTTAGGTCTGGACTTTGACTGGGCAATTCTAACACATGAAAAAAATGTGTGCAAAATACCACGCTGTACAAAAAAAGGGGGGGGGGGAGCTGCCAGCACTGCAATTTACAATTGCAAGAGAGTAAAAGTGTAAAAGTGATGGTGCAGCGCTAATGACAATCTAAAATATAAATAGGTGATCTAAAGTGCATAGATAACCTGATACACATCTAAATGTATCAAAGTTAGAATAATTGTGAAGATATCAAATTAACAATATACATGTGCAATATTGAAATAATGATATCAGGTGATTAAACCAATGTATACCATACATATAAAATACAGTGAACAACTAATTATAAACTCAAAAGCAATAATAGAAAAAATGAATAAAGGAAAAAGTCCACTGAGTGAGAGTGATTAAATGGAAATGTCCAAAACGTATGACACCCCAAATGGTAATTTTCAAGCCACCGCAGAACGTGCATTAAAAGGGGAGATGGAGCACCGCCACCAATAACACTGAAAGTATGGATTCAGTAGGACATACGCCCTATGAATCAAACAGACTTTTTGGTGATTCTTCACCAAAAATAGTAGAGCCCGGATGGATATAGGTGTTGATACAATTGGATAAAATAATCTTCTCACAAGGACCACTGGTCAACAAGAAAGGAAGCTCCAAAATATATAAAACATCATGTGGATTCAAACATATAGGGCCACAAAGGAATAAAAAACGCACATAGCGGGAATCCGCATAACACAAAATGCATTATAAAAAATGAAAGATTTACACTCACATTTTGAAAGAGGTAAAACAATCGCTTAATCGATAAAATGATACAATGGGAACAGCAGGCTTGACCCGACGCATTTCATCCACAAAGATATCGTCTGGGGTGTCAAGATACATACGTTTTGGACATTACCATTTCATCACTCTTTCTCACTCAGTCGTTTTTTCCTTTATTCAGTTTTTCTATTATTGCTTTTGAGTTTATAATAAGTTGTTCACTGTATTTTATATGTATGGTATACGTTGGTTTAATCACCTGATATCACTGCATTTTATATGTATGGTATACATTGGTTTAATCACCTGATATCATTGCATTTATATGTATGGTATGCATTGGTTTAATCACCTGATATCATTATTTCAATATTGCACATGTATATTGTTAGTTTGTTAGTTTGATATCTTCACAATTATTCTAACTTTGATACATTTAGATGTGTATCAGGTTAGCTATGTACTTTAGATCACCCATTTATATTTTAGATTGTCATTAGCGCTGCGTCATCACTTTTCCAATTCTAACACATGAATATGCTTTAATCTAAACCATTCCATTGTAGCTCTAGCTGTATGTTTTGGGTTGCTGTGCTGCTGGAAGGTTAACCTCTGCCCCAGTTACAAGGCTTTCTTCTAAGATTGCCCGTATTTGGCTCCATCCATCTTCCCATCAACTCTGACCAGCTTCCCTGTCCCTGCTGAATTAAGGCAGTGTGTTCAGGGTGATGTGCAGTGTTAGTTTTTCGCCACACATAGCGTCTTGCTTTTAGGCCAAAAAGTTAAATTTTGGTCTCATCTGACCATAGCACCTTCTTCCACATGTTTGCTGTGTCCCCCACATGGCTTCTCGCAAACTGAAAACAAGACTTCTTCTGGCTTTCTTTCAACAATGGCTTTCTTGTTGCCTCTCTTCCATAAAGGCCAATTTGTGGAGTGCACGGCTAATAGTTGTCCTGTGAACAGATTCTCCCACCTCAGCTGTGGATTTCTGCAGCTCCTCCAGAGTTACCATGGGCCTTTTGGCTGCTTCTATACATAATGCTCTCCTTGCCCAGCCTGTCAATTTAGGTGGATGGCCATGTCTTGGTAGGTTGGCTGTTCTGCCATCCTCTTTCCTTTTTCGGATGATGGATTGAACAGTGCTTCGTGAGATGTTCAAGGCTTGGGATATTTTTTTATAACCTAACCCTGCTTAAAACTGTTTCCACAACTTTATCCCTGACCTGTCTGGTGTATTCCTTGGCCTTTATGATGCTGTTTGTTCACTAAGGTCCTCTAACAAACCTCTGAGGGCTTTACAAAACAGCTGTATTTATACTAAGATTAAATTACAGGTGGACTCTATTTATTAATTAGATGACTTATGAAGGCAATTGGTTCCACTAGATTGTATTTAGGGGTATCAGAGTAAAGGGGGCTGAATACAAATGCATGCCACACTTTTCAGATATTTATTTGTAAAAAAAAATGAAAATAATTTATAATTTTTCTTCCACTTCACAATTATATGCCATTTTGTTTTGGTCTATCACAAAAAAAAACAATAAAATACTTTTATGTTTTTAGTTGTAACATGACAAAATGTGGAAAATGACAAGGGGTATGAATACTTTTTCAAGGCACTGTAACTGAGGCCTAAAAAGGCAGATTCAGGTTTCTTAAATATTTTTTTTCTCCACACTTTGTAAGAAATATTTGACAGATTTGTGTGTCTAATCAGTCCTGAGATATGCGTAGCCCCGGAATACAGCACAACCCCTTCTGGCAGGGCAGGAGACCTTATTTTATTGTACTTCAGTAATACAACTAGCTGTTGTGCCTTCCCCAGCCTATATTTGAAAAAATGAAGGAAAGGCGGCACACTGATCACCTCTATGTCACTCTGCTCTCTCCACTTGTCAGCATGTTCCTTGTTAGCACATGAGCACTACAACGCAATGCAACAGATTGGTTCCTTATACTGGCTCTTCCTCTCCTTATTAGGCATAGGGTGCATCTCTTTATGATGAACACACTTGTAGTCATATAGTAGGCAGAAAGCATTATTTTCATTATTCTAGCTACTACAAACAAAATTCTACTACATATTAATTATTTCATCTTCAGAAGGTGCTAGAGCTGTTATTCTGTATGTGGGGTTAACACTCAGCGACTCCAGGAATCCATGCCATTTTAGCTACTCTGAAATCTGTCCCTGCATACAGACCTTCGGTAGGTCTTAGTTATGTTCTTTCTAGGTGGTCCCAAGTGCCAGAGATCAGGCTAGGCACAAGGAATTAATAGGAATATAACATTTTCCAATGTGTTTGCCAACTTTTATGGCAAAGGGTTCCTCTCTTTACTTTGGAGATAGGCAGAAGCAGCAAGGGAAGTTTGTACTATTAATCTACTTTCCGAAACCTAAACAATATTTGAATTCTAAAACCTAATAGGGTTTGGCAGATCTATTTAATCTTCTTGATGAAGTTTACTCCATCACTTGAGGGCATGCACTTAGATGAAACCAGAACAGTCTAATTTAATTTGAGGGATCAGACTAATTATCTTGCAGAATAAATAGTACATAGCCTTGTTCAGTTAATAGATGTTAGATGTTACATATTTACACTGCATATAAAAGGCTCAACTTTAGATTTTGTTTCAGGCCTGGATAAAATGGGTATTATCTTTGAAACTGTAATCTGAAATAAATATCAAGTTTAGAAATCACTTCAATCAGTTTTCTCTAAGCCGTCAAACCAAACGTCAGCTCCAATAGTCTGTTGAGCACATAAACAGGAACTGATTCTGGACAGCCGCACACTTGAAAAGTAGCCTTTCTTTATTTTAAAAAATTCACATCAAAATCACAGCAGACAAAAGAGTCTGTTGAGCACAGATCTTAATGGAAGCCTTGACAACAGAACAGAAGTTATACTTTTTACAAACAACTTCTTTGCACACTGCCATCCCCCCAATTACTAAGGCAGGCAGAGCCATGCCTGAAGAAACAGAATACTATATCAATGTAACCAGAAACACATTTGCAGAGACACACTACTGTACTGACGCAACCGGAAGCATGTCTGCAGGAAAGGACTACTGTAAAGACACAACCATGAACCTGACTGCCTGCAGAGAAATGATACCGAATGTGGCTATGACTGGCCAGAACATTCCAGCATGTAGACAGAGCAGGGGGACTAAAAGCTGTTGCGGGCATGTGCGAGCACTGCACTTTATTACTGTCAGTAGCAAATTATAGCTGCAAGTTGTCTGTAAAAGATCTATGCTTGACTTGCCAGACCTAAAAGACCACCCACAGCAGTACAGCTTTCCGGGAGAAATATACAGTTGTGCTTATAAGTTTACACACCCTGGCAGAATTTATGATTGCTTGGCCATTTTTCAGAGAATATGAATGATAACACAAAAACTTTTCTTTCACTCATGATTAGTGTTTGGCTGAAGCCATTTATTATCGATCAACTGTGTTTACTATTTTTAAATCATAATCACAACAGAAACTACCCAAATGACACTGATCAAATGTTTACATACCCCAGTTCTTAATACCATGTATTGCCCCTTTTAACATCAATAACAGCTTGAGGTTTTTTGTGGTATTTGTGGATGAGGCTCTTTATATTCTCAGATGGTAAAGCTGCTCATTCCTCTTGGCAAAAAGCTTCCAGTTCCTGTAAATTCTTGGCCTGTCTTGCATAAAATGCACGTTTGAGATCTCCCCAGAGTGGCTCAATGATATTGAGATCAAGAGACTAAAATGGCCCCTCCAGAACCTTCACTTTATTCTGCTGTAGCCAATGACAGGTAGACTTGGCCTTGTGTTTTGGATCATTCTCATGTTGGAATGTCCAAGTAAGTCCCATGTGCAGCTTCCTGGCTGATGAATGCAAATGTTCCACCAGTATTTTTTGATAGCATACTGCATTCATCTTCCCATTAATTTTGACAAAATGTCCTGTGCCTTTGTAGCTCACACATCCCCAAAACATCAGCAATACACCTCCATGTTTCACAGTAGGAATGGTGTACCCTTCATCATAGGTCTTGTTGACTCCTCTCCAAATGTAGTATTAATCGTTGTGGCCAAAAAGCTAAATTTTGGTCTCATCACTCCAAATGACTTTGTGCCAGAAGGTTTGAGGCTTGTTTCTGTGCTGTTTGGCATATTGTAAGTGGGATACTTTGTGGCATTTGCGTAGTAATGGCTTTCTTCTGGCGACTCGACCATGCAGCCCATCTTTCTTCAAGTGCCTCCTTATTGTGCACCTTGAAACAGGGAGCCACATCACATGTTTTAAGAAAGTCCTGTATTTCACCTGAAGCTATTTGTGGCTTTTTCTTTGCATCCCAAAGAATTTTCCTGGCAGTTGTGGCTGACATTTTAGTTGGTCTACCTGACCGTGGTTTGGTTTCAACAGAACCCCTCATTTTCCACTTCTTGATTAGAGTTTGAACACTGCTGATTGGCATTCTTAATTCCTTGAATATCTTTTTATCCCTTCAACTACCTTTTCCCGCAGATCCTTTGACAATTCTTTTGCTTTACCCATGACTCAGAATCCAGAAACATCAGTGCAGCACTGGATGAAAGATGCAAGGGTCTGTCAGGAGTCCAGAAACCCATTGACCTTTTATACACACACACTATTTAAAAGCAAACAGATCACAGGTGAGGATGGTTACCTTTAATAGCCATTTAAACCCCTTTGTGTCAACTTGTGTGCATGTTATCAGGCCAAAATCACCAGGGTATGTCAACTTTTGATCAGGGTAATTCGGATAGTTTCTGTTGTGATTATGATTTAAAATGAGTAAACACAGTTGATTGATAAAAAATGGCTTCAGCCAAACACTAACCATGAGTGAAAGAGATGTTTTTGTGTTATCATTCATATTCTCTAAAATATGGCCAAGAAATCAAACATTTTGCCAGGGTATGTAATCTTATGAGCACAACTGTATTTAGACTCTTCAGGGAGAAAGGCTGGTGCCATGGAAGTTGTTTTATTATAGAATGTGAACATATTTAGACTCCTTCTCCAGTACCCACTTTCCTGGTACAGCTTGCACTGAAATACACATGTCAGGGGTGGAAGGGAACAAGCCAGGGGAGATAGGGCAGTAGAAATTTATTTTTTTCATTCCATTAGGAATCCAAAAATTAAAGTACAACACCTTTAATGAAGTTGTGATTTAATAGATCTCCCCATCCGCCTAAGTGCCGCCCATCTGGGATTATATTACCTACAGCCTCTGTTCCTATCATTTGCTTACTGCCTCTCCCAGAAGTCTGCAGAGAGCAAATAACAGACAGACTAATACGCTGATCAAAAACAAATACATACTGAAAAGCTGAAATGCTGATAAAGGAATACATAATTTGATAAATTATAAAAAAAACACTGGTCTATGGAGTACTTTCAAGTAAGAAGGAGCACCTTTATAGGCAAAGGCTGTCCATCAGGAAATTTTCCAGTTTTAGTTTGTTCTTCCCCCTAAAATAGTTTAGCACAGGTCTTTGCTATACACAGGGCTTTTTTTCAGCTGGAACTTGGTGGAACTCGGTTCCACCACCTCTGGCTCAGGCCTCTTGTTCCCTTCTCACCAGTCGCCGCTATCACTTGTAAAAAAAAGAATTCTGGCTTTTTATCAATGACAGCTTATTTCCCAATAGCTCCCACATATCTGATCTACTGAGTGGCTCCCACTGAGTGCAGGATGGGGACAAGGGAGATGAAGGTGCCCGGGGTGCAGTGCAGATTCCAAAACCCCTACTGGATGATCTCCCTGCAAGTGATAGAGGCAGAGCCACTTACAGTGTGTGGGGAGGTACTAGAGCCAGCTGGGTGCTTCAACTTAATACAGCAACACAAGTAAGACATGTGGGAGATGATGGAGCTTCTAAGGAGGGAGGGAAAAGATGGGGGCAGTGGAAGGGGGGTTGCATGCAGAGGCCAGAGCTAAAGAGGGGTGAAAGTGAGATGTGAAGAAGGCAGCCTTGGAAGAAGGCGAAGTGCACCCCTGAACTCTGAGCTCTATATGCAGAGAACCCCTTAACTCTACACAATGTACGTAGCACACCCCTGAACTCTGCACTCTGTGTGTGTAAACACCCCCCCCCCCCAACTCAGCACTCTGTACGTAATGCACTCCTGCTATTTAATGCCCCTTTACGACCCTTCCACTATAAATGAAATTTGACCACACCATTTAATGGAGGTTGGATGGTTGGATTTTTTGAGGGTGTGTGCGTGGGAGGGGGGGGGGGGGGGGTTGGAAGGTCGTGGTTGAGTTCCTGCACCTATTTTATGAGAAAAAAAACCCCTGGCTATACATAGAAATGTACATTCAGGTCATTTTCTACTATATGATCTGTGTGTTTTTCAAAAGATCTTACACCTCTCGCTAAAACCAGACACTTAACAATGAACCCTTTGATGATTCTGTCTTCATACCAAATGCTTGTCTGATTGAAGATGAGGACAATGTATTGAAAATTTACTTGTGTGTATGATCCTGTCTATTCATCCAAAACCTACCAGAACATACAGTATAATACTTTCCTGAATCCAACAAAAGCTATGATGTAGTGTGAGTCTCTCACTACAGAGCCTATGTAAGAATGGTTAAAAACATAGTATAACTTTGTTGTTTGGCTTCCATATATTGAAGCCAATGTAAAGCAGAAAAAAGCGGGATTTGTTTTCAGATTTTTTATTTTCATTTTACAGCTAGTTTTAATGTATGTATTCTATTTTTCTGCAATGAAAACTACAAAATGCTCTGAACACTAAATGAAGTCTTAATGAAGGATAATTCAGAAGAGGAATTAAAAAAAAATAACATCTTTTTCTCTTTTTTCTTTTAGGCTTTGTTCAGATGTGCAGCGTTCAAGAACACTAAATGGCTCCATTCACATCTCTAAGCTAAACTGAACATAGTATGCCCCATGCAGACTATTACTGCCTGTTGGGTTCCATTGCTGGAATGGCAGGCCCCTAGGAGAAGATAATTGGAAGAACACCTACCTGCATTCAACACCCTTATGAGAAAGACTTTAGTTCTTGTTTGTTTTTTGAAGAAATAGCATTGCCTATATCTTATACCCTTGGTACAGTTTGAATGTGATAGTAGGTGAAGAAAAATTCAAGAGTGAGAATCAGGGTGCCTTTGTTGACCTTCTGCAGAAAAACTTTTAGTTGCCTGACAGTCACTCTAATCTTTTACATTCAGGAATTAGTATGGAAATCAAAAGTCCTGTCAATTATTACATTTTTAATCTGTTACTTACATTCATTTAAAATATCTAGAATTCATGTCTAATCTATAAGGCAAGGAATAAATGTAATTACCCATATAATTGACAATTTATGAGTCATCTGACCTCATGAAATTAAATCATGGTGCTGAGGGTTAGTAAAATAACATTTTATCTCCACTGTCTTGTTGGTTTTTATGCTAGCTGTCATTAGCCCATGATGTTAGGAAACAACCACTGACACAGCAGGTATAGTGCCAGTTTCCTGCATGTGTAAAGCGGACGTTGAATGCTTCATGTAAAGACCTTTTACTTGTGATTACATTGACATTAGAACAGCCTAACATCTGCAAATTACAAAACAATTTATCTTATCACATATGCAACATATGTAGCATACCTTTATGTCTGGAAACTGTCCTAGATATGTATCAAGTGTTAACAAGGCTCCATCCACTAATTTTTGATGAAAATCTTCCCAAAGTTCATCACATTTCTGCAAAAAATGATATATTTAAAATGAAAAAGTAGAATATAAAAATACAACACAATAAATAACTAAACTGATTTAAATAAACAGGTTTTAAGTTTTGAAAGATATTGTTAGTTTCATAGGGTACTATTTTGTTGGAAAGAAACAAAGATGCAGAAGTGCAGTAAAGGTATAGAAAAAAGATAATGTAGGGCATGATTGCACTTCCAGGCAGCAAAAACCCCTGCTTTAAAGGATAAATAGAATTTTGACTTGGGAAAAGTAGATACTTAGTCCACCTTTTGCAAAACTGCAGTTGAGGTAACTACATGCATGAATTATAAAATAAAATGAAAATATATGAGAGGAAAGAAAGAAAGAAAGAAAGAAAGAAAGAAAGAAAGAAAGAAAGAAATAAAAAAGAAAGAAAAAGAAAGAAAAAAGAAAGAAAAAAGAAAGAAAATGAAATAAATAAAGAAAGGAAGAAAGAACAAAAGAAAAGGAAATAAATAAAGAAAGAAAGGAAGGAAGAAAGAAAGAAAAAAAAAAAAGAAAGAAAGAAAGAGAGAAAGAAACAGAAAGAAAGAAAGAAAGAAAGAGAAAGAAAAAGAAAGAAAGAAAGAAAGAAAGAAAGAACGAAAAAAGAAAGAAAGAAAGGAAATGAAAGAAAGAAAGAAAAAGAAAAGGAAAAAAGGAAATGAAATGAAAGAAAGAAAGAAAGAAAGAAAGAAAGAAAGATTTTTTATATAAAGGCCGTAGGAAGCACTTACCTCTCCCACCGTTTTCACATCCTCTCTTCCATACCAGTCAGGCTCATAAACTTCGTGAAGAGATTCTGTGAGCTTAAGAGACGCCTCTTGCATTCCTAAATAAATATATCAATACCTGAATAAAAAAGGTTCAAAATACTTACATTTATTCATACAAATACAAAACTATGTATTTATATTCCAAGGATACAATAAATCCAAGGTCTTTTTTAGGTGTTTTGTTAAAAAGGCATAAAAATCACCCTTCAATGACTTGACTTGGCAAATCATTTTAATGTAAGTTTTTGCTTTCCCTAGATCTGATGAGAGCATTGTTTTAAAAAGTGCAATTTGCAAATACTGTGTCCCTGTTCTTTTCACAAATGCGTGAAATGAGATATACACCAATCAGCCATATCTTTATGAACACTGACAGGTTAAGTGATTGTTACAATGGCATCTGAAAGTCAGTGGAATATACAATGTATTAGACAACAAGTAAACATGTTGTTCCTGAAGTTGATGAGTTCAAAGTTTGTCTGGTTGCCCATTCTGACCCATGTCAACAGCCAAATACGCATGCAATGGGTACATGGGCATCAGAACTGAACCAGGGAGTAATGGAAGAAGATGGACTTATCTGATTAATCACGTTTTCTTTTACATCAAGTTGAAGGCCGGGTGCGTGTGCGTTGCTTACCTGGGCAAGAGATGGCATCAGGATGCACTATGGGAAGAAGGCAAGCAAGCGGAGGCAATGCAATGTGTTGGGCAATGTTCTGCAGGGAAACCTTGATCCTCACATTCATGTGGATTTCATATGGATGTTACTTTGACACAAACCACCTACCTTAACACTGTTGCTGACCAAGTACACCCCTTCATGGAAATGGTATTCCCTGTAACCTCTTTCAGTAGAACAATTTTCCGTGCCACACTGCAAAAATGGTTCAAAAATGGTTTGAGGAACACAACAATGAGTTCAAGGTGTTGACTTGGCCTCTAAATTCTCCAGATCTCAATCCAATAAAGCATCTGTGGGATGTGCTGGAAAAATAAGGCCAATCCATGGGGGGGACTACCTTGTAACTTACAGGACTTAAAGGATCCACTACTGACGGCTTGGTGCCAGATACCACAGTGTACCTTCAGAGGTTTAGTGGTGTCCATGCCTCAATGGGTCAGGGCTGTTTTGATGGCAAAAGGGGGACTTACATAATATTAGATGGGTGGTCATAAAGTTATAACTGATTGGTGTATTTTCATGAAAGAACAATGTTTTATAAACACTAAATTGTTAATGGATCCTAATGTCTCCCAAAGGATAAAAAGAATATAGTAAAAAAATAAGCAGCTTTGAAGAACAGCTTTGAAGAACAGTATGTGACCAGAAGCTGGTGTCTGAGATACTTTTTACTTTTTTTATTAGCAAAATGGCTCTATAATATTGGCAACATCTGTACTATACTCTAGCAGTTCTGGATGTGACCATTGTGGTGTTAGGAATTAATTACTCGGCTCCTAGTGCCAAGACAAGGTCATCTTGTGCCCAGGGTGAAAATTGGAAACTGTGCCCCTCTCCCCCGTTTATTTTGAATGAGGTGTGGGTCAGGGCTGGTCCAAGACATTGTGCTGCCTGGGTCCAAGAATTAAATGCTGCTACCCAGCCATCACGGACACTTATGCGCGAGAAGCGTGAGCTTGGGAGGCCATCATATGAAATAGCCGTCAATCGAATATGGCGCCGTCAGCAAGTCATTACAAGGGACACCTGGGTAGGCAGGAATGGGTTAGGATTTACGCTAGCTCCACATCTGTGTGGGTGAGATGAAAATCATGTGCTATGCAGCTGTGTGTGCCTTACCACTGGGAGACCTGCTCCGCTCTGCTCCCTAACTAATGCCCCGATCTGGCTATGCCTCACAAGCCATGCCCTGCTCACGCCGCACCACAACCAATGCCTCATCCCACTTGACTGCTCCCCAGGCTGTTAAACTATTTATTTAGGAGGTGACAATACTGGAGGCAGAGACGGTGCCGGTGGTATTTTGTATGTGGCTGTTCCCACCTGGCCGGCGGCCGATACACTGAGCCGGCAATTTAGCGAATAGCAATTCTTCTTACACACTGCATTTCCAGGACATAGAGGTAGCAGTGGGGCCACCGGGCCACAGATGCCCTTGCTCAAACTGCTGCCTGGGTCCAGTGGATCCAGCGGGACCCATGGTAGGGCTGGCCCTGCTGTGGGTGCATAATACACTGTAAAATTATGTAAAATCCTGCTACATTTTACTACAAAGCACACTGAAGAGGAAGTAGGAGTAAAAAAGGCCCAAACTGCAGTAATAGTAACCCAAAGCAATGATGTCATTGGGTGTAATAGTAACTCCCAGTATTGGCCCCAGTCTCCAAAGTTAAAAGCCTGGCTTTGGTGTCAGTTTCTGCAATTTTAACCCCCAGAATCAGTGCCAGTTTCTGCAATATTAACCCCTAGCATCAGCACCAGCCTCTGCAATATTAACCCCCAGTTTGGTGTCAGTTTCCACATTTAAAACCCCCAGCATTGGTGCTAGCTTCCGCAATAATAACCTTCTAGCATCAGTGCCAGTTTCTGCAATAATAACCCCGTAGCATCTGTACCAGTTTCTGCAATAATATCCTTCTAGCATTGGTGTCAGTTTCTGCTTAATAACCCCCAAACTTAAAGCCAGTAGCAGAAATAATATCCCCTAGCATTAGTATAAGTCCCAGTTTCTGCAATAAAAATCCCTTGCACTGGTGCCAGTTTATGCAAAAATAACACCCACATTTGGTGGTCATTGGTATTGCGCTATTTAGAACATCCCTTTCCATTGGTAGTCAGTGGCAATGTTTTTTAACCCTTCATAGTGCAGCATGAATGGTTAATTACCTTTGCACTGGTCACTAATGCAGTATGACAGGGTTAATAAACACTGGCATCAGCCACCAATGCAGCACAAATGGGTATACTGTCCCTGGCCATTAATGCATTAGTGGTCAGTGGCAGTGTTAATTGACTCCTTCATGCTGCATTAGTGGTCAGTAGCAAAATTTATTAACGTCTTCATGCATTAGTTGTCAGTGGCAGTGTTAATTAACTCCTGCATAATGCAGTATGAAGGCATTAATAAACAGCCACTGGCCACTAATGGCAAACGAAAGAGTTAAAAAGCACTGCCGCTGAACACTAATGCACTAGTGACTAGTGCCAGTGAGTTAATTAATCCTTTGTGCTGCATTACTGGACAGTGGCAGTGTTAAATTATCCTTTCGCCCCCCTTCCCACTCTTGAACGCATCCTCCAAGTAATATAGGAAGAAAAGCTGCGCCAGCAATGAATCCAACAAAGTCCACAACAGACCGAAGGATAAAGGTCATCCAGAATAGGTACCAGACGCAGTGAAATACAATCTCTTAGTAAATCATAGGGTCTCTTGGTAAATCAAATGTCCATATGTGCAATGGAATAAACACCTCTGTGATCCACAAATTAAGTGAGAAACCACCACCATACGGAAAGCCGCTTACCAGAGGGCAAGCCAAAAACAGCATTCGGCTATAACCCAGCCACGGCCTTTAACATCATAAATGGAGGACTCTGGGGGTGCCTCTCATAGGTTGTTCAGGCTACTATCATGTCCAAATAATCCGATATTTTTAGCCACCTAGTCCTCCAAGTAGTTCACTGTAAGATAAGCGTTGATGACTGAATTAATGCTTATCCTCAGCCTATCTACCTTACTTCCAACCCGCTAATATGGCAACGCTCTCTCTTCTGGCCTGAATGACATTACTGCATGTGAGAGGCCAAGACTTAAGCCTCGTACACACAATGAGAATATTGGATGAATGATTGGTATTGTACAAGAGAAATTTTAATGTGTGTCCTTTCGGATAAATTTACATGAACTGTAGTGATCATCTCTGGAAAGCTGTGTACTAACGATCAGATTATCATACGATCGCTTCGAAATGTGGTATTTTTCCTCTGATTTTCTCACTGTGTGTTCTAGGTATAACAGTGATCTCTTGAGCGGACATCACTTTGCCTGAAAGAAGTGTGACTTTTTCTATATCTGGGTGAAGGACCAAAGAGAACACTCTAGCACTCGGGACCCCACTGCCACTCTGCAAGGATCGTTGTTACTCTCTGGGCTCTCTGGTGATGGCAGTTCTCCCACTCCAACTGCGTCCCCTCTCCCTATTGAATTGCTGTGCACAAAGCTCCTAACCCTTCAAACTCCTCTTTCCTCATACTTGTCATGGCCCTGTTGACTCCACCTGTTGTCCTGAAATGAGGAACAATGCTTTTATTTTTGGAATATTTGATGACACGTGAACACGTTCTGTTCCAAGACAGCTCTACTTTATTACACGCTAGCAGTTCAGTTGGAGGGCTTTTTGATATACTTAAACTCTTCTCACCATAATCTTCATAGTAATATTTTCTCGTTGGTTTTCAAGCTCTATTGCAGTGCACTGATAAGGGCCAATAAGCCTCAAACAGCTGTATGCCGTTTGCTATAAATGGTTGTATACTATTATTCTATATCTGTACTTTAAGCCAGCAGATCTGGAAGTGCAGTTGGCCAATGGTAGAGGTAAAGTTGGCCTTCATGGTTATATATTCTCTAGTTTAAAAAGGGATGAGCAGTGATGAGACGAACACCGGATAATAATATACAGGTGCACTTTCTACTACTTCTATATACAGTATGATGGCTTCCCGGCTGTCAATGATCTCTAGGGACGCAACGGGCGCTGGCACCCACAACCACTTCTGTTACTGACACATTGATTACACATTGCTTACAAGCAACAGAGATAACAGTGACATCACTCCCCAAATATGGTCACTGACATGATGTCACTACTATCCCCACTCATTGCACTTATACAGTATTCATTATCTGATGACAGAAGTTGTGTGCACTGGATTTGTTAGGATTTTCATTTTGGTAAGTTGGCAGGCATTATGATTTACTATGGATTTACAAAGAAGGACTTTTCTGTGAATTTTTATTCTTTTAATAAAAGACTTGTCAAATATTTGGGAGTCTTTATTTCTATGTTACATTTTTCATGAATAAGTATGGGTACTATGAACCCCATAGTCATTTATGTAGAAAGGGCGGCACCTGGGGCCCCCCTTATATTTAAAGAGGGCTGCCAGATTCCTATAAGCCCCCCACAAGCAGATCCCTGCCACCATCAGCCAGGATTGTGGGGAAGAGGCCCTTGTCCTCATTAGGGGGTCTTTCCTGGCAAGGTACACCCCTCCATGTTGAGGGGTTGTGGCCTGGTATGGTTTAGGAGAGGGAACACATGATCATCCCCTTCTCCTGGCCAGCTAAACTGCATGCCTGGATTAAGGCATGCCTGCTTGAGGTACCCCCTTAAAATGTAAAGCAGACTCAAAGGGTCTGGTATGCATTTTGGGGGTTTCATAAATGTTTTTTTCATCCTTGCTGTAAGATGTGCTACAGCAAAAGTGACAGTTGCAGCCATGATCAGTGTATCATTTTTAATGAAACTTCCAGTGTCCACATATCCAAATACTGCCATTTCCGCTTTCCTTCCCTGTTTTATTTGGGATGGAGGACATGGTGGTGTAGGCATGCTAATGAAATTTTTTTCCCATTCTGTGGCTTAGTCTGCAGATTTGCCCCATCCCCTCGAGCTCCAGAACCAATGTAGAACTCGTTCACAGCCAGCGATCTGTGCAGTGCATCCTCTCCCCCTTCCACGGCCATGCTCTGCAGCTTGGCTCCATACATATACATACACATTCATAAAAATAGAGAGAGAGAGAGAAACAGGCATACAGTGCCTTGAAAAAGTATTCATAGCCCTTGAAATTTCCCACATTTTGTCATGTTACAATGCAGATCGCCGTTCTGACAGGGGAGAAGATGGAGATCTTGTGTTCCTGCTAAGCAGGAACACCAATCTCTGTCTTCACCGAGTCAGAGCAACCCCCCCCCCTTCCCCAGTTAGCAAACACTCATAGGGAAAAGAGTTAACCCTTTGTTCCCCCCTGATGTTAACCACTTCCCTGCCAGTGTCATTAGTACAGTGACAGTGCATATTTTAGCACTGATCACTGTAATAATGTCACTGGTTCCACTGCAATTTTGTAGTCCCGCTAAAAATTGCTGATCGCCACCATTACTAGTAAAAAAATAAAAATGATCCCATAGTTTGTAGACGCGATAACTTTTACGCAAACCAATGAATATACGCTTATTGGGGATTTTTTTAACCAAAAATATGTAAGCCAAATATGTAAATATGTAAATTTAAGCCACTATGTATTATATTTATTTAAATTGATGAAGAAATTCGATTTCTTTATTGGATATGTTTTATAGCAGAAAATAAAAATTATAGTTTTTTTTTTTCCAAAATTGACGCAAACTAAAAAAAATGCAGAGGTGAACAAAAACCACCAAAAGAAAGCTCTATTTGTGAGAAAAAAAAGAAAATCAATCTTATTTGGGTAGAGCTTGCACGTCAGTGCCATTGTCAGTTAAAGTAACACAGTGCAGTATCGCAAAAAATGGCCTGGTCATTAAGGGGGTAAAACCTCCTGGAGCTGAAGTGGTTAAAAAAAACAAATAAATTATTCACATTAAGGTTGTCTTCTATGTTAGGCATTAGGAATGAGCCAAACACCCCCCGGTTTGGTCCGCACCAGAACTTGCGAACAGGCAAAAAATGTGTGCGAACACCGTTAAAGTCTATGGGACATGAACATGAAAAATCAAAAGTGCTAATTTTAAAGGCTTATATGCAAGTTATTGCCATAAAAAGTGTTTGGGGACCCGGGTCCTGCCCCAGGGGACATATGTCAATGCAAAAAAACTTTTAAAAACGGTTATTTTTTCAGGAGCAGTGATTTTAATTATGCTTAAAGTGAAACAATAAAAATGAAATATTCCTTTAAATATCATGCCTGGTGGGTGTCTATAGTCTGCCTTTAAAGTAGCGCATTTTTCCCATGTTTATAACAGTACCACAGCAAAAATGTCATTTAAAACTGCTTGTGGCTGTAATGTATTTTCGGATCCTGGAAATATAGATAAAAATCATTGAAAAAAACGACATGCCCCCCCCCCCCAGTCCATTACCAGGCCCTTTGGGTCTGGTATGGCTATTAAGGGGAACCACGCACCAAAATGTAAAAAAAAAAAAATAGCGTGAAGGTCCCCCCAAAATCCATAAGGGGAACCCTGCACCAAAATTTAAAAAAAATGATGTAGGGGTCCCCCCAAAAATCCATACCAGGCCCTTCAGGTATGGTATGGATTTTAGAGGAACCTGAGCCAACATTTTTTAAAAATTGCGTGGGGGTCCCCCCAAAATTCATACCAGACCCTTATCCGAGCACGCAACCTGGCAGGCTGCAGGAAAAGGGGGGGGGTGAGAGGGCACCCCCTCCTGAACCGTACCAGGCCACATGCCTCAACATGGGGAGGGTGCTTTGGAGTCCCCCAAAACACCCTGTCCCCATGTTGATGTGGACAAGGGCCTCATCCCCACAACCCTTGCCTGGTGGTTTTGGGGGTCTGCGGGCAGGGGGCTTATCATAATCTAGAAGCCCCTTTTAACAAGGGGACCCCCAGATCCCGGCCCCTCTTATGTGAATGGGTATCAGGAACATTGTACCCCTACACATTCACCAAAAAAAGTGTCAAAATGGTAAAATTGACAGTAAACCGTTTGGGACAAGTCCTTTATTAACTTAAGTTTGACTCGAACATCTGACTCAGCCCTATTAGGCATATCTGAAGAAATTTATTTTTTTTTGTACTAAAGGGGAACTTACACTTTAAGTGGAAAAATTTAAACACATGCATCGGGGGTACCTACATATGAAATAGTAGATTGTGCTACATTTTTGTGCTATAGAAAAGTGAGATAAATACCGCAAAAAAATGTTTACTAAATCATAAAAGTCAATTCACTAAAAAACACACACATCCTTTATTTATCACCTGGTCTTTGCTGTGGGTATTTCAGAAATGTACAAAATAACAATTAGAAGAACTCTGCACTGGTCATGAAGTGAAAAGTATACAGTGTATCAGTGTGAAAATGTAAAGTAAATAATAGTTTCACAATATTGCTGTGTGGCTTCTGGTGCAGTGTTAGCCTAAGAAAAACAAAAAAAAAAAAAATATGGCGAAAAAATAACGCCAAAAACATTGCAAAATGTAAGCTCTAAATATCACAAAAACATAAATATTTAACGCATTTGGTAATTAACGCATTTTTTTGGTGAATTGATTACTTTGAGATAAATACGCATAAGTTATTTTAACTCAAAAATGAATGCAGTATTAATCTTTGAGTAAGCTGACCCCTTAGTTCCTTATCATTTCATGAGCAACCTCTTCTTTTATATTTTACCAAAACTGTAGTAATATATTGGGGTTGATTTACTAAAGGCAAATAGACTGTGCACTTTGCAAAGTGCAATTTCACTCTGCAGGAGCAGTTGCTACAGAGTTAGTCAATGAGCAGAAGCTCTGCTGACTTTCATCATCCAATCATGTGTACCTCATTTACTAAGTTCTGGAGCAACTGCACTTGCAGAGTGCACCTTCTACTTGCTTTTAGTAAATCAATCTCATTGTGTCTGTACCCTATAATTAAGTTAAATATACTGTACTTTTGAATGAAAATGTGTCCTTTATAAACTGTCGCATTAATATTGTGTTACATAAAAATTTGAAACTACCACCATTTTATTCTCCAGGGTCTTTAGAAAATATATATATATAATGTTCGTGTGCAAAAATGACTGAAGATTTATGAATTATGAGAATGACATCTTATTCCCTACTCAATTTAGGATCCTCAGACCTTATTATTGTCATGGGGGGTGCCTTTAAGTAGTAGGGTCAACTGGTATTATTTTAGACATTTTTATTTAATGGTACTCTAATAGTATGCTTGATCAGGTTCCAAATCTTTCAAGCCCTAATTACAGACCTGGATTTAAAAAAAGACAGAATTATTTTGGCTTACTGAACCATAACACATCTATTTAACTACTGCCTGCTAATTAGAAAAATTGTCAGCTATAAAAGAATGCTTAGGCCTCATGTACGCTGCTGCTGGTAAACAAACATTCAGAGGCAGTTGGATGCCCCTGGACTCATCCAATGTTATCTTATGTGTTACATGCACACAGGTTTGTTTAATGATGTTTTTAGGCAGGTAAAGAAATGAGTTCAGACGTCGAAGTTTCCGACGTTTCAGATGCCAAACGTGGCTAAACGCGGCTAACTCGCGTTTAGCTGCATTTCATTTACAGGCGTTTTTCATTTTTGTCTATTTTTTTTTTTTTCAAATGCAAACGTGTCCCCGGGGGCGGGCAGCGGTTTAATATCCTGAGGACATCATATGACGCCCAGTCAGGATATTGAAACCACTTTGCCGCCGTCATTCTGCTATATAGCGGCAAGCTGTTAAACGAGAAGTATGGCCAAAGCTCTTTGGGCCATACCTCTCCTGTGAGCCACAGAAGTGCACTTAGTTCTGCACTCTTGTAACCCAGATTCAGTCTAGAGTGGAGATGTCACAGAGCCTGTTCAACAGTTGGCTCAGCCTCTCAGTGCACTGCTGACAGTCTGAGCCAGCCGCTCCCACCCCATCCACATTCCGGCTTAACAGTGAGTGTTGGGGGGGACCGAGCACAGGGCACTTCTCCGAGTGAACCCATAAACTGAGCAAAAAGTGGTCTTTGATCGCTCAGTTCTTGGTATGGAGGCGGTGGGGGACAGATGCAGCATTGAACCTATAATGCATCCATCTAGGTGAGTAAAAAAAATTATTCTTTTTTAAAATCCTACTCCTTTAAAGTACACTTGTCACCTTAAATCCTTTCTAAAATACTAAAGTAATTAAATGCTGGCAAATCTGCAAATGTCTAAAGGCAAACAGACTGTGAAATTTGCAAGTGCAGTTGCTTCAGAGCTTAGTTAATGAGGTGAAGCTTCACTTTGCAAAGAATACCCAATCACATGCAAGAAACACAAAAAAAAACTGCATTTTTTCTTGCACATGATTGGATGATGGAAGTTAGCAGAGCTGCCTATAAATCAAGTTTAATGCTTCTGCCCAGAAACTAAATTCATAACCGTATGCATACATTGTGACATTTATTACACATTGGTTATCAAAAAGTTACAAGGGCAGAAATCTAATTATCTCTGGTTACATTAACACTATATATTTTAGTAATATTTCAATATTAGTTATTACTATCCAGAAGATGGTACTGTGGGCTCTTTTTCCACACTGACCAGGATAATTTTAATTTCTTTAAAGTGATTGTAAAATTCTATAAAGGTTTATACTTACATTTGCATTGCACAGAGCGCCCCCCCCCCCCCCGAACCTCTGAACCAAACTAATGTCATGGGTACACTGTGTATTAAATACTTATGTGTGGCAAGTATTAAATATCAATCTTTAATAATGATAATGATAATGATAAATAATATATACAGTTGTGCTCAAAAGTTTGCATACCCTGACAGAAAGTGTGACATTTTGGCATTTATATTAAAATATGACTAATCATGCCAAAAAAATGTGCTTTTTTCAAGGATAGTGATCACATGAAGCCATTTATTATCACATAATTTTTTGGATCCTTTTAAAATCATAATGATAACAGAAATCACCCAAATGGCCCTGATAAAAAGTTTACATACCCTGAAATGTTTTGCTTTGGTACAGACACAGAAGGCAGCACACACAGGTTAAAATGGCAATTAAAGGTTAATTTCTTTTTATTTTCAATGTGTTTATTGAGTTTGAACAGGAATAGAAATTTTAAACGATAGCATTTTTATCGTCTGCCCACAAGGTCCATAAACAAAGATACAATACAAAAACATAAGGAACAAAAGAGTAACAGTTACTTATCTTAAAATGTTTAATATATAACACTAGTCTTTGCTTTAGGCTAGCAGTTAACGTAAGACTGTGATCTCAGTACCTTTGGATCTGTGGGGATAAGTCCCTAATTTCTGCGGAGTTGTCCTATGGTTTCCTACTGCTAAATACTGGTGTCCCATGCCAAAATATTACCTTGGGATCATGAGAGGAGGTCAGCCACCCGACCCGGGAGTTGCCCAGCACCCACCCCTTTGGGAACTCATTGTGGTAATGCCTGATCACCCCCAGGCACCGTGCCCCCCCCCATCCCCAGTACTGCGGGAGGCTGACTGTGTTACAAAGCCGGTCCACCCCAGTATCATGTTTTAAGGGGTTACGAACCGAGAAGATGGTTTCGAAACACTGTTGCTGGTATAATCTTTGCAAACTAGCCTGCTTAAAACCTTTTCTGCTCCACCAATAGGGGGTGTAATTGCCCCTGCTCATACAAAGAGGAGAGTGGGAACATGGTGTGTCCGACAGTGAGAGTAGAGAAAGAGAGAAAAAAGAGAATGGGGAAAAATTCCAGGAGAGTCCATATTTCAGGTTGGTATGCCCCGGGCAGAGAGAAATATTGCAATAAGAAGCCCAGGGTTCCAAATAGCTTTGAATTTTCCCATTTTGTCCTGTAATTTCGTTACTATGTTTTCTTGCGCTAAAGGTTCCTTTCTTACATTTGTGGCTTTTTAAATCACAATTAGTGTCTGTGTATAAATAGTCAATTTTTTCTTAGCTCTCACTTGGATGCCCTAAGCAGACTAGATACTGAGCCATGAGGAGGTAGAAAAGAACAGTCAAAAGACCTGCATAACAAAGTAATTGAACTTTATAAAAAGATGGAAAAGAATATAAAAATATACCCAAAGCCTTGAATATGCCAGTCAGTACTGTTTAATATCTTATTAAGAAGTGGAAAATTAGGGGCTCTTTTGAAAGCAAGCCAAAGTCAGGTAGACCAAGAAAGATTGTAGCCACAACTGGCGGAAGAATTGCCCAGGATACAAAGAAAAACCCACAGGTAACCTCAGGAGAAATACGGGCTGCTCTCCAAAAAGACAGCGTGGTTGTTTTTAAGGAGCACAATTCAACGATACTTGAACAAAAAAGGTCTGCATAGTTGAGCTTCCAGAAGGAAGCCTTTACTGCGCCAATGCCACAAAAAAGCCCAATGAGGCATGTCAAGGTGTTGTTGGGCATATTGTAACCAGGCTTTTTAGTGGAACTTGTGCAGTAAAGGCTTCTTTCTGGCAACTTAACCATGCAGCTCATTTTGTTCAAGTATCATCATATTGTGTGCCTTAAAAACAATCACACATTTTTCAGAGCAGCTTGTATTTTGCCTGAGGTTACCTGTGGGTTTTTCTTTGTATCCCGAATAATTCCTGTGGCAGTTGTGGCTGAAATCTTTTTTGATCTACTAAATCATTGACTATTTATACCCAGACACTAATTGCGATATAAAAAGCCACAAATGTGGGAAATTAATCTTTAATAGCCATTTTAACCTGTGTGTGCCACCTTCTGTGTCTGTACCAAGGCCAAATATTCCAGGGTATGTAAAGTTTTGATCAGGGTCATTTGGGTGATTTCTGTTGTCATTATGATTTTAAAAGGAGAAAAAAACGATGTGATAATAAATGGCTTCATGTGATCACTATCCTTGAATAAAATACATTTTTTGGCATGATTAGTCATAATTTCAATATAAATGCCAAAATTTCACAATTTCTGGCAGGGTATGCAAAATCTTGAGCACAACTGTAAATAATAAAACAAATAATATAATATAAAAAAGATAAATAAAATGTATAATGCTGCTTTCTTTTAATGGCAGCAGTAAACTTTTAAAGTAAAATAGGCTGCATTTGGTGATTCTTTTGGACAGCAACATTGGAAACTGTCTTAGATATTTGGGCACTATAAAGCAATAATACAAAAAAAAACTGTTCTTACATTAGATAAAGAAATGATCTATTCTATCACTGAAGCAAAGGATAATCACACAGTTATACCATTGTGTATCCATAAGTATAGCAGTAGCTGTAATGTAATTTATGATGATAATAGGTTTGGACAAAATTAAGCCATAAGTCAGACATGACAAGCAGAAGCCTAATCATGGCTCTAGCTTTCACTTTACACAGATAGTTAAATACAAAACAGTGATTATTGGTAATAAAGTGTTGCTTAGTAGAGACATATTTCTTAGGAAAAACTTCAAGCAACACAGTTTCAAGCATATTACTACTCAATAATGTATGTATATACAGATGTTAGTCTAAGCTTAAGTAACATAGAACAACGGAACAATGGATGTCGTAAAGCTCATAGTTAGAACAGTAAATGTTAAGATGTTGTGATTTAAATTATTTTATAATGCTTTTCTTAAAGCAGTATTAAGCACCGCTTGATAACTTGTGCCTACAGGTAAGCTTCTAAAAAAGCTTACCTGTAGGTACAAGGAATATCTCCTAAACATGCACAGTTTAGAAGATATTCCCTATCTCAGGCAGTTACGTCACCCAGCCCATATACACTGTGCTCTAAAGGGACGGCATACTCAGATTACTGAGTATGCCGTCCTTTCAGAGGGATGTGCTGCGATCATAACTCCCAAGTGCATGCACAGGAGTGACGTCATCCCAGTTTGGCCATTCAAGCGGCTGGAGCCCGCAAACCCAGAAGGAAGATCGGGTGAAGATGGAAGCCCTGTCAGCAGTGATGCATACTATACATACTAGCATATTTTGCTCTTAACTTGCGCGGGAGGGGGGTATTTTGCTGACTTTACTACCACCTTAAGTCTAAAGCTGCCCAAAGGTTTCAAAGAGGGGTTTAAAACCCATACACAACCAGATTGTTCTCAGTCACTCCAATCATGGAGTATGCTTCAAAAGACAAAATTTTGGATCAGATGAATATTTCTGTGTATCTAGTGGATGATAATGTATGGAATAACATCACAGCATCACACCGAGGAACACTAGCCAGATCCAGATTTTGAGTGATTGTGGGGGTGTGGGGGGGGGGGGGGTGTGGGGCAAGGGTGCTCCACCTTTAAAGATCCTCAACCAGCAGCAGAGGAGTATTGATTTTACCCAGATTAGCCTTGACTAAAACTAGCGTTCATTGGCTCTACCATCCCTTGATCATCAGACCTCTGATCACCTGGTGAGCAGTACACACACTACTTTCCCCTTACTCTGACAAGAACCACCAAAGAAGTTACCGGTGAAGAGAGTGGTGTGTGAGTACTAGTGTGCTGGGTGATGGTTCATTATACCACTCTTCTCTCCTGTCATCTCTTTGGCATTTCCTGTAGGAGTAAGAAAGTGATGTTACAATGACAAAACTACAAATGATGAGAGTAATGGGCACTAGGGATGGGCCCAGTGTTCGATTCAAACCCATGTTCGAATCGAACATCGGGCGTTCGACTGCTCGTCGAGCCCAGAACTATTTGGGCCGTTCGCATCAAATTCGTGTGATGCAAACGGCCCACTATGCACTGCGCCAGTCACAGTGCATTGCTGGCTGATGATTGGCCAAGCATGCACTGTGACCCTGCATGCTTGGCCAATCATAGAGCCAGCGGCGAGGAGAGCAATAATTGGCCACAGGCAGGATGCCTGTGGCCAATTATAGCTCAGGGGGTTTAGTACACGCCCCACACTATAAAAGGCTGCCCCGCCAGCGGCCTCGTGTAGTGTGTTCCAGCGTGTCAGTGACATTATCTGCTGTGATCCATTCTGCAGTGCTGCTGAGTCTGACATTATCTGTGCTGTGATTATTCTGCTGAGTTCTGCTGACTGCTGACTTTATCTGCTGTGATTCTGGGGATTAGTGCGTGCGTGCTGTTAGTACAGCATTGCAGTATCACATCAAACCCTTTACCCTTCTGGCCTGTTATGTCATCTAAAGCCCCATACACACGGTAGGATTTTCCCATGGATTCTGTCCTATCGGACAATGTTGTCGAAAAATCCGACCGTGTGTAGGCACCATCGGACAGTGTACGTCGGATTGTCCGACGGACAAAGTCCTATCTCCTGCTGGATAGATTTTTCGACAACAAAGTCCGATCACACCAAATCCGATCGTGTGTATCGAATTCCTGACGGACAAAGTGTCACGCATGCTCAGATCACATTACAAGACCAAAGCTATTGGCTACTAGCCTCTACATAGTCCCGTCGTACGCAACAAACGTCACCACGTTCAGAATGATCGGATTTTCCGACAACTTTGTCCGACCGTGTGTATGCAAAACCAACATCGGACAAAGTACGACGGACAGGATCCGACGGACCTGGTCCTCGGATAATCCGCGCGTGTGTATGGGGCTTAAGGCAGCCATCTGCGGCTAATGAATTGTCGGTTCCCGTAACACAGAGACCAGTCATTCATTGAAAGTCATTGATAAAAAAAAAAAAAAAAAAGCGTGGGGGTCCTCCCAAATTCAATTACCAGGCCCTTCAGGTCTGCTATGGATATTAAGGGAACCCCGGCCAAAAAAAAAAAAATGGCATGGGGTCCCCCTCAAAATCCATACCAGACCCTTATCCGAGCACGCAACCTGGCAGGCCGCAGGAAGAGAGGGGGGACGAGAGTGGACCCCCCTCCCTCCTGAACCGTACCAGGCCACATGCCCTCAACATTGGGAGGGTGCTTTGGGGGTCTGTGACCCCTCAAAGCACCTTGTCCCCATGTTGATGAGGACCAGGGCCTCTTCCCCACAACCCTGGCCATTGGTTGTGGGGGTCTGCGGGCGGGAGGCTTATCGGAATCTGGAAGCCCCCTTTAACAAGGGGACCCCCAGATCCCGCCCCCCCTTGTGTGAAATGGTAAGGGGGTACAAAAGTACCCCTACCATTTCACCAAAAATGTGCCAAAAATGGTAAAAATGACAGGAGACGGTCTTTGACAATTCCTTTATTAAAATCTTCTTTCATCTTCTTTCTTCTGGTCTTCTACCTTCTTCCTTTCTTCATCCTTCGGTTTCTTCATCTTCTCCTTTCGGCATCTTTTTCCATCTTCTTCTTCCATCTTCTTCTTCCTCCGATCCGCTTCTTCTTGCTCTGGTCTTCTCGTCTGGCATCTTCTTCCACGGCGTCTCTTCTTGGGCCGCTCCCCGCAATGGGAGGCTCCCCCTGTGTGAGGCTTCGCTGCGTCTGACAGGTCTTTTATAACGGAGGGCGGGCCACCTGGTGACCCCGCCCCCTCTGACGCACGGGGACGTCATGGGGACTTCCCTATGGCTTTCCCCATGATGTCAGAGGGGGGCGGGGTCACCAGGTGGCTCCGCCCTCCATTATAAAAGACCTGTCAGATGCAGCGAAGCCTCACACAGCGGGAGCCTCCCATTGCGCGGAACGGCCCAAGAAGAGACGCCGACGCCGTGGAAGAAGATGCCGGACGAGAAGACCAGAGCAAGAAGAAGCGGATCGGAGGAAGAAGAAGATGGAAGAAGAAGATGGAAGAAGATGCCGGAAAGAGAAGATGAAGAAACCGAAGGATGAAGAAAGGAAGAAGACCAGAAGAAAGAAGATTTTAATAAAGGAATTGTCAAAGACCGTTTTTACCATTTTTGTCACTTTTTTGGTGAAATGGTACCCCTTACCATTTCACACAGGGTGGGGGCGGGATCCTGGGGTCCCCTTGTTAAAGGGGGCTTCCAGATTCCGATAAGCCCCCCGCCTGCAGACCCCCACAACCAATGGCCAGGGTTGTGGGGAAGAGGCCCTTGTCCTCATCAACATGGGGACAAGGTGCTTTGGGGGGGACCCCATAGCACCCTCCCAATGTTGAGGGCATGTGGCCTGGTACAGTTCCAGAGGGAGGGGAGGCCGCTCTCGTCCCCCCCTCTTTTCCTGTGGCCTGCCAGGTTGCGTGCTCGGCTAAGGGTCTGGTATGGAATTTGAGGGGGACCCCATTTTTTTTTTGGGGGGTTCCCCTTAAAATCCATCCCAGACCTCAAGGGTCTGGTATGGATTTTGAGGGGGACCCCACGCCATTTTTTATTTATTTTTTTGGCCGGGGTTCCCCTTAATATCCATAGCAGACCTGAAGGGCCTGGTAATTGAATTTGGGGAGATCCCCATGCTTTTTTTTTTTTTTTTATCAATTATTTTTTTTTTATCAATGACTTTCAATGAATGACTGTTCTCTGTGTTACGGAAGCCGACAATTCATTAGCCGCAAGTGATTTTAAATAGCTTTTTTTCCTGCAAAAATGAAGCTTTGTGCAGGGACAGTTCTAAGCACGGGAAACATGCGCCCCTTCACAGGCATACTATAGACACCCCCCAGGTACGAAATTTAAAGGAATATTACACTTTTATTGTTTCACATTAAGCATTATTAAAATCACTGCTCCTGAAAAAACTGACGTTTTTTTAAAAAAAATTTGCATTGATACATGTCCCCTGGGGCAGGACCCAGGTCCCCAAACACTTTTTATGACAATAACATGCATATTAGCCTTTAAAATGAGCACTTTTGATTTCGAACGTTCGCGTCCATTGTAATTAATAGGGTTCTAATGTTCGCACGAACTTTAGGTCCGTTTGCAGGTTCTGATGCGAACCGAACCCGGGGGTGTTCGGCTCATCCCTAATGGGCACTGATCTGTTGGTGGGTCCTACCATGCCCAAATAACTGACTGCATGAGTATAAGGTTCATTTAATATGACAAACCTAAATCTTCACTGATGCAGCCAATGAAATAACAAAGCTATATAAATAAGAAGATGGAGATCACCTATGTATAGCCAAGAGTTTTCAAATGATTGAATTATAACTACACATGTGGATCTAACTTCTAATGGGTCAGTATTGTGGCATAACATACACCACGAAGAAAAATGAACACTCATAGCGACTCCATAAAAAAAGTGACCAAAAAACACAAGTCAGGTTATTGATACAATCTGATCAGTTTTGCAAAGAGAAGAAAGATCCATCCACACAGGCTTAAGGCTGTAATGCCGTAGGCAACAGCTACAAGAAATCTTTTGTTAGGCATGAGTTTAACAAAATTCACAATCCCCAAACAACCAAAAATAAAACCACAAGTTTGCTTTACTGATGTGATAGTAATCCATTTAGTACAGTAGCAACATGCTTCTGTGTTTTCCAAATCTGTCCAGCCATCTGCAGGAAACAGAAGCAAGAGGATCCCTGTCAACTGACCCAGGGTCAGCTGCCAGGTCTGATGTCACATCTAATGCAATATTTACACACAGACAGAATGAAGGCCAATGCTTGGCAGCTGGCACTTTGTTGGTCACAGAGGCCTAGACGGTGTTAAAGCACAACCATGTATTTAAACAAATTAACCAAAAGAAACAACAAAAATGGCCTAACATAAAACATAACCATATTAACAATTTACCATTACTTTACCTGAAGAATTACAATACAGTGGACATATTTACGTATGGGACAAAAGCTGTATATGCATAAAATATTTTTTAATTAATTCAAAATCCAATATATGTATATATTTACAGATGGTAATCCATTTATGTTTTACATTTTTAATTATTAAGAATACCTCGATTAAAAGATGCCAGCAGATAACTTGCAGCATTCTCCCAAATGATCCTGTCACAGGCGAATCTGATAATCAAAGCTTCAAAGGTTCTACTAAGCTCAGCCACTCTAAATTCTATTAGTCCATCCCTAAAGTGGGCATTCTCATTGAATACGAATACCTCGATTAAAAGATGCCAGCAGATAACTTGCAGCATTCTCCCAAATGATCCTGTCACAGGCGAATCTGATAATCAAAGCTTCAAAGGTTCTACTAAGCTCAGCAACTCTAAATTCTATTAGTCCATCCCTAAAGTGGGCATTCTCACTGGCCAGTAGAAATGTGCAGGAAACAGGAAGGGACAGGCAAGTTTTGGCACTCTCATGAGGCCTAATATAAAAACAGGTAGGCCACCATCGCTAATGGCATCTACAAAGAGGAGCATCCTTTCCATATTACTCAGACTCTCACCAAGATGGCATCTGATTAAACAATGAAAAATAACATTGCATATAAAATTGCCAAACAAGCCATTTGGTAATTTATTGTTAATAAAAAAATGACCTTTCCATTTGAATCTGAAGCAGTTTTAATTTTCTGAAACTGTCAAACATTGTAGTGCAAAATGACAAACTGGAGATATTCTTTACGCCTTTGGCGTACCAAATACTCCCAGAAATTGTATTTTCTGCTTGTGTGACTGGCTCACACTCAGATGTCTGCAAAAAGATACACGTAAAACTTTTAGGCATCCCCTGCAAAGGGAATTTCATTTTAGTGAGATACTGGCTAAGAATAAATTACTTCTAAAAGAATGCAACTTTTCTCATTAGAATTTTTAAAGTGCACCAGGTGGGTATATTGAGCGCAAGGACTTAGTGGAACAAACAGCTTTTTCTTCAGAACACAAAAATGTAGGACTCTGCTACAAAGTTTGTTTAAAATCCTTTCAATGTACCCAAATCATCCACAGGAGATTTTTTTCTTCTCAACAAAAGTGGAGTTTCACTTTAAGAGATCTCCCAACAGTGAAAATTCCATATGAATAATTGTATTATTAATTAAACTTTACATTGCCTTCACAAAATGTTTGCAGCAAGAACCACTGATTCCTATGCATGATATTTTATTTTATTTGCCCTGACATCCAGAATTCCAGGAAAAGCTTTTGGGGTGTGTTCCCTTCTTCAAAGTCAGTACTGCTTGGACCTTGAAGAAGGGGGCACATCCTGGAAGCTTGTCCTGAGAATTTTAATGCTAGTGCAAATAATATCAGTTCAGTCAAGTTAGTGATTTGGTTATGATGTGTCTGGTATAAGTGTCCAACATCACCCACCAGTTTCATCATGTTCTCTATATATTTTACATGACTAGAATCATGGCACAGTCTAATAACACGTACCAATGTGTTTAGCTTATGGAAAGTATATGATACATGTATGGCAAATAGCTTTAGATAGATAGATAGATAGATAGATAGATAGATAGATAGATAGATAGATAGATAGATAGATAGATAGATAGATAGATAGATAGCTAGATAGATAGATAGATAGATAGATAGATAGATAGATAGATAGATAGATAGATAGATAGATAGATAGATAGATAGATAGATAGATAGATAGATAGATAGATAGATAGTGAATCAAACCTGAGGAGACTTGCTCATTCTAAGGGTTTGGCAAACCCTGTATAAAATGTGGAGAACCTGAACTTAGCGGAAAAATCCACTGAAGTCTGAGGGGGAGGGAAATGATATTAATAACTGGCAAGCAACTGACAAAAAAAGGCATGGGCAGTGGAAAACTGCCACGGAGGGTATGTGCCAATGAAAAAAAAAAAAAAAAAACATACAGTGGGTTGAGGGTCTTTTCATACCTCTTCGAAGGCAACATTGAAAATACACAAATCTTGTGGGCATAAGTTATATGACCAGCTGGTTCTGATGGCTGGGTCAGGGTTCAGATATAGCACATCAGTCTAATCACAATAAGACACTACACAACAACACATCTTATTGCTTCCACAAGCAGGCTTTATAACCATTTTTTTTGGTCCCTAGGTGGTTTTGTACGACCAGTGAAGAAGGAAAAGTCCCAGGAGCCGCACAGCAAACAAAACCCCCATGTAAAGAGTGGAAGCAGCCTCAGCCTAGACTCCATCCAGGCCACATCCCTGACATGTTTTGCCCCTTCCACGGTGGGCTTACTCATGTGAATTCATATTACTTAGCCCTCTGGGCAAGGCAAAACATGTCAGGTGTGTGGCCTGGATGGAGTCTAGGCTGAGGCTGTTTCCACTCTTTACATGAGGGTTTTGGGTGATGTGCGACTCCTGGGACTTCTCCTTCTTCATTGATTTTTATGGAGCTCAGACAAGTGCATTCTCTGCCTCCACTCCCAGTGGTTGTCAGAACATAAGGACTCACTAGACCCTAAAGCTGCACCCTCAATTTCTTTGTATTGGGTCACAGTCTGTACAACCAGGACATACCATTTTGCATCTGTTTATTCCATAATACATCATAAGGAATTGGTTTAATTTCCTTGCAACTAATATTTTGGGCTTTATTAGATAAAAACATAATACTACTAATCTTAAGAAAGTGAGTGTTTGCAGCAAACAGTTTGGGACAACCTTTCCACCCTGTAGCATCCTGGTAAGGTCTGGTAAGGTAACAGCTGTCCACTCCTTATGGGAGAGTGTTAATTCTACTGATTCCAGGCCCCAGCCATCTGTTCAAATTCATTTTCTGGACATCTGTCTACTCTGTTAACTACTGAATTAACACAATATATGTAATATCACTGAATCTGAGATATCCTAACACTGTTAATATGCTTTCATTGATTGATTGATTGATTAGATGTCTGGGTGTCTAGTGTGGGGGTTACCCTTTAGAAGTCTAATGTGGTTACCTGTCAGTATGGTCAATAGTAATCTTTTTCTTTTGTCTAGCAGTAGTCACTGTCCCTGAGTCCAGTGTTTGCCACTATTCATATTTCCACTGTGTCAGGGGCTTTGTGTCCACTGTAAATTCATCTGCTCCTTGGTGGTCACTATCCCTAAATCCAATGATGGCCACCAACTTTTATATTTAGCGATATAATCTATGGCTCCTGTATCAATATGTGTTTTTGTGCCCATTGGGGCTCCAGGTACATTTTTGAGTATTCATAGTGATTTGCCAACATACAAAATAATTTATCGAATGACTCTCAACTTACCCTTAATGGCAGCCAAGTAAGCACGCATTTCCCTCTGTAGCCTGGAACCTTCTGTCTGTAAAAATATAATATTTTTAGACTGCTGTAATATGCTATTTTAGATTTAGATTTCATCTGTCAAAATAAATATACATATTTAAAAACTCTATTCAAATTGCTACACAGTTGAAAAATGTTGTTGATCTGACAAATAAAAATCCGAAAGTGTGTGATCAACTTAACATTCCTCAACACAATCCTATAATGAGAAAAATACATAAAATACTTCCTTAGGCCACAGTCTGAGTAAAATCCAAAAATGCAATATATGGATATAGTTTTGTATATGGCATACAATTTTTTTCATGATGTGTCTCTGTGATAGGTAGTGAAGAGAAATCTCTCCAATGGGACAGAAAAACAAAAAAATAAACAAAGAGGGGATTTAAACTTTCCCACCTACCGTATTCTACTCAAAACAAATGTTTGCCTTTACATACACTTTAATTGCCATAGCTGTCTATGATTTTTGCTTTTAGTGCTGTCCTCCTATGTGCTGTATGACATCAAATTTTAACCAGCAGGTGTTTTTTAAAAGCAGGAATGAGTCATTGAGTTATTATGTTAGTAAGCTTATAGAATCATATAGAAAACATACTGCATATGTTGCACATCAGCAAAATTGTCTGTTTACATTTTTTTTAATGCTATTGTGTGTATATCTCTTCCAAAAATGATAGGGAGCTCATAAAGACATGGAAAAATATAAATATACAGTCATTACAAAAGGGTCAGTCTTCAAAAGACTATTTTGTGTCAGGTGAAAATCATTATAACATACCAGAAAATCCATTAACACAGAGATGCCCCTGAAGTCCCAGAATACTCCAGAATACTCCTCATTAGCTATCTGAGGCATTGCATTGTGAGTTAAACTCAGGACTAGACATGTGCGATTTTTGATTCTTTCCGGAAATTTGTATTCGTACGAATCCGAAATACGAATTTTTATGCATACGAATTCTGTACGAAATACGAAATTTCGTTTATGAATTTCGGATCCAAATTAACAGAATTGTGAATGGTGTTTTGTTCACCAATCATTCAGAGGAAGTACGAAATATGAAATTTCGTTTACGAATTTTGGATCCAAATTAACAGAAACGTGACTGGTGTTTTGTTCACCAATCACTCAGAGGAAGTACGAAATATGAAATTTTGTTTACGAATTTTGTATCCAAATTAACAGAAACGTAACTGGTGTTTTGTTCACCAATCACTCAGAGGAAGTCAGCACAGCACAGGGATGGTGGTAACCGCTCATAATGATAAATTCATCATAACGAACTTTCGTTATTTTAACAAAAAGTTTACAAATCTAACGGAAATTCGTATTTCATACGAATCCAAATTGAATTTCATACACAAATTACGAAATTACGAATATTTTTTTTATACGAAGCGTAACGGAACGAAACGAAACAAATGTTTTGACTGCGCCCATGTCTACTCAGGACATTCTATAGCATAGACATGGAAAATTAAAATGTTGATACTACAAGGTCCCATTGTTTAGAGGCAGCCAAAGAACATTGTAATGAGGGAGTTCCTAAAACTTTATATGGGCTGGCACCTGGCAGTGCCTATTATTCAGGTATATGCTTATTACAACCTTGTGTTGACAGATTTACTTTTGTTAAACAATTTATTTTACAATATCAAGATAATTTAAAATCATTTTTATTGTGTAGGGTATTCAAGCAACAAGACCTCCCCTTTTAAGAATATAAAAAGAAGACGTCCCCTTAGAAAACTAACAAACACTGTCTACCTATATCTTTAAATATTTGATAGGCAATACAATTTATTATCATTTTATAAAGACCAGTTTTGAATGGATTAAATGTTCAAATATTTATGATTTATTTAACAACATAAAAAATGGTAACACATTTTGCAACCAAACAAAAGTCCCTTTGAGAATTTTAGCTGTAATTATTTCACCAGTTTAAACAATTACATTTAATGAAATATTGGTATAAAGAGGAAAAATGCATTGAACATTTCAGTATAAAAACCCTTACAGCTCTTTACACATGTACCACCTGCAAAATAACTTCCTATATGATTCTGGCCAAATAATATTTTCAGAGTGATTAGGACAAAGCACAGATTCTCCATCCATAGACAGTCGCAACAACATTGGATGAAAAGGACTCTAATTTAGAAAATAATCTTTAATGAAAGCTGTTGGATTTTTCCTGAAATAAAACAGGTGCAGATTTCACACCGTGGGTGTGATCCAAGCGTGTAACCAAGAGACCTAAATAATTAGAACATATGCAGCAGCTCCTTTGATGTAAGCAAATTCATTTATCACTCTTTTACTAAGAATTGAATATTGTAACAAAAAAGCTTATTCACAAAACAATGTGTTCTATTTGCTATAATGTTTAAATTAAACCTACAGGGAAACTTATAATACTAAACTCACAATACAATCCTTTAGCTGACTCCATAAGCTGTCAACACATACCTTTTACTGGTACTCATCTGAAGCATTGTCACCTTTGTTTTACTTAACCACTTCAGCCCCGGACCAATTGGCAGCCAAAGGACCAGGCCCATTTTTGCGATTCGGCACTGCGTCGCTTTAACTGACAATTGCGCGGTCGTGCGACGTGGCTCCAAAAAATAGAGCTTTCTTTTGGTGGTATTTGATCGCCTCTGCGGTTTTTATTTTTTGCGCTATAAACAAAAATAGAGCGAAAATTTTTAAAAAAATGCAATATTTTTTGCTTTTTGCTATAATAAATATCCCCAAAAAATATATAAAAAAACATTTTTTTTCCTCAGTTTAGGCCGATACGTGTTCTTCTACATATTTTTGGTAAAAAAAATCGCAATTAGCGATTATTGATTGGTTTGCGCAAAAGTTATAGCGTTTACAAAATAGGGGATAGTTTTATAGCATTTTTATTAATTTTTTTTTTTTTTACTAGTAATGGCGGCGATCAGCGATTTTTATTGTGACTGCGACATTATAGCGGACACATCGGACATTTTTGACACATTTTTGGGACCATTGTCATTTATACAGCAATCAATGCTATTTAAATGCATTGATTCCTGTATAAATGACAGTTGTAGTGAAAGAGTTAACCACTAGGGGGAGGGGAGGGTTTATGGGCTCTGACGTGTGTGTGTCTTTTTACATTAGGGGGCGGGGCTGACATCTGACGTCATTGATCGGCTTTCCCGATGACAGGGAACAGCCAATCAATGACAGACAGAGTAGGAAGCGCAGGGAGAGGTTTGTTTACACAAACCTCTCCCCGTTCTTCAGCTCCGTAACCCGATCGCGGGACACCAGCGGCGATCGGGTCCTCTGGTCCCACGGCCGGGGTCACGGAGCTCCCGACCGTGCCATTCTGCTGACGTATATATGCAGTGGGCGGGAAACGGTTAAGGTATTTTCTGACCAAAGTCAGAGGATATGAACTTAAGAAATCATGGAAAGAGTAGAACAAAAAACAAAACAAAAAAAAAAACCCACAGTTTATGTATTTGTAATTTTCACTTTATGTCATCTAAAAGATAGAGGAAAACATTTTGTTTGTTTTTTGAGGGCCTAAATAAAGGGGGTTCTTCAGTAAATTTGGGGAAATTTTGAGGCCCCCTAAATTACTTTGGCACATATGTATTTTCTATATATTATTGTGCAGCCGATCAATCAGACTGGATAACACAATTCCCATCCATGAATTATCCTTTTGTTTCCTTTACGCCTTTGCCCTGTAGCCCATTATGCCAAGGGTATATTATTGTTGTGCTGTTATACACACACACACGCTGCAATTTTGGTTGCTGCCCATTAATACGACCATTACTGCCTTTTCCTGGTTGGGGCGGCTGGCTCCGCCCAGTCTCCACTCAGGTTGGCCCTTGGGTTGTCCATCTGTGCCTATTGATTTAGTAATAACTTTGCCAAGTGGTAGTAAACTCCGCTTTGTGTTTTTTACCAAGCGGTAAGCTAATAACAAAGCTTACCTCTAGGTAAAATGAAGAGCTCCTAAATGTGCACCATTTAGGAGATATTTGCTTGTTTGGCAGCTGGTGATGTCATATTCATGGGGTTCCTTCAGAGGTCTGTACCATGGCCATGAGTCCTGCGCATATGTGCGGGACTGCCATCATCGCAGCTTGGACATATAAACAGTTGGAGCCCGCAAACCCAGAAGAAAGACCGTGTGAAGATGGAAGATGGAAGGTGTATTAGGCACACCTGTTCAATTGCTTGGTAGCACAAATTGCACAAATTGCTAATCAGCTAATCATGTGGCAGCAACTCAATGCAATTGGGCATCTAGACGTGGTGAAGACAGCTTGCTGACATTCAAATCGAGCATCAGAATGGGGAAGAAAGGGGATTCAAAAACTGCTGATCTACTGGGATATTGACGACCAACCGTCTCTAGGGTTTACAGAGAATTGTTTGAAAAAGAAAAAATATCCAGCAAGCGGCAGTTGTGTGGATGAAAATGCCTTGTTGATGTTAGAGGAGCATGGGCAGACTGGTTCAAGATGATAGAAAGACAACAGTAACTCAAATAACCATTCGTTACAACCAAGGTATGCAGAATACCATCTCTGAACGCACAACACATCAAACCTTAAAGACCAAGCAAAAGACCACACTGGGTGCCACTCCTGTCAGCTAAAAACAGGAAACCGAGGCTACAGTTTGTACAGGTTCACCAAACTGGATAATATAAGATTGGAAAAAAGGTGCCTGGTCTGATGAGTCTCGATTTCAGCAGCAACATTCAGATGGTAGGGTCAGAATTTGGCGTAAACAACATGAGCCACTGACATAGCAATTCATCAAAGGAAGTGCAGCATACATTTCGCTGCTATTCAATGAATCTGAAACATATCCTTTGATTTGCAACATAAAAATGTCTGCAGCATTTATGCATACATTATTCCCTTTCAACAGGTGCATGTCAGACTACAGCTACAGTTAGGCCCCTTTCACACTGGGGCGTTTTTCAGGCGGTACAGCGCTAAAGAAAGCGCCTGTACACCGCCTGAAAAAATCCGGCCCCATTCACTCCAGTGTGAAAGCCGGCGGGTGAGCTAGCAGGACGCTCAAAAAAGTCCTGCTAGCAGCATCTTTGGAGCGGTATAGGAGCGGTGTATTCACCGCTCCTATACGCTCCTACCCATTGATTTCAATGGGACACCGCGGTAATACCACCGCAATACGGCCGCAAAGCGCCGCTACGGCGGCGCTTTGCGGGGAATTTTAACCCTTTTTCGGCCGCTAGCGGGGGTTAAAACCGCACCACTATCGGCCGAATTCCGCGGCTAAAACGACGGTAAAGCAGCGCTAAATATAGCGATGCTTTACCGTCGCCGCGGCTCCCGCCCCAGTGTGAAAGGGGCCTTAATGGTCAGAAACCACGGACATGCTACAGAAGGTGGCCAATGACTTTGTCCATACTACAGGGTATGGTCAGAGACTGTAAACATGCTATAGAAGTTACAGTTTATACATATGTAGACAGACAAAAAAGTACCGCTCTAATGCTCCTGTTATTGATATTAGCCAACATGACATGTAATGAACTGGTGCAGATGGTATAAAACAGCTCCCCATGCTTCTATATTCTACAGAACCAATCGCTCTTAGGACACCAACTCATTGTGATCAAAACTAAACTAGGTAATGTAAGATGGCTTCAGCTCTCCACCCACAGGAGAAGTCCCTCAAATGCATTTCACCCCCTAGTGGTCCTCAGCGATAAAGCACACTAGGGGGTGAAATGTGTCTGAGGGACTGTGTGTGATCAGTTGCCACTTTTCTATAGTTTATACATAGTTACATAGTTTATAAGGTTGAAAAAACACACAGGTCCATTCAGTTCAACCTACATAAGTGTATGTGTGTGTGATTTTCATTTTCACAAAATTCCCGTAGCCTTGTATATTCTGCTTCCCGGGGAAGACATCTAAAAGTTTTTTGGAGCTGTTGACACTCTCATCCAATACCACGTTCTCGGAAGGGAGTTCCACATTTTTACTGCCCCCCCCCCCCCCCGTCTAACCTCAAATTGTGGTCGCATTTCCTCTTCAAGGACAATAGAGTAAACAGTTTATTACAGTTACTGAAGTCACTTTTTATAAATTTGCACAATGTAGTCATATCCCTCTTATGTGCCTCTTCTCCAGAGAGAATAACTAATCTATGCAATCAATCCTCATATCTAAGGTTCTCCACTACCTTTATTAATTTTGTTTCCCTTTGCTGAGCTCTTTCTAATACAGCAAAGTCTTTCCTGAGGATTGGTGATCAAAACTGAACTGTATATTCAAAATGAAGCAGAACCAGTGCATATTCAAATATGAAACAGAACCAGTGTTTTGGTAAATGTTTTAAAGATGTGTTTTCGTTTTTAAAAGGTCAGTCTACCCACACCTGATATTTCAGTTTTTTAGATGCTCTGCTTTGGACATTATGAGGGGTTGTTTTTTTTTTTTTTTTTTGCCATTTGCAACAAGAGGTACCAGACAAAACATATTTGGGAGGCATGTTTTTTCACCAAGGGCGGTTGCAGGCATGTTTTTGGAAAATGTTCTGAATTTAAAACCCATCTTATGTCTACATTTATCAACCTCTGCATATCATTGGGGCCATTGACAGCCAGGACATGCAAGACATTAGTAGTAAACCTGAGGTGTATTACAATAAGTATAGCTTACATGGTCATAAAAATTAACTCAAAGTAAAAAAGGGAAACATTTTAATGTTAAAAAAACTAACATATTTTTTATTTCAGAATCTTAAAAAATTGCACATTATGGTTCACCCTTGAATCAAATATTGTCTGCCAAATAGTTACAGCTCCTTCAGTGAGAAATTTGGCAGAATGTTACAACTGGCAGCAACAGATGCATTTCAAATTTGAAATCTGTTTGAGTCGAGATTCAGACAGGACAGAAATGATTTTCAAATATCAAAACAACAATATGGCAAGAAAACACGTGCCTTGGTTGTTAACGGCATTCAATCATTAACTGCAGAACAAACGATCTTATTCAGTAAGCTCTAAAGCACTGTGTCAAGTTCTGTAAATCCCATCATTTCCCATCAGAATTCAGCTTAAAGAGTAACTGCAGTCTGCTCACATAATTTGTAATACAAACATATTTGCCATTCTGGAGCTTCCCTCCAACCACTTTGCATATTATTTTATATACACTGTGATTGTGTACTTGCCAAATATGCTGCAGAAAACTCCCTCCACTAAGTCTGGCCACATCCATTTTAACTGTGGGCAGCTGAAACTGCTGCCTGTTCACCTCCTGGATTTACACAGACACACAGAGGCACACCTCCAGCTCTGCAGCCCTGCAGCTCTCATTGGCACTCTTATGACTCATCCCCCCTCCCTTCAGGGCAAACTCTCATGAAAGTGGGAGAGAGAGATTTGCATGACTTCTTAAGAAACAGGAAGTGGGCTGTATAAGGTATTTACTGGTAGAAAAAAAAAAAAATTACTATCCAAAGTTAAAACAACAAGGGCAGAAGATTTAACAGATGGAAAGTTAAAAAAAATAGCTGAAGGTCCTCTTTAAAGTGAATTAAAATCTGACTGTCTGTTAGGCCTCATGCAGACTAGCGCTTAGGCATGTGTGCGTCACATATTGGCAAGTCAGGCGGCCGGGAGGCACAGGTGCAGCACCCAGCCCCAGTGACATCAGCTTGTCAAAATCTATGACAGTGATGGCAAACCTTTTTGAGCCCGAGTGCCCAAACTGCAACATAAAACCAACCTATTTATTTCAAAGTGCCAACATCCATCGCCATGCAGCACATCGCACATCTCATCACACTGTTAACTTCTAGCACATTATGTATTGGCCTTCAGCTCACACCTCTCTGTTGTCCAGCCACATCACATCAGTGAGCTACAGCACATTATACATCGCCATGTAACTTATAGCACATCTCTTCACCATGCATCACACCCCTCCATGCAGCTCATGGCACACTCCATAACACATCTGGTCCCCCCTCTGCAACTTACCACTCCCTCCCCCCTCTGCTGTGGTATGGCAGTGGCGCAGTGACACTCATGTAGCCAGTCTTGCTCCCTCTGCCCATACACACCTCTAGTGCTATCACCATAGCACAGAACATGCTCACGTGGTGCAGCACATCACTGGCCGCTCCGGCCTCATCTCTTGGCTTTCTCACCAATGGAACGAAGCAGGGCAGTGTGGGGACATTGGGCGCTTTGTCCTCCTAGTAAAGTGTGAGGAGCCTGTGTTTGGCCGGAGCTTCCGAGTGCCCACAGAGAGGGCTCTGCGTGTCAGTTGTGGCACGCGTGCCATAGGTTCGCCATCACTGATCTATGACAACAGTGCAAGAAGAGAAGTCAGTGCTTGGAGGAAAAAGGCAGATAGCAAATCAAGGTCAATATACCTCGACCAATCAGCAGTATAAAAGCAGAATTACTGTGCAGCAAATACCTCTGATGAGTGCTCACTGTTGGTGGAGGTTTGATGATGTCCATAGTCTGGAGTTTGCTTCATCACGGGACACATTTTTGGATGGACTGGTGGACATTTTATACATTTATTTACACATTTGGACTAATTGGTGGAACTTACTGTTATATGTACAATATTTTATTATTCAGTGATATTTTTATTCATTTATTCATTCATATATTTACACATTTTTCACCCCTTGGAGGTATTTTAACAGTCATAATAAATGTTTTTACACAGTGTAAAAAAATCTATAACAAGAGAAATACATGGTGACCAAGTGAATAAATAATAAAGAGTGGCCTCAGCCTACATGTTTCCACCAAATCATACATCCTGATGCAATCCAGGGCTTAGTCATAGTTTGGCGAAGACATGTCCCCTTTCACATGTCAGTTTTTTAGGCGGACCTGAACGGACGCTCCATACAGGTCTATGGAGTGACGGATGTCAGCGGTGACATGTCCGCTGACATCCGACCTGCTCCGATCCTCTAAAGTGTGACGGATGGAAACCCTATTTTTCCATCCGTCTGGCAGATCAGATGAAAACTGACTCTTTGGTCCTTCTTCATCCGATTCCCCATAGAGGAGAGCGGCGCTCTGACAGGTCGGTCCCTGCACAGTGTGCAGAGACAGACCTGTCATCTGCCTGCTCAGCGGGGATTGATGGAGCGACAGGAACTCGGTCCGGCGGACTTTCGGTGGGAAGATTTAAAACATGTTTTAAATATAGGTCCGTCTGACTTTTGGGAGGAAAAGGTCCGCCGGAGCCCAAACACGATCGAAATGTCCGCCGGACTATGGTCCGCCAGAAAGTCAAATCGTGTGTACGAGGCATTATTCACCTGCGCTGGTCAGAACTAGCACTGATTCTTTATTCTATACATGGTGGCTGAATGCTGTACCAAGTAGTACACAATTTTAAAGTGTTACTAAACCCAGAAACCTGCATGCACTATATCTGGTCTCCCACAGTACACAGAACATGGAGATGTAATTATTTTAGTAAATATAAACTGTTAAATACCTTTTCTCATCACCAGTGTATAAATATATATATACAATCTTGTGACTTCTATCAGTGTCCAGCCAAGCACTGGTTAAAGCTTGTAGGAGGAGTTTTCTTTCCCCTGTGACTGCCCTATCGAGGCTCATGACCCCTGACTTTCTGTCTGGACAGTGCGTATTGGTCCTGTGCTGATTACATGCACCCTCCAAAAAAAAAACAACTCTCTAGCAATGCACACCAAACTGAGCATGTGCAGATTGCCTCCTAGGGCTCTGTTCTCTGGATTGGGGACAGTAAAAAAAGGGGAGGATCAGAGAAGACAGGATCAAACAGCCTTTTTACACAATTCAGAGGATTAACCCCTTAGGCTCCACACTGAGTATAACAAGTATGCTTTACAGCATAAACAGACTGATTTTTACTGTTGTGGGTTTAGTAACACTTTATGTCCCTGAATGTCCCAGAACACATAAGGCCCTAAATGCAAGTACCATTTGGTACAGCAACCACCTGCTGCATATTTCAGCCTAGTGCTAGTGTTCATGAGGCCTTGGAGGTTACTGCCATTTTCACATCTTGAGGCTTGGGAATGTTTTAGTGCACTTTCACACTGAGGCGCTGCGGCGTCGGCGGTAATAGCGGCACTTTACCGTAGTTTTAGTGGCATTTTTCGCCCACTAGTGAGGCGATTTTAACCCCTGCTAGCGGCCAAAAAAGGGTTAAAAGCACCGGCTTGATTTCAATGGACAGGGGCGCTTTAGGCACAGTGTATACACCACTCCTAAAGCGCTTCAAAGATGCTGCTTGCAGGACTTTTTTAGGCATCCTGCCAGGGCACCGCTCCAGTGTGAAAGCCATCAGGCTTTCACACTGGAGTGACAGGAGGGCCGCTTTACAGGGGCTTTTTTTTAGCGCTATAGCGCCTTTAAAGCGCCTCAGTGTGAAAGTGCCCTTACAGTTTCTAATGCACTGTATAAATGTTAAATCTTTGGGTACTTTAGTTTCTGAAGTCACTAATATTTTGGAACTCAAATGTGGCCTGCTAAAACAATGCAATTAAAGATGATTTTTGAAGTTATGAAGTAAAGAGCACAGGTTTTCAACACATGCTGAGCTTCATGTCATGATACCAGATCCAAAACCCACATCTCAGCTTGTTCTTCCTACTGAACCACCTAAAGTTATTGATAGCTCCTATCCTGATCATTGGTCAGCCTTCATTAATACCCAGTTTCATGCTAATCTCCTTCCATTTTACATGAACTTTCTTTTTAAAGTATCTTGTAGAATTCCAGCATGTTTATAATTTTAAGTAGTTTGTTTGGGCTAAGCTGGCCCAATAAAACTATTTCCTTTTGCCTAACTATGTGGCCTCTGTGTGAGCTGTAATATATAGCAGTATCTTTAGCTACCTACAGTAATGCCTCGTACACACGATCGGACTTTGTCCGCCGGACCTAGTCCAGCGGACAAACCGCCGGACTTTCCAGCGGGGCTTCGCCGGACTTGCCCACACACGCCCGGACTTCTCCGGCGGACAATCTGCGGGAAAAAGTCTGCGGGACTTTTGAAAATGAATGGACTTGCCCACACACGGAGCAGTCCATTCATTTAGAACATAACTGCAGGTAGACGGGACTAGCGAAGGCAGTGAATGCCGCAGCGCTAGCCCCGTCACCTGGCATGGATTTAAAGGGAATCCCCACACCGAAAAAAAGGCGTGGAGGTCCCCCCCAAATCCATCTCCGACCCTTATCCGAGCACACAGCCCGGCCGGCCAGGAAAGGGGTGGGGACGAGCGAGCGCCCCCTCCTGAGCCGTACCAGGCCCCCACCCCAAAGCACCTTGTCCCCATGTTGATGAGGACAAGGGCCTCTTCCCGACAACCCTGGCCGTTGGTTGTCGGGGTCTGCGGGCGGGGGTCTTATCGGAATCCGGGAGCCCCCTTTAATAAGGAGGCCCCCAGATCCCGGCCCCCCACCCTATGTGAATGAGTATGGGGTACGATGTACCCCTACCCATTCACCTAAGGTGTAAAGTGTAAATTAAAAAAAACACACAATTTTTTCAAAATATTTTATTGCACTGCTCCGGGGGTCTTCTTCCATCTTGGGGGGTCTTCTCGTCGGACTCCTCTGCTATTTTACCTAGCTCTTTTACCGAGCAGAGGAGCCCAGCTACCTTCTTCGTCATCACCGCCGTCGTCTGGGGGTCTCGATCCGCCTTCGGGGGTCTTCCGGGGTCTCTTCTGTTCTTGCCGCTGTCGTCGCGCTGTCGTCGAGCATCCTCCGGGACTGTGACATCATAGGGGGGCGGGGTCACCATGTGACATGAGCATGTGACCCTGCCCCCTTGTCCCTATATAAGTCCCAGCACAGCGCGGCTCTGCCATTCCGGCCAGAGAGAGCGACGAGTCAACATCGGAAGATGAAGAAGAAGAAGAGGAAGAAGAAGGCGGCGGCGGCTGCGCACAAAGCGGCGACAGCGGCAATAACAGAAGAGACCCCGGAAGACCCCCGAAGACCCCCGAAGGTAGCTTGGCTCCTCTGCTCGGTAAAAGAGCTAGGTAAAATAGCGGAGGAGTCCGGCGAGAAGACCCCCCAAAACTTAAAACCTAGTATGCCAGACTTTTGGCGCCAAAAAGTCTGCCGGCGCCCATCACACGGGCGGATTGTCCGGCGGACTTCAGTCCGGCGGACAATCCCGCGGGAAAGTCCGCTCGTGTGTACGCCGCATTAGAGGAGCTTTGTTTTGTCTGCTGCTAAAACTAAACAGAGTTGGTTTGAATGCACCTCCATCCTTCAGAAGTAGCCTTGTATTTTTAGCTATGAATGCAAGGCTTCTTCTGATTGGCCTAGGTGGCAATTGTGATGTCATCCACCCACCTCTCCACTTCGCGACCTAGGAAACCTTTAATTCATCAATACAAATACAAGTCTACTTCTGAATGGGCAAAATACATTCAAGCCATCTCTATTAACTTCCGGCACCAGACGGGAAGTCACTGTACTGCTGCCGGAACACAGCACTCCATACTGTATGTAGCTAATTCGACTACAGTATATCACAGTATATTACAACCAACCGTGATCTACTTATTCTGCCTTCCCAAAGGTCCAGATAGGCACTGGAACCCACCTCCATATCAGAAATGAGACCAATTTTCCTGGAGCAAACAATAGGCCTTCCTTCCACAGTGGCATCTGCTCATGTGTTCTCAATCTCAGCACAACACACACACCACCCTTTCTAAGGCAGTTTTACACCTTGGTCTAGTTCCATGACCCTCCTACCATCAATTAGATTGTAATGCATTCTGAAGCATAGGAGAAATATTAGAGAAAAGTGATGTATTTTAGCCTAAGATGAGTGTAGAGGCCCCCCACACCTTCAATAGATACGAGACTCCTTAAAGGACAACATGAGCCAAGATTACCTCTATCGTGATACCAGACCATACAGTGTTCCAGCATTGTCATACACACACACACACACACACACACATTGCAATTTTAGCCTTTCAACTGAAAAAATGTGACCTTGTAGTTTCAATTAAGCCAAAATCTGCTTTTGTGGTGTCAGAACACCCCGGACCTCCCATATCTATCTCAAAACATCCCATAGATGCACTGAAATACATAGCTCAGTCATTTTTAAAAATAGGAATCTAGAGTTCCCGCCTGCCCCTTTAAAAATTAAAAGTCAGCAGCTACCCATACTATAGCTGCTAACTTTTAACATTAGGACACTTACCTGTCCTGGAGTCCAGCGATGTCGGCACCACGGCCAATGTTTATATCGGCTGGTTGGGTGTTGCTGCTGCCATTTCTGGTAAGGGAACCTGGCTGTGTAGCCTTTAGGCTTCACGGTCGGGTCCCTACTGCACATGCGCAAAGCACTCTGTGCTCTCTCAGTGGCCGGCAGAAGTAGAGGGAGGAGGAGGGGGGCGAGCCTCTGACACATTTTGCCACGGCCCGATCTCCGGGAAGTGGGGACACGGTACCTGTAAAAAACAGGTATCCGCTCCCCCTCCCCCCGAAAGGTGCCAAATGTCGCACCAGTGAGGGGGAGGAATCATATAATTGGAAGTTCCACTTTTGGGTGGAACTCCGCTTTAAGGTAAAAAATGTCCCACTAGTAGTATCACCCCCTCACTGCCCTAAATACTTATCTGAGTCTTCACTCAATCTAGCGCTTAGCCCATCAGTGCCCGTCTCTCCCTGATCACACGGGCTTTGCTGAGCTATTTGGAGCCATTGACTCCTGTTGTTGTCGATCAAATCCTGTGAGGAGGGAGCAGGGGGTGGGGCTGAGCCACGCTATGTGTCAATGGATGCACACAGCCAAGGCTCAGGAGTGAGCCCACCTGGTGTGCCACCATAGAAAGTGGCTTCCTATGGGGGCACACTGAAAAGAAGAAGAGCATTGGCACGGGACCCCTGAAGAGGAGTTCCAGGGTTGCTCTGTGCAATACCATTGCATATGTTTGCTTGTTTGCTATTAAAAAAATATATATAAAAAAAACCTGATTCTTTACAACTGCTTTATTAATCTGTAGTAATAAATAACATAATAAATATATTCACATAATTATACTGTTTAGATGTTCCATTCTCTAGAGATAAGAACAACAAATGCTTAAAAAGTAACTCCACTTTTGTTATTAAAAAAAAATATTCCCCTCTGGACGATCTATGTACATTGCAAGTATTTTAACAAACTTTGTTGCAGATTCCTACTTTTTGTTATTCTGAACGAATTGTTGTTTGTCTCTTCTGTGTACTGATTCTGAATAGGAGTAACTTTCTTATTATTGATTTAATGATGAAAGCTGCAAGGTCTGCATCCCTTTAGAAGTGATTAATCCTTTAGGAGCATCTAACCAAAAAATTAGATTTTTCTTGCAGAGGAAGCTTAAAATGTGACTTGTATCTTAGTGCAGACTTCTGGGAAAATCAGTCAGCCAATCACACAAGCAGGAAATTACATTTCTGGAGTTGTTCTGTATACCAACCGTGTACAGAGTGCCTCCAGGTTACCATATTGCATTGAGTTTTACAGAAAATGATAGCACTGAAAATTGAAAAGGAAATGTTTTTAATAACATTGAATTACAGTATGGCTTGTATTGCAGCTATTTAAACTATATTCATTTTTTTTCATTTGTTATATTTTTTCCAACTAAAATAGAGTTACCCTTTAAACTAATAATTTTGATATAAATAATAATAATACTATATCACGAAAGTTAGCTCAGACTTCTCACCCAAGACCCTTACTTTACTGAAAATTGTAAAATAATATCATTCAAGGCATTAAATGCCTAGGGGGAGAGAAAAATAGCTTGCTGGCATATAAATAGATTATCCATATGCTGCTATATACATTTTTGCAGCTTATTTGCATTTCTTGAAAACAAAATAAGTCTGAATCCTGGTGAAGAGAAACATTTACAACAGCATGCTGTTCTGAAGACTAATCTGCTTACAACAAGTAATCTCTCACAATACATCTATTGAACATTTGGAGAATGCACATTTCTACAGTGGTGTACCTAGCATCTGACATGCTAGGTACACCACTGTAGAAATGTGCATTCTCCAAATATTTATTATGTTATTTATGCACCCAGGGGGCGATTATATTTTCAACACTCCCCACCCGCCAAAAAAAAAAAAAAACATTTGTAGAATTAAAGTGCACAAGAAGCAAATTTGTAGACATGACATGATGTGCTTACATTAGGGAGGCTTAAAGAGGCATGGTTAAATAAAAGTTGAGTCTACTTACCGCATATACAGAAAATATACTGTATGCCTCAGTCCTTTTACCCAAAATATATACTTTAATTACTGTGCCATGAATGAAAATCTAACAGATGCGTACAACAACTTTAAAAAAAATAATTAACTCTTCCATTACATATGCTTTTCTGAACACAACCTACTCTAAAGAAGAACTTTTTTTTGTAATTCATCTGTTTATTAAGATACAAATAGAAATACATTCAAAAGCAATTTACACATATCAAAAGAAAAAAAAAAACACATGGGTCCCACATATCAATCCTGTTACACACACCAATATATATATGGATATATATATTTATTTTACCTATGTTTATTTTTTATAAATGAATCCCCTGTATATTCATTGTCTTTATCCTTCCACCCCCTCTCAACCTCTCCCATTTTATTACTCTATTTTATAGTTAGACTCCTTTTTATTAATGCTATTATATACTTTTTTATACTTATTTCTTATTTCCTCTTAGATCCCATCTTTATTTATGCTTTTCTTTCCCTTTCCTTTTCCCTTTCTCTCTTCTTTTTCTTCCTCTGCATTCCTTAACTACTCCGTAGCTGGCAATGAATCTATTTTCCCTTAAGCTTCCATCTAGTCCTATAATAAATGGGGTCAAACCTGATAACATTAGCCATGATTCCCACATTTTATAAAATGTATTTGGTAGTCCCCTATTCCTATATACTTGCCATTCCTTTAATAGAGCATCATTAACCAGTATCCACCATTCCTCATGTGTAGGGGCTCTCGTTTCTCGGCTCATCTTTCGTTCTATGAATAACAACCTATGGGTATCCTGACTACTGGTATTTACATTTCTTTGTCTAAGTAACCCAATATACATACTTTTGGGTCTAGTTGTATATGGGTTTGATATGTTTGGTTAATGGTTTCTCCCACATTTTGCCAATACCTGAACAATTTGGGGCATTTCCAAAGCATATGCATTAAGTCTGCAGATGCTCTTCAACATCACGGGCATTCTGACGTGTCCTGTCTCCCCCATTGATACAGTTTAACTGGGGTCCTATAAGCACTATGGACTATAAATAATTGGGTTAAACATTGCTGAGGGGATATACTGTAGATACAGACTGTACATTTTCCAAAATACTCCACCATGTTTCGTCTGTCATTGTTCCAAGATCTTTTTCCCATCCTCTTCTAGCTAAGCAGTTGTTTGCCTTCTGAGATTGTTCAATCAGATGGCTATAAAGAGTGGAGATAAGGCCCCTCTTAACCTGTACCTTTACAAGATGATCTATGAGTGACATATTTTGTATTCTAACTTTATTATCTTTAAACTGAGTCTGTAAAGTGTGGCATAGCTGTACATATTGAACAAAGACCTGAGAGAACAGTGAATAACTTATCTGCAATTCTGAAATGTTTTTAAGTAATTATCTTTATAGAGCTGTGCAATGTATTTTATCACCATTTCTTTCCAAACCCCAAACCCCTTTTAATTTACCTAATTACTCATTATTTTATTTTCCTATAGAGGAGAGTAAGCTGTAATGTATCCATATTACATGATACATCTCATCTCCCACCATACCTAATGCATACGTTCTAGGGTAGGACTTTGTGAAGCATATGCAAAGATCCCTGAATCTAATTGGGCTATCAAGTGATATTGTGAAGATCTGCTCAATAGTATCGATTGAACAGGATCTGTCTAATCTATCGATCCCCATCCTGCAACCTGTTGGAGTTGGGCTTCTAAAAAATACATTCTAGAACTTGGAATAGCCACCCCCCCTCCCTATCTTTAGGGAGTTGTGTAGAGAGCTTTATTATAGCATTTTGCCCTTTTCATAAGAAAACTCGGAAAATAAACGATTTTTTTAAACCATTTGAGGGGATCCACATCGGTGAATTATGTAGAACGTAAAGTAACTGCGGGGCCCAGAACAACTTTGCATGCCCTACCACTGATAAGGGTAGCCTGGTGCATACTCTGCTTTTCAACTTACATTTTTCTAAAATAGGGAACAAAATATAATTCAGATATTCCTTTATATTAAAAGAGACCCAAATACCCCCCCCCCCCAAAAATAAAATGGGAAAGAAAAACTTCAGGAGTATATAATGTACGTGGAGTGCACTGGTCAGGAGTATATAATAAAAAGTCCAGCATAGAGAGTGCAGTAGTCAAGAGAATGAAATGTGCAATGCACTGTCTATAGTGCAGGGCTCAGGGGTGCGTAATGCACAGAATACAGGGGCCATGAGTGCATAACACAGAGAATGCAGGGGTAAGGAGTACATAATGCACGTAATTTAGGGGTCAGAAGAGCAAAATGCAGAGAGTGCAGGGGACAGGAGTGTGTAACACACAGAATAGAAGGTCCAGGATTGTGTAAAACAGAGAGTGCAGGGAACGGGAATGTGTAACAGTCAGAATGCTGGGATCAAGAGTACTTTATGCAGACAGTACAGGGGGCGGAAATGTGTAATACTCAGAATGCTGGGGCCAGGAGTGTGTAACACAGAGTCTAGGGAACAGGAATGCCGATCTCCACCAAAAGACCCATACCCTCTCCCTGAATACAGATCTCCCCCCTCAGCTCTAAAATCACCTCTCAATCTCCCTCCCCAAGCACAGACCCCTTCCCCTTCAGTACAGATCTCACCCCCTCCCTCATCACATGCAGCAGCAGCAGTTCAGAGAGCAAAAAGCCCTCTCCCCGGCTGTGAGACCAAGGCAGAGATGTAGCCTCCCCTTGTCTCTGAACTGCCAAGTGAGCAGAAGTGGTGAGGCACCATGCAACACCCCAATAGAGTTGGTACTCAGTAAGAACCACACTCCCCTGCACCCCGCTACGTACACCATTGCATTTATATGCTGCATGTTCAGTATTTTTTAACAATATCAGTACTTTTAGTATTTGTAGTCACCAGGATAAATGGTAGAACAATTGATGGAGGCAGCTGGATCCCAGCATTGGTAACTTTCAATGTAGATGGGTAGGTCTTGGGCAAAGAGAATCATAATACAAAAGAGGTAATAATAGAAAGCTAAGGTTAGTGATAGGGCTAGGGTTACATGGAGGGTTAATGTAAGAGTTAGCGTGATGAATACAGGGAAGGTTAGTGTGATTGTTTTAAGGTGGGTTCATTTGGGGGTTACAGGGAGAGTTAGTTATATAGTTTCAGGGAGGGTTCATGTGAGGGTTACAAGCAGAGATATTTGAGGGTTTCAGAGAGGGCTTATATGAGGATTGCAGGGGTTATTAGTTTGAAGGTTATAGGGAGGGTTAGTTTGAGGGCTATAGGGAGATATAGTGTGAGTGCTAATGTGAGGACTACATGGAGGGTTAGTGTTAGGATTAGTGTGAAAGCTATGGGGAGAATTAGTGTGAGGGTTTCTTAGAGGATTAATGTAAACATTTTGGGGACAGGGACATCAAAGAGGATCCTACAGACAACTTTTGGGATCAAAAGATTGTACAAGCTATTTGCTATAGTAATCCAAAGAGATTAACTGAGAACTAAATCTTTCTGCTATTTGTAAAAATGGGATACTGCAGTTTTGCAGTCCAGAACACGCCACGTTGTATAGGCCTGCCGCTCAGAACAATTGAAAAGGATCCTAAAAAAATGTGTATCCATATTACAGTTGGGCCAAACACCCCTGGTTCGATTTGCGCCAAAACGCAAAGAAAAATTAAAAGTGCCCATTTTGAAAGGTTATATGCAAGTTATTGGCCATAAAAAGGGCATGGGGGCCAGGGCACTGCCCTGGGGGACACTAATTCTCCCCATAGCTTTCACATTAATCCTCACACTAACTCTCCATGTAGACCTCACATTAGCACTCACACTATATCTCCCTATAGCCCTCAAACTAACCCTCCCTATAACCTTCAAACTAATAACCCCTGCAATCCTCATATAAGCCCTCTCTGAAACCCTCAAACATCTCTGCTTGTAACCCTCACATGAACCCTCCCTGAAACTATATAACTAACTCTCCCTGTATCAATGCAAAAAACATTTTTATAAATGATTTTAATGATGCTTAAAGTGAAAATTTTAAAAATTCCTTTAAATATAGTGCCTGGGGGGTCCCATTAGTCTCCCTGTAAAGTGGCACATCTGTGCCGTATATAGAAACTGCTGCAGCAAAAGTGACATTTATAAAGAAAACAAATGACATTTAAATTGCCAGCAATACAATACCATTCCCGGCGAAACAAAAATGTTAAAAAAAAACGGCGTGAGGGTCCCTCCCCCAATCCATACCAGGCCCTTTTGGTCTGATATGGATTTTAAGGGGATACCCCATGCCAAAATAAAAAAACAAAAAACAAAGTGGGGCCCCCTCCAAAATTCATACCAGATCCTTATCCAACCATGCAGCCCGGCAGATCAGGAAAGATGGGGGAATGAGCAAGCGCCCCCCCCCTCCTGAACCATACCAGGCCACATGCCCTCAACATGGGTGGGTGCCACCCCAAAGCACCTTGTCCCCATTTTGATGGGGACAAGGGCCTCTTCTCAACAAGAGTAAGTTGTGGGGGTCTGCGGGCAGGGGGCTTATCGGAATATGACCCAGATCCCGGCCCCCTCCCTATGTGAATGAGTATTGGGGTATATTTTACCCCTGCTCATTCACCAAAAAAGTATCCAAAACAAATAAAGACAGGAGGCAGTTTTGACAATTCCTTTATTTAAAAAAAATAAAAAAAACAATGTCCCCAGACGTAGAGCCATCATCAATCTGCCTGGTGGCAATGCTCTCCTTGTGACATCACCGACTGGTGCATGCTGGGTCTGTGATGTCTCAAGGAGGTGGTGCCACCAGGTGACGTCACCAGATGGCCCAGCTCCTTACCTATTTAACCACTTCAGCCCTGGAAGATTTGACTGCTCAATAACCAGGCCATTTTTTGCGATACGGCACTGCGTCGCTTTAACTGACAATTGTGCGGTCCTGCAACGCTGTACCCAAACAAAATTGACGTCCTTTTTTTCCCACAAATAGAGCTTTCTTTTTGGGGTATTTGATCATCTATGTGGTTTTTATTTTTTGTGCTATAAACAAAAAAAGAGCGACAATTTTGAAAAAACACAATATTTTGTAATATTTGCGCTATCAGTGCAAATGTAGTTTTTTCCTCAGAAATGTAATGGAGTTCTGGGGGGTTAATTGTACAGGTTACTTTGGCATCAGTCTGGCTGGGCTGTACTAAGTTTCCGCCTAGTCATAGGTGCAGTGAGACACCCATGACAGGCTGAGAACCAGGCCTGGTTGGACGTCTTAGGTACCAATCTTTCCCAGAGCCAATCAGTGGGCACGTCTGGCCTAACTGCGTAGTCTGGGAAGGGGTACTTAAGGTGCTGAAGTCACGTGCTTGGGGTTCGGCTGCAGCTTTGATTCCTGGTTCTGGTCCGGGGTAGCCCCTCGAGGGGTCCCGGGCCTAGGAGTGTTTGCCGTCCCGCAAGCTTGGTCAATCCGACCAGCCCTAGAGGCCCTTATGGTCTGGGCCGGGAATCTGTCTGTTCCCGAGCCTCGGAACTGGCTAGTCCGAGGCCCAGTAACTGAAGGAGGATTCAAAGGCATCCCGGTGTGCTCTCGGTATTGGAGGGTCACGGCAACTCGTACAAGTGACCAGGGGAGGACTCTTCGGAGGAGGGCCAACAAGCTGGCTGCTCGGTAAGAGCCTGGGAGCTGAGTTGTTTGGACACTAAAGAATCCACACTTCCACAGTACCTCCAAGGAGACCGAGAGAGATCCAGGTACTGTGAGAAAGGTTCCTACTTATCTTCAGTTACAATCTAGTCTGTGACAAAGTTTACGGATCACATGTTGGCTGCTAAATCTCTGGCTAGAGATTTATCCGGCAGTGAAGTACCCAGCTGCGAGTGGCTACTCTCTGGGTTAATTAGAGACATTCAGTGGATGTCAGCAGTTCTGAGTTTTTTATCACCCGCGCCCTCTATTCCCATCAGAGACGGTGTTATGTTAGATGTTACCACTGCAAAACCTTGAAAAGGACTTTTATGTGTCAGCATCTGAAGTCACTGGGTACTAACCCTGGGAACCCCTAGATGACACCGACAAGCCACGAGGAGGTAACTGGTGAGCCCAAAAAGTCAAGGCCGCCCCTTGGGGTTATAGCCGCTACAAACATATATATTTTTTTACTAGTAATGGCCGTGATCAGCGATTTTTATCGGGACTGCGACATTATGGCGGACAGATCAGACACTTTTGACACATATTTGGGACTATTGACAATTATACAGCGATCAGTGCTATAAATTTGACAAAGTCACGTGAGCGGTGACGATACGTGTGAGGGAGGAAGTCAGGTGCCTATTGTTTACTTCCGGTTTTCGGCCGAGACCGGAAGTTCATCGATGTTGAGCGGTGTTATGCTTGTATACATGTGAGTGGATATTTTACATTAAAACTATTTACTATAATATTACTACACATTGGGGCTCCTTTTCTTTTACCCTTTACCCCACACACTAACCCGAGCTGGGAGTGATTCCTTATCTCTGGAGTGCCGTTTGGACATAGTAAGGGGACCGGAATAAGAGGCAGGAAGAGCCATAGGAGCCATAGGAACCCATAGGAAGGCGAGGGTAACCAGGATTACCAGGATCACCACCCAGAGGGTCTATGCTTTATTAGGCCTGTTGGGGCCATTGCTAGAGGTGAGAGGCTGGGGGAAACAGTGGGGTGAACCCCTGAAAACGCCATGGAGCACTTTCTTCTCCATCTGCATAGGATTACACTGAACTTTGTTTTACTTAGCCATCTGGAACTTTCTTCTTTTTTGTACTTACCTTAAAAGTCCATTACCAATACGTACTGTGTGGGTACTTTTTACCCTGTCGCTCCTTTTATGCGATTCTTCACTACAGGCTGGGATTTGTAGTGCACCGCGTTATATATCTCTTTTCTGGATTAGAAATATTTATTTTCTCTTAGTGATCCAGTTCATTATAGCTTTATAGTCACCCTGCTGCATTATTTGGATTTGATGCACATATATGTATATTTTTTTTTTATATGTATTTCCTCGCACGTGACCATTGCTTGGTCTTTTATTTCACGTTTCTTGCACGTTGCACTGTGCACTTTAGATTCATTTCATTATTGGTCCACAGAAGGCATTTCCTTCTTACTGTTTTTAGATCTTACATCACATTTTTATTGGAATCTATATTGAAATATTTTTATTGTCATCAATGATTGATTTTATTCTAGCACGGTTTTATTAGCCATATTTATTGGTCACTTACCTTGCACATATTCACTATTTCATCCACTAATTTATTGAATAATATTTTATTGAAGAATATTTTATGTATGTATTTTTGCTGCTTGCATATATTTATGTTGATGTATACCCTGTAATACCTGAAGGTAACCCATCTTTTGGAAAATCCTATAGAAAAATCCTATAGGAGATTTTAGAGATTATCTAGGGGTTAGCGCCACATACCGCCCATTTTATTGATCAGTGCTATAAAAAGGCCCTGATTACTGTGTAAATGTCACTTGCAGGGAAGGGGTTAACACTAGGCGGCGATCAAGGATTTAACTGTGTTCCCTCATGTGTGTTCTAACTGTAGGGGGATAGGACTGACTAGAGGAGATGACAGATCGTTGTTCCTAGCTAGTAGGAACAAACAATCTGTCTCTCCTCTCCTTACAGAACAAGGATTCGCGTGTTTACACATACACGTCCCTGTTCTGTCTCTCTCGTGCCCCGCCATCACGCATGGCCGGCGGTCATCGTAACCGCCGGCCACGCACATTGGCACCCTTGCAGTGCAGGGGGCTTATCCTGCTATCTCCGCTTAAAGCTTTTAACCCCTTCCCGACCGTAGGCCGTCATATGACGGCCTCCACTTTGCGGGGGTATATCTGAATGATGCCTGTAGCTACAGACATCATTCAGATATTGCCGGTTTCAGCCGGCGATTCCCTGCACCATAAGAACGATCATAGCGGCTGTTCCGCCGCTTGATCGTTCTTATGGGCGGCTGGAGGGGACGCCCCCCCCTCCCGCCACCCTCCCGTGCTCCCGTGCTTCTACCGACTCACCGCTTCCATCGGTGAGTCGGACACAGGATCCGCCGGCCCCCGGATGATCACTATAGAGATTTCCGGCGGACCAGATGGTCGCCGGAGTCTCTATGATCGTTCGGAGGCCGGGCGCGATGTTATGACGTCACGCCCGGCCTCTGCATTCAAATAACGGCGCCACCTCCGCTGGGAAGCGGTGATCATTTTTTTATTTTTTTTATTTTAGGCTTTCCAGCCTAGAGGTGAGATGTGGGGTCTTATTGACCCCATATCTCACTGTTAATAGGTCCGATCATGTAATATTCCTATTACAAGGGATGTTTACATTCCTTGTAATAGGAATAAAAGTAATCAATTTTTTTTATTTTTTTTTAAACTGTCACTGTAAATTAACAATAATAAATAATAAAGCGCCCCTGTCCCTGTGAGCTCGTACGCAGAAGTGAACGCATACGTAAGCCCCGCCCACATATGAAAACGGTGTTCAAACCACACATGTGAGGTATCGCCGCGAACGTTAGAGCGAGAGCAATAATTCTAGCCCTAGACCTCCTCTGTAACTTAAAACATGTAACCAGTAAAAAATGTTAAAGCTTCGCCTATGGGGATTTTTAAATACCAAAGTTTGGCGCCATTCCACGAGCGCATGCAATTTTGAAGCGTGACATGTTGGGTATCTATTTACTCGGCGTATCTTCATCTTTCACATTATGCAAAAAAAATTGGGCTAACTTTACTGTTTTGTTTTTTTTTAAGCATGAAATTGTTTTTTTTCTGAAAAAAACGTGTTTGAAAAATTGCTGCGCAAATACCGTGCGAGATTAAAAGTTGCAACGAGCGTCATTGTATTCTCTAGGGTCTTTGCTAAAAAAACATATATAATGTTTGGGGGTCCTATGTAATTTTCGAGCAAAAAAATTATGAATTTTACATGTAGGAGAGAAATGTCAGAATTGGCCTGGATGCGAAGTGGTTAAGAACTGTTAAACGGCAGAGCAGGCATTCAGCAATTAGCCTTTGTTGCGGGTGGATTGTTTTTTTTCTGGTCGGGAGGAGCGGCGGGCATTGTGATTGATGATGGATCTCAGGGGACATTGTATTTTATTTTTTAATAAAGGAATTGTCAAACACTGCCTTCTGTCTGTATTTATTTTTGACAATGTTTTTGGTAAGTGGGTGGGGTACCCCATACTCATTCACATAGGGGCTGGGCCAGGATCTGGGGGCCCATTGTTAAGCCCCCTGCCCACAGACCCCCACAACCACTGTCCAGGGTTGTTGGGAAGAGGCCATTGTCGCCATCAACATAGGGGCAAGGTGATTTTGGGTGTGGGGGTCTAGTATGGATTGGGGGATCCCCACGCTTTTTTTTCACATTTTTCTATTTCCGGCAATGTTTTTTTTTTCATTCAGCTGTCAGTGGGAAAGCCCATTGACAGCTGATAACTCATCAGTTGTTAAAGACACAGCAGCCTGTTTCTCTGCCTGCCCCTTGACAGCACTCATTGCATTGTGGGGCACTCAGTGAGTGAACATCCCGCTGAGGACCCTGCAAATTTGGGTGTTTGGCGAACGAGCAAACAGGCGATATTTGGGCCAAACTTTTGCTCAAATTGTTTGCCCAACTTTAATCAGTATAAAGTAGACACCATGGCATAAAAACAGTTAGGTACTCAAAAAGCATTTTAACAAGGAGAGGTAAGAAACTTCAACCTATATTATATTATCATCACAGGTTTGTCAATTTCTTTTGAGATGAGCTTAGTAAGCCTTATAGAAAATCCATTGTTTTCAGTCAAGTGAGACATAACCTAGAACAGTGGTGCCCAACCTGCAGCCCAGGGGCCTCATGCAGCCTATTGGCACTTTTTGTGCAGCCCTTGGGGCCCCTGCAGGCACCTATCTCTTCATATTCTATGACAGAACCCTGCAGCATGTCTACAGTCTCTAATTATTTCTTGTAACATGGCTACAGCCCCTGATCATCTCTTGTATCATGTCTGCAGCCTCTTACCATCTTTTTGTATCATGCCTCAGTCTTTGATTATATCCTGCTGTGTGTCTGCTGTCTCTGACGTTACGACCTTGCACACTTCAGACTCTCTGAATCTTTTGATATTATGTACTGAAGATGATGATATATTTAAAGTCTTTGCAGTTCTGTGTTGAGGGACATTATATGCTGCCGTTTGGTATTGTCAGGGGCCACATTTGGGGCCCCCATATCAAAAAAGTTGACCACCACTTACCCACTTACCCATCAAGAGGTGTTGTATATTACTACTAATCAGGAACCATAGTTGCACATGTAATGACCAAATATGGCAGTCCCTGTGCACATACTGTATATATTTAAAGTATAACGAAAGGCAATACAAAAAAGAAATTGTTCTGGACAGAATAGAAATGGATTAAAACATCTGTTTTTATTGCTACCTCTGCCACCATTAGACATATACACCTTCTCTATTTGTCCCATTTACCCTTATCATCCAAAGTGAAAGTAAAAGAAAATCCCAAATTTTGGATTGTACCCACAACAGTAATAGAGGGGAAATCTGTCAATGGGGACACTAGTTCTGTACCCAGGACCCCAATGTATTCCCTTATTTGAGGGATTTCCTCTCACTCCCTGTTTTGGCTATGGGATAGAAAGTAAATCTCCCCAAAGGCACATAGATGGCAGGGGTTATAACTCTCCATTATTCTCCTAGATTGCAACCTCTAATTCCTCGTGTATTGTATTGTAACTGTACTGTTTGCCCTCATGTTGTAAAGAGCTGCGCAAACTGTTGACACTATATAATTTTTGTATAGTAATAATAATACTCTATATAGGTAAGGTGCAGCGCTTATATAATAAGTCCACAAGAAATAAATCCAAGAACGGTGTTCAACACACTTCACAAGATGATTAGCAGGAGGTGAAAAAAGGAGGAAACCATCACCCAGCCGCTTACCCTCCTTAGTGGACCCTCATTACAAAGGCCACATGCGCATTTGGATAGTAAAGGACACCCTTCAAACTCCATACATCTAGATCAGGGACAACAAGCCCGAATATGGAAGTAACAACCCCCGGTTTCAGCCTACCTTTTCAAAACGCTCCAGCAATCATCACTGCAAATTATTCCATCCCATGCAGGTATAAAGAGATAGACCTCATGGTGCAGTATATCAAATATAATTTAATAAAGATAAAAAGGAGATAAACTCACATGCTCCAAAAATAAAACAAGTTCGTTTGTCAAAACATCCAGCAGTCCCCACCAGCAAGATGGCCATCCTGTTCCAGCATACAACAGCGCCACGGCGCCAACTCCATCCTACATCGTTTCGTCATGTGTTATATGATGATATCTACATTTGTATACGCTGGTCTCTGCGACAGATCTGGGTGTGGCTAATGGAGTGATGCCAGCAATAAGGAAGGTAATGTAATTAGAAGACAATAAGTTAATAGTCAGTTGACTAATAGACTAGTTGTTATAGGTTAAAGGAGCATCCCAACACCTACAGTACATAATATCATTAAAAAAAAAATTTTGGATGCCCATGATCTTCCAACCCTCAGATGGCACAGGCATGATTCTGTGATGGACATTATTGCATGGACTCAGTCATACTTCCAAAAATCACTGTCTGTGAATACAGTTTGCCATGCCATGCAAAAATGCAAGTTAAAGCTCTATCATGTAAAAATCATCATTGCAAAAACTGTTCTGTGGTCAGACAAATCAAAATTTTACATTATTTTTGGCAACCATGGGTTTCGCATCCTCTAGACTAAAGAGGAGAGGGACCTTCTGGCTTGTTATCAGCCCTCAGTTCAAAAGCCTGCATCTCTGATGGTATGGGGGTACATTGGTGTGTATGGAATAGGCAGTTTGCATATCTCGAAAGGCATCATCAATTCTGAAAGATATACTGTATCTAGGTTTTAGACTAGTATATGCTCATGCAAGAATAGGGCAACAATCCTCTCCCTAAACTCCAGACACTGGTCTCCTCAGTTCCCAGAAGTTTACAGAGTCTTGCTAAAAAAAGAGGGGATGCTACACCATGGTAAATATGGCCCTGTCCTAACTTTTTTGAGAAGTATTGCTGCCATCAATTTCCAAACAAACTTATTTTTTTCTTGAAATGGTATGTTTTCTTAGTTTAAAGTGATTGTAAAGGCTTGTTTTTTTTTTTTTATTATTTAAAATAACAAACATGTCATACTTACCTCCACTAGGATGCATTAACGTGAAAAAACATGAGGGTTTACAACCCCTTTAAGCATTTCATATGTTTTCTATTTTCTATTGTGAATAAAATATGGGTTTATGATATATGCAGATCATTGAATTCTGTTTTATGTAGATTTTATAGTGACACAATTTTTTTTAAGTTGGAGTTGTAAAATTTTAGGTACTGTAGTTTATTGCCATTTTACTGGCACATGCCATTTTGAGTCTTGATATGGTTGGTATCTACCTACTTAACGCAACATAATTTTTTATATTTTACCCAAAAAAATGGGTATCATGTTGTGTTTGTGTGAACTATAACTGATTTTAGTATATTTCTTTCCTGAAAATTTGCGTTTGATAAAGGGCTGCACATATATTGTGTGACAAAAAAAACTGAAACAGCCACCATTTTATTCTCCAGTGCCTCTGCGTTTATTAAATTATATCATGTTTGGGGGTTCCAAAAAAATGAAAATTTTACCACGTGTGAAAAACTAAAAAAAATGTCCCGGACCACAAGAGATTAAAAACATACAAGACAAGAGCTCTAAACCAGTTATACCAATTAAAAGTATTATTTTCAAATTTCATACAAATTACTTAGCACCACAAAATGATACTTGGTTCTGTATTCTTTAAAAGGGGCGGTACCGGGGGGTGGGTAGGGGAGGAACAAAGGGATGGTGCTTGGAGGTGGGTAATGGGCGGAGATGATGAGTGACTTGAAAGGGGGAGTTTCTTCGTCTATTATCTGAGAAAAAAAGCCCTGATTACAGGTATTTTTGTACTAACTATACCAACTATTTATAACATATGATGTAAACTTAAAAGGCTGTATAAAGCAGGTTTATTATATTATTTAATCAATTAATTATATTGGGGGGAGGCCTGCATATTTCTGATTTGTGTGGCTAATTTAAAGTACAATACTGGACAAAGTTATTTGCTAAAATTGTTCATACTGCATTAAATGTATATTTCTCTTTAGCTTTTAATGTCAAATTCCTTTCATATGTTACTGATATAATAATGTCTATTTCATCAGTTTTTTTTAAAACATGCTCTCTATTTTATATTAGCAATGTCAGAGAGAATATTTCAGTTTTCTGGTAAAAGAATGTAAAATAATGAAAGGTATGCCTGAAATAGAATAATTTTCATCAGATGCTGTATTTTCTCTGTTAAAGGTCATGCATCATATAGAGCAGGTAAACACAGCACAAAGCACAGAAATCAGAGCATAATCCAACCCAATATTACAAAGCTGATTGATGCTACAAATCATCCTACTAAAAGAAAAAAGAATAATGATTCAAAAAGGACATTCTCTGAGAACAACAAACTCTTGACTTGAGACAAGAAATAATGGAACTATTTTGTGCTGCCTATTTATTTCCTTATAATGTTCTTCTGAAAGTATAGCAATTGCAAATGAGCAAATTACCATGAAATTGTGGATAATATGGTTGTTTAATGCTGAATCACTTGCCCTATCCTCCTAATTGTTCTATTTAGTACCGTAATAGCCTTTTTTTTTAACACTAGCCATAAAACGTTTGTACGATGTAAGCCAAAGCATGTAAAGAGATTCACAGGCAAATATTATTTAAGGAAACTATTATTTAATTAAAGCCCAACTGAACTTTTAGTTGAAATCAGCTAAATACACTGCATGTGCATTAAAGCTAAAGTTGTGCAAAGATTAAATGGTTAGCATGCTTTAGAGTTGTGCCCTTGCTCTTTGTTTGGAAGCAGAGGCCTCTCTGTAGAGGTCTGGTGTACCCCCTGCTGAGTCAGCAAAGCTCATGTTCCCCATTGATTGGAAAGCTTTAGCTCTTACTTTGAGCAGGGGTATCGGACCTCTGCAGAATGACCACTGCTTCAACACAAAGAGCAAAGGTCCTTCTCTGGAGCAGGCTGCCAGGGAACTGTTCCTGATTGCTTTCTGAACAAAATAAACTTTAAGACTGTACATGTCTTTTGATTTTTTTTGCAACTGGAATGGGTTTAGCTGAATTAACTGAAAGTTCATTTGAGTTTAAAATGTCAGCATTTATTGCAGCTACTATCAAAAGGTTGGATTTTCCACTTTGGCAAACTAACTAATTACTACCTCTTTTCTTACTGAGTAGAATCATTATCTACTCCCTAGCTACCTGATCTACACTCCTAAGATGATACTCACACCCATGTGCTCTTTCAGTGGAACATGATAAAATTAAAAGATGGTAATGTGCATCTCTGTATTAGTCAGGTTGTGTCAGAGTGCTATTCGGAATAAACATGAGCATGTGCTGAAAAAGAGGCAGAAGAATAAAAATATGCATGTGCTGAGGAAAATATATGGCATAGTTGTCGATGCTTTACATGGCCATGCTCGTAGAAATGCATGCATGCGCACAAATGTGCTTGTGAGCATGAACATTCACAATGGTGCACGTTTACGCACATCTGCTGCCAGAACTGGTGCCAAACGCCCTATATAATTTCAGTAGCTGCACTTAGACTTGCTGAATGATTTTCAGCTACCAGTACTCCTTGCTCCTGTGTTTCTGTATTCTTTGGAGTACCTGTTACCGACACGGTTAGCCTTTGGACTGCTCTGCTGCCTGATCCCTGGTTTTAACCCTGGCTTGCTCTAAGGACTAAGCTTCTCTTGCTCTAGTGTGCATGACCCTGGTTTGCTCTTGACTACCTTTCTGCTTGCTCAACTTGATCCCTGTGAATGGCCTTGGCTCTGTTCTTGACCGCGCTCCTGCCTACTTCCTGGCTTGCCTTCCTGTGTAAGACTTTGGTTCCCATCCTGACTACACTTCTTCAGTCTGGTCCTGCCAGCCTGATCCTGCTTCTTCCTTGGCTGCCACTTGCCTGTGGTCGTTGCCCTGGTTCCACTAGATCTCCAGAGGCTATGGAGGTTATGTCATTTGCCCTGACAGACCAGCTGACAGCTATCCAGTTCTGCTGTGCTGCAAGCAGCTTCCAGCAGATCTACCTAAAGGGCACCCGTGCTTCTTTGAGCCTAGCACTTCCTGTTCTCACCTTCAGGGGTGCTTGGCACTTAGCCGCAAGGGAAGCCCTCTTGTCAAATTGGCCTCAGACTAGGTACATGACAGATTGTGTGAGTACTAAAAGTGTAAATCTAAGGGTGCCCTCATAATCTGCTTCATTAGCTATTTCAAATGGCTTTGCCAAAAGCCTAAGTGAAATATATAATAACATTATTAATATGCAACGTTTAACGTTTTGGCATAAGTCAGTAAATCCTAAATCCTATCTCTAGCCACTATTCTTGGCTGCTAGTATATTACATGCAATGGGCAGTGAAATGTGGCCATCAAAGGGAAGATAAAGGTAGGTCTCATGTGAGGTCTGTGATATGATTTTATATTCTCTATGCTGTGCTAGATGCAAGATGACAACGACAACTGTAGGTATAATTGGGTCTTGGGGGAAAAACTTGAGCACTGGACAAATGACTTCTCACATTATGTAACCTTAAGTTATTTATAAGTGGAATAGTTAACTTGTTGTTGTGGCTTCATTATTGGAGATGGTTACTTTACTGTGGCGAAGACTCCGCTTAAACAGCTGAAACATCAGATATAGGTTGGGACAGTGATAATAATGTGGGCTTTTAACTATCATGAATCTGATTGGTAAAAAGTAACTGCAAGCACTTCCAAAAGCCTAAACTGTATTAATCTATCACAGTGTAATGTTATGGGACAGTTTATGTACACCCCAAGTTGGAATGTTAATATTATAATTGAAGCCAAGGCACCAGAAAAAAACTAAAGTCTAGTAGAGCTTCAAATGCACTAAAAACATTAATTAATGATGATAGTACCATTAAATCATCTTCTAAAAGACAAACAGAAAATCCCACCCTACTGCTTCCTTTCCCTAATAGTTGCAAAGGGTTGCTGCAAAGGTTCAGCTGTGATATAATCACATGACAATGGGAGGTCTGCAGTAGACATGTGTATTTTGAATTTAAAGAGTATGTAAACCCAAAATGTTATATTCCCTATATGTGTCTGTTGTACCATGTATTTATGTTACAAAGTATCCTGTTGTCTTTGCATTGCGTCCTTTGTGTGAAATACCTGGTGGTCCTGCCAGTCCCTCTGCTTTCCTATTAAAAACTGACCACACTAAACATGAGCGCACAACGTGGTTAGTTCTCTATCTATGCTGGGAAGTCAGCCTGCTCTCCTCCAATGATGAAACTTGTCATGACACTCCCCCCCCTATTCACACACACTGCACAGCCATTCTGTGGGAAGATCCGTGTGCTGCTGCTTCTTCTCCCTTAGCTCCTATGCAGCTGAGAACAGAGGGAATGTGATCACTTATAAAAAAGGAAAAAAAGGTATTTACTTTTTTTTTTGTATATATCTAAACACAAATGTTTCGCCTTTCATTTCTATTTTAAGGAAATAGACGATAATGCTAGGTGTTAGTCGCTATTTTGCTATGTCATTTTTTTGTCTTTTCCATTTTACTGCTGCTCTATAAATAATTTGGAAAGGAGTATTTCTCGATAGCCTCAGTACCTCATATTATCTTGTGAGTCAACCATTATGGGTGGGGAGAGAAGTGGAGATTCACTGACGTCATTGAAGTGTTACGCTTCCCGTATAAACTCCAGGTCAGGGCACCACCAAAAGTGGTGGAAATGCTACAATTTTTTTGCATTGTCATCATTACAGAGCAAAGCAACCATCACCCATATTGGGGTAGTTATGTATTGCCTAATATAACAGGAAACAGTATTTCAGTAATAAGTAATTAATTAAAATGCTGCACTGTTGCCCACACCTTTCTACCAAACAGGGCTCTATTATTAACAGCTTCTGCTGCAATCCTTCCTATTCCTTGGTCAGATTACAAGCATACATCCCTTTCCCTTTGCTCACTGATAACCAAAAGCTTCAATTTACCTGGTCACATAATAAGTCCCTGCTAAGCGACCCAACATTTTACTTTACAATTGAGACCCCCCCAACAAAATGTATTTTACCCTTAGCTCAGAAAGCGCCTTTCCCTCTGTCACCATATTGGAGGCTTATTAGGCCACCTATAGAGGTAAGTGTGTCCAGCTACCATGCAAAGAAAAAAGCTATGGCAAGATAAAATCTCCAACCAGCTAGCAAGCTGAAGACAAGATTCTAAAATCTTGACCTAAGACTGGCAATAACCCATTATGTAAAGAACACATTTTGTGAACTAATCATAAATAATACCTTAGGACAAGAAACCAGACAGCATGCTGGCTCACCACCTGTGTCTGTGATATATACTAAACAGTACCCATTGACCAAAAGAAGGCCAATACTCTTTCCTCTAGTATTAACCTTACCACAAAACCCACAATACTTCAAACTTTACTAGAACCTGAACACCCTTTCAAAGAAATACTTGATGCACATAAGTCTGTAAACCCAATAAACAACCAGGACCCAAAAGGGTTAACTACTATAAAAACTCTTATATGGTCACTAACTTGCTAAAATCTTTTGGCACTGGCCCACTAACTAATCTACCTACCAATCAATATCTGTGATAAATCTGGATATTGTGCTACTAGACAAAGTTCTAGCACCTAGTTAGAATTATTTCAGAAACGTAAAAACTATGGAATGTCCTTTCTGAAATTCACCAACTTCCAACTCTATAATGTCTTTAAATGTCTCCCCTCCCCCTAGCTATGTTGACAAGGTGAGTATGGTGAATGCATCTCAGAAAAAGATTAGTTCAACATGGTCTTCCATGGCTAAATGCCACTGAAACACCACTGCTACAAAAACAAACAAGAAAATGATGAGGCGGTGTTGGAATTCAACATGATTTAATATCATATTTATGGTATTTCATCCCCTGGCTGATACAGACAGATGGCTCCAAGTTGGAATGTAACCAGTTACACATCAAAGCTTTGTAGCATATCAGAATAACAATGGCTTGGCTCAAGCACACCTGGTGTGATAAAGATTGAAGTGCTTGATTAGCACGTCTGCAAACAAAGCTTTAAAGAGAGCCACTGCTGCCAAGATGACTGATGGGTTAAGCTAAGATTTAACCCAGGTCGGACAGTGGCGATTCATGGACAAACGCTGCCCCCTAGTGGACAATACAGCAGGCTTCTTGGAGAATTGGCAGCTATATTAGGACTACCGCTTGCCAATACCTCATTGGATAGGAGGCAAGTGGGGGTGGCTACGAGTGGGTGTGAATGTGAGTAAAAAGAACTGAACAAGTCCAAGAGCTCTCTCTTCCCTTTTCGCTGTTGGTTCAAGCCCGGTGGCTGCCTAAGCCACATGGCTATCTCTCTTCAACATCTGAGCCTAGCCTGATACAAAGCCTCGTGGAGAGCCTTGTGATAAGTATCTTTGATTCTTGTATTTGATATTCTGATATGATGGGTATTGTTGATATATGTTTGTAATATTACTTAGGACTTTCTTGTTAGCGTTTTCCTATTCTCTTGGAAAATAAATAAGATTTTTTTTTTTTTTAAGCCGTGTGCTTGGTTTTCATAGCTAACCTTGTATTATTGTGATATCAATGGTAGCGTGCTCACAGTTTCTATAGACTAGCTAATTATAGGGATAGACAAACTAATATATAGGTACAATAATATTTATTAACCAATTTACTTCAGGTGGTAATGCCCAAAGGTTTTAATGAAGAATGATCACATCACAGTAGAAAAAGTACAATGTTTTGGAGCTCCTTCTAACACTTACATTTCCCTGGTCCTTTAATGTGAGAGGCAGCCTCCCTGACCAATAGGGAGATGGGAGGGGTGAAGACACGATTTTGATAAAATATTAGCTGCCAGTGCCTATATGTAGTGATAATTTGGACATGCAGTTTCTATTGTAGATAACGTCTGCTTTTGTATTTGTTTTTAAATGATATGTTGGATTTGAATCGCTCAGACTTGTGGCAGGTTGATTAATTATGAATGTTGTACTTCCACAGTGTGGGGCTTTCAGGCAAGTTTCTGTAATCTTGAAAAATTAATAGGAGCCTTTGGTCCTGATTAATCAAGCCACAATAACACTTAAGGCCTGTTAAAGTAGCCCCTCTAGCAATATTATCACATGTGATAATATTGCTTGAGGGGCCATTTAGCATGACTGAAGTCCTATCTCATCTTGATGTACCAGGCTATTCATTCCTCCTTTGCTCGCTCTATCTTTTAAGCCTTGAGTCTGCGGAAGAATGTTCTTCTAATCTTTATGAGAGTCACATGTAAAATGAAAAGAAAAATGGTACAGCACATATCAGGTAATCAAAAACCCTGTAAAAATGTCTTTCTATAATATAAACTGAAACTTAAATTAATAAATATCACAAAAATTTGACTGTTCTAAAAAGTGTACAAAATTCAACATGTTCTTTTTCTTTTTACTGTATGTTCCCTATGTTAGAAGAGAGGAATGATAAAAAGTTTCATGCTGTTTCCACAAAGTTCAAATGTTCTAGAACAATCTCAAGTGGTGCTGTAGCCTCACAGTGTGTCATCAAGCTCTATCTCTCTGTCTTTAGATCCTGCATTTAGGTCTGATCTGTACCTTTCTTTTACTGACTTTTTTTCTGCTTCTATTTAATATATACTTTTTCTGCCTTTGCTCTTTGTATTTCCCCTTTCTGACTCCTCTAGCCTTCTGAGCCATGTTGGGTATCTTTTTACCTGGCACAACCTCATCTTTTATATTTTACTAATGAAATTGGTAAACGACTGTGTTTTTGTGCACTGAAATTAACTTTAGTGTATTTGTTACTGAAAACGAATATCGTGTGAAAAAAACTGGAACTACCACTATTTTACTTTCTAGGGCACATATGTCGAACACAAGGCCCGTAGGCTGAATATGGCCTGCCAGGCCATTTCATGTGGCCCTCACACCTTTCCTACAGCTATGGTATCCCCCTCATCTCCACCCGCACCTTGTTCCAGCAATCAGCAGCAGAGAGGACGACAGAACTCCCCTGTCAGATCCAGCACTTTGTGCAGCTGCTGAAAGGATTTGCCCCCCCCCCCCCGCCAAATGTCTCAGTACTCAGCAGCAGAGAGGAGAACTGAACTCCTCCTAGATCCTCTCTGTGCAGCCCTTCATCTCTGCCTCCCCTGGTCTCAGCATTTAGAAAACTCCAGTAGATGGCTCCATTCTTAAATTATTTCTAAAACCAGTAATAATTTAATGCAGAGGCATTAATATGATAAAGAATAGCTACATGTATATAGTCTTAAATATACAACTGGCCTTTGAGGCAACCATAATGCTGATTCGGCCCACAATGAAATTTAGTTTGACACCCCTGCTCTAGGGTCTCCATCTTCTGAAAATATATACTGTTTTGGAAGTTACCTAATCTTTAGGCCTAAAATTATTATTTTAACATGTGTGTGTAGCCAAGCCCCTATAGGGATTGCTAAATATAGTGTTTCTCCTGTCACCCTGCCCAACCAGACATCCATCTCTCAATCACTCAAATACATAGAACAGTCCATAGGCGTTTTTTTTTTTTTTTTTTTTTTTTATTGAGGGAATTGAACTTGGATGGGAAATGGGGAATAATGGGATGCCCCAAAATATTTAGTGCAAACTTACTTGGGACTTCTATATACACTCCAGTATATATACTCCAGCCTTCTCTCCAGCACAAACTCTTGCTTAGGAACCTCTTATCCTTCACTTCCTCCAGCACTTCACTTGGTGCATACTGTTACTCCACCAGCACTTCCCTTGCTGCAGACTGTCACTAGTCCAGACTAGTTAGCACTGCATGGTTACGCCTGACACTACTTCAGCCAGGCCTCAGTGAACTGCCTTTTGATGGCAGGGACCCCAGGCCCCTGTGGTGTAGAAGAGTTCAGGTGCTAGCTGTCCTTTATTCAGCTACCACTCCCAGATAGTCTTCAGGCCCTGCCAACCAGCCTGGCTGTAAAGACCTCCTTCCACTGCCCTTCCCACAGTCCTTTCTTCTGGTTCTGCACCCATGTCAAACTGCAATCTAACAGTTCTCTCAGGCGTGCCTCCCCAGTCCTCCCGACTGTGCTCACCCACCAGCCCTCCCAGCTGCGACCAGTTGTCCTCCCTGGAGACTCTTAGAAGTGTTCTCTCCTGCTGTCCTCTGACTTGCTCTCTCATGTGTCTCTCTTTCCAGGATCTCTTTACTCCTCTTGTGGCACCGGAGCCCCGACCCAGGATCCCCCCCCCCAGCCTAGGGAGCTCCCCATGGGCCCCCGACAGCCTCCACACTCTCTCACTCCAGCTCTTCTACCCAACAACTCCTGCTCAGCTGGGCTGACCCTAGGTATTTAAGGAGGCCTGCTCCCTGCCAATCCAAGTTTGGGATTTGTCAAGAGTCCTTTAAGATACCCCAGGCAGTGCCACCTCTCCTCCTCTCCTCTCCTTCCAGAACTTTCTAGAAGAAAGAGGGAGGTGACAGTAATGCTACCTGTGAGTCACCCAACCCTGCTCTGAGCCACTCCCAGCCCTGGATGAAAAAAAACAGGCCTAGCCACCAGCTAGGCCTGCCTAAATTCTCATACACTCAGAAAAATCCTTACTTTAGCACCTACTTACTGTAGCTAGAGTGTGCTACATGTGAAAAAAATGCAAAAAACAACTCTTGATAGCAAAAGGATTAAAGTACACAAAAATACCTGCCTGAAATGCACTCAGATCCTAGGTCCTATTTTGCGCTGACAACACAGCATTTTTGTGTACTGAGTGTTGCCCAGTTGTCATATGCTACATATGCTACTCCCACTCAGATCTCTACAGCATAAAGACCAATCACTTTAACTTGCACTTAAACAGATACAACAAAATGTTGTCAGTGGTATATTTACCAGACCAAACAGGAGGAAATAAGAGGAGTTTATTGTCAAGGCTTTCATATGTTTTAACACAGAAGACATACTATAAAAAAAATCACAACTGCACTGAAACTGATGACAGCTTAATTGGATTAATGAATAACTGAAGATCTGTGTCATCAGGCAGCATAACATGTGATAAGGGGCATTTTTTTTTCTAAATCAAAGCATTTCACCATACATCATAATTAATAAAGGTTGAAGTAATGAAAACATCACTTTAATCTCTGACAAACAAACACTGTAGATACCGCAATTAATATGCATTTTTGTGCCAGACAAATTACAATGTCAAAGTAGAGCACAGAATAATTGTAGCACAGCAACGTCTGGAGCTTACTGTTCAAACAGTATGAGAGGAGTAAGGGCTTAATTGAAATGTTAAACACATCTGCAATTAACTTTTTATGTGTGCAGAAAGCCTATAGGAATTTCTTCTTTAAGTTATTATCATTGTTACATTACAGCTGACATAGATCGCTGAATTGAATCTGTATAACATACTATTACTAAGTAAAGCAAGTTGAAATCATTGAAATGCAATGTATTGTAATATAACATTTTTCATAAATCTACACAAACACATTAAACCATTATTAACTTAACACTAGAAAAAAAGAATCTTGGAGGTGGTGCCAACTGCAACCAACCAAATTCATCCTTACATTTTGTAATCTGCTTATGAAACTTTACAGTGAAAATGTTACTTTTTGGCTTTATTCTTTTATGAGCGTAACTTTCATTTGTTCATAATCCTCAAAATTTAGGTTATAACCACATCTATAAAAATTTGGCATCTTTGGTTCGAAGCAGCTGATAAAAACATTTTAAAGGATAAGTCCTTAGGGTAAGGGTAAGTACTCAAGGTGAAATATGTAACATGTTCCAGTAGCTGCAGCTCCACTTCTCCGCCCCTCCTTTCTTGTGACAGCAAGCAGGGAATTTCTCCTGACAACTGCTGTGGCTATTTGAAAATACCGTATTTATAGGTGTATAACACGCACCTTTTCCCCCTTAAAATAGGGGGGAAATTGTGTGTGCGTATTATACGCCGATATAGGCTGCCACCGAGGGAAAGGAGGGGACGAGCGCAGCCGAAATAGAGCCGGATCTCCTGTGTACTCGGCTCCGCTCGCAGTCGCGCTCAGTCCTGCCCCCTGGACATCTCCTAGCATTGACGTCCCGGCATTGGACCGGCGTTATGTCCATCATAGGATCCGGGCCATGGGGCGGGACTGGGCGTGATGCCGAGCCCAGTACACAGGAGATCCGGCTTTATTTCGGCAGCGCTTGTCCCCTCCTTCCCCTCAGTGGCAGCCTATATTTCGGCAAGGCTACAGATGGACACTGAGCAATGCTGCAGGTGGGCACTGAATAGACTGCAGATGGACACTGATTAGGCTGCAGATGGGCACTTATTAGGCTGCAGATGGGCACTGATTAGGCTGCAGATGGGCACTGATCAGACTGCAGATGGGCACAGATCAGGCTGCACGGAAGCTGCAGATGGGCACTAATCCGGCTGCATTGATGCTTACAGACCATAATTTTGCTTCAAAGTAGTTTATTTGAAAAAAAATAATAATTCCTGAAACTCCCCTCTTAAATTGGGGTGCGTGCTATACGCCGGTACGTGTTAAATTCTGATAAATACGTTAATTTGAATGACTTAAACTGTCGGCCTTTGCAGCTGACTACTTTGAATGAACTGCAAAGTCACTGATGTGTGGCCTCATAGTTCATTCACAAGCCCTGTAGCTTGTAAAAAGTCTGCCTGTATGCAGGTACAGGCTAAAAGGGGTTATTTAACATCTTCAGCCGTTGAAGGTTTTACCCCCTTCCTGAACAGAGCACTTTTTATAATTTGGCACTGCGACGCTTTAACTGCTAATTGCGCGGTCATGCAATGTTGTACTCCAATGAAATGTGCATCCTTTTTTCCCCACAAATAGTGCTTCCTTTTGGTGCTATTTAATCACCTCTGTGATTTTTATGTTTTGCGCTATAGAAAAAATAGCGTCAATTTTGAAAAAAAATAAATATTTTTTACTTTTTGCTATACTACATATCCCCATTTTTTGGGGTTTTAAAAAGCGATTTTTTTTCTCAGTTTAGGCCAATATGTATTCTTCTACATATTTTTAGTAATAGAAATCGCAATAAGCGTATATTGATTGGTTTGCGCAAAAGTTATAGCTTCTACAAAATAGAGGATCGGTTTATGGCATTTTTATTATTTTTTTTTTTACTAGTAATGGCGGCGATCTGCGATTGTTATAGGGACTGCGATATTGGACAAATTGGACACTTTTGACACATTTTTAGGACCACTGACAATTATACAGTGATCAGTGCTATAAAAATGCACTGATTACTGTATAAATGTCACTGGCAGGGAAGGGGTTAACGCTAGGGGCGATTAAGGGGTTAACTGTGTTCCCTCAGTGTGTGTTCTAACTGTAGGGGGGATGGGACTGTCTAGGAGGAGAGACAGATCGGTGTTCATACTTACTATGACTACACAATCTGTCTCTATTCCCCTGAAAGAACCGGTTCTCACTCTGTCACGAGTGATCGCGGGTGCCCGTCGGTCATTGCACATGCCAGGCACTCGCATCGGCTCCGGGCACACGCTGCGGGCTCGCCCCCTAGTGGCCAAAAGGCAAAGCAACGTAAGGTAACGTCGTTTCGCCCAGCCGTGCCATTCTGCTGCAGTAAAACTGCGGTGGCTGGTCGGCAAGCAGTTAACCATTTGATCTGCTGTCATTATAGTGTTTCACTTTCTGTAGAATTACCTGTTTTGAGTGTGTATCGTGACTCTTAGCACTGGCAGCTATTCTTTTTCTCAAGCACAGTGTCATCCCACCTTTTCTTTTGGTTGTATATGATTCACAGCATGCCTTAAATGTGAGTTCATCTTTAACCGGTTCCCGAACGGCGCACACAGATATACGTCGACAGAATGGCACGTACAGGCAGGAGGGCGTATATATAAGTTCCTCCTTAATGCCTGTCGTGCCATCGGGAGCGGCGTGCTCCCGCGCCGGTCGGGACCCCCGTGAGGCCGTTCGCGGGTCCCACGGACTCGATCGCCGTGGGGACGCCCGTGATTGTGTCACGGGAAGGCAGAACGGGGAGATGCGGAAGTACACAGCATCTCCCCGTTCTGCCTAGCAACTAGTGACGCCGTTCTCTGCTCCCTGTGATTGGAGCAGAGATCAGCATTCACTAGCTGACAGCCACGCCCCCCCACAGTAAGAAACACACCCCTAGGCATACTTAACCCCTACACTGCCCCCTTGTGGTTAACCCCTTCACTGCCAGTGTCATTTATACAGGAATCAATGCATTTAAATAGCATTGATTGCTGTATAAATGACAATGGTCCCAAAAATGTGTATGTGCGATGTGTCCGCCATAATGTCGATGTGTCCGATGTCCGATGTGTCCACCATAATGTCGCAGTCCGATGTGTCCGATGTGTCCGCCATAAAAATGTCCGATGTGTCCGCCATAATGTCGCAGTCACAATAAAAATCTCTGATCGCTGCCATTACTAAAAAAAAAAAATTATTAATAAAAATGCTATAAAACTATCCCCTATCTTGTAAACGCTATAACTTCTGCGCAACCCAATCAATAATCGCTTATTGCGATTTTTTTTACCAAAAATATGTAGAAGAATACGTATCGGCCTAAACTGAGGAAAAAAATAGTTTTTTTATATATTTTTGGGGGATATTTATTATAGCAAAAAATAAAAAAGAATGCGTTTTTTTTTCAAAATTGTCGCTCTTTTTTGTTTATAGCGCAAAAAATAAAAACCGCAGGGGTAATCAAATACCACCAAAAGAAAGCTCTATTTGTGGGAAAAAAAGGACGTCAATTTTGTTTGGGAGCCACGTCGCACGACCGCGCAATTGTCAGTTAAAGCGACGCAGTGCCGAATCGCAAAAAGGGGCCTGGTCCTTTGGTTGCAAATTGGTCTGGTCTGAAAGTGGTTAAGAAGAGTCCAGGTTGCCAAACATGCAGTGCAACATTTAAACAAAAAGTTCTTACTGAAAACTGAAATATAATGAGAATGCAACATACCTCTTGCTTTTTGAAATTCTGCACATACTCATCAAACTGTTCATCTTTTGTTTCATCTGCTTTTCCAAATTTCTGAAGCACCTGAATGGCACAAAATAAGAAAGAATATTAGGAACAAACGAATATATGTATTGTGTAGGTTATTATCTCAGAATAAGACACTTTAATTCCAGTATGTACTATAAATAGTACTTTGTCATGCTATTCATGTTGTTATACATAGTCATAATGAGCTCCTGTATGATGGCCAGACAGGATGCAAGCTGCTAATTTAGACAATGTTGATAATAATTACGACGATGTTGACGATTGTTATTTCTATTTTTTTTTTTTTTTTACACAGCACATACCAATACCAAACTTTGGTTCTGTACAGTATGAGCAAGATATGATAAATGAGTACCATTATTTTACGTGGGTTCAAGCAAAGGGGCTAATGCAATGAAATGTAGAAAAGAAAAGCCATTAAAAAAACTGAAGTTGTTGCAAGTAGCACCCAATCAGGCTTTATTTTTAATTTTAGGGAAAGTTTTAGAGCTGGTCTTTGGGCATTAAAAGAGAAGTGCAGGAATCCCAAAAAAATAAACATACATAATCACACAGATGGCTGCAACATGGATCCAATGCTGTCCCCTGCTGGCTCTACTCTGAGAACTGGATGATCAAAGACCACTGATCTCTCAGTTCTTGGGTCTGCTTTGAGCACAGAATGGTGCTTGTCAGTCACTGACTCTGTTTTCGACGGAAAAAGTCTGATGGAGCCCACACGCGGGCGGATTTTCCGACAACATGGTCCAATCGCACATTTTCCGTCGGAATTTACCGACCGTGTGTACGGGGCATAACTCTATCCAAAACTTTATGTGGAGAGAATTATACTAATCTAAAATTATACAAATCTAAAATGTTCTGTTTTTTTATTGTGGACTGTGTCTGTTTCAGGGTGATTTCCCATCAATTCTTTTCAGGACAGGAAATGAAGGGAAATCTCCCCACAAAAACAGAAACATATTAGTGGAGTGCCTAAGGATTCAAGCTGGCAGTATTTTTTTTTGTGCCTTCCTGTCATGGTGTCACCCATATACCTCATTTCCTGTACAGGCATTACAGGGACAGGAAATTATATAAAGGCTTGCCAATAGGGACAGAAATTAAACATTTACTGGAATTAGACTTCACAATTTATGGTAATTTTCGACAAGTTGGTGACTGCGAATGTGTTTTGTAGTTGCATTTACATATACTTATGCAAACAAAAGCTGAAAGCAGGTTTTAAAAGCTATACCATTCTTTAGGGAGCTGTCAAGCACTGAAACAAATGCAAAGAATACACAAAAGCATGAAAGAATCCATGCCAGATTCCCCAGAAAACGAGAAAACTACTTAACCAGGAATTCAGCTGCTTTGTAAAAAATGAAGGCACCCTATGAGTTTAGTCTGGCGAGGTAGATGTCTCCTATTATTAATATCTGACAGCTTCGTAGTATTGTAGGAAGACAGCTATCGCCCTCCCTTCTCCCTGAACACATTCACAGAATACAAACGCTTCTGTGAATGGTCAGCAGAGGGGAATGGCAGGCATAGCTGCTCTGTGTGTTTCTCTCTTCTCATATTCCTGGAGGGTCTCTCCTGTAGAGCAATAAACCTGTCAAATGTAAATAACAGAGATAAGCCCAGGAGATGTCATGCAGCTCCTTGGACTTAACTCATAGTGTGCTTTCCCTTTTTACAAAGTGGCTGAATTCCTGAAATTCAGCTTTAACTATCGTTACTACCATCTAAAGCCTCATACACACGATCAGACTTTAAACAAACTTTCCTGTGGATTTTTGTACAAAGGGCGTTGGCCGAGAACTTGATAAGCATGCACACGATCGGACTGTTTCAGTCAACTTTCACCAAATCACATGTTTTTTTTCTGCTCTTTACTGCCACCTTTGGTCAACTTCTGTATTGTTGTCTGATCTTTCGCATTGGTTCTGAGAATGCGTGTTTGTAAAGTCCAATGGTTTTCTGTACACACAATCTGACTTTGCTCCATGGGACTTATGTTGTTGAAAAGTTTGTCTGTTCGCACAGCCAACATTTGTCCGATGAAAACTGAAAAAGTTTGTCCGATGGAGCGTACACACGGTCGGATGTTGCCTTAAAACAGCTAATTTGCATGTTTGTTGTCAAAAAGTCTGATCGTGTGTACGGACCTTAACTGATGCACCTGAAACACTGTGCAAATCTGAATAATAATCTGCAAGTATTGCTTGGTTAGTATAAATAAGTTTGAAAAACATTTACTGTGAAAAAATGGATATAAAGCCAAAATTTAACCTTTTTGATTATAGGTAAAACTTTTAGGAGTTTAAGCAGACTTTGTTGTATCTACTTCTCTTTTTGCTAAAATATAGGCTGTAGTCTTTTATGTTTGAAGGTATGGAGGTTCCTTTTATTTTCACTGAAGACTAAAAATAGAGTGGAATAGAATAGAAGTTACATTACTGGGGATTTTGTACTAGAAATACTTTTCCAAAAAACAGTTTAAGAGGGGCATTGTTCCTGCCACTGACCACCAAAGTAAGGTGTGGTATTTTATGCTATGCTGTACATTCTCCTGACTGCTGCACTGTAAATGCTGTGCTGCATACTCCTAACTGTTGTACTCTGTATGCTGGGTTACAGTGAGTATAGAAAAGAACCCCCCCCCCCTTTAAAATAATAACATTTTGTTGCTTACCTGCCTGAAATGAATACAGGCACAGTTTTTGTTTTATCCAGCTGTATTTACTCAGTGTAACTTATAACATCCAAGTTAAAGATATAACACCAACAAGTCAGAACAAAATAAAAAAAATAAAAAACAGTCACTGAATTGGAAAAAGCATCATCCCTCTCCTAAAAATTACTTGCAAACTCAATCAGGTGAAGCTAATCACCTTCTTTACTTTCAACTGTGATCACCTGTGGTCAATTTAATTAGCTCAGCATGAAAAGAGCTTTCCTGGAGCATTTCAGTCCCAGCTAGTGCAACTGAAGCAAACAATCAACTATGGGTGGCAAGGCACAGTCAAAAGATCTCTGGGATAAAGTTGTGGACAGGCACAAGTCAGGAAATTCAAAGGCTTTATCAATGTCTAGAAGCATGTGAAGTTTATTATTAAGAAGTGAAAGGTATTTGGTATAACACAGACCCGCCCTGGATCAGGACATCACTCCAAACTGGATGAAAGAGCCAGGAGGAAACTGGTCAGAGAGGCTACCAAGAGGCTTACAGCAACTCAGAAGCAGTTGCAGGAATTTATGACAAAGAGTGGTCATTGTGTGCATGTGACAACAATAACACAACTTCTCCACAAATGTGGCTTGTATGGGAGGGTTACAAGAAAAAAGCTACCCCTCAAGAAAGGCCACATGCCGTCACAACTGAGCTTTGCCAAAACACACCTTGAAGATTCTGAGGTCACATGGAAAAGGGTGTTAAGGTCAGTTGGGACTAAAATTGGATTATTTGGCCTCGGCACCAAACAATATGTCTGGCAGAAATCCAATGCAGCTCGCCGTTGAAATAAAACCATTCCTACAGTTAAGCATGGAGGTGGTAATATCCTGGTATGGCAGCATTTCTCTGCAGCAGGGACTGCAGCACTTGTCACAATAGAAGGAAAAATGGATGGAGCAAAATATCGTCATATTCTTGAGAAAAATATGCCGCCCTCTGCCAGAAAGTTGTTGATGGGAAGAAGGTTTACCTTCCAACATGACAATGACCCAAAGCACAAGGCAAAAAGAAAAAGGTGAATGTCCTTGCATGGCCTAGTCAGAGCCCAGAAACCCCATTGAAAATCTGTGGAATGACTGCAGTCCACAAACAGTCACCATCCAATTTAACTGAACTTGAGCAGCTCTGCAGAGGAGTGCACATATTGCAAAGTCTAGGTGTGCAAAGTTAGTAGAGACATATCCCAACAGACTTAAGGCTGTAATTAAAGCAAAGGCGGCTCATCAAAATACTGACACAAGGGGGTGATCGTTTTCCAACTCAGTTTTTTTTTTCTTCTGATATGTTGGTGTTATATCTTTCACTTGGATGTTATAAGTTGCACTGAGTAAATAAGGCTGGATCAAACAAAAACTGTGTCCGTCTTAATTTCAGACTGCAAAGTAACAAAAGGTGGTTATTTTAAAGGGGGTGATTCTTTTATATACCCACTGTACATATTATATGCTTATGTTTTCAGCACTACATACTCCTACATACTCCTGGGCCCTGCATTACATACAACATATTAGACCTAACTTACCCCTGTCCACTGCACTACACACCGAGTTACATATTTCTGACCACTGGACTCTTAATGCCATGTTAAATGTTACTTAATCTTGATTTTCATATTATGTAAGATGCGCTGTACATTCCAAATTTCTGACCGATATGACCATTGCCTCAACAGTTACTGCCGGTTGCTACTATTCTCAACTATTTTAATAGGTTCTTATTAAGATAGGCTCAGATAAATGGTTAACTAGATGTCTGCATTCTGTGTGTATAAAAGGCTGATGTAGCATGTGTTATTTTTCATATATCCTACTGCTATCTTCTCCCTGCAGCAGCTTTCAAAACACTGACCCTATAGCTACTTAAAACCCCCACCCACTAATTATGGCTACCTATGGTTACTTAAAGCTTCCTTTTATAATAGGGGGCTGGCTTAAACAAATGCCACCTTATTGACCCTTCTATGCCCTCTGTCCATGGTTTAAAGTTCCTGCTAAAGGTCCTGCCAAATTTAGAAAAAAAAAATAATCAAGACCAAGAATTTTGAATCAACAGGATTAACTGCAAAACCAAGGTCACAGCAAATCTGAACCTCATCACCTCACTACAAAAGTCCTTTAACCTTTTCCCGACCACCCACTGTCATATGATGGCGGCAAGAAACATCTGTTGTTCTGGGCTGCCATCATATAACTGAATTTCCTTTGCGGCCACTAGGAGGCGCGCGCCCGCAACTTAGCTGGGGGCCCGATGCACGTGCCCGGCGGCCGCGATGTCTGCCGGGCACCCGCAATTGCCCAGAAACTGAGCAGGATGTGGATCTGTGTATGTAAACACACAGATCCACGTGCTGTCAGAGGAGAGGAGACCGATGGTGTGTCCCTTGTACATAGGGACACCGATTGGTCACCTCCCCCAGTCAGTCCCCTCCCCCTACAGTTAGAATCACTCCCATAGGGAACATATTAACCCCTTGATCACCCCCTAGTGTTAACCCCTTCCCTGCCAGTCACATTTATACAGTAATCAATGCATTTTTTTATAGCACGGATCGCTGTATAAATGTGAATGGTCCCAAAAATGTGTCAAAAGTGTCCGATATGTCCGCCGCAATATCGCAGTCACGATAAAAATCACAGATCGCCGCCATTACTAGTAAAAAAAAAAAAATAAAATGCTATAAATCTATCCCCTATTTTGTAGACGCTATAACTTTTGTGTAAACCAATCAATATACGCTTATTGTTTTTTTTTTTTTCCAAAAATATGTAGAAGAATACGTATCGGCCTAAACTGAGGAAAAAATTTGTTTTAAAAAAAAATAAATTGGATATTTATTATAGCAAAAAGTAAAAAATATTGCGTTTTTTTCAAACTTGTTCCTCTTCTTTTGTTATTCTCTTTGTTTATAGTGCAAGAAATAAAAACCGCATAGGTGATAAAATACCACCAAAAGAAAGCTCTATTTGTGAGGAAAAAAATATAAAAATTTTTTTTGGGTACATCGTTGCATGACCGCGCAATTGTCATCCTAAATGCGACAGCACTGAAAGCTGAAAAATGGCTTGGTCAGGAAGGGGGTGTTCGTGCCTGGTAGGCAAGTGGTTAAATAATATTTTACTTTTTTGCAGGAACTAGAAGAACCAAGAAACATTCCACAGAAATCAACCAGAGAACTTCTATCCGTTTGCTATATTAATTCAAATGAGATCATGCCAAATGCTGTATAGAAAATGTGATGTGTGTATACACCATTCTGTTTTAGTGTCAATTGGCAGCATTCAGAGGATATGTAGAAGAAAAGCAGCTCATTGAAGAGGATTTCTCCCCAATTGCCTCTCAACAGCTAGCAACAGAATGCTATGTTTCAATTAACATAGATATATAAGGCTAATATACGACTAAAATGGTACATATACTTTCAGTTGCTCTCACTAAAAAAGCTCAGCTAATGAGTACAATTGTGAAAGCAGCAAAACAAAGTGTATTACGCATAACAACCAAGCAGACCAGCATAGGTTAGATGCCAGAGAAGGAAATTCTAATTGGCTTCTATGAGTGCTACACTTTGCATTGTTTTATTGAAAAATTGTTCCATTTGGAGATTAAACATATCTATGCTTTTTTTTTGCTATAGTGTCTTATAGTGTGGTTTAAAACTAATCAGCTAGTTGAAGAGCATTGTGTGCAAATAGAAAATCTTTGAACGATGATCTTTAATAATTTATGACATAAAACATATCCAACGCATTTCTGGGGATTGGGGCTCCAACTTCCTAAAGGCTTTGGCAGTGTTGGACCTGTTGGCTGTGGGCACTGTAACTGCAGGCACAACGGCCAATCTGGAACTTCATTATCATATTAGGATACAGACTGCAGTCCCGTGACCAACTCATCTAACACTTTGAAAGCCTTGAAGAAGGCTGTGTTATATGTCATTCATTATAAAGTGACCAGTTGTTCTCACCTACTTCCACAATGTCCACATGCTTGAAGGGTCCCACTCCAAGGACTGTGCATGAGTTGAGATACTACAGACCTTCCCACCATGGATTAGATCTATGGCTACCTTACATGTATACAGGGGGTCCCTGAGTTACGAACTCGTTAGGGACTGCCCGCCTGTTCTTAAGTCGGAATTGTTCGTAAGTCGGCCGCACATGCGCAGACCGACAATTACGGACATTTCCGGACATTTCCGATGTTCCGTCTAATGCCGTTCTGCGCATGCGCGGCAAATTACGGACATTTCTGAAGTTTGCTGGCATTTTCCGAGGCTCCGTATGGCCGCGCATGCGCAGAACGGCCGGAGGACGGCGGAGGGTCCCGCAGCGCCCCGTTCGTAAGTAGGGGATGTCCGTAGGTCGGGCGTTCGTAAGTCGGGGACCCCCTGTACTATAAAGCTCCCGTATTCTCGATATTGTTGGCATTGTTCGATTTTTACAATTCAAATGTTACAAAATAATGATTTTTCATCATTATTCTGCCAAATTATTAACACATAAGAACAATAAAATAAGGGAGCCCTAAAGAAATGACGGAAGCAGTGATGCATCAAACTCCTTTCTACAAAACTGTGAAGGAACCAAATGTGTTACTCATATCAGGGCAGTATCTACGGTAATGGTAGTTCAGGGCCAATGCACAGATCCATGAGAAACTTGTATTTTTTTTCAATTTTATTATCTACCCCATCACAACAAACCATATAACCAGAATGAAGTGCTCATCCTGGTGACTCCTCTGCCAGCATAATTAGCACAAATCTATTGTTAGGTATTATAAAGATTTGAATGCTTCTGCTCATTAGAAGACTTTACTAATCAACCTATAAAAGGGCAAGGAAATTAATGGTACTAAATAGGTGCTGATCAAGCATGCATTCTGCAAGCTATGCACAGTTGTCACGGTATCTAAACTCTTTCACCACATACCAGTTTGGAATGAGGTTTAATAAGACAAGTGTAGCATTCTAGAAAACAATGCCTGTACATGTAGCAGTTCACGGATAAGGTCAAATAGCATGTTTCTGCCAAGTTTGTTATTGTCCAGAATAATGCTATAATGTAAGCATAACTCACTCTGAGTATTACTGTGCTGAATAAAACCATGCTATGTTCTCCTGACTCCATGAAGCTTCTCTGCAGTTACTAATCTGCTTTCTTTAAATGTGTCAGATGAAAATAAAAGGTGCCAAAACTGCTGAATTTCCACTCTTGACTACTTGGCAGCAGTAGTGTGAATTTAACAGGTAAAATATATTTCTTCATTACCTTATTCTGCTTTACAACACTATAATCTTCCTTCATATGTTACTGGTCTGATTTTAATAAATGATGACACACAGTGATTATCTCGGATCACTTCAGATGGAAGGGAGTAGACACTGGGCTTTAAATGAAAGATGGAATTGTAAGGCCTTTTCATCTCCTCTTTACCCACTGCCATCGTAGGGTTGATTTACTAAAGGAATTGGAAATCTTCACTTATCTTCACTAATGTGTAGCTGTGTTCATTTTAAATACCCAATCATTTGTAGATTATACCTTTGGTAAATCAACTTGGCTATGTTTTCATATAAGAAGGGCTGGATTTACAATTAAGTACAACAGCCTCTGCCTATAGGTGGGAAAGGAAGTAGCTTTTGACTTTGTCCATAGATATTTTTCCTATAACAGCATAGTGCAGTCATCACATACACTGTAAGCTCATTTATACTGTTACAATTAGGGTTAAACATACCCCGGTTCGCACCAGAACATGCAAACAGACGAAAAATTTGTGTGAACATGCGAACACCATTAAAGTCTATGGGACACGTACGTGAAAAATCAAAAGTGTTCATTTTAAAGGCTTATAATCAAGTTATTGCCATAGAAAGTGTATGGGGACTCGGGTACTGCCCCATGGGACATGTATAAATGCAAAAAAAGTTTTTAAAGGGGACATTTTTTCAGGAGCAGTGATTTTAATAATGCTTAAAGCGAAACAATACGAATTAAATATTTCTTTAAATATCGTGCCTGGGGGGTGACCTTAGTCTGCTTGTAAAGTAGCGCATCTTTTAAATGTCATTTAAAATTGCTAGCGGCTGTAATGTGTTGCCGGATCCTGGCAATATACATAAAATATCATTGAAAAAAATGGCGTCCATACAAGGCCCTTTGGGTCTGGTATGGATATTAAGGCCAAAATCCATACCAAAATGTAAAAAAAAAAACATAACAGACCCTTATCTGAGCATGCAACCTGGCAGGCCACAGGAAAAGGGGGGACCCCCCTCCTGAACCCTACCAGGCCACATGCCCTCAACGGGGACAAGGGCCTCATCCCTACAACCCTTGCCCAGTAGTTGTGGGGGTCTGGGGGGCTTATCGGAATCTGGAAGCCCCCTTTACCAAGAGGGCCCCCAGACCCCAGCCCGCCCCCTATGTAAATGGGTATTGAGTAAGTTGTACCCCTACCCATTCACCATAAAAAATTAAGGAAAAATAACAGGAGACGGTTTTTGACTATTCCTTTATTTTAAAAAAAAAAGTGTCCCGCGATGTCCATCTATGTTTAATTATGGTGCCCAGACCGAAAAAATAAAAAAAAAAGCTCTGCCTCGATGTCACTTTTTTGGGTGAATGGGTAGGGGTACAGGATCTGAGGACCCCCTTATTAAAGGGGGCTTCCAGATTCCAATAAGCCCCCCACCCGCAGACCCCCACAACCACCGGCAAGGGTTGTGGGGATGAGGTCCTTGTCCCCATCAACATGGGGACAAGGTGGGGACAAGGGCACCAGGTTGCATGTTCGGAAAAGGATCTGGTATGGATTGTGGGGGGACCCCCACACCATTTTTTTTATTTTGGCGCAGGGTTCTTCTTAAAATCTATACCAGACCTGAAGGGCCTGGTATGGATTTTGGGGGGAACCCCCACACTCTTTTTTTTATTTTGGCACAGGGTTCCCCTTAAAATCCATACCAGACCTAAAGGGCCTGGTATGGATTTTGGGGGTACCTCACCGCCATTTTATTAAAAAAAAATGTGGACAGGGTTCCCCTTAATCACTTCAATATACAGTGTTATATAAACTACACTGCCTGCATTGACTGAATATAGAGTCTACACTGAATATCTAGTCTACGCTAAATGCAGAGTATATATATATATATATATATATATATATATATAATCTCAAATACACTGCCACTAACAAACCTGCCTGCCTAATCTAGCTCAATCTATCTCTGTCCACACACAATACCTGGCCGCTATGTAAGCAGCCTTATATAGTGTGGGGCGTGGACTTAGTCCCCCTTAGCCATGATTGGCCAAAGGCACCCTGCCTTTGGCCGACTATGGCTCTCTCAGCAAAGCGTGTTGTGATTGACCAAAGCATGCAGGTCAGGTGCATGCTTTTGCCAATCATCAATCCTACAGTGCATTATCCACGCACCATCATATTTGTTGTTCGGCGAACGGGTGAACACCCGATGTGAACATCAAGCTCACCCATATTTACAATATACTAAGCTGGGTAACACAATGTAAAACTATTCAGAGAGTATGTTAAAAGGGACGACTCTAGCAGCACCACAGATTGTGTACCTACAGGTTCCAGTAATAAAGCTGCCCTATCTTCAAGCAGCACTGAGAGGTTAGGTTGTGGCAGAGTTTGGTGTGACAGGTGATACAGCAGCCAGAACAAAGTAGTAAAATAATAGTTCCAAGATGACATCCTTTGTGTATGCAAAAAGTTCAAGGCACCCCAGTGTAAATGTGAAAAAGTTTGCATGATTATACTACGACTTGCAATAAATTGGGTCCTCAAAAAAAATGCATGTCATGTGTTCCAATAGGGGCAACTGATCACCATCACTTTTAATCCTGTTTTCAGCAAGCCTAAATGTTTAGCTTGCTGTATTAACCCAACAACACAAAATTATCAACATGCTTTTAAGGCCACACATGACATGGACGTGTAAATATTATGGGGTCAAAAGCTGACAGAGTATGTGCCTCATACAGTCATAAATACAAAAATTCAAGTGTAATACAAAGCATCTGCAGATCTGAAGCTGATTTATGAAGGGATATGCCTGAACCTGAAAAAAATGTGCACCCACAGACTTGCGCATGGCCTGGGGAATGAAACAAGCTAAAGTTTGGGAAGGCAGTATACTCATTAATGTATATGAGCAGCATTTTTAGGTGGATAGTTTCGTAATATGCATGGCGATTCTTTTTTTTTTTTTTTTGTAAGTCGTGGTGAATTATAGTTAGAGCCAAGAGAAATGGAGTAGGTGTAATGCTGAAAAAAGTTCAAAAGGCTAAGGTGCAACTTTCATCCATTAATCACGGCTCAGCATTTAACTTCGTCCGGCATGACACCTACTCCATTTCTCTTGGCTCTAACTATTTTTCACCATGACCTACAAAAATTGGCATGCATATTACTAAGATATACACCTATAAACCTGCAAAATTGAAGATCCCTAGCACATCTACTGTAGATCATGGTGAGGGTAAGAACTTATTGGCCTCCCCTCACAGTAAAGCACCCCTGACAAAACCAGATGACACTCAAGAACTGTCACGGACTGAGAAGTAACCAATATAGAAGTAACAATAGTAATAGTAATAATAAAGGTATTATCTTATGTATCCAAACTTGGGTTCTGTACCATCGAGTGAGAATTTTGTAATTACACCCTTGTATTCTGGTACATATAGAAAATTACATATAGCTTTTGGACTGGTTCTGTTGTGAAGGAAGGCTTTTTCAAATACTTTTCAACAAAAAAATCTGGAGGCTGATTGGTTTATATGTAGAGCTGCACCAGATTTTGCACTCTCCAGTTTTAGAAAAACAACCCCACAGTCTCTAAAAGCCTGTAAATGAGCATTAAAGTCCACTGCAGATGGTAGTATAGTAAGGTAATGATACAGTTGAAGTGCGTTCCAAAAGGGTAGGTGATAGGGGCCAGTGTAAGATGTCAGGTATGTAAATGAAGGCCAACCTAATCCTGCACAGATATGGAAAGCATTACACTGTATATGTTAGCTTTTATTAAATTCTGGAAGTGTGCATCTGTGAAGCTGGGGAGAAGGGGGGCAATACGGGTTCTCTATAATGGGGAAATAGGTTAGAGGGATGGAGAGAAATTGTGTTGAATGATTGTCTTTGGGCTAAGCTATGGGCTAGGGCCATGCCAATGGTGAGTTGAGATTTAATGCAATGGGAGTTGAGCACCAAAGGAGGCTTTGCAATGGTATTTTAGAATATGATTGTTCCAGGGTGTTCCAAGCTTTATTAGGATCATGTTTGCACCAATCTATTATACGCACTAGGTTGCATGCTGAGTGGTATACTGTTAGGTCTGGCAAGGCAGTCCCCTGTGGGAATGGTAAAAATATGGTGCCTAAGCCACGGATGCTTATTTTCCCAAATTTATTTGAGGAGAATTGTGGATGACCAAAAAACTTGAGGTAATAGAAATGGATGTAAAATTGAGTAAATACAAGAATTTCATGAGAATTGTCATTTTGATTATGTTACAATGACCGACCACGAAAACAGACCTGCATTCCATTTGTGGAGTAAAACTTGAATCTTTCCTAGCAAGGGAGGGAAATTTAGTCTTTTGGAGGTTTCTGGAAAAACAATGCCTAGGTTTTTGAATGCTGTAGGAGGCCATTTGAACTTAAATTTTGATTGTAATCTCTGCAGCTGGTTTGGGTGGGAGGGATAGTAATGTTAAGGGCCTCTGACTTGTTAATTAATTATTAATTTTGTATTTGCCAGCACAGTCATCTCTTTCTACTTGACTTGCACTTTATTTATTAATTCTGCCACTAATTACCTTGCTTTTGCTTAGATATTTAGTTTTTTTATGCTACAATCACTAAGAAAAGCTGTTCCCCCAGCTTTCTTTTTTTTTTCTCGTCAAACAGTTTCCCTAGTGCCTGACCTAGTTAGTGCAATCCTTGTAATCTAAAACTATATATTTATTCATGAAAACAATCAACACAACCATTACCGAGTATTTTTATTCATAAAGTATTATATACTCCACTGCACAACACAGCGGGAGTTTAATATAATCAGAACTCTACAGGTGGAACATGTTATAACAACAGGATATCCTGGCTGCTGTATATACGCTAATTAATTATGTAAACTCCTCAAGTTTAGAGTGTTCAGGAAAACAGAAAAATGGCTTTATTACAGCAATGATAACTCAGTATCAAAGCATTCTGACACTGATAATTCATGTGAAGAAATAATAAAAAAATATGAGGCTTTGCCTTTACTGAATTTAAAAATATGAATTTACTAATGGAAAAACACAGGCACAAAATTTTGGATGATATTACCTCAGGGTTGGACTGGGGCCTGCCAGAGGAAATGAGAGTAAAGACCCACCTTATAGTGGTTAATTGCGAATAGTGGGTGTGGATTACTGCCAGTGAGTATGAAAATAGTGCTTTTTTTAGGGTAATGTTTTGATGGTGACAGAACTACACATTATACAATTTCTCCATAGTACATTATACAGGCATACCCCACTTTTAAGTACACAATGGGGTTTATTTACTAAAGCTGGAAAGTGAAAAATCAGGCTCACTTCTGCAAAGAAACCAATGAGCTTCTAACCCCAGCTTGTTCAATTAAGCTTTGGTAATAAAATAGGAAGCTCATTGGTTTCTATGCAGAAGTGAGTCTGATTTTGCACTTTTCAGCTTTAGTAAATAAACCCCATTGTGTACTTAAAAGTGGGGTATGCCTGTATACATAAACTATAGCATACTCCACAAGGCCAAATTATATCAGGCTACAACAACAGTATCATTACCCAGCAATATATTATATCTGCCAGTAAGAACTTAACAAACTGAAATAACATTTTATATAATATTGTCATAGTTGTGTTAAATCACAACATTACATTATACATACCTACTCACTTTATTATTTAAGAAAGAGAGACACACAAGAGCAAACACAAAATGCAGCCTGCGCAGCAAAAAATGAGTGTGGGTGTGTTGCACTGAATCTTGAGCATGGCTTAAAGTAGTGTGGTTAAGTAGAGTCTGAGTCTACCCCCATCCATTGCATGCATATCGTAGTCTATGTACCCAAAAAAAGACTCCTAAATTATTGTGCCAAGGCCAGAGTCAAATACATGGCTGAGATCTGTTAAATGCTTTTTATCATATCCCAAGAAAGGATCTGGGAAATTGGGGGCCTGCATTATATCATACCATATTTGTGTTTTAGGTAGGCTTAAAACCTTTGAGCTGTGGGAATGTGAACATGCTATTAATTTGAATGGCACCACATAGCACTAAAACAAAGCACAGTAATGCACTACTATGCTTTGGGGTGTGGTGCTTTGCCAAAAATGTCAGGTCCATTTGAGGTGCATTGCAGTGGTTTGGGATATTCACTTTAAGGTCACCACAGAGAACAAAGGTGCACGCTTTACATCTGGAGGAAATGAGATTTAATCTCCAAATACGGAAAGGCTTCTTCACAGAAAGAGCTGTGGAAATGTGGAATAGAGTCCCTCAAGAGCTGGTTTTGTCCAGCTCAGTAGATTGCTTTAAAAAAGTTCTGGATTCTTTACTAAATGTACATAGTCTAACAGAATATTAACATTTATAGATAAAGTTGATCCAGGGAATATCCAATTGCCTCTTGGGGGATCAGGGATCATGCTTTCATAAAAACGGTTTTGCCAGTACATAATTATAAATTATAAATTAATATAAAGTGAAAAATTGCAATAATAAAGTGCAGAAGTGTCACAGTGCAAAATGTGCAAAATAAAAGAACTACAGAAATCTGGCTAAAATCCGCAATACTAACCAAAGGTAAATGAATAAATATGACACATAAATGAGATACTAAAATAAATATGTGGCACAAAATGACTTTCAGTGACGGGTGGATCTTCAGTGTATGCAACACCCGTGGTTGTGCTAAATCGTTACCTTACTGCTGTAAGGTAAACAGCATTAAGAGATAGGGAGCAGGTCACTCAGGGGATGGTTTGGGTAGTTCCTGCGCGTTTCTCCTATGGGTCCTTAGTGTATGCATATACTTCCTTTCCAGTATAGTACCAGCAGATAACGCTCAAATATACACAGGTCCGCACATAAGAGAATGGGGATATATAGAGCCTTTTATGGTGTAGTATTTTTAAAACTGGTATTTATTTTTAAAATGGTAACAATTTTTTACTCACATCAGCGTAAACAAAATTCAATGTAAAAACGAGCACCGGGCTCGTTTCCTAACCTCACTTCCGGTGTCTATCTGCCTGTGTCCTACGCGTTACGTCACTGTCACGTGACTTCAACGGGAATAGGCTAGAGGCAATAGAAGTGTCTTTAAATATGATTGCCGGTGGGGCGTGGCCTGACAGCGCATGGAGTAGGACGCACTTTACACAGCTCCGCTCGTTTATCCTGCAATCCATTCCATCCTGCAATCCACGAGTGGAATTAAGATCCCCTACTTACCCAGGGTGAAGCCCCAGACCGAGGACAGCATGTCTCCACCGAAATCCCAGAAAAACGCCGCCGCCAAACTCGAGCAGTACCGCCGCCAGGAGAGGGGCGAGGTGGAGGAAGATGGCGCCGAGAAGGTCAGTGGGGAGAGGACGGCGGGAGACACGGACAAACTCCTTGAGGCCATAACGTTATGCCGCACCTCACTTACCGCACAGATGGAGGAGGTGAAAGTCGACATATCCCTCATTAGGCAAGACTTCCACAAGCTCCGCGACCGGGTTACCGGGGCAGAGACACGGGTAGGCCTCGTGGAAGACGCACTCCCGCCACTCCAGGCCGGTACAGAACGCATGCACAGGCAGATCCAGCAGCTATTCTCAAAGCAAGATGACATGGAGAATAGGATCAGGAGGTGCAACATCCGACTGATCGGCCTCCCTGAAGGATCAGAGGGGAAAGATCCGACCGCATTCCTCGAGCAACTCCTGATTAACACCTACGGCAGAGAAGCATTTTCCCCTATGCTAGCCGTTGAAAGAGCACACCGCATGCCGGCCAGACCACCACCTCCCGGGGCCCCCCCACGTACATTCATAGCCAAACTCCTGAACTACAAGGACAGGGATGCAGCACTCAGAATGGCCAGGGAACGGGGTAATATCCCCCTGGGAAATGCAAAAGTCGCCATCTTTCCAGACTTCTCGGCGGAGGTCCAGAGGCGCAGACAGGGCTTCATGGAGGCAAAGAGGCGGCTGAGATCCCTTCACATCAAGTATGCTATGCTATTCCCAGCGAGACTCAGAGTGGAACATGATGGCAGAGTCTCCTTCTTTGAAGATCCGGAGGACCTAGCTACCTGGATTGAACAGCGTGGAGCACAGGAGGGAGCAGAGTGAAGAGCCTGGGGGTAATACTTCTCTAACCTTTTTTCCTCTTCCCCCAGGAAGGGGCTTTGTTGTTTACTTACTGCCCCAGGCATGTTCTGCCTGAGACCCTGCACAATACACATGGGCACTGTCTGCCATCCTGCACCACGAGACGGCATCCTTACCCACCTCTTTTGCCTCCTGCTTGCAGGCCGAGGCATGGAGGCCCTGGACAGTCCTGGCCACAATATGAGAGGGATCCCCCCCTTTCCTCCTCCATTTTTTATTTCATTTTTTTATCTCACCCTTAATTTTTATCTCCTCCCCCAGTCCCCCCCGGTGCCCCCCCTCTTCTGTTTGCCCCCCCCCTTCTCCCCTCCCCCTCACCGTCCCCTGACCCCTCCCCCCCCCCTATTTTTCTTCTTTAAATTCCCCTCGAGGCTGAGATTGGAGAGACAAAACTTTTCCTTTGAACTGCTAAGGCCTCTACCCAACAAGTACAATGGTGAACGCCGTGGAACAATTATTACTTTTTACCTATATGCAATATTTGTTACTGTCCTCCTCTGGAGGTTCAGTACACTACGTATGTGGCTACTTAGGTAGCAGGAGCTCTGTTAGTCCTACCACAAATGTGTGTAGTGCAGCGTAAGTTACCCCCACGCACAGTTAAGATATGCAGCCCACCTGCCTATGAACAACCCTATGGTAATGTTTTATTTCTTGCACGAGATGGTTCTAGGACCATCACCAAGGTGAAATTCAGAAGATTGCATATGTGCAACACCTACCTCTTGTGTATTCTGTTTAATGTCGTATGCTTTACTTTCATATCCGCTTTTACATGGTGGGCTGCAGGTCAAGTTTTGTTATGGGATGATGCCCGCACAGGTTGGGGAGGGTGCAGGGCGGGGTGGGGGGTGGGAGGGTCGGGGAAAGTTATTCACTCAAGAATACATGTTGCTGAGGGCAAACTATCGATCAGGTATTATGCTATGTCTTATTCAGTGTTTTGCAGGTATCCACTTAACGAATATGTTGTAAAGATGGTGTGCGCAATGGCCACCTTAAATATGATGCTGATAGCCTGTGAGGCCGGGTTTAAAATATGTACACAAGCACACCCATGGCTACTTTAAAATTCCTGACCTGGAATGTGAGGGGCCTCCGAGACAAGATTAAGCGCTCGGCAGCCCTCACATTCCTCAAGAGGCAGAGAGCCGATGTCATGGCGGTGGTTGAGACGCATATAGAGGGGCAGATGCAGAGGGCACTCCGTAGACCCTGGGTAGGATGGGCATATCATTCCACGTACACCTCCCACTCCAGGGGTGTGTCCATTCTTATAGCCAAATCAGTCCATTTCGAACTGACGGAGCTTTGCCTGGACCCCCAGGGCCGCCATGTATTTTTGTCTGCTAAATTACATGGGGAACCCTTCCTCATATTGGCCTCATATGTTCCCCCCCCCCCTTCTCCCCCGCGACAGTTACAGAGGGCCTTGAGTTCATAGCCAAATATCCCACAGCACAAACGGTATGGATGGGCGACTTTAATACCACACTTAACGAGGACCTGGACAGACTCAGGACTATGCCAACCATTCAGAAAACGATTGGGGAATCTAGACTTTCTAAAATGGTCTCCTCCTTTCAACTGGCTGACACGTGGAGATACAAATACCCCCTCACACGTCAATACTCGTGCTTCTCATCCACACACAACTCTATGTCACGTATTGATTTTATATTTGTCTCCAAGAGACTCCTTCCCCAGCTGCGGGAGGCGTCGTTTGGCCCCAGACTCCTTTCAGACCACCACCCATACATCATTACACTTAGTACCCCACGGGACAGACCTCCACGGACGTGGCGCCTAAACCCATTCTGGCTGTCGCTTCTGCCTGAAGATGACAGCATATCCACTGAATTAGGCAGACACTTTTTGGAAAACACCGGCTCTGCATCTTCCGCAGCAGTCTGGGAAACCTTTAAACTCCATGCCCGTGTTACTCTGCAATCTAGAATAAATCTGATAAAGAGAGACTCCGCAGCAGCTTATGACAAGGCAATCTCAGAATTAACACTGACGGAACAAAAATATAGGGGGGACCCGTCACGAGACAATGCAGACACACTAAAACTACAAGCCAGAGCAGTTACCCAAATCCAATACGAAAAAGCCAGGCAAAAGTTATTTTTTAGCAAGCAAAAACACTTTGAATTGGGGGAACGGGCGGGTAAACTCCTGGCCTACCTCGTGCACAACGAGGATAGACCCCCAGTGGTTATTACACTCCAAGATTCTGGAAACCAACCTGTCTCAGATCCCCTGACTGTTTCCTCCAAATTCAAAGAATTTTATACAGACTTATACACGTCCACAGCCCAAGAGGACCCTGGTCCCATGGTTCAGTTTTTTGAATCCATCTCATTCCCCAAACTATCCCAGGAACAGGTCACCTTACTAGAAGCACCTCTCACTGAAGAAGAGATTGCAGGGGCGATAGCCAGCTTTGCCAGAGCTAAGACTCCTGGCTCAGATGGCCTCCCCATAGAATTCTACTCGCAGTTCACAGAGATACTCACTCCCAAGCTACTTGCCCTATATAATGACCTAATTGAAACACAAACACTACCGACATCCATGAGAGAGGCCACCATAGTGCTAATACCCAAACCGGGCAAGGACCCTGGCCTCCCGGAGTCTTACCGCCCTATTTCTCTCCTTCAGGTCGATATAAAAATCCTCGCCAAAACACTTTCCACATTTGCCTGAATCAAATCATCCTTACTCTAATCCACGCTGATCAAGCGGGGTTCATGCCTGGCCGCAACACCTCCTTCAACCTCCGTAGGCTCTTCATGAACCTACAAGCCCCCCATGACAATGTCGGCACTAGGGTGGTGGTGTCCCTAGACACGGCCAAGGCATTTGATTCAGTAGAGTGGAAATACCTATGGGGCTGCCTGGAGAGATATGGTTTTGGTCCACGATTCATCAAATGGGTACAGCTCCTCTACTATGAGCCAGTGGCCAGGGTGGTGGCAAATGGGTACCCGTCTGAACTTTTCACCCTCAGCAGGGGCACGAGACAGGGTTGCCCATTGTCTCCCCTCCTATACGCCCTAGCGGCGGAGCCCCTTGCCATGTCTATTCGGGCAAACGCAGAGATTCAGGGTCTGAGGATGGGGTCCCTGAGCGAGAAAATAAGCATGTATGCGGACGACACCCTCCTATACCTAGCTGACTCTGGCCCATCCCTCACCATCGCCCTCCAAACGATTGAATCCTTCGGCAGATTTTCAGGCCTTAAAATTAATTGGGGAAAATCCCAGATTCTTCCCCTGGATTGTTTTCCTCCTCCTGCATCGCAGGCTGACCTGCCCTTGCAACGAGTAGATGTGATTAAATACCTGGGAGTTCATGTGTCCAAATCCCCGGCTGATTACGTCAAGTTGAACATTGAACCCCTGATCCCCTTAATCAGAACCAAAGTACAAATATGGTCCCGCCTACCCCTAGGTATCTGGGGTCGAATCAACCTCATAAAAATGATCCTACTCCCTAAGATCTTATATGTCCTCTGGCATTCCCCGGTCTACTTACCCCTTAGATACTTTAAACTAATTGAAGCTCTTCTCAAACCATTTGTATGGGGGAAAAATAGGCACAAGCTAAAATGGCAGGCACTTAAGAACCCCACGGACAGGGGGGGTACAGCATTACCAGATTTCAACCTCTACTACATTGCCTCTCAGCTTTCTCAATTATTTCATATTGACAAGGTAGACAGGGACAGATTCCTTGCACTACTATGTCCCAAATGGGCGCAACTGACAAACGACCCAATCTATGCGATTACAACGGGTGCCGCGGCCAACGAGACAGGTGGAAACAGGTACTCTCTGACATACCACTACAATCGTATATGGGACCTAGCAGTCTCCAAACTGGGTATACCCCCACTGAATGACTACACCCCACTGTGGCACAACAAGAGACTACAGGACATGTATAGCTTTCAAGATGCTCATCTTTGGCTCAGGCGAGGTGTCTTCTACTTGAATCACCTGCTGGCAAATGGAGCAATAAAGACATACACGGAACTCAAAGCAGAATTTACACTACAAGACCACATGCAATTCCGGTAAATACAGCTAAGACACGTAGCTCAGGCACAACTAGCTCAATTAATCCCACAGCCTACCCCTAACCCTATCATGGCAATCATTAAAGATACTGACCCCAGTAAGCTCATATCATGCTTCTATAACATGCTTACAGCACCTATTGCAGCTAAAATAGCATACAATCTGAAACCACACTGGGAGGGAGACCTAGGCCCCCTGGAAGATGAGGAATGGGAAGAGGCGATGGAAACATGCACACAGGTATCCCCCAAGCTCTCAGACAGAATGACGCAAATTAATATATTACACCGTGCATATCTCACCCCTCTCAGAGTGGCTAAATACAAACGGGAACAACCCAGCACCATTGGCACTCTGCACAAGGCACCTTTTTCCATCTCATCTGGGCATGTCACAGGATACAGGGCTACTGGGAGCAGATAGTGGAGTTTCTACACGATAACATGGGCTCCCCTTTGGCTCTAGACCCCAAGCAATGTCTCTTGGGGATATTCCCAGATACCCTTGACAGACACACCAAGACGTTTCTCCAGGAGACCCTTTTCGCCAGTAGGAAGGTGATAGCTAGGAAATGGATGAGACCGCTACCCCCAGATATTACAGAATGGAAGGCTGATGTGAACTCCTTTCTCCCCTACAAGAAGTTTGTGTATATTAATAGAGGATGCCCTGAAAAATATAACAAGATATGGGACAGGTGGCTTCAGGACTCAGAGACATGTACTTAATGGGGTGTGGAATGTATCTGCTAGATCTGTACCCACGAGACACAACCATAAATGTATACCCTGTAAGAACCATGACAACAATCTGTACACACGGATGCTAATGTATTTGCTTTATTGGATGCTTATTCTGATGACAACATGCAAACAACCTGTTCATTCTCAAAGCTGTACTATTATGTTTACCTGTTACCAATAAAAGTTTTTTTTGAGTGAAAAAAAAAAAAATATGATTGCCGGTCGGCCATTTTCTTGAAGCCTGCATAGTATAATGGAGCGGGTGGCCACGTTTCTATAGTTAATTATCCGGGCTACAACTGCGGCCATTTTGTTGTTGATCAAGGGAAGACAATACGAAATAGCGGCATCTACAGTCGTAGTGAGACCACGACCGCGGCCATATTTCTGTGGTACCAAATTAAAAATATGGAGAGCATAATGCAGCGGTTAAGTGTCAGCAGTGAATGACACGTTAGCCGCTGTATAGACCATAAACAAATATATGTATAAGCGGCAGCAACAGAAAAGGGGTATAGTTAAAAAAGAACCTAACACAGGTCCTAAGTATATATTAAAATGAAATAAGGTGTACAGTGATTTCCAGGAGTAATACTACAGCGGTCCTGAATATCAGTAAAGGAAACCCTCACGGGTAGTGTTTGACCCCTACGGTGTCTACAGCAACCTTGTCTCTATCCCCCCTTCTTATTAGCGCAGGAGTACCTACTTTTATATAGGGATCATGCTTTGCGTTTTTTTTTTTGCCTTCCTCTGGATCAACTGTGGGTATAGGATTGTGTATATAGGATTGTACATTTTTATACATTTTTTCCCCTTTTATTGGTTGAACTAGATGGACTTATGTGGATTGTGAAGCTGTAAAGGGGGCCCTAAAACCTACACCACTACAACAAATCATGAACATTCTTCACAATTTTACCAATATACACAGCAATCCACCCAACCAGATCCAATCCTCACCCTTAAGCAATAATTTTAAACCCCAACCATCCTCCAAGAAGTTCTACAACTTTACCTGTCACATCACTATTAGAATCAGCCAAACTAGTAGCATATATATGTATATGTTTACTTAAAGCGGAATTTCACCCAACAGGGGAAGTTCCACTCTTCCTCCTCTCCCCCCCTCCTTCTTCACATTTGACACATATTTTTTCTGGGGGGGAGCAGGTACATGTTTTGACAGGTATCCACTTCCCTACTTCCAGATAGATCGCTGTGGGAACCTGAACGGAAGTCTGCCCCCCTCCTTCACCCACAGCCTTCAGGGACATGTCACAAGTTCCAGAAAGCTATGGGACCAATCAGATGGCGCAGCGCGGCTCACGCATGTGCAGTGATCATTCGGTTGTGAAGCTGCAAGCAGTCACAGCCCACTGCTCACAGTTAGTTGTGCTGGCGGCCAAAGTCTGGTGAAGAAACTGGCCAGGTGAGGACACTGGACGCTGGATCCCAGGGCAGGTGAGTGTCTATTTACTAAAAGTCAGCAGCTACAGTTTTAGCTAGCTGCTGACTTATAATTTTTGCAAAATATGACTTAAGCACCTCTTTAACCACGCTATAGCTAAATGATGGCTACAGCGTGGCCTGTCTAGTTCTGAGACACATATGATGGTGTCCCATGATCGCACTCGTCGCGTGCCCGCTGCAGATCGCGGGTGGTGTGCTTTATGATAGTAGTGTATGGAGGACACTGCTGATCACAGATTGAGGTAAATAGCCAATAACTGGCTCTTTACCATGTGATCAGCTGCAGGGCCGGCGTAACCATTAGGCGGGTCAGGCAGCCGCCTAGGGCGGCAGAATGGGAGGGGCGGTAAAATCCTTGCTGACTAAGTGACTCCGCACCGCTCCCTGCTATTACACCCTCGCCGCATAGAGCAGATTGACGCTCTATTGCGGTATGCTGGGTGACAAGCCAGAGGATGAGACAGGTCACAGGCGGGGATAAGGATAAACAAGCGCGGGCAGAGCAGGGGGCGGAGTCTGTGTGGGTCGCTGAGGGACGAGCGTCTTCTCCCCCAGGCAGCATGACTTGTAGTGTGGAGAGTATACTGTCACAGTAATTGCACAGTGAGAGCGGGGAAAGCTTACACAGGAGTCGGGCTGTGTTCTGTCTCCACCTTCCTCCTAACCCCCGCCCTCACTCTGCTGCTTCTCCAATCCGATACTCCGCCTCAGATTTGTGCCCGCCCAGCCCCGCCCACCCTCCAACCACATGCATGCCATGCACTTGCTCTGTGCTGCGAGAGGAGTTTTGTGAACAGCTGAGCTGCACTTTTAAAACCATAGCTGTTAAAGCCCTGAGGGACACCAGACTGAATGGGGGAGACATACAGTAATTGGTGAGTGTGACTTCCATCCCCAGAACAACCCCCTCTCTGTTCCCACCACTTTATGCTCTGCACCTTCTTCCCCCCCGCCCCCCCTTTATTTTTCTCTCTCTACCCCACCCCTCTTTTGTTTACACCTCTCGTCTTCCTCCTCTCCCTCATTCTCTCCCCCACTAGGCTAGGACCTAGCCTGTCCACATACCACCCTGTGACCCTGTCCACATACCACCCTGTCCACATACCACCCTGTGACCCTGTCCACATACCACCCTGTCCACATACCACCCTGTGACCCTATCCACATACCACCCTGTGACCCTGTCCACATACCACCCTGTGACCCTGTCCACATACCACCCTGTCCACATACCACCCTGTGACCCTGTCCACATACCACCCTGTGACCCTGTCCACATACCACCCTGTGACCCTGTCCACATACCACCCTGTGACCCTGTCCACATACCACCCTGTCCATATACCACCCTGTGACCCTGTCCATATACCACCCTGTGACCCTGTCCATATACTTGCAGAGTGAAAATACCACCCTGTCCACATACCACCCTGTGACCCTGTCCACATACCACCCTGTCCATATACCACCCTGTGACCCTGTCCATATACCACCCTGTGACCCTGTCCATATACCACCCTGTGACCCTGTCCATATACCACCCTGTGACCCTGTCCACATACCACCCTGTCCATATACCACCCTGTAACCCTGTCCATATACCACCATGTGACCCTGTCCACATACCACCCTGTCCATATACCACCCTGTGACCCTGTCCATATACCACCCTGTGACCCTGTCCATATACCACCCTGTGACCCTGTCCACATACCACCCTGTCCATATACCACCCTGTAACCCTGTCCACATACCACCCTGTCCATATACCACCCTGTGACCCTGTCCATATACCACCCTGTGACCCTGTCCATATACCACCCTGGCCTGTCTATATACCACCCTGTGACCCTGGCTATATACCACCCTGTGACCCTGGCTATATACCACCCTGGCCTGTCCATATACCACTCTGTGACCCTGGCCTGTCCATATACCACCCTGTCCATATACCACCCTGTGACCCTGTCCATATACCACCTTGTGACCCTGTCCATATACCACCCTGTGACCCTGTCTATATACCACCCTGGCCTGTCTATATACCACCCTGTGACCCTGGCTATATACCACCATGTGACCCTGGCTATATACCCCCCTGGCCTGTCCATATACCCCCCTGGCCTGTCCATATACCCCCCTGGCCTGTCCATATGCTACCCTGGCCTGTCTATACACCTGTGGACCAAGGCTGGTGTGAGCAAGCGAGCTGGTGTCGCCACTGTTTGTCTTTAGACCGGGTCCAGGGGTGCAGGTGTGGGCCTGCGGACCACGGCTGAAGAAAAAGTATCGAGGCGCCGCAAAAATCTCCACCCGCCACCTCCACCGTATACATGGGCATGGGAAAGTGGGTGGAGTCAAGGGTGGAGCCAAGTGGAGGGGGCGGCAAAATTAGGTTTCGCCTAGGGTGTCAAAAATCCTTGCACCAGCCCTGATCAGCTGTGTCCAATCACAGCTGATTACGGATGTAAACAGAGGTCGGTTATTGTCACTCCTTTCCTCATGCTGATTACCAGCTTCTCTAAAAGGGACTGATTATCAGTGCTGTCCCAACAATGCCCACCAATGCTGCCTATCTGTGCCCTCCAGTGCTGTCAATTTGTGCCCACCAGTGTTGCCAATCAGTGCCCATCAGTGCTGCCAATCAGTGCCTCCTCATCAGTGCCACCTATCAGTGTCACCTATCAGTGCTGCCTATCAGTGTAAGGATGCACATCACATCAGTGATCAGTGAAGGAGAAAAATGACTTGTTTGCAAAATGTTATAACAAACTATGAAAAAGTTTTGTGTTTTTTTTTCAAAATTTTCGGTCTTTATTAATTCATTTAGCGAAAATTGAAAAACCCAGTGGTGATTAAATACCACCAAACAAAAGCTCTATTTGTGTACAGTGTTGGGTACAGTGTTGCATGACCACGCAATTGTCATTCAAAGTGTGACAGCGCTGAAAGCTGACAAGTGGCCTGGGCAGGAAGGGGGTAAAAGTGCCCAGTAGGCAAGTGGTTAAGGAGTAGGAAAAGTTCACTTAGCAAAGTGCCTGGTCACTTATTTAGAGAATAAGGTTAGGGTGTTCTCACTTTTAATACTGAATGTTTGCAATGGAAATTAAAAATAGAAATTTAGCTTGCCCATCAATGGATGCTTGATGTGAACACATCATTACCTAATTCACTAAACAAGTGAATCTTTACTTTTGCAGAGTGAAAATTTTCTACTTACTTAGTAAATCAATCCCAGTAACACTATGATCCATGTCCATTTTTCTTACTTATTACAATGATTTATTTTTTGCTGGAACAGGATAGGTTATGCAAAGCGAACACAGCTTCACCTTGTTCTAACATTTAGTAATTTTAAGACCCATTTCCCCTTTAATAAATCAACCCCAATGACTTGGGGTTAACATGGTTTTTGCTTGCACATGACGGGATGATTGATGTGAACACATCTTTAATTTATTCACAAAACTAAGTAACAAGTAAACTGGCTCTACTTCCTAATTAAATCATCCCCATTGCCTTACCTATTAATATAAGACATATAGTATTAAAATAAGCAAAACATATGCATATACAAAAGTAGAGGCTTATCAGAAAATGACTATAAATTCATCAAAAATGCATGTACAGGCACATTCAATTACCTTAAATGAATTAAAACCATACAAATATATAAAGGGCATCAAAACACTTCTACTTTCAAAAAAATTGAAGTGTGCATTAGGCCAAATCCATTACAAAACAGTCTGCAAAATATAATTAATATCTCAAAGATTTTTATTGTATTGTTTATAAAAGATGATTAAAAATACAAATTGAAAAGAATTATATGCTTTACCCTTAAGATAATTAAAACTATCTCTACTGCAAAAGTCTTCTCTGACCCAAGTAGATTGTTAGCAATTAAATTTTCTTTCATCTACAACTGCTGAGGTTTCATCTATTTTCTATAAAATCCACATGGTAACAAGAGATAAGAATAATGCCTAGTCAAATAGTTGACTACTTGCTACCACCAATAAGCAGCCTAAAAAATATATTTACTTGACAAAGCGTATTAGCTTGTCTATATCTATGTAAAATTACCAAAATTAACTTTTTAAAATACCCAAAAAATTAACCATTAAGAATTAAATCATATATCCACTGCAAAGCAAATGTCTTCTTGCTTCATAGTTCACCTTCCTGCGTGTATTATATTTTTTGAGCACAACCCTTTTTTTGTATTTTAAAGTGATACTAAACACAGAAGTGTTACCGTATTTATCGGCGTATAACACGCACATTCATTTTAAGAGGGAAGTTTCAGGGGGAAAAAAAACAAAAATTTTAAATAAGTAACGTTGAAGCAAAATAAGGGTCAGTGCCCATCTACAGCCTCACAAGTGCCCACAATGCAGCCTTATCAGTCCACATAAATGCAGCCTCACCATTGCCATCAATGCAGCAGCCTCACCATTGCCATCAATGCAGCAGCCTCACCATTTCCATCAATGCAGCAGCCTCACCATTGCCATCAATGCAGCCTGATCGATGCCCATCTGCAGTCAAGAGGGGACAGGGAGGGGGGTGGGACGAGCGCCGACAGATAACATACAGTGAGAACCTCTTATTATAGACAGAACAGTGGTCCAGTGGCGGCCCAGGCCAAGTAAACAGCAGATTCTCACTGTATGTAATCTGATGCCGCTTGTCCCACGCCCCCCTCCCTGTCCCCTCCGAGGCAGCTAAAATTGAAGTATTAATGAATATTGAATACGCTATTTGCACCGGATTTTCATGGTGAAAAAGTGAGTGTTACACACAAATAAATACAGTAATTGCCATCATTCAATCACATAAACCAGGCATGTCCAAACTCCAATTCTGGCCCGCGTTCCGGTTTCAAATGGTCCACCTGGTTATTCGGACATGTATACCTTTTGTGGTCCCCAACAAATCCCCAAGTGCCGGGGGCCACAAAAGATATACATGCTGGCTGCCTTGGAGGGGACGGGGAGGGGGCGGGATGAGTGCCATACATACAGGTGTATTTACCTGTGCCTATAAAAATACATAATCTAAGAAGTTCAGTTGTATGGGCAGTTAGTTGGCTAGTTAGTTGTGAATGCAGTGGGGGATTAAAACAAAACTGGTGGTACAAGAAGGCACTGAATGACCATTTTGATCTAGAGATCAACATGCATCTCAATCTTCATAGCCAGAGGTTGACTTTAAACCAGAAGAAGAAAAAATGTTTACACTGACAGCAGATATGCATTTGGAATAGCTCACGATTTTGGGCCTATTTGGAAAGCACGGAACTTTCTGACTAGTGCAGGAAAGCCAGAGAGACATGCAAAACTCATAGAGCGGCTATTTGAGGCCTTTCAGAAAACAGCAGAAGTTGCCATCTTGAAGGTAAAAGGATATGCAAGGGGAAATGACATGACAGCCAGAGGAAATGCTTTAGCAGACCAAGTGGCAAAGAATGGTGCCATTATGGCATTTGGAGTCACACCCACTGTAGGGGTCACCCAGGTAGCTGGGCCAGATTCCCTTCATCAGGAGTAGTGGGATAAAGACACTTTTATTCAGTTGCAGAACCGGGCCTCTGGCGAAGAAAAGGATAAGTGGATCAACTGTAATGCTAACCAAAATGAGTAGAACCTGTGGCGCGCTGAGAACAGGTGGTGTCTACCCAGGAGTTTGTACCCAGTTTTAGCACAACTGGCACATGGCATCAGTCATCTTGCTAAGGGAGCAATGGTGGAACTTACTGACTGCTATTGGATAGCACCTGGATTTAGTGCACTTGCAGCCAGGTTTTGTGCTCCCTGTCTCACTTGTGCTCTGTACAATGCAGGGAGGCCTTTCCATGTTCCTCAAAAGCATTCTCCTATGCCAGATTTCCCTTTCCAAAGAATTCAAATAGACTACATTCAGATGCCCAGAATAGGCACCTTTGAGTACGCTCTAGTTTGCGTTGACATGTTTTCAGGCTGGCCAGTAGCTAAAGCAAATGCAAAAACATCAGCAAAGAAAATTTTGAATGAAATAGTTTGTAGATTTGGAGTTCCTGAAACTATTGAGGGCGACAGAGGAAACCATTTTACTGGTGAAGTAATGAAAGAGGTAATGGAAGCCCTTCATATACAGCAAGCTTTCAATACACCTTATCATCCACAAAGTAGTGGTAAAGTTGAGAGACTTAATGGAATCCTGCAGCTTTGTGTAAGGGAGTGCTTGACAACAGCTGTGAATTACAGGAGCTGTGCCATCACCCACATGGGAGCATATGGGTGATGTCCCAGCTCCTGTAATTCACATGGCCCTCGTCTCCCTTGCAGCCGACACTCACTGGCATAAGGTGTAGGATCACGTGACCAGACTGGAGTGGATTAAAAATAGGTGCCTTGAACTCGAATCCATCGGGTCATATTGGCCGCAGTTTGCTTTTCTGCAGTGGGATATCCCTGACCGCCTCCACCCCCTGCACCCCTCCCCGTTCAGATCTCTTTGATTCCTTTCCTCTCCTATATACACCTTCCTCACTTTTGTGCACACATTGGGCCCTCACCCCTGGCCCTGACTAAGGCCAGCCATGCACAGTTCGAATTGAACCATTAATGGGCAGGCTGAATGTACCAAGTTGATCAATCGATCAACTTGGGCACAACCAGCCTGCTGGATTCTCTGGATTCTGCCGTATTTATCAAGCTCAGTAAACATTAACTTTGCTAAGTCTACAGTCTCTTCTCTTTCAAGAAATCAACCTCTCTGAGTCACTGACTTGGAACAAGTATGCAGATCAAGAGTTCTGACATCTGTGACTTCCCTTGCTCTGTGTTTGTTCCACTTCCGTGACTCAGAAAGTATTGAAGCCAGAGAAAAACAGACAACTGTTTACTTTTTTTAAATAGAGGTCAAAATTTTCAGCCTACATATTTTTTTTCTCGGCAAAAGACTCAATCATACCATATGTGGAGAATTGCATTTTGCTTCTCCTGATCAATGCAGGTCTCCGCAAAAACACACTATTGTAACTGTTGCATTTCATGTGACCAATCACCAAAAAATACCTGATTAAAACAAAGTGTAAACAACAATGGACAAGATAAGCAGATTTAAACTAGAAGGATGTGATGTTTTTTGTTCACTGCAGATAACACCTGAACTGGACTATTTCCTGCTACTATAGAGACAAGTGGAATTCCTAAACCATGCTGCAATGGAACAAAATAGAGCATTTTGGTGTGAAACTGGGAACTCACTTAAAGACCCCTTTCACACTGGGGCATTTTTCAGGCGTTTTTCAGGCGCTTTAGCGTTAAAAAAGGCGTCTGTAAAGCGCTTGAAAGAAGCCTCATCTGCAATCCCAATGTGAAAGCCCAAGTGCTTTAAGAGCCCTTTCACACTGCCAGTGCCGGAAAAACACTTGTAACTAGCGGCGCTTTGCCAGCATTTTTCGAGCGCTTTTAACATTTCACTGCTAGTGACCAAATAAAGGGTTAAAAGCGCCCACAAAGCACTGCTGCCAAAAGCGCTTGGCAGGCGATTTGCATGCGCTTTTCAGGCGCTTTTCAGGCGTTTTGCAGGCGCTTCCCATTAATTTCAATGGGAAGGGGCACTTTTGGAGCGGTGTATTCACCGCTCCAAAAGCGCTGCAAAGAAGCTGCTTGCAGGACTTTTTTTTGACGCCCTGCCAGCGCAGCGCCTCAGTGTGAAAGCACTCGGGCTTTCACATTGGGACTGCAGTGGAGGCTTCTTTCAGGCGCTTTACAGGCACTTATTTTAAATGCTAAAGCACCTGAAAAACGCCCCAGTGGGAAAGGGGTCAAAGTGGGCCTTGCAACAAAATGCAAGTTTCACTGAATTAATACAGTTGCCTCTCCATGTAAACTTGCCACGTTAAAGTTATAGAAAAAAAAAACACTTTAGAAAAAATAGAAAATATACTGCTTTACACCTGACTTCTGACCATAGTGTCTAGATGAGGATGACAACATGATTCCTCCAGGGAGATCCTGTAAATTCTGAAGTTCTCAAATCTCAAGAGAAAACACTTTAGAACAAAGCAGAGATTTGAGATACTGAGCGTTCCCAGCATATTGCCGGAAGGATTGTGAGGTCATCCTCTCCTGTGCGGTAGCCGGGTGTAGGTATATTTTTTTTACTTTTCTCCATATGTTTCTTTTTAATTCTGCAGCTTTTGTGTGTCATTCGAGTTGGTGGTTATGGAAAGCATAATGCATTAGATGCCTGTACTGACAAACATGAAGCGATTTAGCAATTTAGCATAGATGTAAACCCAAAACACCAAACGCTTTCACAAACTTTAACATGCTAAAGTTATTTCAAATATAAATAGTTTTAAATCTGTAGCTTTGGCTAAAATAATATCTAGTGATCCTGTCATAAAGAGCCATTTTCACTCACTTCCCATTATAGGATGATAACGCTCTGTCACTGTCTTCCAATTATGCTCTTGATATGTCCCTTTGCCACATGGGCTTCTCATGGACACTGCAAGTAACAGATTTAGCATGCATTTCATAGACATGGACACTGTTGTTGGCATCACCCTGTGGAATAGCATGCAGTCATCACTAAAGTTGAATGAAGTGCCTACAAAGAGGTGCAACATAGGATGAAAAACAGGTGAAAATAAGTATTGTATTAAAACACTGCCGTTTTTTTTTTTTTTTTTATAATACACAGTGCTGTAGAAAATTTTATGTAATTTAGTCAGGCCCCATTCACACCTGAGCGATTTTCTGCTTGAAGCTTGTAGCTCTAAAACGTTTAACAAGCCAAATCCCATTCATTGTAATGGCCCATGTTCACATGAGCATTGTGTTGCCTGAAGCAAAACGCCTGTCTCTCAAAAAAAATACATGAGCATCTTTTTGCCAGATTACTTGCATTTTTGGCCCCATAGACTTCAATAGAAATACTTGACTTGAGCGTTTAACGACCATTTTGTCACTCGTTTTTTGCACAGCAGCTCTCCTCCCCCTAGTGCTTTCTATTGGCTAAACAAAAATGCCCGAAGCTGTAAAACGCTTCTAATATGTTTCTGTAAAAAGCTGAAAAAACATTTACGAAAATCTTAAATTGCTACGCTCAGGTGTGAATGGGGTCTTGGGGTTACATCTGTAGCTATGAATTGCTAAGAAAATTTCATCCTAAATATAACGCTAAGTGGTCTATATTACCGTATTTATCGGCGTATAACATACACTTTTTTCCTCTTAAAATCAGGAAAAAAACGTAGGTGCGTGTTATACGCCGATCCCGCCAATCTCCGCTGATTGTGAGTGGAGCAGAGCGATTGCGGCTGAGATACACATAGCCAAGTGTACTCGACTAGGCTTGGCTCCACTCACAGTCATGCCCAGTCCCACCACTGGACCTGTGTTATGTCCATCATAGGGCGGGACTGGGCGTGACTGTGAGCGGAGCCAAGAGGAGCCGAGTACACTCGGCTATGTGTATCTCAGCGGCGATCGCTCCGCTCTGCCCAGCCCTTGTGATCTCATCGGCGCTCGCTCCGCCCAGTCCCTGCTATCTTGGTGGCGCTCGCTCCACCCAGTCCCTGCTATCTCAGTGGTGCTCGCTCCGCTCCGCCCAGTCCCTGCGATCTCGGCGGCGACAATTTTAAATCCATCCAGTAACACTGACAAGGCTGCAATGGACACTAGGGCAAGGCTGCACTGGGGCAAGGCTGCAATGGACACTGGGTCAAGGCTGCACTGGGACAAGGCTGCAATGGACACTGGGGCAAGGTTGCACTGACAAGGCTGCAATGGACACTGGGGCAAGGCTGCACTGACAAGGCTGCAATGGACACTGGGGCAAGGCTGCACTGACAAGGCTGCAATGGACACTGGGGCAAGGCTGCACTGGGGCAAGGCTGCAATGACACTGATAAGGCTGCATTGATGGGCATTTAAATGTAATTATTTTTTTCCTTAAACTTCCCTACTAAAAGTTTTTTTTCCTTAAAATTCCCTCCTAAACTTGGGGTGCGTGTTATACGCCGATAAATATGGGAATTGTTTTTGCACAGGACTCAAACCATTTTCACCGAGGCTTCACACATTATATTCAATTAAATGAAATAAATAAAAATTGTGAATCTTGGGAAAAGTTGTGTGAATCTTGTGTAAAAACATTTACTAATAGGTCTCTTACTGTTAAAAAGACATTTCTAATTAAATTGCAAAGTTCCACTTTTTCTGATTTTTTTTTTTTTTACTACAGTACATAGTCAAATGTAACTTGATATCTGCTTAAAGGTTAAGGGCATAAATATAATTTTACACATTTCTGCTAATCACATTTCCTCCACCAGATTGCATATGAAAGTTCAGATCATGTTACAGTAAAACTGTGTATCTTGAATAAAAAGTAAACTAGGATTGATCCCTGCTACATTTAGTCAAGTCAACCCTCATTTTTAAAAGTAGCCTTTGTTGTCTATCTACTTAGTGTTAAAGCCTTTAATTGGCTTAGTCTAAAGGGTTATTTAAGTTGAGGTCTATACTATTTGTATCCTTAGTTAGTTAACTTTTAACCCCAATGAATTGAATTTTTAAATGACAAATTATATATGTTACATAGATACATGTATATGGTGAAAAATAGGTGGGTGCCCATATATAGGCACATTTGTCCAGAAGAACAATAGATGGTGAGACACCAACCTTTTTTTTACCCTTCCAGAATCCACAAAGATCTTCTGTGCTATTTGTCTCATGGATAAATAAAAGGTATACAAGTAAACAGGTGCTTGGAAAAATTTCTCTTGGTCATGAGGTTACTGTCGCCTATAGAAAACCTGCAAGGCCCAAAAATCCCAGACAGTGCTCGAAATTGGGCTGTGTATGACCAAATAAAGGCTAGGTTCCTTTTGGAACATGTTGCATGTTCCAGCTGTGTTTAGGTTGTAACATGTTTCAGCACCTCAGGGTTCAATGCTTTTAATAATAATTTTTTTCCCGAAAGGTAAACTTAGCCTCTAAGCTGGCTGTACATGTGACCATTTTCAGACAGTTTCAACTACTTTTGACCAGCCTGGAGTTGAAGTTATGATAAAAGTGGTTGCTTTAAACTAAGCAATCTACCACCCATTTAAAGAGAAGTGTGGGTTGTGAAAAAAATAAACATACTTATTCACCTAGTTGGATGCAGGATTGTTTTTATGCTGCATCTGTTCCCCGCCACCTCTACGATCACTCAGTTCTCAGCCTTCACAGTCACCAGCTCTCTGCTTTGGAGGGCTGAGCTGTGCAGGGGGCGGGAGCAGCTGGCCAGGCTCTCAGCGGAGGCTGAGAGCCTGAGCCAGCTGGTCCTCAGGCATCTGGGTGAATCCTGACATTAAAGTCTGGGATCCTTTCAGAGCCTGAACCGGCTGAGTGACATCAGCCAGCCAACAGTGGGCTTTAGCATTGCTGTGACCTACAGGAACAGTAAAAAATAAAGAAAAATAAAAGCTTTAGCCCTACTTTAAATTCAGTTGATTGAACTAGGCTATAAATTGTCAGCTTCAACTCAGGTTATTGAAAAATCAATTGAAACCAGAAAAAAAAAAAACTATGGCAATTACACTAAAAGTGATCACATTTTTCCACTGGTTTGGATAAAGGCAATTGTAATGCCATGTCATTGCAGTTGATCAATTCCACATTCATGTATGCAGCATTTCAATTCCAGCTCAATCAAAGGTGGCTGAAAGTGCTGGGAAGTTTCCACATGTATGGCCAACTTTATGCTAGGAAGAACACACATGCCTACCTCTTCCACTGCTTGCGTTTCTGCTGATCTGATAAAGAGAAATTAACACCTACAGTCTCTTCAGAGACAAACACTTTTGAGAGTCGTGATCACTTGGTCCCCCTGCTGTCTTCCTGCCGCACCCCACATCACCATAACGGGCATTTATTTTTCCTTTGCATAGACACCTTTAATTGCCATCTCTATTTTAGACTTGCAATCTAAATCCTTCTATCCAGTAAGCTCAGTATATTAGACACCACTGGAAAAAATAATTAGCATGAGTTAACTTCCCTTTCACATTTGACTTTTACATCACCATCATCACAGTGTGGTGTGCACAAAATCCCTGACACGCTTTACAGCAGTGCTCTCATGAAGAGGAGCTTATCTTAGTCCCCCACAGCTTCTTAATAGCCTCTACTCCTTAATAGGCACCTGACATATCTCAGTCTTAGCCAGTCACTTTATCTTAATAATATATTGCTGTGGATGTTCTAAATCGAATCTACAACAGATACCAGTGCAATTCCAGCACATATATCTACTCTAGCACAGTCAGCAATATGTTGTATAGAGAGACTAGCTAGCAGTAATTGTATGAAATCCTGCTATAAAGACTTAAGTAACAAGAAATGCAGCTAACACAGTATCAAGGAAAGGTACGGTACCTAATGCTGCTACATAAATTAAAAATGCTTGTACTCAATTTCTTGCAGCATTTAAAATGACTGATGCATAACACTGTATCAATAAAAGCCACAAACAAAACATTCTATGCATTATTATTAGTCAATACTGCTTAATTCATCCATCAAAGAGGGAAATTTACCCAGCAATAAATTATTTTTGCACCTAATCCTGCCATGTTACTGTCTTGTCGAGAGCACTGTGTAAATTTAACTTTCATTTTTTTTTGGTTTTAACAAAAAATATAATAGTTCTATAGTTCACACTAATGAGCAAGCATTGAGCCTCCCTTCACAATGATAGCAGGTTGTATTTTCTTCAAAATAAGGCTTCATTTACACTTGCGTATTGGCCTGACAGCATGTAAATGTGAAAAACACAGTGGGAGGTCCCAGTGTTTAGCTGCGGGAGACTTCCAGCTCCTGCAACTAATTGCAGCCACTCACATGTCACTTGCATGTAATCAGGTCCCACAGATAATTGTAGCCACTTGTGTGTAAATGCTATACAGTGACCACCTGTGAGTGATTGACCCTGGACGCAGAAAGTCTTCTCCCAGGGTCGATCATTCGCAGGTGATCACTGCATAGTGATTACATGTGAGCGGCTGCAATTAACTGTGGGAGCTGGTACCCCCCCCCCCCGGGGTTCTCACATCTACGCGTTGTTCGGCCAATCTGCAAGTGTGAATGTGGCCTTGAGGCTGCTTTGAGATAATACCCATAACAAAAATGATTCCCCTTTGAAAGCACCAGTGTCTAATGCTGGTAGGCACTGAGAGCTTCTGCATCTCTGTATAACAGGTTGGAGGTTTCTGATCTACCTTCTGCCCCTTTTGCAGGATAGGTAATTGGACAAATGATCAGAAAGAAACTAACTGTAACTTACGGTCACAGTTAAGCTGAGAAGCACTGTTTCAGTAACACAGTCTAGAAAACAGTTACTTGGGATCAATTTCATAGGCGGGGTGCCATGCAGTGAAGGCCAGAGTAGCTCTGGTAATGAAAGTTAAAAGCTGGAGGGATCCAAGCCCCAAAGAAGAAGGACCATCCCAAAGGATTTAGATTACTCTGGCAGCAATCAAGGAAGGGGCCCCTCTCTGTAGCTGGGTCTTCTGGAAAAACTGCATATTAGGCTGAGGCCCAGCAACCTATATGCTGGTTTTGACAGTGGAAAGTCTCTCACCTGGATGCAGATCTCTTGCTCAACTACATCTATTTCATAAGGTGTGACCTCTCTGAACTGCTGAGTAAGGGAAGCAGAGAAACCTATCTTTCCTGGGTTCAGACAGAATCTAAGTTTGGAGCAAACCCAAGCTCATTCCTACTTCTAAGATTCCCTAAGATTGCCGCAATGTTATTTATAAAATTTGGATCATCATTGCAGAAGTTTCTCCCCAAAGTTAACTGTGGACTACTTTAACACTATACTTATAAAATGGTCACAACGGGTATGTATTTCATAATAAACCTAACTTAAATAATAATTGTTGGATGTAATTTTTTAAACTTCAAGCTATAGCCCAATGCAAGGAGTCTCCTTTACCTGGACACTTGGTAGGAGGCAGCAATTTATATCTTTTGCCACTTTTCGAATTATGCAGGGAGCCTAGTGTCCATGTGCATTCAGTACTGGTGCTTTGAACGGAGATAAACTTCTACTGGAAGCACTAATCTGAATCTACTTTGAATCTCTTTCAAACCACCACACCATGCTAGGGCATATAAATTGGTATTAGTATGACAAGGGGCTAAATAGTAACTGGCCCCATGGGCATGGGGTAGCCAAACTGCATGTTTTAAAGGAAAGTGGCCACTATTTTTATTTGTTTTGCAAAACATATTCGAAAAAAAATAATCAGCTTTTTCAATTATGATTCTGTAACACTGGACCAGTATTGCAGATGCCACATCAAATACTGATGCGTGTCATTTATTTTGAGCCTGGTACTAACTTAAAGCCAAACTAAAGTCACAAAAAACAGCTTTGTGGGTCTATACGTATAGGGCAGTGTGGTTAAAAGGCACCAGAACTAGACCCAATGCACTTTGTAATGTAGTGTGACTGGTCAAACATGCCCCCTTTCCTTCTTTGCATTACAAGGTGTGCAAGGAAGTTTTGTGGTGAGGGATATGGCTGTTACCCAATGCTACTAGCATAGAGCATTACAATATGAAGGCTGGAACCAGAATTTTCACTGATAGAAATCAGTAATAAATTACAACATGGTGTGAAACTTCAAGTCACCATTTGCAATTAATCCTCTGAATTGGCAGTAAAAATTGTGTCACTTACTCACTCCATTATATAAGACCTGTCAGAAGAAGAGACGCATCACACAGCGGGAGCCTCCCATTGCACGGAGCGGCCCACTAAAGAAGAAGAGACGCCGTGGAGGAAGATGCCAGATGAGAACACCGGATCAAGAAGCGGATCGGAGGAAGAAGAAGATGAAGAAGAAGAGAAGCGTCACACAGCGGGAGCCTCCCATTGCATTGAGCGGCCTGACAAAGAAGAAGAGACGCCGTGGAGGAGGATGCCGGACGAGAACACCGGAGCAAGAAGAAGCGGATCGGAGGAAGAAGAAGATGGAGGAAGAAGATGAAGAAACGGAAGGATGAAGAAAGAAGAAGGAAGAAGACCAGAAGAAAGAAGACTTTAATACAGGAATTGTCAAAGACTGTCTCCTGTCATTTTTAACTCTTTTGTCACCATTTTTTGGTGAAATGGTAGGGGTACTTTTGTACCCCCTTACCATTTCACACAGGGAGGGGGGGAGGCCGGGATCTGGGGGTCCCCTTGTTAAAGGGGGCTTCCAGATTGCGATAAGCCATAAGATCGACCTATCAAGTTGGGCCCAGAGTAAATCCTGCTTCCTTTCAAGAAAAGGTAATGTGGGAGAAGAGAACTGGTTGGAAGCCTGTTTGAGGGCTGTGGTTAAGTCAGGCTGAATGGCATGGAGAAAATTGTGGGCGGACAGGATAGTAGCAGGTTCCGTAGGGCTTCAAGCTCATGAGCGAAAGTGGGTACCTGTTCTTGAAAATCCTTCCGAAGGGGAAAATCCTTCCGAAGGGGATCTCAGCCCCTGGTAGGAGTCCTCATCAACATAGGGTGGGACAGGTCCTTGGCAGGTTGGTGTCGTGCCAGGGTCAGGTCCATGAAGCAACTGCAGGCTCCAGAGTCAAGGATGGCTCCCAACTGGAAAGACTCTCCCGCTACCTGTAGGGAGAGTGGAACAGACAGATGAAAATGCGGCACTTTAACAGAGTGTGAACTTGAGAGGGACCCAGAAGGACACTTACTGGGTCTTATGGGGCATTTCTGTAGGTAGTGCCCCGTGCCCCCACAGTAGAGGCAGAGGTTGGCTTGACGACGACGGAGCCTTTCTTCAGCAGATAGGGGGGACCGTGCCAGGCCCAGCTGCATGGGTTCCCCATGAGGAGGGGAGCGAGAGTTCCAAGAAGGAGAAGGTGCTGGGGGGACCCGGGGCATCGTCCAGGTGGGACGAGGGCTCTGCAGTCTCTCTGCTCGCCGTTCTCGTAGTCGACGGTCAAGCTTAATGACAAGTTGGCAGAGATCTGTGAAGGTACTTGGGATCTCTCCTCGAGCCAGTTCATCCTTTAATACCTCGGATAGCCCTAAACGGAATTGATATTTTAGGGCTGATTCGTTCCAGTCAGTATCAGCTGCCCATTTGCGGAAGTCTACTACATAGTCCTCTACAGGTCTTCTCCCCTGGGATAGGGTATGCAGGGTGGTTTCTGCTGTACCTGTGCGTTGGGAGTCCTCGTAGAGTGCTGCCATAGCGGAAAAGAAAGTCTCTACAGAATTCAATTGTGGGCTTTTCTGTTCCATCAAATGGTGCGCCCAGGATTGAGGGTCATCAGAAAGGAGAGAGATGATGAACCCTACTTTAGTGGATTCCAACTGGAAGGTCCTGGGTTGTAGGGCTAGGTGAAGCAAACAGGAGTTTTTAAAAGAGCGAAATTTCCTTCGGTCCCCGGAAAAACGTTCTGGTGTGGGGACCCTGGGATCAGGATGGGACACATCATAGGCAGGGAGAGCACCTCCAGGTGTTGATAGCAGAGTGGAGGTGCTGGCTACCGGGGGTGACTGGTCCGCTTGGTTTGGGGATAAGGTCAGATGCTGAAGACGCCCCTCGATCTGAAAGTATCCATCCTGGAGGCGTTGTACAGCCTGGGTAAGGGTTGTCACCTGCTGGCATAAGGCCTCAAGGGGTGAACCAGCTCTGTCGGCCTCGGACATTGGCTGGTTTGTACTGTCAGAGGTACTCACCCGGGCCGATATGCTGAGAGCTGCTCCCCTTGCGACTAAGCGCACGATGCCTCTGGAGTGGGTACAGAGGACACCGGGCTCAAAGATGCACGGGTTGCCAGCAGGAGTGTAGCAGGTGGTGTGCAGTAGCGTCGTAGACCAGGAGAGGCTGAAGCTGCACTGGGAGTAGACACCTGGCAGGGTTGTGATCAGGTAGAGGTTGCAGAGGTACCAACACGTATACTGGAGGAGGACCCTCGGGAGCATAAGAGAACTGCAAGTCCTGAACACTGAGCGGGAGATAGTCCAGCAAGCAGGCCGAGGGTCAAACACAGGCAACCAGGCAGTAGAAGTATCCAAAGGCAAGCCGGGGGTCAAACACAGGTAAGTAACTCAGAGAATGTCCAGGAGGCAAGCCGGGGGTCAAGCACAGGTAATCCAGCAGTAGAGGTGTCCAGAAGGCAAGCCAGGGGTCAAACACAGGTAAGTAACTCAGAGAATGTCCAGTAGGCAAGCCGGGGGTCAAGCACAGGTAATCAGGCAGTAGAGGTGTCCAAAAGGCAAGCCGAGGGTCAAACACAGTAACTCAGAGGAAGTCCAGTAGGCAAGCCGAGGGTCAAACACAGGTAATCAGGCAGAGAGGTATCCAGGAAGCAAGCCAGAGGTCAAACACAGGTAAGTAACTCACGGAAGGACCGGTAGACAGGCCGAGGGTCAAGCCCCGCCCGCAGATGCAGGGTACAGGGTACAGGATACAGGATACAGGATACAGGATACTGGACTGGAGACAGGACTCAGAAGAGACAACAAACCAGCAATTTGGAAGCGGACAGGGAAGGCCTTTTATAGGCCAGGTATGAGGCCCTTGTCCTCATCAACATGGGGACAAGGTGCTTTGGGGTGACCCCAAAGCATCCTCCCAATGTTGAGGGCATGTGGCCTGGTATGGTTCAGGAGGGGGGCGCTCTCTTGTCCCCCCTCTTTTTCCTGCGACCTGCCAGGTTGCATGCTCAGATAAGGGTCTGGTATGGATTTTGAGGGGGACCCCACTCCATTTTTTTTTGGCGCAGGGTTCCCTTTAATATCCATACCAGACCTGAAAGGCCTGGTATGGAATTTCGGGGGACCCCCACGCTTTTTTTTTTCTTCATTTTTTTAATTTCTTAATGCTAACATGACCTGTGTTCAAATAGCCTTTAAAAAACCCATAGAAGTGAACCAGCGCAAAAAAAAAAAAAAAAAATCAAGTTGAGAGGTGCGCCTGTTCAACCTATGCAAATGAACCTATGTGGCTTGATATTTACTAAGATTTTGCCGGCGCAGTGAACCAGAGCACATGAACACGCGCAAATGCCGCTCGCCCATGCGCAGTACATAAATTTACCTCACGTAGTTACAAGTGTATTTGCAGGTGCAGCAAGCCTGCTCAGAGAAAGTTAGTTGTCCGTTCTATTTTGGGCATATCTGTTAGTTGGACAGTCATATCTATACTTCCTCACATCACCCCCATAATATTGCCACTTCCAGCTTATTTTATTTTCTGAGTTGAAGATGCCGTGCGCCAGGTCTATAGCGGCGCACAGATCGCGGCCACCCGTGCGCTGGAAACATTATAGTAAATGGGGAATTGCGCTTCGAGTTACAGGGACAAATGCTTTGTAAATACGAAAACGGCCGTTGCGCGGCGCGTGCGCCGCAACTCAAGGCGCAAATGCTTGGTAAATCAGCCCCTATGTCATTGATTTCTATGCCCTTTTTTTATTAGTTAGCTTAGTACTAGCCAAAAATGGAAAACCACTCTGGAGTGGCTGGAGGAACAAAGTGTCCAAGTGTCCCTTTTTTTTAACATGTGCCACCTTGATTATATTTTAAAGCTTTTGAAGTTGCAGCACAGCACTGCAAGGATTAATTGCTTGGTTTATCTAGGGGAGCAGAGTAACATTTTTACTTACCTGATCCTCTGCTCCCCTGTCAAATGGTGCTTCCCCATGTTCCAGGGGTGGACTGTCCTTCAGAGTCAACGCATCCAATGCAGTGCTATGAACCCCTGCTTTGGTCTTGATGACATCAGTATCCAAGACCACTAGTTTGTGGGGGAAAAGAGGCTACAGGGACCAGTCTAGCTGTGGGGAGGAGTGGAGGATTGGTAAGTAAATCTTTTTTTGTTCCCCTAGACCAGTGATGGCAAACCTTGGCACCCGAGATGTTTTGGAACCACATTTCCCTTGATGCTCAACTACATGGCAGAGTGCATGAGCATCATGGGAAATGTAGTTTCAAAACATCTGGGGTGCCAAGGTTCACCGTCACTGCCCTAGACCTAAACAAGCAATTAAGCCTTACAATGTGGCCACAGCTCTACTGCAAGAGATAATTTTTTAGTTGCCTGGGCTTTAAATATACATTCATTAAAATGTGCAATTATAGAACCCTAACATTATCTGTTATTGTAATACCTATTACTTACATGAATAAGCAGCACCAAAAGCCATGCAGTTAAACAATAAACCTTGTAAGAGAATACATTACAGTGTCAGTAAGAGAAAATAAATCACCATCAAGGGAAACAAAAGCAATAATTAATGGAACATATTTGTTACTGTGTGCTGTTAATTGAGATATTCTGCAGGGAGCAATATTCAGACTATTTGTGCGGTGCATTTAAATAAATCCCAATAAATGATGAGAATATTTAATTGTGGACTCCTTCCATTACATAGGAGTGATCGTTTCTGCAGACCCCCGGGACTACATTAAAATGTATTTACTCTATTTAGGTCCTTGGCATACTGGCCGTCTATTTTCTGTATATCCAATCCTTGCAAAATAGCATTCCCAGGAGGCACAGGTACAGCATCAAGCCCTGCTGCTTGCAGCCTGTCGAAGTCTATGGGAGTCTGAAATAGGCTGCAGCCAAGTGGTACTTTCATTTAGCCCGGACGTCCACAAAGCAAAATACCAGTCTTAACTATTATACATGTAAACTTCATACAGTAGTCCAAATGCAGCGCTGCATTTGGACTACATATTTACAATTATATTTCAATCATTATATTTATGCTGGCTGCTCTCTTCACAGTTTTTGTTTCTCATCCTAGCGCAGATATTGCTCCCTGTTTATAAATTTATACAGTGCCTTGAAAAGTCTGCATACCCCTTGAAATTTCCACATTTTGTCATGTTACAACCAAAAACGTAAATGTATTTTATTGGGATTTTATGTGATAGACCAACACAAAGTGGCACATAATTGTAAAGTGGAAGGAAAATGATAAATGGTTTTCAGATTTTTTTACAAATAAGTATGTGAAAAGTGTGGCGTGCATTTGTATTCAGCCCCCCTGAGTCAATATTTTGTAGAACCACCTTTTGCTGCAATTACAGCTGCAAGTCTTTTTGGGGATGTCTCTACCAGCTTTGCACATCTAGAGAGTGAAACTGTTGCCCATTCTTCTTTGCAAAATAGCTCAAGCTCTGTCAGATTGGATGGAGAGTGTCTGTGAACAGCAATATTCAAGTCTTGCCACAGATTCACAACTGGATTTAGGTCTGGACTTTGACTGGGCCATTCTAACACATGAATATGCTTTCATCTACACCATTCCATTGTAGCTCTGGCTGCATGTTTAGGGTCGTTGTCCTGCTGGGAGGTGAACCTCCACCCCAGTGTCAAGTCTTTTGCAGACTCTAACATGTTTTCATCTAAGATTGCCATGTATTTGGCTCTATCCATCTTTCCATCAACTCTGACTAGCTTCCCGGTCCCTGCTGAAGAAAAGCATCCCCACAACATGATGCTGCCACCACCATGTTTCACGGTGGGGATGGTGTGTTCAGGGTGATGGGCAGTGTTAACTTTCCACCACATAGCATTTTGCTTTTATGCCAAAACTTTAAATTTTGGCTCATCTGAGCAGAGCACCTTCTTCCACATGTTTGCCGTGTCCCCCACATGGCTTCTCACAAACTGAAAATGGGACTTCTTATGGCTTTTTTTTCAATAATGGCTTTCTCTTTGCCACTCTTCCATAAAGGTCAGATTTGTGGAGTGCACGACTAATAGTGTGGACAGGTTCTCCCACCTGAGCTGTGAATCTCTGCAGCTCCTTCAGAGTTACCATGGGTCTCCTGATGGGTCCCTAATTAATGCTCTCCTTGCCTGGCCTGTCAGTTTAGGTGGACGGCCATGTCTTGGTAGGTTTGCAGTTGTGCCATACTCTTCATTTTTGGATGATGGATTGAACAGTGCTCTGTGAGATGTTCGAAGCTTGGGGTATTTTTTTATAACCTAACCCTGCTTTAAACCTCTCCACCTCTGACCTGTCTAGTATGTTCATTGGCCTTCATGATGATGTGTGTTCACTAAGGTTCTTTACCGAACTTCACAGTTCACAGAAGGCTTCACAGAACATCTGTATTTATAATGAGATTAAATTACACACAGGTGGACTCTATTTACTAATTAGGTGACTTCTGAAGGCAATTGGTTTCACTAGATTTTAGTTAGGGGTATCAGAGTAAAGGGGGCTGAATACAAATGCACACCACACTTTTCAGATAATTACTTGTAAAACATTTTGAAAACCATTAATCATTTTCCTACCACTTCACAATTATGGGCCACTTTGTGTTGGTCTATAACATTAAATCCCAATAAAATACATTTCCGCTTTTGGTTGTAACATGACAAAATGTGGAAAATTTTAAGTTGTAGGAATACTTTTTCAAGGCACTGTATTACCCGTAATATCTTAGTTTGGATTCCCAAGAAATTCTATAAGATAGATGTGCTATTCCTTAAACTTATCTGAAAGGGCATAACTTCCTGGATCAAGTTTGAAACATTATATCTTTCCATGGAGGAAGAGGGGCTGGCAGTCCCTAACTCTTGGTTGTGCAGTCTGGCAGCACAGCTCCAATATTTTGGAGGATTGGTCTTAATCAAGTTCATAAGTCATCCTTCATTAAAAAAAATAGTCTATTACCTCTTCTATAGAGGCAGATTCTCTCCCTAAACATTCACACTGCCCACCCTCTACTTATTTCCTATCTCTTAAGAAATGGTCCCATATGATACCATTCTTCAACGACCAACACATTGATGAGTCTACTTATCTATGGAACTATAAATATCTCACTGATTTGATTGATCTGGATGGTTGCAACCTGTGGAAAGAAGCTGTCATTACCCATTTGTCTCAGTAAGGCTACATTCAAACTGCTGAATAGCAGTGGCCATGGGCAGCAACCATCAAGAATACGGTGACTGTAAATGCTTCCTGTGCACACTGTGTACCAACAGCTACAACTGTCAGCAGTGCCTGTACAAATCTAAGGCCCTCGCTGCTGCTGTTCACGAGAAATTGCTGCTGCTGCTGCTGTTACAAGAAATTGTGCCCCAATGTTGGTGTCAATGGAAGAAATGGTGCCTCATCATTAGTATCCATGGAAGGAATAGTGCCTTGTATCTGTAGGAGGGAGAGTGCCCCAGGGGCTGACAAATGGCAACCAAAAGAACCACAGTTTGGAGGCCAGTGCGCTAATCTGTAATTGTATATTAAATGTATCTCATATATACATACTCAGTTCATCTCAAGTATCTTAACTCAATAGTAAATTGCTTTACAAGCTTCTATGACACAAAATGTGAAAAATTGAAGGAGTCAGTTCTTCTGAATAAAAAATATGTTGATGATAATACATAATGAGAAGATGGAAATATTGTATTAATATCAGTTAAAAGCATACTGCAAACTAGAAAATACTTTTAAAAGCAATCAGAACCAATCCATATGGTTCCATGCACACTGTGGAAATATCACTGCCTGAGAGCTTGTTTGATCTAACAGACACAAGTCAAAATAGAACATCAACAGTAAAAGACCACTAAAAGATATAATCATTTACTATTGCTAGCAATTTATTAAATTCCCCCATTTCTAGCCAGGCCTAGCAGTAGGTGTGAATGCTAGGAGGGAAAGGAGAAACTAATTGTTTCTTGGTCACATATACATGATACCCTTAGTTGTAGAAAAAGTTTGTGTGTATTCTACTAGGAAGTACATCTTGATCTCAGACTCTCCTTCAACACTGGCAATGTATTATGCTTATTGTAGAAGAAGTGACACAGCTGCAAGTCACTGTAATGTGACTGCAGTTTCGTCAGCAGCGATACCATCTGCAATTACCCAAGACAACAATTAAAGCGGGAATACATGGAAACCAGAACATAAAAAAAATGAAGCTAATCTACATTGTAAAGCGTTGCGCAAACCGTTGGCTCTATATAAATCGTGTTAAACGACAAATTATGAGTCTAAATATGAATCAAAACATGACTAATAAACAATTTACCGGTATAGCTGCTTTGTGAAAGCCAGTGAAAAGATAATGAGCAGTTGTGGAGCTGTTGCCCTTTGCAAACATTCTAATTTTGTTGCTTGATTTTAATATAGAATGAAAGATTAAATCCAATTAGTTGCTATTAGTGAAAACTTTAGTTTTGGGCTCATTTTCTTTTTACTAGTTTTTCTCAATCAGCCTCTCAACACAAAGGGAGATCAAAATGCACAGCTAAAGCTGGCTTATGACTAAAGTCCACATGTATCATACATCAATATTGCAAACCAGGTCATATTGTTTTAGTGCAAAGTATCTTTTTCCTGCTATTATTGAAAAAATAATTTTCCTGACCTAAATTATGACCTAAAGGTTAAGATCACATGTTCTTGGCTGCCAGGTACACTGTGTGCGTTTTAGATTAATAGAATCAGTGCAGATTCTACAATTTTTTTTCAAACAGATCATGTCAAGATGATTTGCAGGAAGATATGATAATCACCAAGGTACCGTCACTGAGCAGCATAATAGGTAGGAAGCAGACCTTGCTTATGTAACAAGCAAATATGGCTTTCCTGATTTACATATATGAAAGTATGAAGGATAAGATCACCACAAGTCTATAAATGACCCAGCAAAAATCTTTTACACTTGATGAAAAGTCAAGAGGTACAGCCAATGCATTGTAGGGGCTCATAAAGCCCCTTTCATCAGGGCTTGTGTTGGAGGGTATAAGATATACTGGACAGTAAGCACAAAGGTTGTGGATTGTAACGACAGTATGGCTGTCAGACTGGCACCTGCACTTTCTTTATGAAAAAAAGTGTTTATTCTTATTGTTTAGCATTCCCTCCTACCACTTCCAGTACAAGCCCTGATGAATAGGGGCTTGTGAGCCCCGAAATGCATTAACTGGAAGGGTCAAGTAAATATGTCACAGCCCCTTTCTTTCCTGAATGAACACAATGAGTGATCAATACCGATCACCAACTCTGTTCATTCATAACTAAAGCACAGTGAACTGTTTATTGAGGGGCTGTCAGGTTGGCTGTATTGGGCCCTGGTTTCTAACAGCAGCCCTGAGTGTTTGTTTGGTGAACTATAGCACTGCAGTATTGTGGTGTTGTCCACATGTGTCTTGAGGTGCGCAAAAATAAACATATAACCTAGCATTAGCATGTGCTGCGGTAGTGCGGTAAAATGCTTTTTTGATTTTCTTCTTTTTTTTTTTTACACCAAGAAATTTTCTAAAACAGAGTTACAATCAGTAATGAAAACAATAACACAAGAACGCCTCCTTTGATTTCCTTATGGTTCAGTTTTACGTGTTTTCTGTTGTAATCAAGCTATTATGCTCAGGCGGTGGGATGTATAAGGCGCTAATGACCAAAACAGTTCTTTTATCAGTTCTGACATTAAATTATGCTGTTTCTCAGCTCATCTCAGCTCTCTGCTAAGTGACAAAATTATGCAAATATATATGCTTCCCTCTTCACAGATAAAATGAAGGATATTTTAGCTTTATCGCTGCTGGTTTAGTTTGTAAGAACTAAAATGATTATGTTAATATCTCCAGTGAATTAACCAGAGGGATAGCTCAATGATAAAGACGAACTATACTGGTTTTAGGTCAGTTGTATATGTTTTATTATATGTTGTATATGTTGTATATGTTTTATTTATTATTTATTATTTACAGTTTGATTAAAATCTTTATTTCTCAAATAAACATATAGCCTCGAGAATGGTGTCACAAAGCAGTATGGGGTTTTTAAAGAGACAGCACAACAGAAGCTGCCTGCTTTCAGTCTGGCTCTCTTTAGTTTCAATTCTGCATGGAGAAATGGTGAAGGGCAAGAAGTCACTCCTCTGACTTATTCAGCTGTGTGTGCACAATTCCAGTTTGAACTATTGAGCTTGGTAAACAACAAGCCTTTTTTTTTTCAGAAAATCACTTAAGATTTGTCTGGCAATTATTTAAAAAAGGAGGATCCTAGTGCACCTGCCTTCTACAAAATAAGCACATATGGAATATGCTGGGTAATATTTTCTTTTTACCCGCCAAAGATATGTACAACTATTTTCAAAAGTAAATGTAAACCCTAAGTGAATAATATCTATCTTGCTAAATTACAGTACTATGTATCATAAACAGTTGCCATTTTTGTAAAAAAATACTACTCTTAACCCTTTTCATACTTTTTTGCACAGGCACATCTTGAAATCTACTATAAGAACCCTTTTAAGCAGATGTAAATATAACATAACATAAATAACAGAATGGCAATTTGATTGGCTAAAGCATTATACAGTATATCATAATCATTTGCCATTTTTGTATAATCAAATACTTGTTTCTACCTTTTTTCATGCTTTGTTGCACCTCAGTCCTGTTGATCTACTGCAGCCTCTTTGCAGCTGCTTCCTGTCTACATACAGTACATGCATTCAGGCAATTACTGTGGCTACATTCACATGGGTGGTCAGGGCAGTACAGCATGCATGTCTGTGCAGAATCCTGCATCCAGGAGTCACAGGTGCTGTGTACAGCTGCCTATACAATTCAATGACAGGATCTCAGGTCCCGTCATCAGATCTGCATTTACAAGTACAGTTGAATCCTGTGTTTGATTTATACAGCTGTATGCAAAGCCTGCGAGTCCTGGGCACAAGGTGACAATGCGGAAGCACGATTGTGAAGCAGGAACAATGCATTATTGACCCTACAACAACCACAGGAAGTGCCTGAACAAGGACTAGCCAAATGTATTTTGTATGAAAGCTGCAGATTTAAAATATTGAAGATTGTAATTATATTAACATGTCAGAGAATTATTTATATTTTAATGTTTTGGGATTACATAAACTTGTGAGTTTATTTTTGAGTTCCAAACATGAAATATCTATCTAGATAGATAGATAGATAGATGGATAGGTAATTCATGTTTGGAACTCAAAAATAGATAGATAGATGTAAAGATCTACTGTATATACGTTCTACAATTTTTATTTGCCATTTTTTTTATTCTGGCAGTGGGGGGGGGGGGGGGGTTAAAAAATATGATTAAGTTAATTATTTTAAGAAAGTCATTGGTGATTGATGATACCCAACATGCTATATCTTTATAAGCTAAGCTTGATACTACAACATCATAAAATAGTCAACATTCTAAAAAGAATATACTGCTTTTGTGTCATCAAGCTTAATAAGTATTCTTTATAAAATATATATGTAAACCAGTAAAAAGAAAATGCACCATAGTAAAGCAAATAATCTAGGTGAGGTTGAAAAAAGATTCATCAAGTCCATAAAGTCCAACCTATGTGTGTGATTATCTGTCAGTATTACCTTGTATATCCCTGTATGTTGTGGTCGTTCAGGTGCTTAGCTAATAGTTTTTTGAAACTATCGATGTCCCCCGCTGAGACCACCACCTGTGGAAGGGAACCCTCTACGTAGTTTAAAGTTAAACCTCTTTTCTTCTAATTTTAATGAGTGGCTACATGTCTTGTTAAACTCCCTATTTTGGGGTCACCAGTATAGTATTTGTAAATTGAAATCATATCCCCTCTCAAGCGTCTCTTCTACAGAAAGAATAAGTTCAGTGCTTGCAACTTTTCTTGATAACTAATATCCTCCAGACCCTTTATTAGCTTTGTTGTCCTTCTTTCTGCTCGTTCCATTTCCAGTACATCCTTCCTGAAGACCGGTGCCCAGAACTGGAGAGCAAACTCCAGGTGCGGCTGGAGCAGAGTCTTGTAGAGTGGGAGAATTACCGCTTTATCTGCTGATTACTGCTAATGATACAGTTTTCATTACTAAAATCTTGTATATAGTCCCTTATCATCCCCTCCATGAGCTTGCATACTATTGATGTTAGGCTAACTGGTCTGTAATTCCCAGGGAAATATTTTGGGCCCTTTTTAAATATTGGTGCTACATTGGCTTTTCTCCAATTCGCTGGTACCATTCCAGTCAGTAGACTATCAGTAAAAATTAGCAAAAATGGTCTGGCAATTACTTGGCTGTGTTGACTGTGTTCCCTAAGTACCCTTGGTTGCAAGCCACCAGGTCACGGTGATTTATTAATGTTAAGTTTCCCAAGTCTAATTCTAATTCTGTCCTCTGTTAGCCATAAGGGTGCTTCCTGTGACGTTTCACAAGGATAAACACTGCCGTTTTGGTTACTGAAGACCCCCGATTCCCTCGTGAAGACTGAGGAGAAGAATAAATTCAATACCTTCACTGTCTCCCCATCCTTCCTCATTCGCTATGGGCCCAATATGGTCTGTCCTCCCTTTTTTACTGTTTACATACTTAAAGAATTTCTTGGGATTTTTCTTATGCTCTCCTCTGCATCTTTCATGTTCTATCTTAGCCGCCCCAATTGCACCCTTACATTTCTTGTTGCATTCTTTATAAGTCTGAATGCTGATGATGATCCCTCAACCCTGTATTTTTTGAAGGACTCTTTTGCTTTTATATGCATTTTTACATTGGAGTTAAGCCATCCAGAACTTTTGTTCGCTCTTTTAAATGTATTACCCAATAAGATGCACTGGCTATTGCCCTTATTTAATATGACCTTAAAGCGATCCCATCTCTCCTCCGTGTTCTTTGTTCCTAAGATTTTATCCCAATTTATGCCTTCTAGCAAGGTTCGTTATTTAGGGAAGCTGGCTCTTTTCAAATTCAGTGTCTTTGTATTTGCCTTATGTTTCCTATTTGTGTGATTTATACTGAATCCAATTGACCTGTGATCGCTCTTTCCTAAATGGCCCCGTATTTCCACATCCGTGATCAGGTCTGTAGTGTTGGTAATCAGTAGATCTAGTAACACTTTATTTCTAGTTGGTGCATCTACCTTCTGAGCCATGAAATTGTCCTGCAAGACATTTAGGAGCTGCCAAGCCTTAGACAAATGCGTGGTTCCCTCCGTCCAGTCTATGTCTGGATAATTAAAATCCCCCATTATGATAACACTTCCCATCCTTGCTGCTAATCCAAATTGTGATAGGAGGTCCGTCTCCCCCTCCTCCCTCAGGTTAGGGGGCCTATAGCATACTCCCAGTATTATTTTACCCTTAGCTTCATCCCTTTGGATCTCTACACATAAGGATTCCACCTCCTCCCTAGCTCCCTTAGTGATGTCATATCTCACATTCACTTGTACATTATTCTTGATATATAGACTTGATATATAGACTTGATATATAGATATATAGATATCTATCCCTGCGATAAAGAGTATACTCTTGAATGGTTGCCAGCCCATCATGAGAGCTGTTGAATCAGGTCTCTGAAATTCCCACAAAATCCAAATCCTCCTCGTACAACAGTAACTCTAGTTCACCCATCTTGTCCACCAGGCTCCTGGCATTGGTGAACATGCCACGTAGTTTAGACCGGTCGCATACTATCCTCTTATTGGGTGTTTCTGAGATTGCAACTGTATGTGTATGTAGCGCCGACGCTTTTCTAAAGTGTGCGCTATAATGCAAATTTAGTTTTTCCAGAACTGTAACAGAGTTCTGGGGGTTAATTCTATAGGTCTTTTACTTTGGCATCAGTTTGGCTGGGCTGTACTGGAGTTCTGCCTGGTCATAGGTGCAGTGAGGGACCTGTGACAGGCTGAGAACCAAGCCTGGTTGGACGTGTTAGGTACCAATCTTTCTCAGAGCCCTACAGTGGGCGCATCTGGCCCCGCTGTGTAGTCTGGGAAGGGGTATTTAAGATGCTGAAGTCACGTGCTCAGGGTTCGGCTTGCTCTTTGATTCCTGGTTCCGGTCCAGACCAACCCTGTGAGGGGTTCCCGGGACCCAGGAGTGTCTGCTGTCCCCGTAAGCATGGTCCCCAGAGGCCCTTATGGTCTGGGGTGGGGATCCGTCTGTTCCCAAGCCTCGGAGCTGGCTAGTTCGAGGCCCAGTAACTGAAGGAGGATTCGGAGGTGTCCCGGTGTGCTCTCGGCATTGGAGAGACACAACAACTCATACAAGCATCCAGGGGAGGACTCTTCGGAGGAGGGCCAAGAAGCTGGCTGCTCGGTAAGAGCCTGGGAGCTAAAGTTGTATGGACACTAGTGAATCCATATTTCTTACGGTATCGCTAAGGCGGCTGAAAGATCCAGGTACCATGGGAAAAGTTTATCACCTGTGCCCTCTATTCCCAATTGAGAGACTGTGTTAAAGTTGAACGTTACCCTTGCATAATAAAAATCCTTAAAAGGACTTTTGCGCGTCAGCTTCTGAAGTTACTGGGTACTAACCCTGGGAAACCCTAGACAACGAACGACGAGCTACAAGGAGGAAGTAATTGGTAAGCCCAGCAAATACACAGCTGCCCCGCAGGGGTTATGGCGTTACACGTATATAAATAAACTGTAAAATCATGAATATTCATGTTAATATAACACCATTGTTGTGGTAACAGTGTAAATTAAAACATCACTAAAGGTAGGGAAGTACACAATGGGAAAAAAAACAGTTCAAGCAGATGGAAACATTACAACACAATAACACACATATATATATATATATATATATATATATATATATATATATATATATATATATATATATATATATAAAATCAATACCTTTAACATATACATTTTAGAAAACCATTCAAAATATGTATACATGCTAGGAAAACTGACTTTAATTCTTTCAAACTATACATGGGTAGCACTGATATATTGTTGGTTAAATATGTCCATTTTTCATGACAAGATACAACACACACCTATTGGATTCGCCAATATTATAAAACTACAATCTGTTTTATAAATTGACACAACCAGTGATACTAGCAAAATGATTTATGCGTAGCCATAGCGGTCCAATGGCTGCATTTGTCAGCAGGAGACAGTCTGATGTGTTACTACGTGATCTTAACTTGACGTATTTGTAAATGATGGAAAGAGGAAACACAAAGCCTGTGGTTAACAGATAGCGGTGTGCAGATAAAAATGCAAAATGGATAAACCAGGACTACAACTACCATTGCTGCCTTTAAACAGCACCCAGTGGTGCCCTCTGCAGTTATTATGCCTTATGATATACATTTCCACTCCACATAGGGAAATATTCCAATGATTAGGGGCAGAAAGGGCAGCTGCCCTGGGTGCATCTCCTTTACACAAGGCAGGGGGCGCTGTTTAGCTGTTTAGTGAGCACCCCACTGTATGCATGCTCCAGATCAATGGAGGCATCTAATGAACTGTGGCCTCCCTTTTACCAGCTCTAACAGCTACTGCTTACACACTGTGCTCTAACATGCCCACCTGCCCACAGTTGGCATGAAAAACACATTGTGCATGAGAATTGCATACGCCCAGCTTCTAGAAAGCAAGCAACATTAAACTAGTAACATGTAAAGGCTTTTAAACAGTCACCTATAGAGATTTTTAGGTACCATAGTTTGTCGCTGTTCCATGGGCGTACACAATTTTAAAGAGTGACATGTTAGGTATCTTTTCCTTGGCATAACATCATCTTTTATATTTTATCAAAAATACGGACATTGTATTGTGATGGTGTGCACTAAAATGCATTAAGGGTTTTTTTTTCCTAAAAATTGGTGTTTGATAAATCCCTGCGCAAATATCGTTCGACATAAAAAATTGTTCCAAGAACTATTTTATTCTCCAGAGCCTCTGCTTAAAAACATGTATAATATTTTGGGGGTTCTAAATAATTTTCTAGCAAAAAAATGCTGATTTTTACATGTATGAGAGAAATGTCAGAATTGGCCCGGAATGGAGGTTAATAAACTATAATCTGGATATTGGCCAGCGCCATTTAGTGACCAAGAAGAATAGTTTATGGGTGCCCAACCAGTGGCCCGGGGGGCACATGTGGCTCGCGGAGCCCTCTGATGTGGCCCGCGGCCTCCTGCTCTGGGATTGAATAGAAAGAATACTGTTATTAAAGGTCAGTTTATTACTAAAAGCACAGTGTATATGTGGGCATATCTTTTCTGCAGTGGTTACTGGGCTACTTTCAAACTGATACGCAGGTGCAGAGCAGTTTACAGGTGGGTTACCTGCATTGAGACATAGACTTCTATTATTATCTGTGAGTTTGGTGAGCTTTCTGAAAGTGCACCAAACCTGCTGAATATAATAGCAGTCTATTGAAAACTGCAGGAAAGCCAAAGGTACACTGCGTTGCACTCGTGGTGCGGGTAAACCGCAGAGCATCAATGTGAAAGCAGCCGTGGACCCCTTTCACACTGTCAGTCCGACAGTCCAACCAATTGGACCCTCCATTCACCTCTAAGTAGTGGCAGACATAAAACGACTAGTGTTCTACACCCAATAGGATCAACTAAAAAGTAGTGAGCTGTGTCCATGTCCGCTCTCCAAATGCAAAGTGGACACGAACATGCCATGCACCCGCTCCACTCATTGTGGCCCGCGACCGGTTACCAATTCGCTTAAGTGGCCCTCGCTCTTCAAAAGGTTGGGCACCCCTGATTTAGTTCATGCCTTTTGTTTGGTCATTCTGGGAGGGTCAAGAAAACAGTGATTTCTGGAAAAGGTCAACCACCTTTTTAGTTTTTCTTTAGACTGCAAAGAACCATATGCCTGCATTTCGCCTCCAGTGTCGCAGGTAGAAACTCTACTTCTGTCCACCATTTTTACTGCTACTGAATCTAGGGATTATCATAGACCCTCCTGTGGAGTTTCTGTAATTCTAGCCTGCTGCAGATAGATATTTCCTGTCCAGTTCGGTCAAATCTTATAATAGCCCATATATTAGTGTGTTTGCATTTGTACTATACTGCTTATTTTACATGTTCATGCCATTATATACTTATTGTATATACGATACTTCTTTGACTGTAGTTTTGCATCATCCCTTGCATGTTTAATACATCTTCAGACTGCATCACAGTCTTCTCAGGTATTGATTATAGGGGCAGAATTTACGCTGTCTGTGGGGTTGCAAGATCTGGGATACAGTAAGCCAGTAGCGGAACATCCTCCTAAAGAAAAATCCTCACAAAGGAAAGACCAAGCTGACCAACACAGCCCTGCTCAAATGTATAGTAGGTGTTTTCAGGAAAGGCTGCATGATATTTTGTAACCCAGTGGAAAAAAATGAATCATACACAAACTGTTAATGTAACATTTGCATTTAATCTGAAGTCCCTTCTCCCTCAGGAAAAGCTTATATTTTTTTGAACCATGATGTCTCAAAAGATATCACCCACCCTTCTGCTTCCTATACTCTAATATGCTAGAACTTCTACTGTACGCTAAAATGTGGGTACATGCTAAAGCAAAAATTACACAAATGAAAGAGGCACGCGTATTATTACTTGAATCCTTGTGTGTGCTTTGTGTATTTCTTCCAGATATGTGCGGTAATCCAATATTTGAAGAAATACACAGCATTACCATAGAAGGACTCCAGACTAAGCATGTGGTATGGGTTTGACATTAAAGTGGTGTTGCACACACAAATTTTTTTTTTTAATTCCTAAAAAATAACTCACCTCTAAATGCCTGTTGCTAGGGGGTCCCTCATAGTCTACCTCCTTCAGTGCCTGGGCTGGTGACATCACTTCCCCTCGGCGCAGGAAGAGCTCAGCTCTGCCCCCTCCCTCCTGTCAGTCATCTGGGACACGTGACAGGTCCCAGATGACTGCGTGGCCAATCACGGCACGCAGCGCCGCTCGCGCATGCGCAGTGGGTGCCCGGCTGTGAAGCCAAAGCCGGGCGCCCACAGTCACAATTCCGGCGCCGCCGAGCAGAGGGGGGGACGAGTGGGGCTTCGATCCCCTGCATCGCTGGACCCTGGAACAGGTAAGTGTCCGATTATTAAAAGTCAGCAGCTGCAGTATTTGTAGCTGCTGACTTTTAATAAGCGGACACTTACCTGTTCCAGGGTCCAGCGATGCAGGGGATCGAAGCCCCGCTCGCCCCCCCCCCTTTTTATTTTTTTTAATGGAAACTGCTCTTTAAATTGGGTATGAGGTGAATTCTGTGTGTTTGAGAGTCACTGAAAAGTTATGGGCAGATTTACCAAGATGAATTTTTATTTAAACCATAATGCACTGTGTGCCCTTTGAACTTTGTCCAGTAGGCTTAGAAGGGCCAATAAGAGGATGTTTAGATAAGCCAGACCCCTCTCTATAAAAGGGAAACAGAACAACCATAGTAATGTTTTATTGAAGTAAGGAGGGTTAGGAAAAGCTGGCAAGCTACATTAGGAGCTATCAGGGTCAGTTAAAAAACTGTATCTTAATTCTGATTGCTAGCTCTTTGGGCAATCAGCCCTTTGTTCTTGGAGGCTTTTTGTCAGTCACAGCTCAGAGCTATGTGCAGCCATCACAAGACACGGCGGCTATATGGATTTTAATGCACATGCCAGCATTTACATTCATACAGGGATGGATGTATATTTCTGGACGCAGATTATCTGCCTCCAGAGCTGAGCATCCATCCCTGTATGGATAGAAACAATGGCTCGTGAATTAAAATCCATACAACCTCTGTGTCTCTCAGCATGTCCGTAATTTTGATGGGCTAGTTGCACGTGTCATCCTTAGAATGTACAAACAAAGATTTGGGGGGGGGGGGGGGCACACCCTAAAAAATGCATTAAAGATGGTGCAGCCATCAGACCATACAGACAGAACAAAAGATTACAGCGCACACCCCCATCTTTGCCTCTTATTAGTGTCCACCTGTGTTATAGGAGGAGTCCTTTAGTTCTCCCATATAGAGGAGTGTATTTCTGCCATGGTTCAGAGAGCAAGGATCTTCCATTCTATGGATAGTATAGATGTAGTAGTGGGCTTAGCGCTATATGGCCATATAGTGTACCTAAATCCCCATATTTTTTGAATATGTTCCAGTGTTTTAATAGCCTTGCAGGATTTAAATTTAATTTTTGTATGTGTGCGCTGTAATCTTTTGTTCTATCCTTAGAATGTAGACTGACCTCCACATTCACAGCTCACTTTACTTTCTGGCACTGTATCTGTGTGTCAGAATGACTGAATGTCTGCACATGCATTGTAGTTATGTCTTGCAGCGCCGAACAATCAAGATGGCCAAAGACCCACACCCAGAGGAAGCTGGTGAGAAGATGCCAGTGCTAGTGAGGGACAAAATCCGTCGGAAAAAATCTGGCGGATTTTGTGGTCGGAATTTCCGACCGTGTGTACGGGGGCTTAGACTGCATTTACATTGGCTCACTTTGGTGTAATGCATTATGCATATGCATTAACATTCATTATGTCATACAATAACATGGGTTGCAATAAGGCAGGACATTCAAATGACTGGGCTACCAGGGCACCAAAACAGACAAAAAAAATCAGACGTGCAACATTTTCTCAGCGCAGCACACCACAATGCGTAGCAGCATGTTACCACAAGTTGTGCACTAAAACACGTGCGTTAGAGGTGCATTGGGTTAATGCGTGGAGTTCCATTGACAATAATTGGCAGTTTAATGTGCAAAAGCACATTATGTATATTACTGTGTATCATGGTAACACAAGCATATATGTGCGTGTTACTTAATCGCACTGCAGGCGAGAGGCGTGAATGGGCCCTACGTGTTTTGTTATATCTCTTATAAGTTGGACGTATTCCCTATCAGAGGCTCCAGCTCCTTCTGTCCTGCAGCCATTGTGAACTCAAGCTAATGGAACCGCCCTCTATCTGTTAAATTACCTACCATGAAAATCTGAAATTCAGCAGTTAGATTGATACCCCTTGCACAGAAGTCTTACAGCTGGGATCCTTGGGGGATGGAAGAAACCAACAAGTGAAATTACCTCACATGACAAGATGAAATAATACATTTTAATATATGAACCATTTTAGGGATGGCGTGTTCTGTTTTCTTCTAATATGTTAGCTAATTTCTTTTATTTCCATAGTAAACTATTTTGTGAGAAAATTCTCCAGAACCAGGTCTTTTCCTATCTATGCATCCATCAGTGCCCTGCTTTCTTGGGTGTTGCAGTCAATCACTGAAGAGGCCAGTATTAAAGGGCTAGCATGTGGATTGCTTAGTGTTTGAGCAACGTGTCCACACACTATCAGCTGGACCCCCTGTGTTCCTTAGTGCCTTCTTGCTTTGTATCAGTGACCCCCAGCATTGTCAGTTATTCCTATTGAGTCCTGTGTATTCCAGCCTTCATCCCCACCTTGTGATCCCTGTGTTCTCCAGCCTGTACCTTTTGCCTGTGACCCTGAGCTGGCTCCTCGGGCTCCCTAGTCTGTATCCTACTCCAGTGATCCATGTGAACTCCTGCCAGCATCCAGTCTTCCTCCACTACCATTCTAAAATGTTAAAAACAAAACTAATAGTTTTACATAACACAGCAACATCCACACACAGGACACCCAACATTAGAGGTAATTTATTCTTCCAAAGCAAACATATCTTTACTAGTGCTGACTACTATTCCGATGTTTCTCTTCTCCCTCACTCAGCTAATGTGGCCTCAGTGCTGAAGGGGAGGGGCAAACAAGCATGCTGTGCAGGCCCCAGACATCGTCCTTATCAGCCAATGACATCATTGGTTCGTGTCGGCTGCTAAAAGGTTGTAATTGTACATAATGAAAACCTGTGGCTTTGTGTAACTAAAAGGCAGGCTTGATCCACATGCTGGCTTGTGTACAATTTTTGGCCAATTTTTTGGAGTTTTGCCAAGGCACCCCTGAAGAAACCTGAAGGCATCCTGGTTGAAAAAGACTGCCTTCGACTTTGCACCTCAGTATTTTTTAGGGCTTAGATTACCACTGGACAACAAAAGGAATATGCTCAACCCCAAATTACTTGAGAGACTGAAAATCCTCTAATACAAAAATCTCAAATTGCCGGCTACACATCCGGTAACATCAATTGCAACAATTCTTTATTGGCTACATTGCAGGCCTACCGCTACCACTCTCTGTGGCCACTGTCTGCCCTAGCTGCTATAACCAAGTTCTGGTCATCCAGTCTAGCCCTCAAAATGTATTCTTAATCCGTGACAAATGTAATGAAATGCTACATTCATTTTCTAAGATCCCTTTTATTTTTAGCTGTAACTGCCTAGTTTGCCAGTCACAATTGCTGATCTCTTTTTTTTTTAACAAAACAAAGGTGCTTTATTGTTGTCAAAACTAATGAGACAGAGCATACAGATTAGCTTGGATCAAAACCTTACAAAGTGCCTGGATACCATACAGAAGGTAAGGACAGACACAACCGTAATTAGCAGAGTAATTGATTAAGTACACATTTACAATCAGAGATAAACAGCTACAGGATTGAACAGGAGAAGAGACTTATAGCTAGTAAACATATACATACCCATACCCCACCCTTCTAGTCTCTACGTGCTTGCCCAGGGGGGCCCACACCTTGTCATATTTCCATTGGCATCCTCTATTAATGTAGGTTAATCTATACATGGGTAGGGCTGCATCTAACAAGGCTTCCCAGGAAGAGAGAGAAGGAGAGCAATGGATATCCACTTCAGGAGAATCTCCTACTTTGCATAGAACAGGAGGTAGGATATCAGCAGTTTCAATTTTTTTCAAAGCTCGTTAGACTGGGGTGTTCTCCTAGAGTTACTCATATATATTGTACCATCATCCCAAATTAATATAAGAAATAGAGATATTGGAGATATGGGACTGTCTAGGGTAGGGTCTAGGGTATGTACCCTAGACAGTCCCGTATCTCCAATATCTCTATTTCTTATCAGCAGTTTCAAGTGGTGGGAACGTTGCGCATCATCATGGACCGCCAGAAGAGCCAACTCAGGTGTAACTGAAAGGGACAACTGTAGCCTAAGAATAATTTCGCTAAAGACCTCTGACCAAAAAGATGTTATAATCGGGCATTCCCAGAACATATGTAGGAAAAACCCGACCTGTGTCCTGCATTTGGGGCATATCGGGTCTCGGTCCGGGAAAATGTGATGATGTTTCTGAGGAGTTTAGTATACCCTGTGTAGGAACTTAACCTGAATAAGTTTGTCCCTAGAAGAGATTACAAGTCTGGGCCCCTGCTCCAGGTAGTCATCCCAGTCCTCCCTCTCTAGTGATGGCAGATCACTCTGCCACACCTTCCACAACCCCTCCATCTTAGAGAAGTTAGTGCCCAAAAGCGCAGTATACAAGGTCGATAGGGATTTATCTAGGTCACTGGGGGAGAATAAGTCTTCAATAGGGTCAGCCTGGAGGAGCGGTGGCAGGGGAAACTGTGCTCTAGCGGCATGCCGATGTTGAAGATATCTAAACTGCATCCACTGGGGCAGTTGAAATTTGTGAATTAAGTCATCCATGGGGAGTAAAGCCCCTTGATGCATAACATCTCCCAGTGTTACAACACCTCGCCTGGCCCAAGCCTGGGGATCAGGCAGGGTATGGAACTGTTGCAAGCTGGGATTGCCCCAAAGCGGTTGGGCCGGCGACAGCTGATTGGCTTGTACAAGTCTACGTCTAGCAGCCACCTACACTCTCCATGCGGCTCTCGTTGGTCCAGGAACCTGCGTGTACGCCTTGGGGCCTCTATATGCAAAATTGCACAAATCAGCTAAGGAACCCAGACTAACTGCCTCCAAACAAGTGACCGCATTCGATCTCGAGCCCATGAACCACCACTGGACTGTTACCAACATTGCAGTCCAATAGTAGACCTTAAAGTTGGGCAAGGCCAGGCCCCCCAGGTGAGCCAGAAGCCACAGGGTAGAGTGTGCCAGTCTGGAGATGCCTCCTCACAAGAGGAAGGACCCCACACATTGTTCAATTTCTCTAAAAAAAGAAACCGGGACCCATATCGGACAGTTCCTAAAAAAATTGTTGAATTTGGGCAGGAAGATAATTTTAAGGAGATTTATCCGTCCCAGTAAATTGAGTGGCAGGTGGGCCCAGGAGTTACATTTAGCTTTCAGAGTTGTCAACAGGGGGAGAAGGTTCTTATCCATATAGTCAGCGGGGCGTTGTGTCACTATTACCCCCAAATAACAGAATTCCTCTACCCACCACAAGGTGGAGGAGGCAGCAGTCTTTACAGCATCTGCATCTATGGGGAATAGGACCGACTTGGACCAATTTATCCTAATACCCGAGAAGGCACCAAACTCATAAAAAATATGAAGGGCAGGTAATAATGAGGGGCCAGCATCATTAACATACAGCAATGCGTCGTCTGCATACAAGAACAGCTGCTCTTCCAACTTTCCCAGCTGAAGACCCATAATGTCCGGAGCAGACCTGATCAAAATGGCCAGGGCCTCCAGTGCCAGGGCAAACAGACTGGGGGAGAGCGGGCATCACTGACGTGTACCGCAAAATAGGTTAAAAGGGGTGGAAAGCCAGTTGTTAGTATGGACCCTCGCTCTAGGGACATTGTACAGTAGTTTGATTCAATTCCTGATCTCTAACTTCTCGTGTAGAATATTATAAACAGTGATACACAGCAGTGCATTTCATAAATTATTCCCTATAACGCGTAGACACGTTGCCTAGATTGACTCCCTACTCAGCATAGCAGTTGTTTTCCCAGCCTGGCATGCCCTCTGTTTTATCATTACTGAATGCTGAGTACGTAATTCGACATGCACACTGTGCGAAAAATACTTTGATTCATTTTGTGCAGGTGGATCATGATGTTAATATATCCTGACTAACCACAACAATTGAAAAGATACTTTCATTGCTTTTGTGCCTAGCTCTTACACAACATTGCTTGAGAACACAGATTTATTATATGCAACATTTCTATAGATGCCTATTTTTAAAATGTCATTTAAAAAAAAATTCTGTGATATAAAAAAAAAAAAAAAAGAGTAATAATAAAAAGAAATCTGGAATATCTCTCATTAAACTGGCGATATAAGAGCCAATCCTTTTCAGGAAACAATATTAAAAATAAACAAAATCAATGCATATATATATATATATATATATATATATATATATATCTATATAGATATATAGATATAGATTTAATCATTTTTATAGAGTGCAGATAGTTGTGATGTTGTTAATTATGATTTAAAGCCCAACAACAAATAAAATACCCTCTGCAGTAAGCCTCCCCCACTGCAAGGGTTAAATGCTCACTATGTCTAGGGGATTCTGGAACAAGGAGAAGCACTTATCTTTTTCTGCATGCCAGCAGGCTTCAACCAGCGGTGCAACAGGGTCGCTGCAGCCTCCACTCTAAGCCACTCACAGTCATAGTTGCACACTTGTCCCCTCCATATACAATGCAGGATTGATGATAGGCTTGTATTGTATGTGATGACACTGAGGGACTACCCACAGACCCAATTCTTGGGGGAGAAGAAGACAGCGCAGAAGCATGGATTAGGGTAAGTAATAATGCCTCTCTTTCTACCTCCTAAACATGAGCCTATAACCCTTGCAGTTTGTGGGGGGCGCCCACTGCAAGGGTAAATATTCACTAATCCCAGGAGCTGGGCTTTAAAATACTCCAGAATATCCCATTTAGAAGCTAATGTATACATTATTATTATGTGTATTGCACAGATGCAGTTGCTGTGTAAAAGCATGTGCATTTAAAGTAGAATTCCAGCCAAAAATGACAAGATAAAAATGAATAGCCCATTAAAAGATAAAATAACAAAACCAGCTTTTCCTGCAATATTCACATTTAGTTTAGAGATTTTCCCCTGCAGTACTTTTTTCTGCCTTTAGATGGCCTATGTCTGATGGCCAGCATCATACAACCCACTTCTTTTGAGCCACGACCTGTTACTGGACAGTGAAAGGGGAAGTAGTCCATGCTCATCTGTCTGTCACTCTGTCCTCCTATCAGCATGTGTTTTGTCAGCGCATGAACTGATTGGCTCCTTGTACTGCTTCTTCCTGTCATACTCCGTGTCTGCTGTACAGGGATTACAACCATGTTAAATTTATGTACTTGCATATTTAGGCCGGTTTCACACTGGGGCGGTGGGGGCGGCGGCGGTAAAGCAGCGTTATATTTAGCGCTGCTTTACCGTCGTTTTAGCCACGGTATTCGGCCGCTAGCGGGGGTTAAAACCACCCCGCTAGCGGCCGAATACCGTGGCTAAAAAAGGGTTAAAACCCCCCACAAAGCACCGCTGCAGCAGCGCTTTGCCGGCGGTATTACCGCGGTATCCCCGTGGTGTCCCATTGATTTCAATGGGTAAGAGCGGTATAGGAGCGGTGAATACACCGCTCCTTCACCGCTCCAAATATGCTGCTAGCAGGACATTTTTTACCATCCTGCTAGTGCAGCGGGTCCTTTAACTCCAGTGTGAAAGCCGGAGAGCTTTCACACTGGAGTTAAAGGACCCGCTTTTTTCAGGAGCTATACACGCGCTATTTTTAGTGATGTAGCTCCTGAAAAACGCTTCAGTGTGAAAGGGGCATTACTGCTTGCATTTAAATAAATTCAATTAACAATGCATTCATGATTATGGAGCTGAATTCATTTGTGTCTTGTGTATCTGCCTAGAGTGCTTTGGGCAAATCAACACATATTATTTTTCTTTGTTGTTAGAAAACAGCAAAACAGAAACAAGGCATAATTGTGCAGCCTGTGGCTCATGACACTAAATGGGGTCCCAAAATTATTTTTTGGGTGGTCTTCACGTTTAGGAAATGATATGCACCTATAGGTTTGTTTTAAGGGATACAGATTTTTTTTTTATTACATAACAGTTGTAAACTCCGACATGAAGATAGCTAGAGAACTTCTGCTTCACTATTAGGCATAGGCCGAACACCCCCACTGGTTCGGTTTGCACCAGAACATGTGAACAGGCAAAAAGTTTGAGCGAACATGTAAACTCTATTAAAGTCTATGGGACACAAACATAAAAAATTAAAAGTGCTAATTTTAACCACTTTAGCCCCCGGAAGGTTTGGCTGCACAATGACCAGGCCAGGGCAGGGCCACCCGCTGATGTAACCAGATGACCACGCCCCCTCACATGACATCAGAAGGGGGCGGGTCACTCGGTTATGTCACCGGGTGGCCCCGCCCTTGCCTATATAAAGCTGTCACAGCCAAGAGACAGCAGTCGCCGGGAGGCCTCCCAACGAGGCAGAGGTTTTGTTTTTTTCATTGTTCAGGTCCATCGGGCGGCGTGATTGAAGATGGATGTACATCGCGGGACACTTTTTTTTTTAAATAAAGGAATTGTCAAAAACTGTCTGTTGTGGTTTCTACTTTTTTTGGTGAATAGGTAGGGGTACACTGTACCCAATACCCATTCACATGGGGGGGCGGGATATGGGGGCTCCCTTAAAGGGGGCTTCCAGATTCTGATAAGCCCCCCGCCCGCAGACCCCGGCAACCAATGGCCAGGGTTGTCAGGAAGAGGTTCTTGTCCTCATCAACAGGGAGACAAGGTGCTTTGGGGGGATCCTGATATGGTTCAGGAGGGGGGCGCTCGCTTGCCCCACCTTTCCTGGCATGCCCGGCTGTTTGCTCAGATAAGGGTCTGGTATGGATTTGTGGGGGACCTTTTGGGGGGATCCCTCACCAACTTTTTTTCTTAATTCTGTCATAGGGTTCCCATTAACCACTTTAATGCACTGTATTATATACTGTACACTGACTGCACTGTATATATATATATATATATATATATATATATATATATATATATACATACAGTACAGTCAGTGTAGAATATATATACAGTGCAGTCCGTCTAGTGTATATATATATATATATATATATATATATATACACAGTATATACTAAACTGCCTGCATGCCACTAACTAACCTGCCTAATCTAGCTCAAGTTCTCTCAATCTCCTCCATGTATCACACTATATACAGCCGCCATGTAAGCAGCCGTATATAGTGTGGGGTGTGGACTTAGCCCCCTGAGCCATGATTGGCCAAATGCACCCTGCCTTTGGCCAATCATGGCTCTCAGAGCAGATCATGCTGTGATTGGCCAAAGCATGCAGGTCAGGTGTATGCTTCGGCCAATCAGCAGCCATCAATGCACTGTCACCATAGTACAGGAAGTATGTTACTGATAGGGATGAGACAACCCCCCCCCCCCCCAGATCCAGAATTTGCAGACAAAAAATGTGTGCGAACATGCGAACACCGACCGTTAAAGTCTATGAGACACCAACGTGAAAAACCAAAAGTGCTAATTTGATAGGCTTATATGCAAGTTATTGCAAAAAAAGAGTAGTGATTTTAAGAATGCTTAAAGTGAAACAATAAAAATTAAAACATTTCTTTAAATATCGTGCCTGGGGGGTCCCCTTAGTCTGCCTGTAAAGTAGCAAATCAAATTTTCCCCATGTTTAGAAAAGTACTGCAGCAAAATTAAATTTCAAAAGGAAAAATTTTTATTTAAAATTGCCCACAGCTGTAATGTATGCTAGATCCCGGCAATATACATAAAAAATCATTTAAAAAAAAACAGTGTGGGTTTCCTCCCCAGTCCATACCAGGCCCAAAGGGGGGGGGGGGAACCCATGCCGTTTTTTCTTAATTCTGTCATAGGGCTCCCCTTAACCACTTCAATACACTATATATATTGTACACTGCACTATATACCCTGTACTGTGTTATATATAGTACACTGAGTGCACTATATACTCTGAACTGCAGTGTATATATACTATACGAACTGCACTATATACTCTGAACTGCAGTATATATACTATACGGACGTCACTATATACTTTGTTGAAAAATTTGGCCTTAGGAGTTGGTGGTGGCAGAACACGGTAACTCCTCACAGTTACTCTTGTTGGGCGCAGGAACGATCCCTGTTGTTAAATATTATTTAAACATTTTTTAAGTACATGCCCCTGTTAAAAAGGGGCAGAAACATTGGGCCTTAGGTGTTGGTGGTGCCAGAAAACTGTAACCCCACACAGTTACTCTTGTTTGGTGCAGGAACGGTCCCTGCTGTTAAACTACTACCGTGCATGCATGGTATATATAGGCTACGCTGAATGCAGAATATAAATATATATATATATATATTCTAGTAGACTGTATATATACCGTATTTATCGGCGTATAACACGCACCGGCTTATAACACGCACCCCAAGTTTAGGAGGGAATTTTAAGGAAAAAACGTTTTAGGAGAGAAGTTTAGGGAAAAAAAAAACTTACATTTAAGCGTCATTTGCAGCTTGCCCAGCGTCATTTGCAGCTTGCCCAGCGTCATTTGCAGCCTTTCCCAGCGTCATTTGCAGCCTTTCCCAGCGTCATTTGCAGCCTTTCCCAGCGTCATTTGCAACCTGCCCAGCATCATTTGTAGCTTGCCCAGCGTCATTTGTAGCTTGCCCGGCGTCATTTGCAGCTTGCTAGTGTCATTTGCAGCTTGCTAGTGTCATTTGCAGTTCGCCATCGTTTAAATTTCCCGCAGCGAGAAATACCGCGCATGCGCGGCCGAAAAAGACCGAACCGCGGGCGAAAAAGGCCGAGCCGACTGTTCAGCTCCGCTCGGAGTCCCGCCTCCCTGCTGTTTCGGGAGCGAGCGCAGGGAGGCGGGACTACGAGCGGAGCTGAACAGCCGGCTTCGGTCTTTTTCGGCCGCGCTTCGGCTTTTTCCGGCCTTTTTCGGCCGCGGTTCGGCCTTTTTTTGGCCGCGGTCGCCATTTTTCGGCGCCGCAGCCGATTTTTGTCATTTTTTTTGGGGTATCGGCGTATAACACGCACCCATGACTTTCCCCCGATTTTAAGGGGAAAAAGTGTGTGTTATACGCCGATAAATACGGTATATATATATATATATATATATATATATATATATATATATATCAAATACACTGCCTGTACTGACTGAATATAGAGTTTACACTGTATATATAGGCTACGCTGAATGTAGAGTATATATATATATATATATATATATATATATACATATATACATTAGTCTGACTGTATATATATATATATATATATATATATATATATATATATATATATATATACTTACGTTTGACTCAAACTCAAAGTTCATCCCTAGTTACTGACAAGATCACCAGATGACTATAGTGTGAGAGGAAAAAAAAGTCTGAAAAAGGAAACTAATGCAGTTACCATATCTAAAGACTGGTAAGCAGCAATATATTATTATTATTACTTTTTTATAATATGCTTTAAGTGCTTTAGTTTTGGTCAAAAACAACCAACACTGGGGTAAATATATTAGCCCATATACTACTTTATCTATATTACTTATACTACTATTCCTATGCTTTGTGAAACACTGCACTTAACATAGTTTGAATACATTAGTACATTTTAGGTAAATACTATAGATAATATATAATAATTTCGCAGCCTACAAAAATGATTACAATAAATCAGGTCTCCAATGTAATTTCCATGCTTTTATGATCCTATTGAGTAACTACACAACCTAAAACATACCTATGATTATAATAATACTTCTAAACACTGAACAATGCAGTCCTTTTATGCAGAAGAAAAGTAACTTTAAACCACTACCAATCAAGCAAGCACAATAGCATCTTTTTATTGCAGTTGTTATGTTCACTGTTCCATTCAAACAAGCATGACAAAGATATATCTGTAGAAATGTGTAACTATGCTTATCTCTAATTAGAAAAGAAAACATATGTCTGTATGTGAGGCAGATGTAATTTCAGGTTCAATGGAGAGCAGGGCTCAGTCTGTTTCCTTTATACACGATGTACAGCAGTTTATTTAGGTCTGCGATACGCCTTGAAGTGAACCTGTGAAGACAGAAATATTGGAGTTTCCTTTGTCCACTTGTTTATAATCCTGTTTACACTACCTAGCAGGCTAACCTGGAACAAGCAAGCAGCCACCAAAGTCTAAACTTTGTTCATGTAGTTATTATCTTAAAGACAAAAATTCCATTAAAATAATAATAAAAATAAAAAAAATATCCACCATTACAGTGGGCATCCCATTTCCCCTACTGAAGGGTTAAATGCTCGTTATGTAGGGAATTTCAGAACAGGCACCATCACTTCGCTTACACCCTGCTTCAGCATGCTTCTTCTCCACTTGAAACTCCAGTCTGTAGGTATAGCCTTGGCATAATCACATACAATACTGGGACAGTAACCCTGTATTGCACATTTTGGAGGCTGGAGTGTGACCAGAGCCAGTTGCAGCCTACAGAGGATCTGTGAAGGATCGTTCACAATGCTGGAGGGAGGATGCTGGAGCAAGGAAAAAGGTAAGTATTTATACCTTAATCCTCTACCCCAACAAATAATGAGCACTTAACCCTTGCACTGCATATTTTCATGGAGGGCTTTAAATAGACCTCCAGACCATTCATTGTACCAACAATAATTTTTCCATAAGAATGTACAGTTAACCTATTTATGAATGTAATTTACTTGTAAAAGCCTCCCTTGTGTAGACAATAAAAGCCCTGGGACTGCTGCTGGGCACCACCATCTTGAATGTGATTAGGAACAATGAGGTGACCCCTAAAGTTGTACATCTAGATGTCCTGGAGTGGTGAATAGAGTGGCAACCTCAGCCTGGACTTCCACCAGGCCATACCCCCAACACGTTTTACTCTGCCTAGTCAAGCAATTGGATCTTGAATGTGATGTCAGCAGCTGCAGCAGACTTAGAACCGTCACTTAAGTGGAACCTTCCCTCCTCACCTAGCAGCCACATAAAAGGTTATGTGAGGAGGTAAAAGGAGGGGTGGAGGAGATGGGCCAGAACAGACAGTATAAAGAAGAGGAGGGGGTGTGCTTGGGGAATTAACTCATCACATTTTTAAGCAAGTTCAAAGGCAATTTGAAAGTAAAGTAAATTTATGGAAAAGAAAAACAATGCAGTAGGTATACATATATTTTATTTCGCTGGGATTTAAACTGCAGCTTTTCCTTTTTTTTCACCTATTAATACAGCAAAAAAATGATACTTCCTGTGTCTGAGTGGCTACAATTACCACCCCACTGTATCTATGGAGGGAACCATGTTTGTCACACAGGCTGGACTTCAAATATATCTGCCTTTTTTTATTTCCATTACATGGAAGTTGGTAGGAGATGTTTTATGTCATGTTATATGTTATGTTTCCAGACCAACTCATGGGAATTGACAAAGACACAGCATTTCTGGCAAAAAACAAATGCAGCCCCCACATCTAAGAACTGGTGAGTTATAATTTTTGTTCTTTGGTTTAGAAATTCTAAATAACCAGAAAGGCAGCCTCTTCTAGTCCCTTACCTTGCAGGAGTCAGGGTTGTTGATACCACATATACAGTATAAACAAGAGCAGAAATAAATAAGGTAGCATGTAAATAGTTTAATAAAAAACATACAGTATGGGGGTATTCATAAAGGGTGTCATAGCCACTCTTTAGAATTTCATAGGGCATCCGCACTGAAATTGTCAGTGCTTGTGCCCATATTATGTACCTGTCAGGGACAGGTACATGAATCTATCAGAGCCTGGCATTGGGTAGTGTCCATACTGCACTCCCTCCTTCCCCGACCACTGCACCCATCACACAGACACACACATAGCCAAGGAGTTTTGTAGTAGGGGTGGGTGTAGTCTAATGGGGAACTAAGAGACTAGTCCATCGCCAGGTCCCTCTTGATGTTAATTGAAAAGCTATGGCAGTGAGCGAATCCGTAGTGGCTATTAAGTCTAACAGCAGCTTTAGAATCTGTCTACTGTCATTGCCATATGCGGTCAATAAAAAGCAATGTGGACCTGATAGGGAAGTTGTTTCTCAAATTTTTCTAGTTCACCTATCAGGTTTGACCCACCGAACAGGCGCTGCGGCCATTAGGAATAGTTTCCCATCAGGTCTGTCACCCCTGTGACAAGTCATTTCTCAAATATGGGCATTGTCATATTTTTGCAGATATTACCCCTATCCCTAGCCTCTCTGAGTACATTTAGCTAAAAGCTGGGGAATCGAGCCAACAGATGAATGGAGCTGGGGATAAAGCCATATCCCTACATTACAACAGATTCCCAGCACAGACATGCCCCACTATGAGCACTGGCATAGCTCTGAACACAGCTCAGAACCAAATAATTATCACCAAATAATTATCACCAGTTTCTTAATCTGCGATCACCATCTTTAGATTGCATATTGACTACACCATGCACAGTTATAAAGCACATTTGTTTGCAAAGCATTACTGTGTATTGAGGTCTGGGTTAATAAATCACACCCAGGTGGAAGCAATAAAAGGTTGTACTCTCGATTTAATTTAAGCTTCCAACAGAGCTCATAAATTACATTATTTGACATTATGACCTCAGGGCACTGAACATGAGCAGAGAGATATTTGTGATTACATGGTCAGAAGTGCAGTGTCAAATTCTAATGATAATATTGAGTACACAGCTTCAAAATATAGGTTACAAGGTTTGTCCAGTTACTAAATGTGCATGTTCAATTGTTTTCAACTATTAAATACAATACACGTTTGTTAAAAAGATACAGTGTATAAATATATGTGTTTATCAATTATTTTGGTAGAAATCAATAAGCAAATCATGTTCAGATTTCTGCATACAAAATACAATTTTTTAATCTTCCTGAGTATACAAATAATATTCTATAACGGATATGTGATCTAACTATCGTAAATACTCGAGTATAAGCCGAGTTTTTCAGCACATTTTTTTGTGCTAAATGTGCCCCCCTCGGCTTATACTCGAGTCAACCACTTTTCTGCAGCAGAGAATTACATTTTCTGACCCGACTTCGTGGTCTCATACCTCGGGTTCCTATCACCAAGTGGCCCCTGAGATACGGGGCCCCAAAGTCGGTTCGGAAAATGTCATTCTCTGCTGCAGAAAAGTGCTTGACATTTTCCGACCTGACTTTGGGGCCCCTTATCTCGGGGCCACTTGGTGCTAAGAACCCCAAAATGGGTGTGCAAGCCACAGTGGAACTAGCACTACAACAACACATTTGGGGTTCCTAGCACCAAGTGGCCCAGAGATACAGGGCCCCAAAATCAGTCAACTGTGTCCATCTACAGCAATGTAATTTCGGGACCCTTAGGGGCAATCTAGAAATCCTTAACTACCAAGTTTGAAGTTTGGGGGACCTATGGCTGCAAATGGGCACAGTGAGGCATCAAATGGGCACAGTGAGTCAAATGGGCTATCTAGTTTCATATTTAAATCAAAACTAAAATAGGCAACTAAATATAAGTTAAAGCAGACTATTTCTCGTACCTTTTGTAATTAAATAAAATGTAACCCCTATGCTAGCATTTTAACACACTTCATTGACTATGACTGCACTTCTCCACTGACTGCTGCCAATGTAAGATTATATCGCATACCACAAACTGCTGCACCATGTACAATGTGCTATACATTACATTCTCCAGATTGTTGGACTCTGTACACTGTACTGTACATCTGCAGTCTACTTCTAGGAAAATGTACATGAAAAAGAGTACTGATCCCGCTCAAATAACACAATTTTTCATATGTAAAGCAAAATGTCACCTTATGTCACCAAGGCGTTTAACAGTTTAAGTATTTTTAGGATATACCTTGCATTTTACACCCTGTACATCCCTTAGATTATTAGAGATACTAACAGGTATAGCATTTTTATTTCCTTCCTAAGTCCTTGTATCCTATTAAAAAAAGAATCATTAAAAAGTATAACTACTGTAAGTAGAACACTGTGGTCCTTATCCTTCACATTCTTACCAGATTTGCAGATGACCAAAACATAAGGTGATAGCTTTAGCTCTAAGATGGACACCTTTGCATAAAAACCAACATCATTCAAACATGTGCCAAAGGGGATGTGGGAAACCGGGTTGATTTAACCACATGTAAAGTGATCCAGACATATTGCAGCCATACATTAGAATTAATTAAAGATATAACAAGCTATGTTCTGGGACAAGATCCCTGGCCACTGCTTGTCCACTAGACATAGGAGTCTGTTAGTAACTATCAAAAGTCCCCAAAGCCATTTTTTGTAACTGTAGCTAAAAGTCTCATTCCTGTATACTAAAGACACTGTTCTATGCTGACAATAAGGGAATGGTTATTATTAATAGAAGATCAATACTGCACTGTGGAGGATATAACATGTTATAAATCTGACACATATTCCAAATTCTGTTATGCCGCGTACACACAATCGCAAATGCCGCCAGCAAAATTATGATGAGAGCTTTTTGTCGGAAAATGCGACCGTGTGTATGCTCCATCCGTCTTTTGCTGGTGGAATTCCAGCCAGCAAAAGATTGAGAGCATGTTCTCTATTTTTTGTTTGGGAAAAGTTCCAATCCGAAAATGCGATTGTCTGTATGCAATTAGGACGTGCAAAAAATCATGCATGCTCGGAAACAATTTGACGCATGCTCGGAAGCATTGAACCTAATTTTCTTGGCTCGTCGTAGTGTTGTACGTCACTGCGTTCTTGACGGTCGAAAGTTCATAGAACTTTTGTGTGACCGTGTGTATGCAAGACAAGCTTGAGCGGAATTCCGTTGGAAAAACCATCCTAGATTTTTCAGATGGAAATTCCGCTTGTGTGTGCACTGCATTAGTCTTGGTCAAGCTGGTTGTCATTCCAGTCTACAGATTTTGGAAGCATCTATGTATGGTATCTTAGTATTTAATTGGGTAGATATTTTGGGTTAACCTACTCTTTAATGTTATTGGTGGTAGAGTGCAGTTATAGAGTGTCTTATTTTCTTTCTCATTTGTTCCTTTTTTGAGATGTCATAAGTCCCAACTCTACTATGCCTGTCCACCTCTCAATGTTTTTCTTTTATTATCCTCTTTTAAAAAGTTCAAGACAATAAGCAGTCTGTTAGTTAAGATGTACATGCACTTAATGCAGTACCTGTGATTTTGTAACGTTACAGTTTAAATCATAATTGTTTTTGTTTATTTGTTAACTAAATACTTTTAATACTAACATGGTAGAGTTAATATACCCTCACAACAAGGGCTGGATTGATTGGATGTGATTGAAATGTTTTTTTTTTTAATTAACCAATAATATTTATGAACACCTCGAAACATTAAGGGGTCTCTTGGTATCAATAAGCACCAGATTATGGAGATGCGGTTCACTTATAGCTTCACAAATGAAGCTCCATTACTTGAACATCTTTGAATAGGTGCCTGTCCTGGTGGCGAGGGGCCACCTTATTCTTATTTTTGTTCTTTTATTAAATTAACTCAAATTTGCCATTTGGTAATAATAACAACCAAAGTGTGAGAATGCTTCGCTGAATAGTCTTTACACAAAATCTATAGAAGCACATTTTTGATTTATGCTAATAATAATGTTATTGGCAGTATACAGTGCTGTATGTTTGTATTTCATTTTTTTATTTTATTATAAAATTGGTATAAAAGTATTCAATCAATAAGATTTCACTCAGTACAACTTAAAGTGCTGCTAATGAATCTTTACCTTGTGCAACATTCATAATTTCTTCTCTAAACTGTTTCACATAGACAAACAAGGATGGCCCAGAAGCTCATCAAACCATTCTTAATTGAATTCAACAGACACATCTAAATTCCTGTTCACTTACTTCATTGTCAGCCTTTCAGCAAAGAGTTCTCACAGTGAAATCATTATATTTTTCTGTACTTGCAGTGCTTTTCATAAGTATTCACCCCTCAGTCTCTTCCACATTTTGTACTGCTGGAATCTGATCTTTACCAGTTGATTTATACAAAATGTTCAAAGTATTTCTAAAACCCAAACTTTTCATGTCGTATTGACAGAGTAGGGGATGGTTAAAAACCCTTATCAGGGGGTGGGGTTCACTTTCTGTACCAAAGACACAGGAGTAAGTGAAAGGAAATAAGGCTTTAATTCGGTAGTAAACCACCTTCTTTTTTTTTTAAAACCTGCAAGGCAAAGTTATAATGTGCTAGTATGGGCTTCCATCTTCACCCAGTCTTCCTTCCAGGTTGGCAGGCTCCAGTTCTTTGATTGGATGAGCTGCAATGACATCACTCCATGCGTGCATGGGCTTGGGAGCTGCTGTTCACAGCACATACGGTATGCCAGAGTACATGCGCCAGTGACGTCACCGGCGACTTCGCAAGTAAATATCTCCTAAATTGTGCACATTTAGAAGATATTTACTGTACCTATAGGTAAGCCTTAGCTTACCTATAGGTAAACATCAACCAACTGAGTTGTTCTCCCACTTTAAGTAAAGGGTTATTAAGGCTTTACAAATGCTAGAAATTAAGGGAAGTGGATTTATGAAACTAAAGTTGTATGAACAAGTAGTAGTATTGTATGCACGTACTGCAAGAACAGCAGTCTTGCTTCAACTGGCCTTTCCAGTGCTTCTTTCACAGTGCCGCACATATACACAATCAGTGGAATGTATAGCAATAATTATACAGACTTATTTACAGGGTAAGCCCTATCTAGTAACTTAGAAGTGTATAAAGTCTTTGTAATAGCATGTGACATGCTCAGGGGAATTCATACAGGGTGTTGTAGACAACCTTTAGAACTCTGTCGGGTGTAGCACAAGTGGTGTATCCATCATCACAGGCAAACAGCCTACCTGAAATATATATAAATGCATATATTAAAACACCCAGAGAAGATGTCACCATAAGAAGGTAAGCCTGGTAATTGAATTTAGGGGGAACCCCACGCGTATTTTTTTTTTTTGTTTATCAATGACTTTTAATGACTGTTCATTGTATTACAGGAGCCGACAATTCATTATAGCCGCGAGTGCATTTAAATGACTTTTTCCTGCAAAAATGACACTTTTTGCAGGGACAGTTCTAAGCACGGGAAACATGCGCCCCTTTACAGGCATACTATACACACACCCCAGGTACAGAATTTAAAGGATTACACTTTTATTGTTTCACTTTAAGCATTATTAAAATCACTGTTCCCAAAAAAACGCCCATTTTTAAAACTTTTTTGCATTGATACATGTCCCCTGGGGCAGGACCCAGGTCCCCAAACATTTTTTATGACAATAACTTGCATATAAGCCTTTAAAATTAGCACTTTAGATTTTTCCCATAGACTTTTACAGGGTGTTTGCGGCTTTTCGAATTTGCCATGAACACCACAAATTGTTCGCTGTTCAGAGAACAGGCGAACAGGCAATGTTCGAGTCGAACATGAGTTCGACTCAAACTCGAAGCTCATCCCTAATTGTGACATTTGTTTGGACTCTCTACAGTGTGGATTAGGTTTGTCATTTCTTAATAATATGCACCCTACACCTCATCAGTCGTGATTTGGCAATCGTGATTTACGTTGTTTAAAATGTAAATTATCAGTCCCCCTCAAAATAACTTAACACACAGCCAATAATGTCTAAACCGCTGGCAACAAATGTGAGTACACCCCTAAGTGAAAATGTCTAAAATGGGTCCAAAAGTGTCAATATTTTGTGTGGTCACCATTATTTTTAAGGACTGCCTAAACCCACTTGGGCATGGAGTTCACCAGAGCTTCACAGGTTGCCACTGGAGTCCCCTTCCAAACTTCCATGATGACATCATGGAGCTGGTGGATGTTAGAGACCTTGCGCTCCTCCACCTTTCGTTTGAGGATGCCCCACAGATGCTCAATAGGGTTTGAAAACATGCTTGGCCAGTCCATCACCTTTACCCCCTGCTTCTTTAGCAAGGCAGTGGTCATCTTGGAGGTGTGTTAAGGGTCGTTCTCATGTTGGAATACTGCCCTGCGGCCCAGTCTCCGAGGGGATCATGCTCTGCTTCAGTATGTCACAGTACATGTTGGCATTAATGGTTCCCTCAATGAACTGTAGCTCCCCAGTGCCGGCAGCAGTCCCAGACCATGACACTCCCACCACCATGCTTGACTGTAGGCAAGACACACTTGTCTTTGTACTCCTCACCTGGTTGCCGCCACACACTCTTGACACCATCTGAACCAATAAGTTTATCTTGGTCTCATCAGATCACAGTCCATGGTTCCAGTAATCCATGTCCTTAGTCTGCTTGTCTTCAGCAAACTGATTGCTGGCTTTCTTGTGCATCATCTTTATAAGAGGCTTCCTTCTGAGACGACAGCCATGCAGACCAATTTGACACAGTGTGAGGCATATGGTCTGAGCACTGACAGGCTGATCCCCCACCTCTTCAACCTCTGCAGCAATACTAGCAGCACTCATACGTCTATTTCCCAAAGACAACCTCTGGATATGACACTGAGCACGTACACTCAACTTCTTTGGTTGACCATGGCGGGGCCTGTTTTGAGTGGAACCTGTCCTGTTAAACCGCTGTATGGTCTTGGCCACCTTGCTGCAGCTCAGTTTCAGGGTCTTCTTATAGCCTAGGCCATCTTTATGTAGAGCAACAATTATATTTTTCAAATCCCCAGAGAGTTCTTTGCCATGGGGTGCCATGTTGAACTTCCAGTGACCAGTATGAGAGAGTGAGAGTGATAACACCAAATTTAACACACCTGCTCCCCATTTACACCTGAGACCTTGTAACACTAACGAGTCACATGACATCAGGTAGGGAAAATGGCAAATTGGGCCCAACATTAATGGTTGTGTGTTGAGTTATTTTGAGGGGACAGCTAATTTACACTGTTATACAAGCTGACTCACTACTTTACATTGTAGCAAAGTGTAATTTCTTCAGTGTTGTCACATGAAAAGATATAATAAAATATTTACAAAAATGTGAGGGGTGTACTCACTTTTGTGAGATACTGTATTTCAAAATGTCTAGCACAATGTGGTAGGAAGCTGGCCATAAACCAATAGATTTTCGTACAAACTTTTGTAACTTTGACACTGGCATCAGAGACTTTTTGAATGTAGTTCAAAAGTTTTTCAAACTGTTGTTTGCTTTTAAATTTTGGAATAAATAAAATTTCATAAACAAAAACTACCCCAAAAAAAACAAAAAAAAAAACCTTAGAAATAAGAGGAAATATTTCTACCCTGTTCCTTCAATTTTTTATATCACTATGGTCAAAAAAATTCTCGATTTGAAATTTGAATGTTCCCAAAATGTAAATATTCAGACTAAATTGTACTGATATGTGACCAGCTATAGGGTTCTTTCACACAGCTGTCTGATAAGGTCCAGCTGTCAGTTTTTCAGGTGGACCAGATTGGACCCTGCAGTCTCCTCTATAGAGCGGTTGATGTCAGCGGATGCTGCCATCCGATCTGATCCCCCCCTGCAAAAACCCAGATGGATGGTGCTCCTATTTTCCATCTGTCTGGCGGATCCGATCAGATAGGATCAGATGGAAATGGACAGGCGGTCCGTTTCCATCCGATTTCTCTATAGAAAGGAGTGGGACTGTGTCTGTGTCCTGTCATCCACCTGCTCAGTGGGGATCCCCCGCTGAGCAAGTGGAATCCGTAACACGGAGGCAGCCATGTGAATGAGGCCTTACCCTTAAACTCCTCAGCGGTATTCCCAAGTGTGGCTCGGGGTGAATTTTCACTACCAAAAGTGGTAACCCCAAACCACATTTAGGATTGCATCGCAGGATCCAGGCAAAGTTACTTACTTTGTCCCCAGGATCCTGGATGTCTCCACGCTGTGTCCGTGGGCTGTGTCCGCCGGCTGTGTCCGCCGGCTGTGTCCTCCGCTCGATGTATCACATTGCTGGGCTCCGTTCCCTGTGAGAATCGTGGCGCACAGGGACAGAGCCCGGTGTCAAATTCAAAAAGTTAAAAACACATAATACATACAGTACACTGTAATCTTACAGATTACATTACTGTATCAAATTATTTCACCTTCCTTTTGTCCCTAATGTTTTGTCCACTGCCGTGCATGCAGTTTTATGTTATATATACTGTTCTTTCTGCCTGCAAACTTCAGAATGTCCATGGCAACCAAAGAATGTCCCTTTATGTCAAAAGTGGTTTTAGACCAGCTAGAAAACAGAGATACTAAATTAGAATCACTTGCAGAATTGAGCGAAAGTGATTTGTGGGGATATTAGTCATCAAAAACTGAAAGTAATGACAGCTACAATTTTGCAACTGAGAACATTTCTGTTTTTGATTTGATTACATTATTGAATACATTTTATTATTATTAAATTATTATTTGTTACAATTATTTATAGTTATTTATTGAATTATAATTTACGATTTTGTGTTTCAAACGTTATCATACCTGGGATGTCTACTAGACTCTTGTTTGGAGAGATTTAAGTGTTTTATTCCTAATGCCGCGTACACACGATCGGAAATTCTCGTCGGAAAAAGCTCTGATGGTTTTCCCGACGGAATTCCAACCGAATGCAAAACCATTATACAAAGCAGATAAGTATAATGGGTTTATTTAAAAAAAAAAATCTTTATTATTACTTTAAAACTTAAATAACATTAACGGGATAGGTAATGTAACTGTTAAAAACGGACACAGCCAAGCCAAGAGTATACAGTAGCGCAGCCCTGATTATAAACTCACTGTAACAGTATACATCAGAGATAACTGCTGTATTTTGCTACATACTAAACGTGTATATTCTTCATGCTGCACATGGAAACCTGTCAGAATTATATATTTCAACCATTTAAAGCGTGACCTATATCATTTTAGCACATTTACAGCTATTGTGAAGTGATGAATGTGCCTCAACATAGGTGATCACAGCTCAAGTAAATATGAAAACACTGTTGGAAGCGATCACAGAAATCCGATACACCTTAAGGACTGAAGGAAAAGATTATACGGCATGCTTACATTACACTGAGTGCAGATGGTCCATTTACTAGGTATAATAATTACCAGGGAGGTATTTTTGCTTCACTTCATCAAGTTTATTCAGTGCAACAGCAGAAAGTGCAGCATTGTGTGGTAGGGAACACAAAGCAACCAGACACATTTCACTAAAATAGTTAAAATAAACTCAATTCTGACAGCTTGCTGTGAGTTACTAAACTGTGCACATTACTACTGTCCTTTAGCCCGGGTTTACACCAGTGCGGTGCGAATTCCAGCTACATTTTCTCTGTGAAGAGAAAATGTAGCTGTTCAGCGGTGCCGCTCCATTCTATCAGCGCTTCAGCTGAGCAGGGAGAGGGGGGAGAGGAGGGGGAGGTGTAGTGAAAACAAGGAGAGATTCCTTGTTCAGAACGGAATGCATCTGCGAATCAGATGCTTTCCCATAGAGGTTGTGCTTGTAATTCGCATCGCAATGCCCAGAAAACGCACACGTTTTTTGTGCAATGCGCAGTGCGAATGCAACGCACATATGTGAACAATATACATTCATTTGAATGAATTTTAAAATGTTCTACGAATTGGATGCGGTGTAACGTCTTTTGTTATTTTTTGTGTTTAATATTTAAATATTTAAAGTGGGCCTTTTTCCCTTTTTTCCTTAAATTTTACATCAAGTTGCATCTTTGCACGCTCGTGTGAAATTGCCGACCATTTTTTGTAATGTTTTTCTGCTTTACTTACCTTTTCTTTCTTGCAGGTGACCTAGCTGTGGCCGCACAGATACTCCCTGGGATAGGGTGACCAGACATGGATCAAGTCTGTCCCTCTGTCCCCGGTTTTGTCCCCGGATTGTATTTGAACAGGGGCTGGGGCAATTTCAAAGACAGTCAGAATTTAAAAAAAGACAATTCCGAATTACACCCCCCCCCCCCCGCTCCGTCGCTCCTGCTAGCTTAGAGGGAGTGTATTTCTTTCCATTATCTGTGCCCCTTTCTGATGATCATGTGCTGGTTGGAGCGGAGGGAATATTTCTTCAGTTTCAGGTGCATGCCCATCCAGCTCCGCTCGCATGTTCTTCTACCTTGGCTCAAGTCCCGGCCAGCCGCCTGCCTGCTTATCTCCTTGCCTTCCCTGGCGGAGTGATCTTCCTCCGCTCCCCACCCAGTAGTACCCGGGGCCCAAAGAGTAAGACTTGACAGGCTGTGAGGCGGGGGGCATGCGGCGATGGGCAGAGAGTCGCTGATTTTTTTAGTAAAAAAAAAAATATGTCCCCGGATTTCATTTAAAAAATCTGGTCACCTTGCCCTGGGAAGGCAATGTCAGCTTCAGAAGAAAACCCATACCTAAGCTGCAAGATCTAGCAGGACTGTTATGCAGTATCACAGACATTTTCAAAATGGAAGTGCGGGAACAGGAACCCAGGCATCACAGAGGCAGATCAAAGACAGGTAAGTATGAAGAATAAGTCACAAATGTATAGGTATGTTTATTTCCTCCCTATTCAGGTATACAGGTTTATAGAGTAGAGAGGGGGAGGTCTTTTTTAAGATTCAATACAGTCAAAACTAAACAGAAGTTATTTAACCACCTCAATACAGGGCACTTTCACCCCCTTCCTGCCCAGGCCATTGTTCAGCTTTTATCGCTGTCACATTTTGAATGGCAATTGCGCAGTCATGCTACACTATAACCATGTGAAATTTTTATAATTTTCTTCACACAAATAGAGCTTTTATTTGGTGGTTTTTAATCGACCTGTGTTTTTAATAAAAAAAAAAAAAAAAAAAAGACCAAATACTTTAACTTTATAAAAAATAAAAAACGGGGGGGGCGTGGTCTGACTGAGGCCGGAGATGGCTGCTTAGGAGAAGAGCTCCCGCAATCTGAGGACATAAATCAGCCTTTACAGGGAACCCATGCTCTCCACCACCATGGGAAAGTCAAACCGAAGTGCCTCTGCCACCCGGACACCGAAGGAGACCGGAATACAACCCGGCCGCAACATCCCCGAGCTGTTTCGGACCCTCCGCTCAGACAGCCACGAGGCATCGCAGGCCCTACAGGCCTCGGGACCATACTCGCCTAGCGATAGCACGGACTCACAGCCGGAAGGTCCAGACACACGGAGTGGGCAAACCGACCCCATGGTGAGCCTTTCGGACCTAAAGAAGGTCGCCTCGGACATCACCCATAACATTACTAACACCCTGTCGGCCGCAATCCTGGACCTCAAGACGGACTTCCAAGCGTTCGCCACGCGCCTGACGGATGTAGAACAAACTTCGCAGCTTCATATGGCTGCAATAAGGCAAGTGCAACGCACGTTTGACTCCCAGCTTTCTTACTTATTTGACCTACATAGGCAAGTCGAGGACCTCGACAACCGGGGCCGTAGGCACAACGTGAGGGTCAGAGGGGTACCCGAAGGCCTGGAAGCTGGCACACTCCCCCAAGCAATTTGCGCCATTTTCAATGACCTGTTGGAACGTCCAGGCGACTCCCCCATTGAGATGGAAAGACTGCATAGAGCCCTGAGACCCCCCCCCCCCGTGACAACGAGCCCCCCCGGGATATCATATGCTGTATCGTAAATTTCCCCCTGAAGGAAGAGATATTAAGAAAAGCGAGGATGAGAGGCCGTGTTATGTACAACGGTACTGAAATCAAACTATTCCAGGATCTCTCCCCGACCACATTGCAGAACAGAAGAGCCCTACGCCCTCTGCTGGACCAACTGAGAGCCTGCAACATACCATATCGCTGGAAGTTCCCGTTTTGTCTATCAGCAACCGCTAGAGGGCGCACCGCTCTGCTACGCTCGCCTGACGACCTATCTGTATTCTGCGAGCAACTCGACATCCCCATGACGGAACTTCCGGACTGGTGTGCATTCCACTTCCCGACGGAGCCATGGCGCCAGGTCTCACACAATCCCTCACCCAAAACGCAGAGGCACCGCACACACCGCCGAAGATCAGGCCAGCACTCAACCGGAGTGCACCCCTCCCGCCGGGAATTGAACCAGCACAGCCGGGGACCTCCGGAGACCCCCCGCAGGGACCGACCGGCATCATCATCATCATAAGAGCAGCTAAGTTCAAAACGCCTACGGACCTGTAAGTTTGTGCCGACAAAACCCATGTTACGCTTCTCCCGCCTATTATACCTATCTCTAACCATCGAACCGACATACCCACCGTACGACTCTCCCAGCTAAAGCCCTTATTCTCCATCAGCACTGACAGTATTACTATAAGAAAAAAAAAAGAAAAGGGGGGAAAAACCTCTCCCCCCCCTTTTTGTTATTTTTTCTAGCTGCTGTGTATCTCCACCCAGAAATGATCCGGAATATACCTGAACCCTAACAACACCGCTATGCATCGAACAATACCTAACTAAGTGCCCAGACGTTCACGATGGAAGTGACTCCCCCCTCCTGCTGAGTCTGAGACAACCTCTCGGCGACCCTCATCAGATCTCTACCTGAACACCATGGAACACTGGTACCCCAGCCCATGCACCAGCTGATCTTTTTATTTTTTTTATTCCTTGTTTTTTATTCTTTGTTTTAGTGCTGTGTGCTTTACTGTCCAGGTTTAGAACTTGGTCCACGGGCACATACCTGACAAATAGGTCTATTGGCTACCTGAGGCCCCGACCATGGCTGGCTGACGCTGTCCCTATCACTCATACTATAGCAATGACTGCTGACGCGCACATTGTCTCGATAGACACGGCGACTATTTAACCTATCCAGAGGTCATCGCCCCACCCTTAAGCGTTGGCCTCCCATGGTCGCCCCTTGCCCCATCTAAGCAGATGTCCCAAACAAAACAAAATGGCACTTCGATAGACTTATTTATATTTGTATATACCTAACTAAGTGCCCAGACGTTCACGATGGAAGTGACTCCCCCCTCCTGCTGAGTCTGAGACAACCTCTCGGCGACCCTCATCAGATCTCTACCTGAACACCATGGAACACTGGTACCCCAGCCCATGCACCAGCTGATCTTTTTATTTTTTTTATTCCTTGTTTTTTATTCTTTGTTTTAGTGCTGTGTGCTTTACTGTCCAGGTTTAGAACTTGGTCCACGGGCACATACCTGACAAATAGGTCTATTGGCTACCTGAGGCCCCGACCATGGCTGGCTGACGCTGTCCCTATCACTCATACTATAGCAATGACTGCTGACGCGCACATTGTCTCGATAGACACGGCGACTATTTAACCTATCCAGAGGTCATCGCCCCACCCTTAAGCGTTGGCCTCCCATGGTCGCCCCTTGCCCCATCTAAGCAGATGTCCCAAACAAAACAAAATGGCATTTTTTATTTATCTCTGATCCCTTCCCTCCCATATACTAAAAGTATCACAGTGTATGATCACCACGCAGGCAATTTTGTTATATGAAACTTGCAGTATTTCTACCATTTTATTTATCTCTGATTTTACCCAGCAGGAGGGGCCCTAACCCCTGCTCAGATACAACTCGAGATTTTAGTCCGAAAAGACGATTTTCACCCGATGACTCCCTGGGACCACGACAGCTGCTATTCCCGTCCGCCCGGGGAGGAAGCCATCTTTGGAGCCACGCCCTGGAGGGTCGGGAATGCACCTCTGCCCATGAGTCAGGTACGATAATGCAGGGGGCATCTGATAATCTGGGACCCAGGTACCAATTATTGGACCCCACCCTGGGTGGCTGTTGTGCCAAAATGTAATCTCTCTGGGAAGGAATTGAGGGCCATGTACGATTATCTACAATTGTCTTTTTCTTTTATTCTTATATTTTTATATTGTTGTTACCTGAAATGTCATTCTCTCTTGCCACATGTGTTTCTGCTTCTGCTGTGTACTGAACTTACATCGCAGAAACACTAATACAAGACATGTATGGAGATACAACGAATACGGTGAGGTTATTGACACGGACAGGTTTTCTATTAGTGAGATAGCACATTTTGTTAAGACTGTTATTACTGCTACTTGCCGGTACACCCCACAGTTAGTAGGCTTACCCACCCTATCTGCCAACGGATTGATGGTTCCCCGCCACACCACCACTGTCTTTCGAGTCCTCCAGATTGCTAATATACATGACCTCAGACACACCCACTGTCCCCCACCAGCAGTACTAGACCTTAGCCTGCTGACCATCCAGCCTTCCCTCTTCCAGGTGGACTGACACGTTCCTCTCCACCTCTGGTATTCCCCTACCCCAAATCTCGTGATCTCCACGAACTCCTACCCCCCTTCTTGACTCTCCTTTCCTCCTTCTTTTACACCTTCAAGGTCCACGACCCCTATCCCCTCCTCTTCTCCCCCTTACCTCTTTCTCCTCTTGTCCCTCGTTCTTCCCTTTTCCTTTCTTCCCTCTCTTCCTCCCCTCTCTTTCTCCCTTAGGCCCCACTTTCCTCTCCCCTTGTCCCCGCCTTACCAATATAAGTACTCCCTCCGGATCGTTACCTCGGTACGGTTGGAACCCCAGTGCTTCCAAATAACTACCTCATTATTCTAGAATAAGCCTTGACTCCTAATCCTCAAAGCACCATGCATCCTGCCTCAAAGCCACAAGCCTCCTTGTCACTAAAGTGTTTATCGCTCAATGTAAAAGGTCTGAACATTCCCGAAAAACGCTCCCAAATCATGTCCGCACTTACCAAACAGAAAGCCCAATTCATCCTCCTTCAGGAAACACATTTCCGATCGGACTCTATACCCAAACTTTCTAACCAGATGTACCAGACGGCCATCCACGCCACAAACCCCTTAGCCAAAACCAAAGGCACTTCCATCCTGATCTCTAAGCAGGCCCCTTTTCAAATGACGGACTCCCTGTCCGACTCCGAGGGTAGGTTTGTATTTGTGAAAGGCTTGTACGCCTCTAAACCCCTCACCGTCGCAAACATTTACTCACCCAACGAACACCAAGTCTCATTCTATAGGAAGGTTTGTGACCTCTTAACCTCGTTTAAAGAAGGGATAATTATTCTAGGGGGGGATTTCAACGTCCCGCTCAATCCAGTAATTGATACCTCCCTAGGCACATCTACGCTCTCCCACCGCGCACTACGCCAGATCAAATTGCAACTCCAAGACCTAGGCCTCCATGACACGTGGCGCACATTGAACCCAACGGTCAAAGATTACACTTTTTACTCCAACCCCTTCAAGAAATACTCACGAATCGACTATTTTTTTCTCTCCCAACCAGACTTGACATACCTCACTCACGCAACCATAGAGCCAATGTATCTCTCAGACCACCACCCTATCTCAGTCACCCTGACCTTCCCTGAAACAATTTCTAGGTCTAAGACCTGGCGCTTGAACTCTGCACTGCTCAAAGATGTGGAGTTCGCGACTCGCTTAGAATCCCACATCCGGAGCTACTTTACTGAAAATTCCACTCCAGGTATGTCACCGATTAGTGTGTGGGAGGCCCATAAATGTGTAGTGAGGGGAGAACTAATGGCACAAGCAGCCAAGGTTAAGAAGCAACACCAGAAAGTCATAGCAGATTTAATACACCGAATTCAGCAACTAGAAAAGGTCCACAAACTTTCCCACTCACAGACAGCCCTACGAGAATTGACCCTCACACGATCTCTTCTACTGGAGGAACTGGGGAAACGTACGAGACGCAGATATGTTCTACACCAGAGGGTGTTTTACGAACAAGGAAATAAAAGTGGGAAGCTATTGGCCCGGGTGGTGAAATCATCTAGACCTTCTAACACCGTCCACCAAATTCAAAACTCACATGGCTCCCCTTTTTCCAGAAACGAGGATATCGGCCTCGCTTTTGAACAATATTATAAAGAACTATACAACATTAATCCCCGCACCCACAACACCGCCCGAGCAGAACATAGGATGGCAGAGATTAGAACCTTCCTGGCTCAATATTGCCCAAAACTTCTAACACACTCGCAGATCAATGACATGGAACGTCCTCTTACCCTAGAAGAGCTTGAACTAGCCCTAAAGCAAATGAAAACAGGGAAAAGCCCAGGCCCTGATGGGTTCACACTGCAGTATTACAAGTCCTTTTCTACAATCCTAGCCCCACAAATGATAACCACGTTTAATGCCATGACGACCTCTGCAACTCCCTTAGACCGCATGCTAGAAGCCCACATCGTGGTTATACCAAAAGCAGGGAAAGATCCCTCTCAAGTCCAGCACTACAGGCCGATATCCCTCCTTAATGTAGACATTAAATGTTATGCAAAAATATTGGCGAATAGACTGTCCCCTCTCCTGCCGGGCCTGATCTCCTTAGATCAGGTGGGCTTTGTTCCCGGCAGAGAGGCTAGGGACAACACTATTAGAGCCCTGAATCTCCACCACCTACTTACTACGTCAAACACCCGTGGTTTTTTTCTGTCACTGGACGCTGAGAAGGCGTTCGACAGAGTGGCCTGGGACTACATGCGGGAAGTCCTGGGGGCAATTGGCCTCGGACCCCGCATGCTGTCCCTTATCTTGGCCCTGTACTCCTCTCCTAGTGCGAGGGTACGGGTCAATGGCCACTGGTCGGACGCCTTCAACATAGGGAACGGTACACGCCAGGGGTGCCCACTGTCTCCCCTAATTTTTGTGCTCCTTTTAGAACCCTTTCTCAACCGATTAAGAGACAACCTCAACATCAGGGGACTGGCCACGCAGGGTAGGGAATATAAGGTAGCTGCTTTTGCAGACGACGTCCTACTTACCCTTACCTCTCCCTTAACCACCATCCCCAACTTGTTGAAAGACATAGATCACTTTGGGTCGCTATCTTATCTAAAGATCAACTACACAAAATCCCAAGCGTTGAATGTCACCCTTACCAGAGAAGAAGTAGAGAACTGTAAAAGACACTTCCCTTTCCAATGGAGCCAAAAGGCTATCACATACTTAGGTATAAAGATTACAACCAAAATGTCCGACCTCTATAATGAGAACTTCCTGGTAGCCCTGAAAAAAGCCCAACAGGACCTGAGTGACTGGCAAACCCTTAACGTTTCTTGGTTTGGCCGATCAGCGCTTGTAAAAATGATAATCCTGCCACGCCTCCTCTACCTGATACAATGCATCCCCATAGACCTTCCAGCCTCCTTCTTTGCACTATACAAGAAAGCATCTTCCTTATTCATATGGAAAAACTCCCCACCTAGAATAAAATACACACGCCTTACGTGCCCCAAACTTAAAGGGGGGATCGGCCTGCCGGATCTTCACAAATATTTCCTTGCAAGTCACCTCACGCGAGTTGTGGACTGGAACATACACGAACGCAGGAAAATCTGGGTAACCCTAGAGAGATCCTCCATACACATCCCTCTCAAATCCCTGCCGTGGGTCTCTCCCCAACACTGGCCCTCAGCAGCCTTAAAGCACCCGCTCATCCATCCATCCCTTAGAGCGTTTTTACGAGCTACAAAAATCTCTCCGCTCTCTTCTATACCGGGACCCATGACCCCACTGAGGGGTAACCCCAGCTTCCAACCAGGCATCTCAACCTCTTTCCTATCTTTAGAATGGCCCCACGACAGCATCCTAGCACATCAGTTGTACTCCCGGGGATCCCCACGCACATACGAGGACCTAGTCGCCTCCTCACCCTCCAATTCTTTTCCGTTCTGGTCAAACAGACAAATACGACATTTCCTCTCTACCCAGGCAACTGAAGAACTATGGACGAGACGTAAGACACCTTTTGAAGCCCTATGCACAAGCTCTCCCCCACAAAGACACCTAATCTCAGCTATCTACAACATGCTCACAGAAGATTCACCAGCCCTCCCAGACTCAGCAAGATTGTCCTGGGAGAGGGACCTACAGATCCCACTCTCCGAGGACGACTGGATGCGCATAAACGAATATACCCACAAGGGATCCCTCAACGTAGCGACCCAAGAAAATTGTTACAAGATTAGGACACGTTGGTATAGAACTCCAGCACTCCTACATAAGTTTTCCCCATCTACCCCCGATGTATGCTGGAGGTGTAAAAAGGCGGTGGGTTCCATGCTCCACATCTGGTGGAAGTGTGATTCTCTTCAGCCATTCTGGAAAGAGGTCCATGAGCTTATCGCTCACATCACCACCTACACATTAGACTACTCCCCTGCACAATATCTCTTACACCATACACACCTGTCCAGATCTGAATACTTTAAATCCCTGGCCATGCACTTGGTAAACGCGGCAAGATTGTGCATCCCAGTACATTGGCGATCTACACACACTCCGACGATAAGCGAATGGTTTCTGAGGATATCAAAAATAGAGGAAATGGAGGAACTGGTACATATCTCCCAAGAACGGATCCAGAAGTTCAACGCTACTTGGGCATGTTGGGTCCACTTTAGAACTACCCAACGCTTTCAATCTTACACCACCTGAATAGCTATCCTCACCAGGACGGCATTGACTTAGCTGATGAAACCGTACCGAGGTAACCATATCCATCCATGTATTGCCTCTACCACAGATCCCCTTGAGCTGCATATACCCCCCCCCCCATCCTATACCCCTACCTCTCCCTCCCCTTCGCTCCTCCCCTCCTCTACCTATGCTATGGCCCTACCCTCTCTACACTCCACAACCCCCCCAGCTGTCCCCCTTTCCTCTCTTCTTCTACATCTACACTTTACTCGAGCTTCCACCTGTCTTTTTGACCCGTCTCCCCTTACTCTACCCCCCTCTGGACTGACCGCACTAACAAACGATCCTAGATGGCTGACGGGCCATATTACCCATTTTTGTCAGCCCAGGATTCTAAGATGAGATTCCCTGTGATCCTATTTCCCTCATACTTGTACCTGTTTCATTGTAATGTCTTGGAATTTCCTAAGCAATCTGTTCTGTATTCCAATGTTGCTGTTTAAGCTGTTTGTTGTAAAAATCAATAAAAACTTTATGGAAAAAAAAATAAAAATAAATAAAAAACAAAGTTTTTCTTATGCCGCGTACACACGAGCAGAATTATCGTCCAAAAAATCGTGGATGGTTTTTCCAACGGAATTCCGCTCAAGCTTGTCTTGCATACACAGTCACACAAAAGTCCTCTGAACTTTCGACTGTCAAGAAGGCGGTGACGTACAACACTACGATGAGCCTAGAAAATGAAGTTCAATGCTTCCGAGCATGTGTCAAATTGTTTCAATGTTTCCGAGCATGCGTGAATTTTTGCGCATCCGAATTGCATACAGACGATCGCATTTTCGGATAGGAACTTTTCCCGACCAAAAAATAGAGAACCTGCTCTCAATCTTTTGCTGGCTGGAATTCCGCCAGCAAAAGTCCGATGGAGCATACACATGGTCACATTTTCCGACAAAAAGCTCTCACCTGAGTTTTGCTGGCGGCATTTCCGATCGTGTGTATGTGGCATTAGTTTCTGTCAGTAAATTTTGTAAATAAGTATTTTTTCTCCTTCACTGATGGGCGCTGATAAGGCAGCACTGATGGGCACTGATAGGCTGCACTGATGGGCACTGATAAGGTGGCACTTATGGGCACTGATGAGACAGCACTTATGAGCACTGATTAGGTGGCACTGATGAAGGAGGCATGAATATGCTGCACTTATGGGCACTGATATGTGGCACTGATGAGCACTTATAGGTGACACTAATGGGTGGCACTGGGCACACATAGGTGGCACTGGTGGGCACAGATAGGCGGCACTGGTGGGCACGGATAGGTGGCATGGATAGGCGGTACTGATGGACACTGATGGGTGGCATTGATGAGCAGCAGTGATGAGCATTGATGGGCAGCAGTGATGAGCATTGATGGGCAGCAGTGATGGGCATTGATGGGCAGCACTAATAGCCAGCACTGACTGGCATCACTGATGGCCACTGATTGCTGGCACTTGTGGGCACTGATTGCAGGCACTTGTGGGCACAGATTGGTGGCAATTGTGGGCACTGGTTGGCACTGATTGCTGGCAGTGGTGGGCACACAGTTCTGGAACTGGTGGCACTTAATTGTAATCAGGGCACTGATGATCAGTGCCCTGATTACATGCCTAGATGTCCTCTGTGAGGAGATGCTGCTGATCGGCTCTCCTCTCCTCACAATCTGTCAGTGTGAGATGAGGAGCGCTGATTACTGGCATCTCCGTGTTTACATGTGACCAGCTGTGATTGGACACAGATGTGACCAGCGGCTCTTTACACAGATCGGGGTCGCGCTGTGTACTAGCAACAGAGGGGTCGTTCACGACGTCCACCCAGTCAATTGGCGGCCGGGGGGGGGGGCGGGAAGAGGTTAAAGGCTAAGTTCACCTTTTACATACAGTTCATACAGTAAATGGGCCCATGCAGACTAGAGGTAGCAGTAGTTTAAAATTCACTTCCACTTTTGTTGTCAACAACATACTGTTCCTCTGTCCCGCCTGTGTGCCTTGGACCCCCATGACAGGTGTCATTGAGTAGCATAGGAGAGAGGGAGAATATCTGTTCACTGATCTCCTTTAGCTAGAATAAATACAGAAAAGACATACATTACGTTACTTCTGGGTTAGGTTGCCACTTTCCTTGGCCTCTGTAGCCGGGGAACAAGCTAATGGAGCACAATCTATGCTCCATTCGTTTCAGGGGAAGGCAGGTGATACATCAAGGGTCTACTAGGCCCTTAATGTCTCATTAAAGACCACCTAACAAAACTAGATAAAGTGCTATCACATAGAGGACGTTTGGCCACCTATGTGATAAAAATAAATTTGTGAAAAAAAGTGTAAAAAATAAAAAGTCAAACCCAAGCACTTAACCCCACCCCTAAAAAAGTTGAGCCAGTCATCGCATACACACACATATTAATGTACACCTCCACATCAGGGGGGCCTACATAAGAAAACGCTCTCGCTGTGAGTGAGAGCAATGAATCTAGGGTCCATATTCACAGTTAATGCTTAAGTGATAATCTGTGGGGACTTTTAAAGCATCTCCTATGTAAAATTTTGGATACTAAAGTTTGTCATAATTCCACAGGTATGATCAATTTTAAGACTTGACATATTTGTTATCTGTTTGGGTAAGATGGTGTAATATATTGCATTTCGGTGCCATACAATTTACTTAAGGCTACTTTCACACTGAAGCGCTTTATTTTATTATTAATAGTGCCTGCAAAGCGCCTGTAAAGCGCCTCTCCTGTCACTCCAGTGTGAAAGCCTGAGTGCTTTCACACTGGAGCGGTGCACTTGCGGGATGTTAAAAAAAGTCCTACAAGCAACATCTTTGGGGCGCATTAGGAGAAGTGTATACACCGCTCCTAAAGCGCCCCTGCCCACTGAAATTTCAAAACTCATTTTCAATATTTTTTATCTGTTGCTTCTTTTTCATTAAAATAGATGCACACAGCATGGCTTGGGCCTACTCCCCACTTCCTCCTCACAGGATTTGATTGACAGCAGCAGGAGTCAATGGCTTCCCCTGTTGCCTCTGTGTCCTATGAGAAGAGAGAGACCAATGCCGATGTAGATGGACACAGTACTGGATTGAGATACAACTTAAGTATGGGTAATTTGGCGATACTACCACTGGGAATTTTTTTTACCTTAATGCAGAGAATGCAGTAAGGATAAGAAATGTTCTGCATTTAGAACCACTTTAATTGTTACCTATTATCTAACCAATTGTGGACCGTCTGCTTGCAATGTACTGCGGGCGAGCGGCGGCTGTAGGCAAAGTGACGTATCCGTATGTCGCTGTCTACTTCCAAATTTAGGGTGCACGCATTCACACCCCCCACCCGGCTCCCACTGTGATTGTACACAGCGGGAGCCTGTCAGCAAGTCCCAACCTTCATGGCCAGAACCCGCTGATCGACTGTGTGCAATCACAACCCAGAGCTCTTTGTTGGTAAACAATACAGAGCTCTGTGCAGAGGGAGCGATCTGTCAGTTCTCATCCTAGCAAAGCAGAGATGAAAAATGGAGAGATCATTAGAGAAAAGAAGCACATTTTACACACATTACACATGGTTAGGCACACGTTTAACCCCTTGATCACCCTGCCCAGCAAGTGTCATTAGTACAATGACCATGTATAGTATTATCACTGATCACTGTATTAATGCCAGTGGAAGTTAGTCAGTTCTCCCCAGCGTCAGTCAGTGTCAGATTGACCACTGCAGCATCGCAATATAAGTCGCTGATCACCACTATTAGTAGTATAAACAATGAATTAATAAAAAATAAAAAATTCCAGTACATATACCTTGCACACAAACCAATCAATAAACACTTATTGGAATTTTTTGGTTATCAAAAACATGTAGCAGAATACATTTTGGTCACAATTTATAAAGAAATTAGATTTTTGAGATTTTTTCTATTGGATACGATTTATGTCAAAAACTAAAAAATATTGTTTTTTCTTTTGCAAAAAATAAAAAACTCAGTGGTGATCAAATACCACAGAAACCAAAGAAACCTCTATTTGTGTAAAAAAATTATACAAATTTTGTTTGGGTACAGTGTTGCATGACCGCGCAATTACCAGTGCAGAATAGCAAAAAATGGCCTGGTCAGGATTGGGGTAAACTCTTCTGGAACTCAAGTGGTTAATGATCCCACTTAACCGCTTCAGCCCCGGAAGATTTTACCCTGACCAGAGCACTTTTTGCGATTCAGCACTGCGTCGCTTTCACTGACAATTGCGCAATCGTGCGACGTTGCACCCAAACAAAACTGACGTCCTTTTTTCCCCACAAATAGAGCTTTCTTTTGGTGGTATTTGATCACCTCTGCAGTATTTATTTTTTGCGCTATAAACAAAAGAGCGACAACTCTGAAAAAAACGCAATATTTTAGATTTTTTGCTGTAATAAATATCCCTCAAAAATATATAAAAAAACTATTTTTTTCCTCAGTTTAGGCAGATATGTATTCTTCTACATATTTTTGGTAAAAACATTGCAATAGGCATATATTGATTGGTTTGCGCAAAAGTTATAGCGTCTACAAAATAGGGGATAGTTTTATGTCATTTTTATTATTATTATTTTTTTTACTAGTAATGGCAGCGATCTGCAATTTTTATCATGACTGCGACATTATGGCGGACACATCGGACAATTTTGACATATTTTTGGGACCATTGGCATCTATACAGCGATTAGTGCTATAAAAATGCATTGATTACTGTAAAAATGTCACTGCAGGGAAGGGGTTAACACTAGGGGGCGATCAAGGGGTTAACTGTGTTCCCTAGTGTGTGTTCTAACTGAAGGGGGAGGGGACTGTGTAGGGGAGATGACAGATCGCTGTTCATGCTCTGTATGAACAGATGATCTGTCTCTTCTCCCCTCTGAGAACCGGCAACTGTGTGTTTACACACACAAATCCTGGTTCTCCGTGTGTCAGAAGCGATCGCGGGAGCCCAGCGGTGATCGTGACTGACTTGCATCGGCTCCGGGAGCGAGCAGCGTGCACGCCCCTAGTGGCCACAGGGCGAAGCGACGTAGCATAACGTTGTTTCACCCAGCCGTGCCATTCTGCCACCAAGTGGTTATAATAGCAATAACAAATCCCACAGTACTTTTCAGGGTACATATAACTATGAATATGGTGGGGCTCTTTTGGTGTATTTGTGTATATATATATATATATATATATATATATATATATATATATATATATGTGTGTGTTCATTTTCTATTTTTATGTGTGCTCTGAACAAGGCTTATCGTCGAAACGCGTCTGCCACTGTCTGTCTACTCACTGGGACAATAAAGAAGTTTGAGGAGTTGCCAGCTGTTTTTTCTATTGACCATAACTATGAATATATCAGACACAAATATGTTGTTTTAAGAGATTTAAGGAGTAAATTACATTTGCACAACATAAAAGGGCTTCACATCACATATTTGTTTTTAACAGTATTTAATATTTAAAATGTTTTATAGCAATAGCTTAAGCTCAACCCAAAATATTTCCTGAACGAAAAATATGCCTGAAACATCCAACAAGCATTTCAGCCTGACAATGTTTGTCTAATGCAGAATACAAGGATGTAATAGGGGGCCTGGATGGCATGCATGGCCAAAGTTGCTAAGTGCCTGCAGCAGCCAGGATGGCAGTAAAGGGATAAGATGACATGTGTAAGAGCACTACTATTACAGTCAGTGGTGGAGTGCTGATCCCTGAAAAGGTTAACTGGAATGCAATCCTCTTACTGCATTGAAAATGTGCATGTGTGGGGGCGGGGACAAGTGACAGCAGATTGTTTATCTGCCTCAACAAATCACAATGACAGATGTAATCTTTCTACAGCGCTACTCAGCCCATTGTGCTGCCATTTGGCCTAAATTTCTTTCTAGTCAACACTTCCGAGGACAAAAAGGGGGATTTCGATACAGCAATGCCACTATAATAAAGGATTACATTTACTTACATCGATTAGTTACAGTAGATCTTCAGAGTACTGCTAGATATTATGTGATGGGCTTCAGTAGATTTAGTCGGATGACACTTACATAAATAAATTCAGTATCACATCAAACTGCTCCATTTAAAACTAGATATCCAAGTTTGAACCTTAATTAGTAACTTACAGCAGAATGTATCAAATCCAGTTCCTAACACTGTCAACATATTATAAAAAGTTGTCTAGAATTTTAACGTAAAATGAATCATTTGCTGCAGTACAAAAATATTTCGTATTTTTGCATAGCTTAAAGCATTTCCTGCCTGAACATACATGGATATATAAAAAGAAACAAAAAAAAACATGTAAAACTAAAGGCATAAAATAATTAATTATATTATAAAGCTCGCAATGAGGTTAATTTACTAAACGCAAATAGGATGGTTCAGTGTGCAAGGGAATTTTCCCTTAGCTAAAGCAACCCATACACAAAGCAAATATCTTTTCTGCCACCACACTGTTGTCAGGGGAATCCCTCCTGGCAAACATTGTATTCTCCTGGCGGGGGCTCCCCCCCCCCCCCCCCCGACGGAAGAAGACAGCGATTATTGCTAGCGGCTATACTAGTCTCTCTAGCTATAATAGAATGCAAAATCTGGCAGGCTGGTTGTACCCAAGTTGACCAATCAATCAACCTGGGTACATTCAGCCAGCCCATACATAGTTAGAATCTGAGCCTGTTCCTGCTGAACCGGCCTAGATTCTAACCGTCTATTGTCGGCCTTAGTAAAACCTTTCTCAACTTGTTAACCCTTGAATTTATTATTAGGTCCAAGGGGAACCCCCGCTATGATCACATCATTGGGAGGCAGTGGGAAAAATGTACCTTACATTAGTGGTCAGTAGGAAAAATGCCACCCTTACAGTGGTGCTCAGAATGCCACTCTTACAGACAGCTAAAAAGATCATTGATGTCACGCTGCTGGCTTTTCCAAGTGGTGTTGTCCCCAGAACTTTGCAGCTACCATCAAATAGGGAGAGGGGGGGTTAACCCACAGCTCAAGGAACCCCAAGCAACCTCTGAAGGAACCCTAGAGTTCCACTTAACTAAGGCTTACTTGTAGGTACAATGAATATCTCCTTAACGTGCACTGTTTAGGACAGGGATATGCAATTAGCGGACCTCCAGCTGTTGCAGAACTACAAGTCCCATGAGGCATAGCAAGACTCTGACAGCCACAACCATGACACCCAAAGGCATGATGGGACTTGTAGTTTTGCAACAGCTGGAGGTCGGCTAATTGCATATCCCTGGTTTAGGAGATATTCACCCTGCATGCAGCCAGTGACATCACTGGTGTATGCGCTCTGAAGGTCCGGCATAATTTCCCGGACCTTCAGAGCTTCATGCCGGATACGAGGGCTCCCTTGCGCATGCATGGGAGTGACGTCATCACGGCTCCGGCAAATCCCTCGCGAGCTTGCAAACCCGGAAGAAAGACAGGGGGAACATGACAGCCCTCTCAGCTGTGACTTTACAGCACAGGAGGGCTTCATTCCAAGGTGAGTATTTCATAATGTGCTAGTATGCGATGCATACTAGCACATTATGCCATTGCCTTTCAGGTTTTTTTTATTTATTTTTTTAATATCTGCGTTTTACAACTGCTTTAAACTTGGTTGAGAATAGCTGGTTTAGTGAATGAGGTGATGCTGAATTCCATCATCCAATCATGTGCAAACAATTTTTTTTTTTCCTTGCACGTGATTGGGTATGCTTTGAAAAAGGAATTTTCACATTTGCAAACTAAGAAAAAATGTCTCTGCAAAGTGAACAGGCTATTTGCCTTAAAGTAAATGAACCCTATTAAATATAATATAAAATATAATATAATATATTATCATATCATATCATTGTCGAATGCTGTATTAAACTACATATGACCTTGACAAATAACATCATATTTAAAAATGTAAATATAGGACGGTAATTCTATTACTGAAAAGTTCTAGATATTAATAGATATTTTTAAGTGTAAGATACACATTACAAAAGGTAATAAAGTAACAAAAATATCCAAAGAAATCTTTGGTATAGTAATATAAAAAAAAAAAATGATGTGCTGAACATTTGCAGCCAGCAATGATAATAAAGGTTGTCGTAAGTGGGTGTAACAGTCAGTACATCGCTGGGCACCCATGCCACTGCACTGGATGTACAGCTATGCAGACTTGCAGCATCTCGACCTTGCGAAAGTGCTGCTGTTCCTCCACCATGCACTCCCTCCCTCCATTCCTAGTAGTTTCTATTTGTGCAGCCTTGCAATATGCTCCCCCAGCCCCTACTGCATTGTATGTAACCCTTGAGCTCCTAGACAGCTCTTCACACACTCCCTCCCCTAAAACATGACTCCACATTGACACCAGCTGTCGACTGTAACCATGATCATCAATGCATTTATTAGCTTGTGCTCTGTCTTTGTTGTCAACTTATAAAAATGCACACAATACATGTGAATGAATGCAATCATCCATACTGACTACAATGAATCATTTAAACAGAGAGGGCCTTTCAAAGCACTACACAGTAGTAGCATCCTGTATTGCCTTTAGTGCAGGCTTCTGTGTTAATCCAATGCATCTCTTCTGCAGATCACTGATACAGCTATATAAACACAGACGTTTTGGGCATCTCTTACCTTTTCCTGAGCCCGGCTAAGCCTTTTCTGGACATTCTTCGCAAAGACGCCTGTTTTCATATCAGCCATGGCTGCTGGTCCAGGGAGCCAAGTGAGAGGAATCAGATGGAGCCTGGAGGCTGAGAGAGAGAGAGAATGAGAAGGGAGGGGATGGGAAGAGGAGGAGTTCCAGCACCAGGAGAGAAAAAGACACTGATGGGGGATAATATAATGAGAGCAACAAGACAATTAAGAGGAAGTGAGAGGAAGCGACAATGCAGGACATCATGGATTATAAGGTTTCCTGGATTAAAATGATGGGACATTATGACTTTAGCTGCATCTATAGGGACACCCGGCTAGAATGTTTCTATAACAAAAAAATTATATATATATATATATATATATATATATATATATATATATATATATAGCCTTATATACTACTGTACAGGTAAGGAATGGTCTACCTGTAAAGGGTCATCTAGGTACATTAGTATGTATTGAATGGGGATGTGCTGCTGTCCATGGTGCTGAACTTGCTCACTGAGAGTGTGTATGTGCCTTGGAGTTAACACCCCGATCAGTATTCAGGAGGAAGAGTCCTATTTGGTAGGCTGCCTCCAGATTCCTAATGAGATTTACTAATGTAACTGAAAATGAAATCACTGGTATAGATCCACCACTCTGCAATGTGGACTACTGGGATTTAACACATTGAGAGTGTTTTTTTTATTTTATTTTTTAAAGCATGGTGTATGAATAGGCATCGTCTTACTAGAGAGCATTTATAATGGTTTGTGTGGATACTAATGGGAGAGGTAAAGAGCGACTCCAGGCAACAGGTAAAAACCACTGAACATTTACTGCTATCCAGGGAAATTGTAATCAGGGCACAGCTGCTAACGCTTCTGTGGATTTTATATTTTGGTGGCTCAGTGTGTATCATGAGCCATCACTTAGAAGAGCTTACATGCTTTAAACAAAGTCCTGAAGCCACACACTACTTCCAAAAGAGAAAATCAACTTTTTTGTTCAGAAGGTGCACAGGGACACACAATTCTGACATGTTTCACACCACTACTGGGGCTTAAATTGACTCTAAACTCTGGTATAAAAAAAATAAATGAAAAAAATTCATATATATACAGTATCTCACAAAAGTGAGTACACCCCTCAGATTTTTGTAAATATTTTATTATATCTTTTCATGTGACAACACTGAAGAAATGGCTGTGTGTTGAGTTATTTTGAGGGGACATGAAATTTACACTGTTATACAAGCTGGACACTCACTACTTTACATTGTAGCAAAGTGTCATTTCGTCAGTGTTGCCACATGAAAAGATAGAATAAAATATTTACATAAATGTGAGAGGTTTGCGAAATACTGTATATATACTGTATATACACACACATATATATATATATATATATATATATATATATACAATGGGGCTCATAAGATTCCATACCCTTGCAGAATTTATGATTTCTTGGCCATTTTTCAGAGAATAAATGATAACACAAAAACATTTCTTTCACTCATGGTTAGTGTTTTGCTGAAGCCATTTATTATCAATCAACTGTGTTTACTCTTTTTAAATCATAATCACAACAGAAACTACCCAAAATGACCCTGATCAAAACTTTACATACCCTGGTGATTTTGGCCTGATAACATGCACACAAGTTGACACAAAGGGGTTTGAATATGTATGTATAAAACTGGAAAGGGATAAAAATATATCCAAGGAATTGAGAATGCCGATCAGCAGTGTCACTCTAATCAAGAAGTGAAAAATTAAGGGTTCTTTTTAAACCAAACCAACTATAATTTCAGCCACGACTGCCAGGAAAATTGTTTGGGATGCAAAAAAAACCCCACAAATAACTTCAGGTGAAATACAGAACTCTCTGAAAACATGTGGTGTGGCTGTTTCAAGGTGCACAATAAGGAGGCACTTGAAGAAAGATGGGCTGCATGGTTGAGTCACCAGAAGAAAGCCATTACTACGCAAATGCCACAAAGTATCTCGCTTACAATACGCCAAACAGCACAGAGACAAGCCTCAAACCTTCTGGCACAAAGTCATTTGGAGTGACGAGACCAAAATTTAGCTTTTTGGCCACAACCGTGTTTATGGATTTATGGACATTTGGAGAGCAGTCAACTAGACCTGTAATGAAGGGTACACCATTCCTACTTTGAAACACAGAGGTGGATCGCTGATGTTTTGGGGATGTGTGAGCTACAAAGGCACAGGAAATTTGGTCTAAATTGATGGCAAGATGAATGCAGTATGTTATCAAAAATACTGAGAGAACATTTGCATTCATCAGCCAGGAAGCTGTGCATCGGACGTACTTGGACATTCCAACACGACAATTATCCAAAACACAAGGCCAAGTCGACCTGTCATTGGCTACAGCAGAATAAAGTGAAGGTTCTGGAGTGGCCATCTCAATCTCTTGACCTCAATATCATTGAGCCACTCTGGGGAGATCTCAAATGTGCAATTCATGCAAGACAGCCCAAGAATTTACAGGAACTGGAGACTTTTTGCCAAGAGGAATGGGCAGCTTTACCATCTGAGAAGATAAAGAGCCTCATCCACAAATACCACAAAATACTTCAAGCTGTCATTGATGTTAAAGGGGGCAATACACAGTATTAAGACCTGGGGTATGTAAACTTTTGATCAGGGTCATTTGGGTAGTTTCTGTTGTGATCATGTTTTAAAAAGAGTAAACACAGTTGATTGATAATAAATAGCTTCAGCCAAACACTAACCATGAGTGAAAGAAAATGTTTTTGTGTTATCATTCATATTCTGTGAAAAATGGCCAAGAAATCATAAATTCTGCCAGGGTATGTACACTTATAAAGCACAACTATAAATATGAATATATATATATATATATGTATGTATATACATACAGTTTATATATACACTCACCGGCCACTTTATTAGGTACACCTTGCTAGTACTGGCTTAGACCTCTTTTTGCCTTCAGAACTGCCTTAATTCATTGTGGCATAGATTCTACAAGATATTGGAAACATTCCTCAGAGATTTTGGTCTATATTGACATGCTAGTATCACACAGTTGCTGCAGATTTATCGGCTGCACATCCATGATGTGAATCTCTCGTTCCACCACATCCCAAATGTGCCCTATTGGATTGAGATCTGGTGACTGCGGAGGTCATTGGAGTACAGTGAGCTCATTGCCATGTTCAAGAAACCAGTTTGAGATGATTTGAGATTTGTGACACGGTGCATTATCCTGGTGGAAGTAGCCATCAGAAAATGGGTACATTGTAGTGATAAAGGGATGGACATGGTCAGCAACAATACTCTAATAGGTAGGCTGTGGCATTTAAATGATGTTCAATTGGTACTAGGGGGCCCAAAGTCTGCCAAGAAAATACCCCCTACACCATTACACCACCGCCACCAGCCTGAACCTTTGATACAAGGCAGGGTGGATGTTTTCTTAACTCAAAAAACACATTCTATTGCTCTCAGTCAATTTTTTCTTGCTACTGTGATCCAACTTCCTGTTAGAGGGTGGCTATATTCATTCTCCATGAGCTCACTGTATATAGAAACAAAGCCACTCCCTCTTGTTCGCTCCTGAAACGGACTAGACACTATGGACTACGGGATGTGTAGTGTGCATAGAGCAGTGCACCTGACCTCAGCTATTGTACACCAATCATTTCAAACAAACAAAATTGAGGGGAAAAGGAGGAGTACGAAAGCTCAGGGAGGACATTACAAAGAGTGAGAAAAACACAGTTAGCAACAATTTGAAAAATAGATTAGAGGGCATTTAAGTAGTGGATGCGTACGGGTTAATTTTAGAAAATAAAGATATTGTTTAGTGTCACTTCAAACTGTATGTAAGCTCCAGTAGGGGGTGAAACATGTTAGAGGAGTGGATCCTGGGTTGAGTCCCTGTCTGTGCATGTGCCAAATAATAAAGTTGATTTTACCCCTTTGGAAATGGTGTGAGGCTCCAGGACTTTGTTAAATGGCATTTGTGAGCAACAGACCCCAGAGGGGTGAGTATCTGCGAGCATGGAGTTCATCAGTTGTGAGTAACAGAGCTTAGATCCTGGCGAACCAGCTGTATCACAACAGAGGATGACACTTTCTAACGCAATATGGCTCGGGTTCTAGGATCTGAGCTTTACTGAATGTACAACTTGAGTTTGTGTGGAACTACAAGTCTCAGCGTGCTTGATTGTTTCACAAATCCTGAGAGAGAGAGAAAAAGAGGGGTATACACAGGTTAGACAAAAACACAGATGGCAGGAGGATACTGTCACAAACTGTCACCAGGGGGTTACTGGCACAGACATGTCAGATACACATCAGAGAGATAGGAACAAAGAAACCTCTAGACGTCAGGTTGTAAGTAGGATGTCAGCAACAAAAGTAACATTAAAATGGATTATTCTACTAAAAGAGAAGTGGATGCTTGAGAATGACTTCTAGGAAAGTGTAGGCTCCCCATGAAAAACATATTTTTTTTTGTGATGCACTTTGCTTTTCATGGATGTAAGGCTTACACTGGCCCTCCATGCAAAGAGCTAAATGTACTGTTGTATCTAACAAAGGATTTTTATTTTGGGAAGACATTTTTTTTTTTTCCAAAAAAGTTTTATTTAGAATTAAACACATACAGTCCAAAGATCCACAGTTAAATCATATATAGCAAGTGTATACATTTCCAAATACCATGAAAACAGTGCCTTTTTCCCATCAATATAGTCACCATCACCAAATATCATACATCAATGTTCATGTTCATGTTTCACAGCACCCCCTGCCCATATTCTATGGCAGTTCGACCCACCCACCTTAAACTAATGGTAGTTCGGAATGTGTAGTGTCTTTATCCCATATTGAGTCTCAAAAGTCTATCCATGACTAGGTCCCGGGGTTCCCAACCATGGCTCCCATAGTTTTTCAAATTTTTGAGAGCATCCACTATGCTGGTATATAACTTTTTTCATTCTCAGTGTATTGCCTAGTGCAGTAATCCATTCATTAACCGAAGAGGGTGACTCAGACTTTCAATGTAGCATTATCAATTTGCGAGTGAGGGCTTTTCTGGTATGAGGTTCACACTCCAGCTCATCTAGCAAATTCAGAATGCAGTGTTTAGGTTCCAATAGGACTGACACCTGGAACACTGTGTTTAGAGTGTCAGTCACCCCCTTCCAATATACGCGCAGTTTGGGGCAGCGCCAGAGCATATGTATCAAGTCTCCATGGTCCCTTTTACATCTAGTACACATATGTGTGGGTAGCAGTCCCATGTCATGCAATCTTTGAGGTGTACCTCAAGGTGTACAAATGAGGTGTACAAATACTTGGTTTTGTTCCATATCTTCTGTATTAAGCTATATGTGGGGAAGATTTTTTGAGGTTTTCCAAAAGCTGACTCCTCAAGAGCAGTTGGAATGGATTTTCCACGTACCGTATGGAGCATAATGTTTTCTGAGGCGCTAGGGGTTCTGTCTACTGGGTCTCCCTCCGGGACCATGGTACCTATCAGGTGTTGCATTTGCAATGCCAAATAATACAGCGATAGATTTGGCAACGCAAGGCCACTGTCGTCCTTGGAATGTTGCAGGTGTTCTAACTTTATCCTAGGAGGTCGGTTTTTCCATATCAGCTCCCAAAATATGGTGTTCCCTATCCTAAAGGTCTTTAGTGGGATCACTACTGGGGAGTTGTGTAGCATGTATAGCAGTTTGGGCATAAGAATAATTTTACATAGATTCACCTTGCCCACAACTGTCATACACAAAGCATTCCAAGTTTTGACTCTTGAGCGAATTCTGGCCAATAACGTGGAGATATTTAGTTGGCCATAATCCCTGATCCCCAGATATTTAAAGGAGGTGGCTATAGGGATATCTCCCACTTGCTCTCCATGTTGCAATTGTACGCCATCTATTGGAATTAAGGCTGACTTAGTCCAGTTTATTTTTAGACCTGATAACTCCCCAAAATGGACCACTGTATCCATCGTCTTAATCAGGGATTGCTCTCTATCACCCAGCAGAATCATTGTATCATCAGCATAGAGCATCACCTTCTCCTGTCTATCTTGCTGCTGCGTTTTGGACGACTTGTAGGCGTGCAATCTGGTAATCCTATGTAGAGGGAGTTTGCGTAGTCGAGACGCGAATTGATGATGGTTCCTACTACTACTGTACTACTACCTTCTCCTGTCTATCTCCATAGCAGAAGCCAGTGATATCCTTGTGCTCTCTATTGCCAGGGCAAACAGCAGGGGGGGCAAGGGGTACCCCTGCCGCTGGCCCAGGCCTAATGCAAATGATAGCAACATTCTACCTGCCTCTCTAATAACCGCCTGGGGGCAATGATATAGCAGACACACCCAGGAGATGTACACTTCGCCAAAGCCGAATTGCTTCAGTACCTCCCAGAGATATGGCCACTCCACACTGTCAAATGATTTCATAGCATCTAGTGACAAAAGAGCTCTCTTGCCCATATTATCAGTTTGGCATTGCATGTTAATAAATAGTCTTCTAAGGTTTTGTTGGGCATAAAACCTGCCTGGTCAGGGTGTATGACTGAAGTAATTACCTTATTTAGCCTGAGAGCTAGTACTTTTGCCAGTATTTTTATATCTGACTGTAGTAGCGAAATCAGCCTATATGAGGCCGGGTCCACTGGGTCTTTACCAGGTTTTAAGATTAACACAATATGGGCCTTAGACATAGAAGATGGAAGGACATTTTGTTCCCTTGCAGCATTAAACACCTCTAACAACTTAGGTAATAATATCTCTAAATAGTGTTTGTAGATCTCCATGGGGATGCCATCCCCCCCTGGAGCTTTACAATTAGGAAACTCTGCCACCGCTGCCTGTAACTCCTCCAAAGTTAGTGGAGAGTCTAAATCCTTACTTTGAGAAGTTGAGAGGTTCGGGAAAACAATCTCATCCAGATAACTGGATAGGCAAATCCAAAAAATGTAGCGCTAATACATATACAGAGGTGGGTGTATGTCACAACACTCTAAACCAAAGAATCGGTGGTATAAACCAAAAATGTGAATGGTAATACTGGAAGTAACCCCAGTAAAAATCAAAATAATAATATAAAGTTCATGAAAGTGATAACATCAACTGGTGAGTCCCTCTGACCGGCTCAATATAGAAAAGCTGGAAAAAGGCGGGCTTGACTGATGTCACTGTGAGGCGTATGTACTCTTACCGGAAACGTTGGATGTGGGAACCGTACGGCATCCACATCAGACAGGCTTAGGGATGGAGAGTCTTGCATCTAGGGGAGACCACCGCAGGCTGGAACTCAGACGGCTTCCGAGACGGGACACTGGATCAGTCAGCGACAGCAAGGTATGCTCGGCATCCGGTCATCCGATGGTCACAGGGATGATCCCAAAGACCGAGGAAATGAGATAAAAAAGTGGAGACCACTCCGATGGTGCAGGTCAAACGGACATGGATTTATTCACATATGCATGTGACAAATATAAAAACTGAATAAAATCTCGAGAAAATATAAAAGTAATAATGCGGCAATATGGGGGGTGTGAGACAGCAGGCCCGACGCGTTTCGACTAAAAGTCTTCCACAGGGGCATATCAGGGAGATATGCCCCTGTGGAAGACTTTTAGTCGAAACGCGTCGGGCCTGCTGTCTCACACCCCCCATATTGCCGCATTATTACTTTTATATTTTCTCGAGATTTTATTCAGTTTTTATATTTGTCACATGCATATGTGAATAAATCCATGTCCGTTTGACCTGCACCATCGGAGTGGTCTCCACTTTTTTATCTCATTTCCTCGGTCTTTGGGATCATCCCTGTGACCATCGGATGACCGGATGCCGAGCATACCTTGCTGTCGCTGACTGATCCAGTGTCCCGTCTCGGAAGCCGTCTGAGTTCCAGCCTGCGGTGGTCTCCCCTAGATGCAAGACTCTCCATCCCTAAGCCTGTCTGATGTGGATGCCGTACGGTTCCCACATCCAACGTTTCCGGTAAGAGTACATACGCCTCACAGTGACATCAGTCAAGCCCGCCTTTTTCCAGCTTTTCTATATTGAGCCGGTCAGAGGGACTCACCAGTTGATGTTATCACTTTCATGAACTTTATATTATTATTTTGATTTTTACTGGGGTTACTTCCAGTATTACCATTCACATTTTTGGTTTATACCACCGATTCTTTGGTTTAGAGTGTTGTGACATACACCCACCTCTGTATATGTATTAGCGCTACATTTTTTGGATTTGCTTGTTTCTTGGACTTTGTTTGTTTTGTTTGTTAGCAGCTTTTACATTGTTTAATTTGATTAGCGCGGTGTTTCCCCAAATCTATCCAGATAACTGGATAGTTCCCCACAACTATGCACCGAATCCGGGCGGTATAGCGTTTCATAGAAGTCTGCCAGTGTTTTTAATATTAGATCTGGGGAATGTACAAAAGTCTGTATGGTTCCAATAACTGGAGACTTCTGTTCTGAGTTGGCAATTCTAGCTAAGGGACGGCCTGTTGTCTCTCCCGCTTCAAAAAAATCGGTCTTAGAAAAGAACCTCTTTTTTTCCGCCGACGAGGTCAGCAGGTGCTCGTGTGCTGATTGAGCCGACTGTCTTAGCGGAGTCAGTGCGATCCTGCACGTATTTTACCTCCAGGGGGTGGACCTGTAATTCCAGTGCTTCCCTAAGGGCTTCAGAATGTTTTTTAACCTTGGTAACCTCATTACTAAGTAGTCGTCTAAGATAAGTTTTAAATGCCTCCCATTCAGTGAGTACGGATACTGTGTCAGGCTGGTGGGTAAAAAACTTCCGGATGCTCCCCTCTAGTTTCTCAGGGGAAGCAAATAACTGGAGCCAAAAGGCTTTAAATTTCCAGGGTGCTTTTGGGAGTGTAGATATTTGAGTTACAATAAGGTTTATCACCATATAAGAGTGGTCAGATACGCATTGTGGTTTGTAGGAAATATCTGAAACCGAGGGGAGCATAGCTGAGTTTTCCACTGCTAAATCTATCCCGGATAAGGACCCATGGGTTTTTTCGGTGTCTCCATATGTCTAGCCACCCCACCTCCTGTAGTAATCTAGCCAGAGGAGTTACTCTATGGGGAACATGTGTTCCCGGTACTGGATGTTTGTCCAGTCCTGGGTCCAACCAGCAATTAAAGTCCCCCCACAAGCAGCAGTGGGAGGTTCGGCTTCCCCTCTAAAAATTCCAGGAGAAGTCGAAGCACCCGGGCGTTAAATGGGGGAGGTATGTGGACACACGCCAAAATACATTTCAGAATGCCTATATGACAAAATAGAAACACAAACCTTCCTTCTGAATCTATTCTGGAAGCGTATTCCTGGTAATTCAGGGACCTGTGAACCACCACCCTCACACCCCGGGAAAAGGAGGTCTGAGTGGAGTGGTATGCCCAGCCTATCCATAAATATTTCAGGCAACTTTTGGTTTCGGTTGTCAGATGTGTTTCCTGTAAACATAAGACAGCAGGATAATACTTTTTCAGACATGTAAATATCATTGTGCGTTTAAGGGGGGAGTTCATGCCCCTAACATTCCAGGAGATCAATGATGAACCCGCCATTTTGAGGGAAAAATCAATATCTGGGTGGGGCCTTTAAGCCCCCTTAATCTGGAGTGTCCACAATGGGCAAGGTAGATGGGGTGGTGGTGGACTGCTGTATCATCAGGGTGACAGGTGATCAGAAATAAGTAGTTCCTTGGACTGTAGGATAGTTTACATTGTAAACAACAACAGGGCACAACAGTGCCAACAAACATTAGTGCAGCTGTGATTAGGTATGTCCGGCTTAGAACCCTTACATTGGTAAGTGCCAGTAGAGAACTAACAGGTGAAGTCATCCATAGTAGCTTTGCCAACAGGGCAAATCCTTTTACTGCAACACAGCCTTGAGGTAGGCTAACTGATTGTCTTTGCATTTTAAGTAGAGCAAAGAGTTATATAGGATTGTTGAAAGGGAAGTCACAGTTATTTTCCCAGCATTTATAAAAATGTAGTGTCCCCCGGCAAACAGGTAAAGGAAGAGGAGCCGAATAGGATGAAGGGGTTTCAAAGAGGCAAAAAAGTGAGAACAACCCACGATAGGACTCACGGAGGTCCCGACTGGCACGCGCATGCAATGGCATGGCGGCAAATTTAAAAGGAACGTACCTGTACACCCATTTGCCTATCCGTGCCATTCTGCCGACATACATCTGTGTGCGCCCGTCGGGAACTGGTTGATTAACATTTTTTTGGGTTAATTCTCCTTTAAGGGCAGTGTGGCAAGGGGCGTGCCCTATGCCTACATACATTTGTTAGTAGGTGTCCCTCATTCCTATCTCAAAATGTTGGGAGGTATGGGGATGTCAAGAGGAAGGAAGTTGCACAGATGAACCAGGAAGTTGCATTACTAAATCAAATAAAGAGTTAAAAAACACATGAGGCAAAATCCTGACTGGCCTAATAATTTGGGCCAATCAGTTGAGGAGCACTGTCTCACCTGAGCGTAAGGTGGGGACCCCAATATAGAACCTGACAGTGTACCAAAACAAAACAAGGGGAAAGAGCCCAAGTGGTTTCACAAGAAAAGGGGGGCAGCCACTGGATTTCTCCTTTAAACAACTTTATTGAAAATTTATAATTATGAAAAAGCATGTGAATAAAGGCACACACATTAGGTGAATTGCACAACAGTACTAGGTAAAAAAAAAAGTGACAACGTTATCTTTAAAAACACATGCCTGGGACCTCAGAGATACTCACATACACATTCACTCGTATGGCAGAAGGTTCAACAGCAAAATAAAGAATTTGTCAAGGTCAGAATGAATCCTAGGTAATGTAACTCCTGGGATGACAGCTATTTAACATCCATTCACTTTACAGGTGACTTCTAGACACTCATTGCAAGGATTATAACAAACTTTGTTGCAGATTCCAAAATGTTGTTATTCTGAAGAAATCCATGTGTTTTTCTCTGTGTCCATGTGGGGAAGTGAAACTAATGGGAGTGGTTTCATAATTATCAGTCAGCTGTGCACCTTCAGGGCACTAATGAGGAAAATTGCTAGGCCTGCATCCCTTTGGACGTAATTTCCTATTGAAAGTATCTCACCAAAAATGACATTTTTGTTCCAGGGGATGCCGGAAATCTGACTTGTATCTTAGTGCAGACTTCTGACAAAATCAGTGAGCCAATCACACAAGCAGGAAATGATGTTTCTGGATGGCGTTCTGTACACATTCTGTGTATGGAACACCTCCAGCCATATTGCATTGCATTTTCAGAAAATTACAGTGGCTGCAGATTGAAAAAGAAAGGTAATTTTTAATAACATTCAATTACAATATAAACTGGTATGAAAATCGTTCGCCCTCCTACCTGCCTTGCTGTTTTAAGTGAAGTGAAGTGAAAGAGAAAGGAGACAGCGTGGAGGGTGAGACATATTGGTATTAACGCCGGGTCCGCCGAGACCATAATATATCGGGTCACCACTGCTGGGTCCTTGTTTCCTGTTGAAAAGATTATGCTGAAGTGCCTTATTTTTATATGAAGGATGTGAGTACAATGGTTGAGGAATTGTGTGTGCTGTTGAAATAAATGGTTTACTCTACTTCACTATTGGAAGCATCTCTTTTTTCCTTGTATGTGGAGTGTAACTATCTAACAGTCTGTCTGGATCCATCTGTGACTCATGTGGAGCTATTAAGCGAGTTGGCCGAGCATGAGAGTGCAAGGCATATACTGCTGGTGAGTGCGTTTCCTTAGGGTGCGGTAGCACTGAACACAGGTGGTGTGGTGGAAGATATTTTTTCAAGTCACTTCAAGAACTTTGTTTAAAGACACTTCAAAACTTTATTTGCTTCAGGATTTTTTATTTACTTTTCTGTCACTTTTTGAAACATTATCACTACAAGTAACAGTTTATGGACTTTTGTTTGGATTTGTTTTCCTTATTTGGACACCTGCAAGAAATATATAATCACACTTCACTTTAATTTTTCACTTTATGTATATAGGTGATTAATTGTGTTGTTGTTTTTTTACCACTGTTTATACAGGGTGATTATTTTTCAGTATTGTTTACACAGGTTAAATATTTAGTTTATTCACAGACACTGTGATTATTAGCGCTGCTGTTTTATTCATTTAAAATCACTTTACATTCAATTACAATATGACTTGTATATGCTTATAGTATTTTTTCTTTATTTTCTATTTTTTTTCCCCACGAAAGTGGAGTTTCCCTTCAAGGTTAGATAATCTAATCAGAGACTATGTAGATAATAGTAGTCTACTTAAACCGTACACGTTTTATGGTTCTACATTCCCAGATGAATGTCCGTCTCTAAAAAGGTAATTTCAACGGCTTCCAGTGCTCATGGTCAATCAGTTGTAACTGTTCATTATAGCAAAGGAATGTATCCACTCAGCTTCAAGGGCCAAGCACATTATAGATAAGGCAAATTAACCTGACCAGGTATGTAACAGTTCTCAGCAGGCCTAAATATGTTTCTCACCCACATGTAGAGCAAAATACCATTGCATATGTAGGCACAGCTGTCCCTTTTACCCATGTGCCAACAGATATTCACTTAAATCCTGTGTGATGCGATAGACTTAAATCAAGTCTGTGAAGTTTCACATTACCTCCCGTGGGTACATGATGTCAATCTCAGTTAGGCGCAGAGTATAACAATTTATATTTAACATATATAACATATTTCATCCAGTGGTGGTGTGTCCATTAAGGGCACATGGGCACCGCCCCTTCTGTCACTCCACCCCCCTCTGTGTAGAATGGATAGATGCATTGCATGAATCTATCCATGGCTGCCGGACGCTTGAATTATAGCGGCGGGGTGTTTTTTTGAAGCACCTGATAAGAGCCATAGGCTCTAATAGGCTTCAAAAAAGGTGGACAGTGAGTGCAGAGCATAACGCTTGCAGTCCATCCAGGTGTGTTAGCAAAGCAAATTAATATTTGCCTTTTTTAACACTGAACTGCCTTTCAGCCAATCAAGAGGCGTGGATCCAATACTCGTAACCTGATTGGCTGAAGGCCCAGGCACCCTGATTGGACGCCTAATGGAACGGAAGAAGACACACACTGGTGGACAGAGAACCATGGAGGACACAGGAGCTCGCCGTCATAGCTGCCTGACCCGCCACATAGATGGGGTAAGTGTGTGCCGGTCAGACGGCGAGCGGGGGGGTCGCAGAGGCTACATATTTTGGGCACAGACTGCATATGATGGGCACAGAGGCTACATATGATGGGCACAGAAGCTGCATATTATGGGCACAGAGGTGGCATATGGTGGGCCCAGAGGCTGCATATGATGGGCACAGGCGCTGTATTTGATGGGCACAGTGGCTGCATTTTATGGGGCACAGTGGCTGCATTTTATGGCACAGTGAGGCTGCAATTGATGGGTTTTTTTTTACAGTATTTTTCAGAATTTTTTAGTTTGTTTACACCCCCCCAAAAAAATTTGAGCACCAGTCACCACTGTATTTATCCCATCAGGGGAGACCCACGATTACTGGTGCTGCTTGGCGAGGGTGGATGTGCTGTACCAGGTCCTGCTCGGTTCTATGCTGTACAGCTGGAGGCCGCCATTCGATCCTGCTGAGTGAGGCTCACTGGATTGCCATTTAGACACTTACCGTATATACTTGAGTATAAGCCAAGTTTTTCAGCACTTTTTTTTGTGCTGAAAATGTCCCCCTCGGCTTATACTCGAGTAAAGCACTTTTCTGCAGCAGAGAATGACATTTTCCGACCCGACTTTGGGGCCCCGTATCCTGGGGCCACTTGGTGCTAGGAACCCCAAATTTGGTGTGCAAAGCCAGTGGAATTAGCAATATATCCAAATTGGGGTTCCTAGCACCAAGTGACCCTGAGATACAGGGCCCCAAAGTCGGTCAACTGTGTCCATCTGCAGCAATGTAATTTCACCCAAATTTTGGCTGCCGCTAGGGGGCATCTAGGAACCCTTAACTACCAAGTTTGAAGTTCGGGGGACCTATGGCTGCAAATGGGCACAGTGAGGCATGCAAATGGGCTGCAAATGGGCATTGTTGACCCTCTTTTCCACTTACAGTAGCTGTGCATTTCCCACCCTAGGCTTATACTCGAGTCAATACGTTTTCCCATTTTTTTGTGGTAAAATTAGGTGCCTCGGCTTATATTCGGGTCGGCATATACTCGAGTATATACGGTACTTCCGGTCAGCTGGGCAGTGCTGTGTGGCCAGATGTTAGTAATACCATGGCAAGGTCGCGATCATAGGCGTGCAGAGGTGTTGGGACTGATGTGTTTTGCCCACAGGTCACGTGGATTTTATCAGGGTACATTCATCACCCTGATTCTTTTTTGATCCGTTTTACAATGTGATTTGTGCTGGTTGTTAGAAGCTGGCAACCTAACAACCAGTGACTCATCCCTGCTATCAGCAGAAGGGATGAGCTATCGGTTGTTAAGGAGCTGGCACCCACTGGCTTCCTAATAATGATCATTAAAGGATTAATCATTAAAAAAAAAATGTGTGGGCTCCCCCAAAATCTATACCTGGCCCTTAGGTCTGATATGGATTTTAAGAGGAACCCCATGCTAAAAAAAAAAATTGGCATGCCCCCCCCCAAATCCATACCAGGCCCTTATACGTGCATAGTACCCCTACTCATTCACCCAAAAAAAATTTAAAGTAAATAAAAACACAGTTTTTGATAAGTCTTTTATTTATAAAAAGTTTTGATAAGTTTTTATTTATAAAAAAAAGAGTAAATATGTCCCCCGATGTACATCCATTGTCAATCACAATGAATGCTGACCGCCGACCAGCACGGAAAAAAAAATTTGTCTGCCAAACACGACCACTCCCATCACTAGACACTTGCTGAATGACAGCGTTGATTCCCCCACCACTAAGTAAGCAAAGGGGATGGGGTCACCGGTGATGTGCTATGTCAACTATGTCACTTGGAGACCTGCCCCATGATAAGGGATGGGGTCTCAGGGGTGGTAAGTGTCATCATAGGATGTGGAGCACATTATATCCTGTCCTCTATTCACCCTTGTCTGCACTCACAACCTTCAATGCAGTTTTTTTTTTTCACTTTTTTCACAGTTTTTTTTCCAGATTATCATGGTCATGTCGATCTGGCCTGCCTTTGGGCTCTCTTTTTGGTTGGGGGACCCCACCTCAGCCCCAGAACAGACAATCTGTCTGGGGCCCCTCCTCCCTTTCTAAAAGTTAGCATTCATTAACCTAAATATTTTGCATATAAAGCTTCAACTTTGCACCTAACTCCTGATGAATTGGTAAAGAGCCATGAAACACGTAGAGTTTTTTAGGGTACCCTGACAGGGTGGGCGTATCATTTAGTTAATTTTATTGGCCTGTATATACTACTTATGTACCTAGATTTTTATCAAGTCCAATGTTATGTATGTGTATGTGCATTCTTGTGTGTGTACACGGCAGCTCTTTTGCATATGGTTTATCACCAGCTAAAATAAATGTTCAAATGCACCTGTATTTGATCAATAAAATATATATTTATACTTTATGCAATATTTGTCTGTAATGACATCCCTCAATCAAAGTCCAACAAACAAAGAGGGATGGAGGTTTGTCATCAGCTATAAACGCATTATGTATCTCCTGAATATGATATGTCCAATGTACCTAATATTTGATCAACAAAATATATATTTATACTTCATGCACTATCTGTCTGCATTGACATCCCTCATTTAAAGTCCCACAATTTTTCTCCTCTGTTTTTACATGTTTAAAAAAGTGCCTGGTACGGATTTTGGGGGGGACCCCACACATTTGTTTAGTTTTTTGTTTTTTTTTCTGCCTGTGGGGCCTGAATGGACTGGCAAGGGACCCTCACATTGTTTTTTTTTTTTTTGCAGGTTCCTTTATTTAAATTGACAGCGGGGATGAGTCAGTATCAGTAGTAAAAACTTGCATTAAAAACGTATCCAAATCCCACCACCTCACACGGAAGCTACACTACAAAATTGCATTGAAAATGGGAAGAGTGCTGCACTAGTGTGAACCTAGGCTAAGGCGTGGTTGACTGTACTGTGATGACTCAATTTGAAGTGTGATTATGTAGTGCGACTTTGGTTGTGTTTTATAAGTGGTTTGCATATTCTGTGAAGCAAAATTGAATTGTAAATCGCACCAAAGTAGCACAGGATCCTTTTTCAAAGTCGCATTGCAGCTGTGCTGCATTGAAGTGAACAGGCACCATAGGAAGCAATGTTATTTCCATTGGCATGTCCCAAGTCACATCTGAAATCGAATACGTGTGAACCAGGCCTAAATGTTTGAACCATTCCTTATGATTATTTATTTATTTATTTGTGACATAAATCTAGGTTTTGACTGTTTGCTAACAGCTTACCTTAGGCACAAAAAAGCTAAACTCTCCCGACTGTGCTAAACTCAGAAAATCAGCTCTCTTTTACATTAATCTGAGTTATATAATCCATTACAGACACATTCAGCAAGTTTTTACATTCGTTTTAGCATGTACTGTATCTGCTTGATACATAATATTATGCTTTCTAAGAAGTGCTAGGGTTGCCACCTGTCCGGGTTTCACCCGGATAGTTCGGGTTTTGAATCCTGTGTCCAGGTTTCAGACTGCCTGAAACCCAGACACGTTATTTAGACTGGCTATGGCTTCCCAGCAGCGTTGCTGGCTGCAGTTGTCTAAGCTGAGAGTGTCTGTTACACTCTCTTTCACACTGCCCAAAGCCAGCACTAACAGTCCGTCCCAGCCCAACACACACACACACAAATGGGAGAGGAGAGAGGGCTTGATCTGCTCCTCTTCCTCTTGGCGTTTCCCCCTATTTGAAGCCCAGCAGCCACAGATACATCTGGATGAGAGGTGCTGACTGCCAAGGGTATGAGTGAGCTCACCATCCATCCTTGTCTGTGACTGAAGTCTCCCCCCTTCCTCCTTCCTCTGAGTGAGTACCCTAAGGTAAATCAGGGTTCTCAGAGAACCCCTTACATCAGAGTTCCCCTTTACACCAGAGGCCGCAGTGTCCCCCCCCCTTACATCAGAGTCCTTTCCGTATAGCAGAGTTCTCAGTGTTCCCCCCTTAAAAATCATAGTTCCCCGAGTATCCCTTATATCAGAGTCCCCAGAGTTCTCCCTTTTATCAGAGTCTGCAGAGTCCCCCCTTACAGTGTAAGTGAACTCTGTGAGTTCAGATGTAAAAGGGGAACTCTGTGGACTCTGATGCAAGTGGTTACTCTTGTGATGAACTCCATATAATTAGAAATATTATTTAATTGCAAAATATATGTATAGTTTATAATATAAAAAAAAATGTTCGGGTTTGACTTTGCAAAGGTGGCACCCCTAAGAAGTGCACAGAGTGGTGGAACATGGAACATAAAAAAATAAAAAATTATGTTTGGCAGGGAGCATAAAAATGCTTAAAGATGCAAAATGTATTTAACCAGAAAGCCTGGGGATGCCCTGCCCCTACATGCAGTGGCACTTATGTACAGTGTATACAAGCTACTACAGCAACACTGATATTTACAAAGAAAAATAATAATTTAATTTGCCAGCACATGACAGTGTCAGCCATATTACCTCTGTTTGTAAATAAACAGCCAGAGATCTCCTTCATTTATACCGGAACCTTATCCTACATAAGGGTCTGGGATCGATGTTAATGGGGGACCTCCAAACAAAACAAACAGCATGGGGGATACCCCCTAAAGATCCATACCAGACCTCTATCCTTGATGAAGGTCTGGTATGAATTTTGAAGGGGACTCCCATACAAAAATCAAGAAAAAAAAGTGTGCATGGTTCATATCAGGTCACCTGCCCTCAACATGGAGGGGTAAATTGTTTACGTGGACAATGGCCTCTTCGCTACAACCATGCTCTGATGGTTTATTGAAATCTTGATTCCTCTGTAACAGTTAGGGGTAAACAAGAAACCAGCCTTCCCATGTGAATGAGTGAGGGGTACATAATACCCTAACTACGGTAATTTACAACAAAAAAAAGAGTAAATAAAAACCCCCACACACACAGTTTATTTTTTTTTAAAGTCCGATGTTGTAAATGCACTGTCAATTACATCATCCAGAAATGAAGATCCTCATCCTCATCAATCACAATGCTTGACGCCAGCTGACCAGCTGAAAGAACAAAGCCCGACAACTGCCGACATAATCTCTTGATGACTGCTTGCCTGCAAACGATAACTTCAGTGATGACGGGTGGGCAAGGTCTCTGGGAAGATTTCATAGGCCAAATATAGTACTGTCCATAGAACTTGGGAGGGGACCCCATGCCATTTTGTTTTACATCAGTACCAGATCCTCATCAAGGATGAGCTATGTATTTTTAATGAGAAACCCTAAACCATTTTTTTTTTTCATTTTAGCATTGAGCTCCCTTTGGAATGTATACCAGAACTGAGGAGCCACGCCATTTTTTTTTTTTTTTGCATGATCGGGGGTTTTCAGGCAGCATATGAAAGGGGTCCAGCTGCTGTTACGGGTCCCTTCCTTAACAACCATTGACAGTGGAAGAATGGGACTGCCATTTAATTTAGAGGGAGGCAACCCAGTGCTACATATGAAGTTTGGCTCCTGCTGACCTTGCTAAAAGTTTAGCTTTCAGACAAACGCCCAAATAAGCAAAATTTGGTCTGGACTTGTTTTTGGACCGAATTGGTATTTCATCCCTATCATCCCTTCTTCAATATATTTCATGGTGTACATATAAATAATCTATTGTAACAATAAAATGTTATCCCCCATCTAAGACATTCTAGTTATGGACATTTAAACATAGTATTTGCAAGAGCATTGACTCTTGCAAGGACAGTAAATAATACGTCAATCATCTTCTACCTCTCTGGTGTTCAGAGGGTTACCCAACACAATCAAGGCTTGTTCAGAGCACTGCTGTGGTATTGTTCATTATCCAGACCCTGAAATGAGATTTGAGGTACCTTTTTTGTCTAAGACATTGAGCAGCTGCTCATTAGAGCAATCATAACTAGTGCACAAAGCTGAGCTTGCTTTGCTAGGGTCATGCAGCCACTGCTTAATGTGTCAACCACCCAAAGGCCTGATACTTATTATGTCAGTCACATCAATACTTAAAGTTCTTTCTTTACCTAGGTCAGATGCTGATCTATTTATTAATGTACCCTCCACACTAAACTGCTTAAAAGAGGGACTCCACTTTCATGGAAAAAAATAATATAGCATATGTTATTGCTACACAAACCATGTTGTAATTTAATGTTATTAAAAATTACCTTTTATTTTTAATTCACTGCGTTGTAATTTTCTATAAAATTCAAAGGAACACCTCCAAAAATGTAACTCCCTGCTCGTGTGATCGGCTCACTGATTTTCCCAGAAGTCTCCACTAAGATACTAAGTCAGATTTTAGGCATTCCCTACAACAGAAATGTAAGTATTCGTTAGAGACTCCCCAAGGGTTTATCACTTTTAAAGGAATGCAGACCCCTTTCTGCAGATGATGCACAAGAAAGCTTGCTGAGGACAAGCAGACTAAGGACATGGATTACTGAAACCATGCCTGTGGTCTGATGAGACCAAGATAAACTTATTTGGTTCAGATGGTGTCAATCGTGTGTGGCGGCAACCAGGTGAGGAGTACAAAGACAAGTGTCTTGCCTACAGTCAAGCATGGTGGTGCGAGTGTCTGGAGCTGCATGAGTGCTGTCTGCACTAGGGAGCTACAGTTCATTGAGGGAAACCATGAATGCCAACATGTACTGTGACATACTGAAGCAGAGCATGATCCCCTCCCTCTGGAGACTGGGCCGCAGGGCAGTATTATAACGACCCCAAACACACCTCCAAGACGACCACTGCCTTGATAAAGAAGCTGAGGGTAAAGGTGATGGACTGCCCAAGCATGTCTCCAGACCTAAACCCTATTGAGCATCTGTGGGGCATCCTTAAAATGGAAGGTGGAGAAGCACAAGGTCTCTAACATCCACCAGCTCCATGATGTCATCATGGAAAAGTGGAAGAGGACTCCAGTAGCAACCTGCGAAGCTCTGGTGAACTCCATGCCCAAGAGAGTTAAGGCAGTGCTGGAAAATAATGGTGGCCACACAAAATGTTGACACTTTGGGCCCAATTTGGACATTTTCACTTACGGGTGTACTCACTTTTGTTGCTGGTGGTTTAGACATTAATGCTGTGTGTTGAGTTATTTTGAGGGGACAGCAAATTTACACTGTTATACAAGCTGTACACTCACTACTTTACATTGTAGCAAAGTGTAATTTCTTCAGTGTTATCACATGAAAAGATATAATATAATATAAGATATAAAAATATTTACAAAAATGTGAGGGGTGTACTCACTTTTGTGAGATACTGTAGCAAGTGAAAAAAATAATATAGCATATATTATTGCTACATAAACCATGTTGTAATTTAATGTTATTAAAAATTATCTTTCATTTTGAATTTACAGCGTTGTAATTTTTTATAAAATTCAAATCAACACCTCCAAAAATGTAATTCCCTGCTCACTGATTTTCCCAGAAGTCTGCACTAAGATACAAAGTCGGATTTTAGGCATTCCCCACAACAGAAATGTAAGTATTGGTTAGAGACTCCCCAAGGGTTTATCACTGCTAAAGAAATGCAGACCTTGCAGCTTTCCTTATTAAAATACAGAAAGAGCATCGGCTGATTAATAATGAACCAGTCACTCCCATTCAGAATGAATGTTCGATCAGCAAACAAAAAGATTTTTTCACAGCAACAAAAGTTAGGAATCTGCTACAAAGTTTGAGGGGCTGTGATAATGTCTGATAGGAAGACACAAGCATTGGGCAGAGTTTGAGCTTTGTGACGTCACATGCTGCTGTCTGGGTCCGATAGCAGTGTCTCTTTTAGGTCTTTCAGTTAATATCTGTATTTTATTTATGTGGATGTTTTTATGATAAACATTTTAATACTACACTATGAGAGCCTCTCTTTGTTATGCATGTCTACTGTGCTACTGATTGGCATATTACCAGTGAGACAAGTAGGCAACCAAGGGATCTCCATGTGAGAGCTGCTTAGGTTTCAGCTGTTGTGTAATTTGAACAGGGAGAGATCCATCCAGAGATGTCCAAGGATTGCTGTGTGAAAGCGGTCTAGGCTTCAGCTGTAGTGTAACCGGAGCAATGGGAGATCCATTCAGCCTCGGAATATTTCATGCACTGTTTACCTCTGCTTTTAGGCCCCTTTCACACTTGGACGTTTTTCAGGAGCTACAGCGCTAAAAATAGCGCCTGTATAGATCCTGAAAAAAGCGGGTCCTTTAACTCCAGTGTGAAAGTCGGAGGGCTTTCACACTGGAGCGGTGCGCTAGCAGGACGGTAAAAAAAGTCCTGCTAGCAGCATCTTTGGAGCAGTGAAGGAGCGGTGTATTCACCGCTCCTATACCGCTCCTACCGCTCCATACCCATTTGCGGGGGTTTTAACCTTTTTTTGGCAGGCTAGCAGGGGTTAAAACAACCCCGCTAGCGGCCGCATACCGCAGCTAAAACAACGGTAAAGCAGCGCTAAATATAGCGCTGCTTTACCGCCGCCGCCCCCACCGCCCCAGTGTGAAACCGGCCTTAAGGTTACATTCTGGGTGTTGGGGTCCATGTCTTGCCACTTGCAAGATTTGCATATTACAGTGTTTGTTTTTTTCTTAGCAAAAGTGGATAAAGCCTACTTTCACACCGGTGCGACTTGTCATGCAATTTGACAGATCCAAATCACATAAGTCACACTCTAATGTTGGCAATAGAGCCATTCAAATCAGTGCAACTCTGACTTTGCAGTGCCACACCGATTGGAAAAAAAAAGGTTCCTGCACTATTTTTTTCAATTTCAGGTGCAATTTGCATAGACATCTGGGCATGAAGTCACAGATATCAGGCAAGTAACACCTAAAATCTCACTGTCTTGAGTTACTTTTTGTTTTTTTATTTAACTTATTTTTTTTATTACGATTTCAGAATAGAAAAACAATACAGTATATTCTATATCAAACACCCAAATAGTATCAAAACAGTATAAATTCACACATCTCTAAATAACTATATGCCAAATCATATGTAGTCAAAGTAAAAAAAAAAAAGTATCAACCTGTCTTGATCCTATAATTCAGCTTATATTTTTACAAACACAAACCTTTAGCTTTAATTCCCTTCCCCTCCCCTTCAAAAAATAAAAAAATAAAAATTATTATACGAAGGGGGAGGGAGGGAAAACCAAATAAAAATTAAAAAAAAGAAAGGAAAAGGGGAGGGTTGGGAGGGAGGGAAGGGAAAAAAGAAAATCCTGCAAAAAATAGATATTTAGTATATCTTAATATATTGTATTCTGCAGTACTTCATTTATAAGTCTGAAATGAATTTGCAGTACAATAAAGTTGTTTTAATTTAAAGCCATGTTGCTCATGTCTTGAGTCTCCTGTTCAACCCCCTATTGCTGCATGTTAATTCTTCTATTAAACGGAGATCATCAACCTTCTGTAGCTATTGAGAAATGGTAGGAATCGATTGCTTACCCCAATAAGATGGAATTAGAGATTTACCAGCATTTAAAAAATGTGGGGTTATAGATGCCCTATCTTGACCTATTGGCTCTTCTGTACAATGAAATAGGAATGCCAATGGTTCAGGTCTAATTACCTCCCCCTGTATCAAAGAAATCTTTTTTTCGCCACTTCCTCCCAAAATGGATGGATTTTAGGGCAAGACCACCATAACTGCCTGTGTGTTGCTCGGCTTCCACATTCCCTCCAACACAAGGGTGAGTTTGAGGTATACTGTACATAGAGTGCGATTTTACTGGTGTATGGTGCCAACGAGTAAGGAGTTTGAAATTTACCTCCTCGAAGTTGCAGACATATAAGTAAGTTGCATAACCTTGTCTTTTTGTTTATCTGTAAATCTAAATTCCAAATCAGACTCCCAGCTACCCATATAGTCTGGGTAGCCCAGACTCTGAAAACTCAATAAGGCTTTATACAATTGAGAAATACAGTACAATGCTGTGGCAGATCTTTATCTTGCATTATCGCTTCAATGATATTTAACTTTTAAAGAGCGAATAGGTTGCGGAAGGCTTCGGATAAACTGGAATAGCTGCATATATCTTCACTGATTCAAAAAGATTGGTTGGGCTTCCCCACATAAAGAACCTAATGGTTCAATCTTTGAATCCTCCATCGCATGATGTAGTAGCAATATAGACTCGTAGAACCATGATTCAAAACCTTTATCTAGGGCTCCTGGCATTAAATATTTACAGTATGTCCCAACAGAGGCATTATTGGGGAGTTATATTCCCAGCAATATAGAGTATGCAAGGAATTCCATAATGTGCCAACATAGATCTAGTCAGTGGGGATGTTGCAGATACCAGCCCCCTCGTTAATCGAGGTATCCAGGGTAAAACCGCAAGATCGATATCTGCCAATTCCATTTTTAGTTCAACCAAATGTTTAGTCTTTTTAGAATATTTCCAATCTGTCATACGTGTCATAATAATTGCTTGATAATATAGTTTAAAATTTGGTAAGACCAGCCCCCCCGTGTTCTTTTAGGGCGATATAAAATATTACATGATATTCTAGCGCACTGTCCCTTCCAGATAAAGTGTGCAATATTAGATTGAAGTGTCGAGAAAAATCCTGCAGGGACTCCTAGAGGTAACATTTGAAAAATGTATAAAACTCGAGGAAGAACATTCATCTTTATTACATTGATCTTCCCTAACCACGAATGGCAAAGGGAAGACCATTTACGTAGATCTAATTTAATACTATTACGCAAGGGGAGATAGTTATGTCGAAACAAACAAGTAAGATTAGATGTAAGATAAATACCTAGATATTTTAACGTAGATGATTGCCAAGTAATGGGAAATAACGGTTTCAAGGTTTCTACCTCACGTATCGGTATTGAGATATTCAATATTTCAGATTTAATCTTATTAACATTAAAATTAGATATAGATTGAAATTCCTGTATTAGTCTCTGCAAATTTGGCAGAGTAATCCTTGGTTGTTGAACATAAAATAACACATGATCAGCATATGCAGATCATTTATGTTCCTTTCCCTTCACTTTAACACCATGTATATTTGGATTCATCCGTACAGTCGAAAGAAAGGATTCTAAATAAATATAAAATAAAACATAGGAATAATGGACAGGGTTCATAGGTAGTTGTCCCAGGCTTCATGTCCAGGGACAAAACCTGTCTGATCCAGTCTTACCCACTGTGGGATCAAAGTGAGTAATCTAGTAACTATAACCTTTGCGTACAACTTTATATCTGCATTAAGTAATGATATTGGGCGGAAGCTTCCACAGCAAGTAAAATTTTTCCCCGGTTTTGGTAATATGGATATATGAGCAGTAAGTGGCTCAACTCGAAAGCCCTCCGATCCCACAATGGAGTTGGCATAAGAAGTCAGGTATGGGACAAGGATCTCTTTACATTTTTTATAATATGAAATGGTATATCCATCTGGTCCTGGGGATTTACCCAACGGTGTTGTTTTCAGAGCTGCATAAAATTATTCCTCTGTAAATTCTGATTCTGACTCGATAGGGAGTTTGGGGAGCTTTGCCTATTGCAGATAATGTAAATTTTTTCTATGTCTTTCCTCTATAGGTTCTGGGGTTAGTTTACCCCTTATATGCGTACAGGTCTGGGTAAAAATCACAAAAAAATCACAAGAAAAAAGCACAATGTGTGGTGCAGTATATACATATTCCCCAGAGTGAGATTTAATCTTAGGAATAAAGGTAGCCAACATTTTGCCTGGTTTGTCTCCGCATTTATACCATCTCTGAGACACGAGCTGGGAGCTTTTTAAAATCCAATTCAAATTTAAGCTCCTGCCGTTTCCACGTAAGGTTTACCAAAGCAGCTCTATGCAAAGAAAGTTTGTGTAACCTTTCCAGGTCAACTACCTGTCGTATTAACTGTTCTTTTTTTTTCCTGTTCAATTATCTTACCCCTCATATATGCCTTATGGGCTTCCCATAAGGTAGATTTAGATATTTCAGGGGACTTATTCTCTGCAAAATAACAGACCAGAGTGGTTGAAAAAGCTGTATAATCTGACAAAAATATTATCTATTCTAGAATAAGAATCATTCGTTTTGGAATAATGAGAATAATCACATTCTTTGGGTTTTAAATCTCTCCAAACATTTACTAATTGGGTTTTATGTAACTTCTTCTTTACATCAGAAAGGTTCCTACAAGAGATATCAGAACACCCACATGATGTATCCAATTAAGGGTTCATGAGCATGTTGATTTTTCCTGCTAGAATGGTAACACCCTGAGCAAAACCTTTCAATTTAGACAATATGCAAATGAGAAAGGTTGATTGTTTAGTATTTGGCCAATATATTTACTAAGGTACACTGCTTACCACCTAAGGTGCCTCTAAGAAATAAAAATCTACCATAGTCATCAGCCATCATTTGATCTATTATAAAGGATGTGCTCCTGTAAAAGCCAATGGCAACACCTTTTCCCTTATTAGTATCTGATAGGTTATAATACCATATTGAAAATTGCATAGAATTTATGCAAGTTGATGTACAGTGAGTTAAATGTGTTTCTTGCAAAAACGCAACAGAACAAGAGATACGTTGTGGTTCTCTTAATATCTGATGTCATTTGCCTAAGTAAAGGTTAGTGGGGTCATTGTATGGCAGGAACACATCCTTTGACGAGTGATCTATATTGCAGAAGAGAGAAAAAAAAAGGGAAAACCAACACAACACATTGTATTCTAACTACGCCACGCAGAAGACTGCAGTTGTAGATCCTATGAGGGTTGGGGATTCGGTCCAACTGACCGCAATCAGGCATCCTGGTCCAATTATACAGCATTTGAGTTACTACCCATTATGTTATCATTTGCAGAATCTGAGCCACCACGCTATATCAAGCATATCAGCAGCCTAAAACATATGCTTCATATACAGTAAGACAGATAGTATCTGACTCAGCATTATGTCAGACAGAAATATCAGAGGGCTAAAGGGTCTACTCAATCTAGGTTAGACAAATGAATAACCACTGCTCATTATCTCAGACTTATCAGAGGCCCTGAGTGCCTACCTGAACTAGGAAAACCAATCAGTTGGGCATGTTTGTTTATGTTAGGTATGGTTTGCTATTAAGTTAGGTATGGTTTCAGGCAAGGGGAAGTTTGATAACAGCAAAGGTTTAGGATAAGCAGATATCATCCACCCTCACTGAGGCCATAGAAGGCATAATATCCACCAGGCCTTGTTATGGTCATAGTGACCTGCATGTATCCTGCGGGCATCTAACAATTCAGGTACTCCAGACCCCTAAAATGATTTTATTCATTTTGAGTAGAAAGGTTCCTAACATGTATATATTCCATGGCACCGTGATATTTAAAACATTTAAATATTATTTAGACTGCAATTTGTACTACAATGTCCATTGCTCCTAAAATGTAAGGGTTTTAGGAGTATTAAACTTTTTGGTTCTGATCCTCTGTATGCAAGACTCAATGTCATCCACTTCTGGGATCTGTAGCCTACATAACCCTGTAAGAAAATGCTACAACACCTTAAAGCGGAACCTAACCCATTATGACAACTTGTGCGCTTCTGGTTCCTCTTACCTCCCTCTTACAGAATTTGGAAAAAGTTGATCTCTTTCTGTATGGTACACTACCTTTTTTTGTACTGCAATCAGCACTTCTTCCTTTCTGGCCTAGGCCAAAAGTATGTAGGTTTACCCACTGTCTCCAGGCATTGCCAAGTCTCACATCCCAGGAGGCTGTGTTTTACTGAGGGTGCATGCATGCTGGAAGATTCGGAAGACATGAGTTAATTCAAGTCTGCGCAACCAAGGGGGATTCCGGCCCATGCAAATAGATTCTTCAGGTCTCTACAATGATTGATATCATAAAACTAGTGGCAACTGTGCACATGCCCCAGGATTGCCCACACATGCACAGACATGCCACAGGTCTCAAGTACCTGGAAGAGCCCTGCAGTACAGCTGCACATGTGCTATATTTTTAAGATTGGTTGTATGACTAAGAAGAGGGGGTTGCTATATTTTTAAGATTGGTTTTGTGAATAAGGGGAGGAGAGTGATGCCAAGTTCTGCTTTAAGCTCTATAATGGCTGGCTGTGGGTCCCAGAGATACAGTAGATTACATCAGTATTTGTGTCTAGTAGAACAGGGTGTTGATCAATCCACTCCCACACCATCTTCCTATCTTCTTTTTTTTGTAAAAAGCCTTCTCTTTAAAGACCAAACCTATTGTTTAATAGGACTTATAGAAATGTTGTACTTTGCTGAGCAATAGTAATAATCTTTCAAAGATAACAATGGCAACATTAAGTTAACATTTTCCCTGTTAGTTTACTATTGTATATTGGAGATCCATTTGCAGCGTGACTCTTTTGTCAGTCTTAAAAAAGACCAAGCATGTATTTGTGCATAAAGCCACTGGGGTGTTAGAGCAGTTTAACAAATTATATGTGCCTTCTGCCATTTTAAATCACCATTATTTCTTTGATTTTTTTTTTTCATTGCTTGTAACAGGTAGATCAGAACTTCAATGGGAAAACCCAGCTGTTAATAATGCAAGAAAATGTCCTCTATGGTGAATGAAGTGATATTACCACACATGATAATGTCACTTGCTACATGTGGCATAAATATGATACTGGATCTGGAATAACATGGCCCAGTATGGTTATACACCACGAGTAACGAGTGGTTATACACCAGGATCCGCCTTCATGTGGTCAATTGAACTTTTCGCAATCATGCTTATTTATATCAACTCTGACTGGGAATAGCAAGGCAATGGGCCATGCAGGCAGTATCTTGAAATTATGTTGTGTATATACATTAATTCTGGTGGTTTCTGGTGATTTATTATGGCATGTAATTGATATCCATATTATTATCATGGTTACTATGTGGGATTCATTTTCCTATTTCCCTTATATATATTATGTGTGCACATCAGTGTTTTATCCCAATACATATCTTCTTACATGTCCACCTAATTACTCAGTTGCTCCTACGTGTTTCATTTAAAGTCCCAACCTCCCTGCCTTTATTTCTTCCGGGGTGCAAATGGCAGTGGAGGAGAGAGCTGGGACGCAGCAAGCAACCAGGAAGTCCAGGCTGCTCGACATGGACCGCACAGGAGAAAGTGACATCACCGGATGGGCGGGACCCAGTTTGTAGAGAAGAAGGGAGGATGGCTGGCTACGTGCTTGGAGTTCACAGCTCCTTCTACTGTCCTCTCCACGATCTGGGTCCCACTCATCCGGTGACATCACTTCCTCCTGTGCCGTCCACGCCAAACAGCCTGGACTTCCTGTTTGCTTCCTGCATCCCATTTCTCTCCTCCACAGCCATCTTCACCCCAGAAGACACACTGGACAGTGGCAGCCTCTGAGGATGATGGTTTCCTTAATACAATGCGTGTATTCTGTCTACATCTTGTAAGTGAAATGTATCTTGTGCAATAAACTGTGTTACTAATACTACACTTAGGTGCGCCTCCCTCTCCCCTCCTTTTCTACCAAAGAATATATTCCTACCTAGATAACCTCTGTAATCTACCAATCACTATGCCCCCCATTTAATGAAGATGGAGCGATACAGACATGCTTGTAGTCTATATCAAGAGAGCAGCCTAGGGTGACAACCATGGCTACCACCAAAGAATGAGTGGATGAGTGAGGTAGTCAATCAGGAATAGGAAGTGTTTTATTTGCAGGATTAAGCTGCAAAATATTACATTTCTTGGTTTTGAATTTAGATACACTTTAAGTAGGTAATGCTAGAACATGTCAGCTTTAAACTATTTTCTGTTTCCCCGTTGCAAATGTTCATTCATTTCCTCTCTAGTACAAGGTTGTCCTTGTCCCCAGAACAGAAAGTGTGTGTGTGTGTGTGGGATCTCTGAAACAGAGCCCCGGATAGCAGTAAAACCTGACAAGCATTGTAAGCTTTCCTCATTCTATCCAAAAAAAAAAAAAGTTCTGGGTAAAGATACACTTTAACTCACTCTTTATTGTGTTAGTTTGAAATATAAAAAAAAACTTAAAAAAGCAGTCCTAGGATGTAGTGGCAACCCAACTTTTCAGCAAATGACCACATTTTGTAACTTACAGCTGGGGAACAATTGATGATCATGATTGGAATTCATATTGATGGTGACTGAAATGATACACAGCATTATGGGTGCATCTGCTAATCATTACATTGTCGCTGGACATAGTAAGTGCTAAAATGTAAGGAAGTAGTATTCTCCCACTGCAAAACTAAACTGGTAAGGAATCATAATCAAACCTAAACTAAGTGGATTTGTTTGCCTGCCAGCTCATTGGCATCTGCTTCCTTCCTGCAAATTAGCTTGGTCCAGGTTTTAGGAAAGCGCTCAACTTAATCGGTACTTAAGGGCTCATTCACACCATAGGTTTTAGACTGCACTGGGCTACCATGCTCATTGGAAACCTAATGCATGCACAAGGCAATCTGGCCTCCAGATCTATCTGACTTTAACTTATCCATTACTATAAATGGTCCAATATGGAGCAGTTTGCAGGGGGGCCTTGACGAAGCAGTGAAACTTCCACATATGTTTGAAAATTTGTGTAACTAAAACCTATGTTTTTCAACGCAAATTGCTAGACAATGTCATTGTGTTTCTTTTGCAGGCTAGCAGGTAAGTTTGCTGGGGAAACTTTTGTTTGTGCAATTTGGACATGCTCTACTTTTTTAGTGCAGCTTGTTGTGAGACAGTATACTACACTGCAGCCCACTGTGGTGAATAAAGATGAATGAAATGTCATTTTGGGACATTTCAATTAAGTTTAAAAAAAAATTGACACAGTGTGATATGTCATTTACAATGCATCGCCGTGGCTTCCTTCACAGCACACGCCAGTCCTAAGCCAGAATCCAAACTGATCCAAAATGTCCAGTGCTTCAGAAGTATGCCATAGACAGCACCATAGATCCTTGCACTTGTCACTTTAGTTTTTCAACTTAAAGCCATAAATCCTGGAAGGGATTGCCTTTTGATCTGTATTCCTGGTGGCCAGTCCGACTCTGCTCAGTTCTTCATACCTGCCCTTATAATTGACTAATGAGGCTGCATATCATAGTAATGGGCCAATAGTAAGGCAATAGAGATGGGATGGAACACTACCAGACAGGAGTTAAGAATAACCGATCAGTTTCCAGGGGTTAAGACACAATATTGGCAATCTGAAAAATCTAATTTTTTTTTTTTATCCCTGGCTACTCAAAGTGTTTAGGATGAAAGGCAGCTATCCTGTGAACATTCAGTTGAGCTAAATAATCCACCAGCATGTCTTTGGAGTGTGGAAGGAAACTGAATACTCAGAGTAAACCTACAAAAGCACAAAACAAGCATGCAGACTCTATGCAGATAGGGTCCATGTCAGGATCAGACCCTAGGGCTGTAAGGCAGAAGATATAACCACTGAGCCACTGTGCTGCCCAAATTGTTTGATTTATTTCTGTTTTAATTTCATACATTACAAATTATTTTTGAAACCACTGCTGATCATATCAGCTTTTTCGGGATAAAATACTGCATATCCTTGTTTGCCTCATGGGTTTTAAATGAATGTGCTATACTTAGAACAAATCACAATTCTAGCTCAATCTTAGCTGATAAAAATAGCTTTAAACTTGGTTTTAACACTGAGACAAATCTTGCTGTATACATGAAGCATGTACAATGAGCGGTAATTGCTAATTAACAGCATTTCAATATGAATTGCTTCATTGAATATGTCACTATTGAGGCTTTTCATGATCAGCATATTCACATACTGTATAGTAATGTTCACTGTATCCATGATAGATCTGAATGTAATGGCAATATATAGCCTATAATTTAATAATAGCAGTGTTTTGTGAATTACATTGTGTCTTAGTAGATTCTAATGATACGATAGATTAATTACTGGATTCCTATTTTGATTTCTTTCTTGTATGAATTATTATTGCCAAAAATAAAACCGCGCTAAACAAATTACAAATAACTAATACATGTAAAGGCTGCTGCTCAAAGTGGAATACACACACTAATACCACATAAATAATAATAAAGAGCTGCGCCAATTAAAATAAAACAAAACAAATGGAGGGGCTGAATACACTTCCAGTGCATTGATGTCCACAATGTTTAGGGATATGAATCCTATTCAACACCTGCATATAATACAATTATTCACAGAAGGTCATATACTCAAATGCATAAAATAAAAGCATATGTCCAAGAATTGTTTTAAAAGTCCTCTGGCAACAACAGTGATGAAGATAGTATTCCAGGCATCCAAACGTGATTCAAATAGTGCACCTCGGTGACTTGCAAGTATAATGGTGAAACACAAGTGCCCGACACCTTCAATCACTAAATGCTTACTAGATGGCAAAGCAAGTAAAACTTTGCTATGAACCAATCGGCATCTGCTATGAGTGTCCTTGGCTTCACTATCTCCCAATCCACAGCATACACCGCTTAAGGTTGTGGGACATTAAACTTCCACTTGCTCAAAAGGATTCTTCGATCACACGATCCTTGCTAGGAGGATGTCTCAGGCACTTTGATCTTCGAGACTGCTGCGACCCAGTGTTGAGCCAAATGAAGAAAAGGACACTAAAGCTGCACCCAGAGAAGCTGGCCGAGAAGAGCCCAAATCAGGGCCAGGAGACCGATCTCTGTAAATGGCCAGAGTGGGTCTATGAAGAGGCCAAGGGTTCCTAGATTACAAGGTGTTATCTCATCAGGAGAGATGTAACAGCATGGCAATCCCTAATCCCTAACACTATAAGGGATTGCCATGCTTTCTCCTGCCTGTAGCAGTTATGTGACATCATCTCAGTCTAGAGAAACTCACTGGACCCTGTGATCGAGAGTTGCTTTTTAATAATAAGGCCTATTGTGGCTAGCACCAAGAGCTTCTTTAGTGGCCTTTCATAATATATAGATTTTTATCTGCAACCGATAGTGGCCAAATTACCTTCATACATTCGTGATTTGGGACACGTGATCAAGGCCATAAAAGCTTACTCATAGGAAGAGGACTACTATTGGGCCTCTCTAGATGTGGGATCATTATAGACATCGATTCCCCATCAGGTAGGCCTGATAGCATTATGTTTCTTCCAGGTTCTGCCTGGAGTATAATTAATTATCCAGGGAAAATTTGATTGCCTCTTGGGGATCAGGAAGGAATTTTTTCCCCTGCTGTAGCAAATTGGATCATGCTTTTCTGGGATTTTTCGCCTTTTTTTGACCAATTCTTCCCACAAATACAAGGGACTGCAATGGGCACCAATTTTGCTCCAGTATAGGCCCAAAATCAGTGGCGGCTGGTGCTCAAAATTTTTGGGGGGGCGCAAACAAACTGAAAAATTCAGAAAAAAAAACCCAGTCAATTGCAGCCTCACTGTGCCATCAAATGCTGCCACTGTGCCCCAAATGCTGCCATTGTTCCCATCGAACGCCGCCACTGTGCCCCAAATGCTGCCACTGTGCCCCAAGTTCTGCCACTGTGCCCCAAGTGCTGCCTGCCAATGTGCCCCAAGTTCTGCCTGCCAATGTGCCCCCCGCCCGCCATCTGCCCGGCACTTACCTTGTCTCTAGTGTGCAGCGGGTGACGGCGGCAAGCAGTGAGCGGTGTCCTCCATTTCATCCCGACCCGATGTCTTCTCCCGCGCCTAGGCGTCCAATCACAGCGCCTGTGATTTCAGCCAATCAGGTGACAGGTAACACAGACCCAGCAACCTGATTGGCTGAAAGGCGGGTCAGTGTTAGGGAAGCTATGTATTCGCTTCTCTAACACAACACTGTGTAAACAGTGAATGCACAGCATTGTGCCCGCTGTGTACACATTTGTAAGCCTATTAGAGCCCGCGGCTCTAATAAGGAAGCCTATTAGAGCCGACAGCACTAATCAGGCACTTCCAAAGTAACCCCGCCGCTGTAATTCAGATGCCTGGTGCCCGACAAGGGGCCGGACACCTGAATAGATAGATTCATGCAATACATGAATCTATTTATTGGTGATAGAGCGGTGCAGGAGAGTGGGGGCGGCGCTCGTGAGCCCTCTATGGACGCACCGCCACTGCCCAAATTACTATGGGCTATCCCTGCACCAAACACATAGCCTTCTACGGAAGGTATATAGATTATATTATTATTATATGGAATGGCCCCCCCAGATGTCTTCTCCTCCTTTGTGTCCCACTGCAACAACAATCTCCTAGGTTTCCAGTTTACATATGTGCTGGATCCCTATAAACTTATTTTCCTTGATCTGGAACTGTCCCATGATGATGGCACTATTATAACTGATAATTATTGCAAACCAACAGCAGGTAATTATTACCTGCATTATTCTAGTTGCCTACCATCCAGCCTGGCGCAACAACATCCCAGGTGGACAGTTCCATAGAATCAGAAGAAATTGTTCTGTACTGTTGATTACATTAAACATGGTAAATTGCTAATTAAAAAATTGGAAAAAAAATGTTATCCAACATCTTTAATTAAGGAAGAAAAAGCTAAGTACCTTTCCATTTCACTCAGGTTGCAGAGTAAGCAAGGCGATAACCCCACGGCAGTTAGGTTCACTACTGGATTTAATCACAAATATAAATCCATCTCCAATATCTTTTACAAACACTGGAATATTTTTCAACTTGATCCAAAATTGGGTCCAGTGTTACCCCCAGCTCTCATGATCACCTAGACGGGCAAGTACATTAAAAAAACATCTTGGCTCCTATCAAACTAACTTCTCAATCCAAACATAGAGAAATGGATATTCACCCCTATTTTGACAATAGAATAGGGATTTTCCAATGTCGTAAAAGGGGTTGTTTGACATGTCAGTTAATTTGTCATTGCCAGTTCAGTATTTTAGATAGCAAGGATAACGAATATTCGATTAGGCAATTTATCACTTGCTCAACTGAATTTGTCATCTACCGTATATACTCGGTATAAGCCGAGTTTTTCAGCACATTTTTTTTGTGCTGAAAGTGCCTCCCTCGGCTTATACTTGAGTCAAGCATTTTTCTGCAGCAGAGAATTACATTTCCGACTCGAATTTGGGGCCCCGTATCTCGGGGCCACTTGGTGCTAGGAACCCCTAAATTTGGTGTGCAAACCAAGTGGAACTAGCACTACAACATATGATAAGATGGGATTCCTAGCTCCAAGTGTCCCCGAGATACAGGGCCCCAAAATCAGTCAATTGTATCCATCTGCAGCAATGTCATTTTGGGACCCTTTAGGTTCAGAGACCCCAAATTTTGGCTGCAGCTAGGGGGCATCTAGGGGCCCTTAACTACCGGGTTTGAAGTGTGGGGGACCTATGACTGCAAATGTGCACAGTGAGGCATGCAAATGGACACAGTGAGGCTGCAAATGGGCATTGTTGACCCTCTTTTCGGCTTACAGTAGCTGTGCATTTTCTCACCCTAGGCTTATACTCGATAAGTTTTCCCATTTTTTTGTGGTAAAGTTAGGTGCCTCGGCTTATATTTGGGTCGGCTTATACTCGAGTATATACGGTATGTTTTATGTTGCCCATGCAATTTGCTTTACGTTGGTCGTACAAATCTTAAGCTATGTAAGTGCATAGGTGAACATTGCCGGTCCATCAAGGATGGCTGTGACAAAATGTCCCTCAAAATTTCCTTCAATACCATAATAAAGATATCAATCTTCTAAAAGTTATGGTAATTAAAAGCATCTGTGATAGGTCATTAACTTCCAATGAAAGACATTCCCTTCCAGGGCCACAATCAGGGGGGTACAGCCGCACAAACACATAGCCTTCTACGGAAGGTATATAGATTATATTATTATTATATGGAATGGCCCCCCCAGATGTCTTCTCCTCCTTTGTGTCCCACTGCAACAACAATCTCCTAGGTTTCCAGTTTACATATGTGCTGGATCCCTATAAACTTATTTTCCTTGATCTGGAACTGTCCCATGATGATGGCACTATTATAACTGATAATTATTGCAAACCAACAGCAGGTAATTATTACCTGCATTATTCTAGTTGCCTACCATCCAGCCTGGCGCAACAACATCCCAGGTGGACAGTTCCATAGAATCAGAAGAAATTGTTCTGTACTGTTGATTACATTAAACATGGTAAATTGCTAATTAAAAAATTTAAAAATAAAATGTTATCCAACATCTTTAATTAAGGAAGAAAAAGCTAAGTACCTTTCCATTTCACTCAAGTTGCAGAGTAAGCAAGGCGATAACCCCACGGCAGTTAGGTTCACTACTGGATTTAATCACAAATATAAATCCATCTCCAATATCTTTTACAAACACTGGAATATTTTTCAACTTGATCCAAAATTGGGTCCAGTGTTACCCCCAGCTCTCATGATCACCTAGACGGGCAAGTACATTAAAAAAACATCTTGGCTCCTATCAAACTAACTTCTCAATCCAAACATAGAGAAATGGATATTCACCCCTATTTTGACAATAGAATAGGGATTTTCCAATGTCGTAAAAGGGGTTGTTTGACATGTCAGTTAATTTGTCATGGCCAGTTCAGTATTTTAGATAGCAAGGATAACGAATATTCGATTAGGCAATTTATCACTTGCTCAACTGAATTTGTCATCTACCGTATATACTCGGTATAAGCCGAGTTTTTCAGCACATTTTTTTTGTGCTGAAAGTGCCTCCCTCGGCTTATACTTGAGTCAAGCATTTTTCTGCAGCAGAGAATTACATTTCCGACTCGAATTTGGGGCCCCGTATCTCGGGGCCACTTGGTGCTAGGAACCCCAAATTTGGTGTGCAAACCAAGTGGAACTAGCACTACAACATATGATAAGATGGGATTCCTAGCTCCAAGTGTCCCCGAGATACAGGGCCCCAAAATCAGTCAATTGTATCCATCTGCAGCAATGTCATTTTGGGACCCTTTAGGTTCAGAGACCCCAAATTTTGGCTGCAGCTAGGGGGCATCTAGGGACCCTTAACTACCGGGTTTGAAGTGTGGGGGACCTATGACTGCAAATGTGCACAGTGAGGCATGCAAATGGACACAGTGAGGCTGCAAATGGGCATTGTTGACCCTCTTTTCGGCTTACAGTAGCTGTGCATTTCTCACCCTAGGCTTATACTCGATAAGTTTTCCCATTTTTTTGTGGTAAAGTTAGGTGCCTCGGCTTATATTTGGGTCGGCTTATACTCGAGTATATACGGTATGTTTTATGTTGCCCATGCAATTTGCTTTACGTTGGTCGTACCAATCTTAAGCTATGTAAGTGCATAGGTGAACATTGCCGGTCCATCAAGGATGGCTGTGACAAAATGTCCCTCAAAATTTCCTTCAATACCATAATAAAGATATCAATCTTCTAAAAGTTATGGTAATTAAAAGCATCTGTGATAGGTCATTAACTTCCAATGAAAGACATTCCCTTCCAGGGCCACAATCAGGGGGGTACAGCCGATACACATGTACTGGGCCCAAGAGTCTGGAGGGGACCAGGGTCTAGTAACCAGGAAGTGTGCAGGATATAGGAGCCGGAGGGGAAATAGTGAAGGAGAGGCCCCGGAGGCTAAGCACAGTAAGATGGCAAGGCTGGGACTGGGGAGACGTTATGAGGGAGGGACTTAACAGCCTTTCAGTTGCTCATTGGCTGAGGAGGCAGCAGGAGGTGGGCTGCTCCACCTCCTGCTACCTCCTTAGCCAATAGTTACACAGGGTGCAGAGTCCATCACTGCAGAGCCTTGTGCTTCCTGTGTTGGTGGGAGGGACAGACTTCCTCTGCAAAAAAGCTGCTGCAGAGATCGAGGTGAGTGAAAAAAAAAAAAGTGTTTCCCTGAAGCTGCTAGAAGACATGTACAGTGCACAGCCTGTGCTCCCCTGTTAAAATCAATCACTGTATTGCCAGCCCTATTGCTGTCCTTTTAGCAGAGTGAAAGTAACTTTACACATGTGTAGCATAGGTGTCAGCTTATGTCACCATGTTAAAAGGACAGCAATATGGGTAGCATTACAGTGACTGTCATTAGTCCAGGTTCACTAAACTAGCCAATGCTCTGAAAAGCAATCCATGCAGATTCTTTTTCAGGCTCCTTTCACATGAGTGGTCCAATCAGGTCCTCCTGTCCGTTTATGAGACAAACCCGATTGGACCCCCCATTTTTTTTTTACGGAATGGCAGATTTAAATGGAAAAGTGTCCGTTTACACCTGCCTACTTCCAATCTGATCTGATCTGGCAAAAAGAAGAGATGGAAGGGCCTCCATTCCCCTCCGTCTGGCTGGATTAGAGGGCAGTTGGGTGTAAACGGACAGCATGAGTGTACCCAGACCTGTCAGTTGCCCATTTAGCTCAGCAAGGGATCCACGGACAGATCCCCAGATCGGGCCTGTGTGAAGATTGCAGCTAGAGTGCATATAAGGCCAGCCATAGACGGTTTGAATCTTGGTCTGTTTAGCAGAAACTGGCCAAGATTCAAACTATGTATGGGCAGGCTGAATGTACCCAAGTTGATTGATCGATCAACTTGAGTACAACCAGCCTGTCATATTTTACATACAATTATCACTAGCAGTGCTTGTAGCCACTAACAATAATCACTGTGATCTCCTGGCAGGGGCGGTTTTCCCGCCCCCTCACCAAGAGAGTACAATGGCTCAGCAGCAGGGATTCCCCCATCAACACTGTCTGTGTTGATGGGGCAATCAAGTAAATCTTTTTTCTGCAACCTGTGGGACAAAGATGGTGGGAAAAAAATAATGGTGTTTTTCATAATTTGGCCAAAATGGGGAAAAAAGTGCTTGCTTTATATATATTTTAGTTTTATGCATAACTATAATATCTAACAGGGTTATGTCATTGCAGGAGATTTCCCCTCACTTTATGTCTTGGTGTCACCAGGAAAGGGAGTGAGGGAATCTCCCTGTATATCTCACGGATATAGACAGCAATTGTTTATATATATATATATATATATATATATATATATATATATATATATATATATATATACTGTATATTATAATATAACCATTATAAGGCAACAATTGCAAGCTATTTCCCCACAGTGAAATTCTCCCACTTCCTGTTCTGGTGACACTTAGACAGGAAGTGAGGGGAAATCTCATGCAATGATATAACCCTATAAGATGTTCTAGTTATGTATAAAAAGTATATATAAAGCAAGCACTTTTTTTTCCATTTTGTCAAAATTATGGAAGATTTAAAACCACATTCTTTTTTTTACCATCTGTGTCCCACTGTGAGTTCCCATAGACACAACTGGTAGTGAGAGAGGAATGCCCTTGGGGGCTGTTGCCACCAGAACCAGAGTCCCAGGATAGAGGAGATGGTACTGGAGAAGCAGGACATGGGATGGAGGACATGGGACTGGAGGAGGATAAAGACATGGGACTGGAGGAGGAGAAGGAGATGGAGGAGATGGGTCTGGAGGAGGATGTGGGATGGAGGAGATGGGACTGGAGGAGGATGGAGGAGATAGGACTGGAGAAGGAGGAGGAGATGGGACTGAAGGAGGAGGACATGGGATGGAGGAGATGGGACTGGAGGAGGAGAAGGAGATGGGATTGGAGGAGGGGGAGGGCATGGTATGGAGGAGATGGGACTGGAGGAGGAGTTGGGACTGGAGGAGGAGGTAGGATGGAGGAGATGGGACTGGAGGAGAATAAGAACATGGGATGGAGGAGATGGAACTGGAGAAGGATGACATAGGATGGAGGAGATGGGACTGGAGGAGGAGGAGAAATACACAGGATCGGGGAGATGAGACTGAAAGAGGAGGGCATTGGGATGGGACTCGGTGGGCCTGCCAGTGGGCGGGCACTGGGGAATGTTGATGGTCAGGTCCGGGGATCGGGGGGGCCAAGATTTAAAACTATGTAAGGGGCCCCAAAATTTCTGATCCCTTCTTTGCAGGAGGAGGATCCTTCTGGATCTGTAAACTTGACACCATGGCCCCTAATGGCCTCAATGAGGATTTAGAAATCCATAACGTTGTACAACATCATATGTCTTGTCATTCAGGACAATTTATATACATCTATATGGTAACTGAGGATATCTATAGGCAATTTCAAAAATGTATTAATTTATCTCGTAAGGGTGTCGCATGATTCTGAGTCCTTTTCTACATACATATAGTATATTATCTCCTTCTCCTACCAATAATTTTTGTATTTTTAAGCATAACGATATTAATGTGTGTTTTTTAATATACAGTTGCCACTTTTTAAGAGAATATATTTTTGCTGTCACGGCATTTCTGGTGTTAAGTTATTGTTTTTTTTGTTATTTTTTATTATTTATCATTCATCTTTGTTTTTTTATTTTTTATTTCTTATGTATGGTTTCAGCTGCGATGCTTAATCATGTATTTTTTAAATGCTTTACTTGACATATTCACAGTATTATGGGGAAAGATGACAAGGGTACCTTTAAGCAATTTTAAGCCCTCTTGACATAATTTAATATTAGCCCCTATAACTTTTCTCCTGTTAGGTTGCCAGGTGACTTTGAAAAAGTGGCAAGACTGCGTAACACGTTGCCATAGCAACTGTTTTGCTTGTGGTTCAAGTCTCCTTCCAGCAAGCATTGTGGCTTCCTCACAGCCTTTTGCAGTTCCTGTGAGGTAATTTCCTGTCTGACTGCGTGTCACTTCCTGTGCTTGTTCACCAGCTTGTTGGAATGTGCTGTACAACCTCTCCACGCAGAACATCATCTCTCCAGCTGATTTCGGCCTCTTTCTTGAAGTCACCTGTTTATCCAATGGTTCTCGTGGTGCCTAAGGCTGGTATGCTATAACTGTCATCTTTACAGTTACACAGTGAGCTCTTTACCACAGCATCATTTATTTTAAAGAGACATTTTATCTGTTCTTATGTGCACACCTTTTATATGAACCCTGTGGATACATGCCTTGTTTCATGAACTATTTACATAGTGTTTTAAAGTAGAATGATGTTTCCATTACTAAATATAACCCTAGTGGTCTCTTCTGTCACACACCCCACTCCCTATCACTCAGCGCTTGTGTACACTGACCCAAGCATGCTCAGCTTAATGTACATTTATGGCCATGATGATGTGACCCCTGTGCAGGGGTGTGACATCCTCATTGCCAAGCCAATCAGGCGGCTGTAGCGTTCAGACCCCTGAGGAAGACCGAGAAAAGATGGAAGCTCTTATGACAGCTGAACATGCTGACAACTCAGGGCTGGAGGAGATCACTTGGCAGGTAAGTCTGCCATAATGTGCTAAGATGCTGTGCATAATACTACCACATTATGGTAATTTTATATGCTTTGAGTGTATTTTGACCATTTCTTATCTTAGCAGCTCTCCACTTCTGGACACCCACCCAAAGCATGTGTTTGTTTTCATCTTCTCCTCTGTTCCCAATGACGCTCAGGAGCTGAATGTGAGGATTGAGCTTTTTATTCCACATTTCATACCTACCCCCAGTGAAGCTGAGATAGCAGGAACAGAAATGAAAATGGATGCATATGTAGCTGTCAGTAAGGAGCAAAGAGATATTATTCATTTATTTTTTTCTCTGAAAGATTCATAGGTTTCATTATGAGGGAAAGTGCTTGATAAAAATAATGCATGTGTAAACCGCTTTCCCATAAATGAGATCGAAGAAATCTCACATTTATTGTAACACTGCTGCAATACCATTTATTAATACTGAAATTAATTATTTTATATTCTCTACTTTATTTGATATGGCCTACTGTAAATCAATGTTGCTTTCATTTGTTTCACAAACAATATCCATCTGCCATTGCCTCGTGTCTGATGTGTTTGTTCTAGAGTTTAGTCATCTTTACAACACAATGTACATAACCCTGAGATGTATAAAGGATCAATAACAATATCTTTATGAACAGTGCATGAGCAGCTGTCATTATTTGGTATGCATTTTCTTTTTGCTGCTAACCGGCACTACACAAATGTTTGTGGTATATTATTTACATTGCTAATGTCTGATCTTTTTTTAGTTTATTGTTGCATGAATCCAAGTAATACAGTACAACTCAAAGACCACAGAGACAGACAAAAAAAACACATTAACTTGTTACAGTGTTGCTAAACCCACAACAGTACAGTAAAATCTGTCTACGTATGCAGTAAAGCATGCTTGTTATACTCACTGTGAAACCTAAGGGGTTAATCCTCTGCATTGTGTAAAAAAGCTGTTTGATCCTGTCTTCTCTGATTCTCCCCTTCTTCCACTGTCACCAATCCATCTCTTGATAATACTTTTTTTTTTTCTTGGGATGGTGCATGTGATCAGCTCAAGGCCAATCAGCACTGTCCAGACAGAGGGTCAGGTGTCATGCAGCCTCATAGGACAGCCAGTGCAGTATGAAAACTCCTCCTACAAGCTTTAGCCAGACACTGATAGAAGTCACAAGACTACTATACAGTATACTGTTAATGGAAAGGGGTATTTAGCAGTTTATATTTACTAAAATAATAGCATTTTCTATGTTTTATATACTGTAGGAGTGCAGATATAGTGAATGTAGGGTCCTGGGTTTAGTAGCCCTAACACTTATAAGAAGGTATAAGTTCCGTAATAATATGCATAGCATCATATATTATACTATATATATATATATATATATATATATAAACAAAAATAGAGCGACAATTTTGAAAAAAATTCAATATTTTTTGCTTTTTGCTATAATAAATATCCCCAAAAAATATATAAAAAAAATATTTTTCCTCAGTTTAGGCCGATACGTATTCTTCTTCATATTTTTGGTAAAAAAAATCGCAATTAGCGATTATTGATTGGTGCGCGCAAAAGTTATAGCGTTTACAAAATAGGGGATAGTTTTATAGCATTTTTATTAATATTTATTTTTTTACTAGTAATGGCAGCGATCAGCGATTTTTATTGTGACTGCGACATTATGGCGGACACATCGGACATTTTTGACACATTTTTGGGACCATTGTCATTTATACAGCAACCAATGCTATTTAAATGCATTGATTCCTGTATAAATGACAGTGGCAGTGAAAGAGTTAACCACTAGGGGGAGGGAAGGGGTTATGGGCTGTGACATTAGTGTTTTTTTATACCATTAGGGGGCGGGGCTAATGTCTGATGTCATTGATCGGCTTTCCTGATGACAGGGAACAGCCGATCAATGACAGGCAGAGTAGGAAGCGCGGGGAGAGGTTTGTTTACACAGACCTCTCCCCGTTCTTCAGCTCTGTGACCCGATCGCGGGACACCAGCGGCGATCGGGTCCACTGGTCCCGCGGCCGTGGTCACGGAGCTCCCGACCGGGTCGCGAGCGCGCCGCCGGCGGCGCGCGCACGACCCACAGCTAGGCTCTTAAAGGGCCACGTACCTGTACTTGGTTCTGTCTAGCCGTGCCATTCTGCCGACGTACATCGGCGTGAGGCGGTCGGGAAGCGGTTAATAATCAAAGAAAAAGCCAATATGAAAAAAAGGGATTAGAGATGAAATCCAGTATCCCAATCAAATCCAGCAAGTGAAGGGTGAAAATGGAAAATAAAGATGCACATAGAAAAAAAACTGCTTCCCCAGGTTCTCCGTGTGAAACACCTCCAAGGAAAAAAAGAGAGTTTACCACAAAGTATTGGCGTCCAAACTAATGGAAAAGACAACAACGCAGTAGGGAAGATCGTTTTGTTGGTCCTGGTAAATCCTGCATCACAGCCTCACACAGGTGCATAAGCTGTACTAATGACACTGGCTGGGAAGGGGGTTAACATCAGGGCGATCAAAGGGTTAACTATGTGCCCAGCATATGTTTTCTCACTGTGTGGGAGGTGTTTTTACTAGGGGAAGACGTTGATCCATGTTTCTGCTTTGCAGGAACACAGGATCAATGCCTTCCCCGCTGACAGAACAGTAATCTGCGTTGTTTACATAGGCAGACTGCTGTTCTGCCTGTGTAACTAACAGTCGGCAGGTGCCGGTGGACATTGGGTCTGCGGAACACGCTGATTGGCTCCCAATGTGCTCCCCCAACCCGGAAGTGCTGGATCATGTACTAGGTACGTGATCCAGTGCAGTAGAGCCGCCTTGTCACCATATATCTAAGTAATACAGGTGGCAATTGGTGGCAACATTCCTGGGAGATGCCCTGACCATGTCTGTGAAATGCTGCATCTGTGCGATGTATATAATGTACTACTGAAAATCTGACTTTTACAAAGAAAAAAGTTTGTTTAGCTACTTGTGCTCCTCAAGGTTTTACTCCATTCATGACCAGAGCATTTTTTGCTATTCAGCACTGCGCTACTTTAACTGGCGATTGCGCAGTCATGCAACACTGTATGTCAAATGTTTCTTTAAGTGGCATATGACCACCACTGGGTTTTTTATTTTTTATTATCCACTTCAGCTCCGGAAGTTTTAAACCCCTTCCTGACCTGAGCAATTTTTGTTATTCGGCACTGCGCTATTTCAACTGGTATTTGCGTGATCATGCAACACTGTACCCAAACACAATTATTATTTTCACACAAATAGAGCTTTCTTTTGGTGGTATTTATTTTTTATTTTTTGCGATATAAACAAAAAAAAAAGACCACAAACTTTAAAAAAAATATATATATTTTCTACTTTCCGTTATAAAAAATATCCAATGCACTCAAATTTAGTCATAAATGTAGAGCAAAATATATGTCTTTCGTTAAAAAAAGAAACAAAAAAGTGTATAATAATTTATTTGTGTGAAAGTTATAGCATTTGCAATCTATGTTATAAAATATGGAATTTGACGCCTATCACATTTCTTGAGGTGCTAAAATGCCAAGACAGTACAAAACCCCCCAAGGAATTTGCTGAGAGGCATGTTGAGTCAAATTCAAATTATATATTGCTCACACACGCCATGGGTATATGTTGAATAACACTCCATATATTGATCCGTACAAACACTATACTAGTAATGGCGGTGATCAGTGACCTATAGCATAAATGCGATAGTGTGTGGGTAATCTAATGCTAACTGACCCAGACATTATCTGATGTTGCTAGTGGCAGTAATACAGTGGTCAGTGAAAAATTATATTTACTGACAGTGTACTAATGGCACTGGCTTGGTGATGAGCGATCAAAGGGTTAATAGGGGGACATCAAAGGGTTAAATGTGCTAATCTAGTGTGTGTGTGTAAAATGTGCTTTTACTCACAGTATGGTGTTCTATCTTCTCTCCATGGACTGAAAAGGGTCCAGGAAGAGAAGAACCTAGAAAGATCACGTGCCTGCATCTACAAATACATTATTTTTTATATTTTCACTACTTAAAAAAAAAAAATACTTTCATCAGAGTAGTTTAATGTTACCATAGTAAAATTGTAATACTCTGAAGGGTTGATATGGGATTTATTTATTTATTTTACACTTTGCTGGTACAATGAAGTCCATTACACCATATACCATTATACCATTATTGATTTGAACTGTCATGAACTTAAGTTCATGACAGTTCAAAATACTAGTGATCTTTGATTGGACATAGCTAATCACATAGTACAGGGTGCTTTGGTTGGCTCAGGCACCATGTGATAGCTGTGGGCCAATCACAGCTCACTAGTGATGGAAGCAATGCTTTTATCAATCACATAGATCAATCACAGTGCCCCCTGTGTCTGTACAGGCAGAATGACTGACGGGTGCGTCGCTTTGCCTGTACATGCTAACCGCAGTAGATGTACTGTGGGCGGTCGGCAAATGCTTGTATAAACGAAAACAGATCCGAAATAAAAAAAAATTAAAATAAAATAAAATTTTCTGTTATAAAACATATCCAATAAAATCTAATTTCTTCATACATTTAGGACAAAGGGGGTTATTTACTAAAGGCAAATCCACTGTGCACTTTCAGGTGCACTGCGAGTGCACTTGGAAGTGCAGTCACTGTAGATATGAGGGGGGACATGCAAGGACAATAAAAAACAGCATTTTTGCTTGCACATGATTGGATGATGGAAATCAGCAGAGCTTCCCCTTATTTCATATCTTCCCCTCAGATCTACAGCGACTGCACTCCCAAGTGCACTTGTAGTGCAAAGTGGATTTGCCTTTAGTAAATCAACCCCAATGTCACCAGTGCACTACAGCAGCATCATATGACTGGTGTGGCGGTGATCAGGTATACTGACTGGTGACAGTATGTAGTATGTATTTTTCTATATCATTTTTTTTTATCCTCCTGTCATCAGAACAGCTAGTGTACTACTCAGGGGGTGATCAGGGATTTTTTTTTTTTAACATTGTTATTGCATATACAGTGATGAGTACTGTATAAGCAATCATTTTAGCTGTCATGAATGGGTTAACCATTCATGAACAGCTTGTTTATGGTTGTGATATGTAATTGGCTTAGCTAATCGCATGGTAAAGGTAGCCAGGTACTATGTGATTGCTTTGGGCCAATCACAGATTACAACAGTAAGCAAGCTGTTTATGAATGGAAAGCCTCACGTTCATGAGGATAAGGACTTGTTACAACAATCGTGGCCCAGTGCTTGTAGTGTTTTGTGGTTGGCTGGCGGGCTGATCAGTATATAAAAGCTTCCTTTAACACTAAGGGGGTCCCAGGTGCTGCACCCCCCCATGTGAATAAGTAGATGTAGTACATGTTACCTTACTAAATCATAGACAAAATGTGTACCATATATGAACATGACCACAAATAGTCAATTACATCATGGGGATCCCCATGACATCATTGAAAATATATGGTCATGTCCATATATGGTGATTGATGTCACTGGGAAACCCCTTCCCGTTGTTTGTATCAGCTGTTATCCACCAGACCTGTGATTCGGTATGTCAAGTGACAGGATCAGATGTGTGTCCGGACATGTTTTTTGTAGTCGACCAAGTACTGAATAGTCATTGTACCCTTTAAAGAAGCAATTGGTGCCCACAAACGTGATTTAACAGAATGACAGTGATGCATATCTGTTCTTCCTTTCTTCATTCTTTGTGTGACTATTTACTTTTTATCTATCTATCTATCTATCTATCTATCTATCTATCTATCTATCTATCTATCTATCTATCTATCTATCTATCTATCTATCTATCTAGCTATCTAGCTATCTATCTATCTCATATTGCCCTTTGCCTCTCTTATTCATAAATTCCTGCTTTTCATCTCTTTTAATGAAATCGCTCTTTTCTCCCTGACATGTACACACATACCCGTTCCACCATTATACAGAACAGAGGAAGTTTTGTTACATCTACTGAGATAAAATTTTCACTTAATCTAATCTTAGCAAATGTGCCCCTTCTCACAGAATCCTACAATAAATGAGACATTCCTGGTTCTTTCTAATTTACAATCTAATTCGATATAGGAATTCCTGCTCATTAGAGATTACAAACCCTGAGAGTGTGGTTCTTCTGTGCCCATTAGTGCTGACATACCTTTGATTCAAGCAAGCAGGTTATTCGTTTAGAGTGCTCTGTGTCTCTACATATCACTTTAGATTCATTGTTAAATAAGGTAGCAACATCTCTCAATCTTTCAACATCTCTCAATCTTTCATTATCTACTAGTGATGAGCGAATCTGCCCAGGTTCCATTTACCAAGAGGTTGGTGAATCTTGCAAACCCAAACCTGAGTCCTATTAACCACTTCAGCCCCGGAAGATTTGGCTGCTCAATGATCAGGCCATTTTTTGCGATACAGCACTGCGTCGCTTTAACTGACAATTGCACGGCCGTGCGATGCTGTACCCAAACAAAATTGACGTCCTTTTTTTACCACAAATAGAGCTTTCTTTTGGTGGTATTTGATCACCTCTGCGGTTTCTATTTTTTGCACTATAAACAAAAGAAGAGCGACAATTTTGAAAAAAACACAATATCTTTTACTTTTTGCTATAATAAATATCCCAATTTTTTTTCCTCAGTTTAGTATTCTTCTACATATTTTTGGTAAAAACAAAACGCAATAAGCGTATATTGATTGGTTTGTGCAAAAGTTAGAGCGTCAAAAAAATAGGGGATAGATTTATGGCATTTTTTATTATTATTATTTTTTTACTAGTAATGGCATCGATCTGCAATTTTTATCGGGACTGCAATATTGCGGCAGAGACATTGGACACTTTTGACAAATTTTTGGGACCATTGACAATTAAACAGCAATCAGTGCTATAAAAATGCACTGATTACTGTATAAATGTCACTGACAGGGAAGGGGTTAACACTAGGGGAAAATCAAGTGGTTAACTGTGTTCCCTAGTGTGTGTTCTAACTGTGGGGGTGATGAGACTGTCTAGGAGGAGAGAGAGATCGGTGTTCATACTTAGTATGGGTTAAGTTCATGACAGTTCAAAATACTAGTGATCTCCCCAGAAAGAACAGCGATGTGTTGTGGGACACACAGTTCCCATAACACACCGCGCCCCATTCACTAGAAGACGGCGCTAGGAGCAGAAGACAGAACAGCTCCGCGGAACAGGAAGAGGCAGATTAGGACGATCTGCCTAGCAACAGCTATTTCTGGTAAGTAAAAAAAAAATACATTTTTTTTTCCTTTTAAATTTTTATTAACATTTTTATCAAGTTTTTTTTTTTTCAGGGTGGCCCTCCACTTTAAAGACTATGCAGGGGGTGAATCTTGTTAAATTCTAGCCATTGTTAGAGCTAAGAGGCACACTATTTTCAAAATGGCATAGGGAGCTAGTTTGGTGGGTATTTGCAAAGTGAATTTACTCACATTCAATAAGCTCAGGGAAAATTTCCTTGCAAAGGCCTACTCGCCTTTAGTAGATTTTCTATAAGAATTAGGAGACCACAGATTACACATTAGTGTGAAATTGGCCAGCAGTTGGACTGAGGCTTTACAACAAGAATGAGAAAACTGTAGAGAATACAGCACTGTAAAATTGTCCAGCAGGATAGGGAAAATAGGACTAACTGGTATATACCCAACTTTTTTTTTAATCTATGGGTATAGTGGGACTTTAAATGCTAAGCTTACTTTTTTCTAAATTCCAGCTTCCCTATATGCCAATATACAATTAATGTACCTCTGTTGTAGAAAAGAAAAAGCATTCCCTATCTTCTAGAGCAGGATTTACCTCAGCCTCCTGTGTCTCCTATAGAAAACTCTCTCATTACTTCCTGCTTTTTGTCCTGGTATTTGGGACAGGAAATAGTTAGCGAACTAAGCAAGTAGTTCAGAAGCTGACCTCAATAATATACACCCTGCACCTGTCCCCCCCTTAAAGCAGAGTTCCGCCCATCCCTTTAAAAATGAATTACAAAATATTGTAGCTGCTGACTTTTAACATTAGGACACTTACCTGTCCTGGAATCCAGCAATGTCGACACCGCAGCCGATGTTTACATCGGCTGGTCGGGTGCTGCCGCCGCCATTGCAGATAAGGGAACCTGGCAGTGTAGCCTTTTCGGCTTCACAGCCGGGTCCCTACTGCGCATGCGCAAAGTGCTCTCTCACTGGCCAGGCAGAAGGGGAGGGAGAACGGGGGCAGAGCTGCTGACGTAATTCGCCGCAGTCCGGTCTCCCGGAAGTGGGGACAGGGTACCTGTAAAAAATAGGTATCTGCTCCCCCCGAAAGGTGCCAAATGTGGCACTTGAAGGGGGGAGGAATCAGATAAGCAGAAGTTCCACTTTTGGGTGGAACTCTGCTTTAAGGAAATTGCTCCCGCCCACCTATGCAGTTACATGCTTTTCCAATGCAGACATTGTCACTGAGCACTGTTCTGTTCACAGTCAGGGTTTCCCTCTACTGATCAATTGTTTTGTATGTTACCTTCATCTTGCATAGATAGTTCATTAGGCAGAGTGTGCAGGAGCTGAGTGATCACATAATAGGCTTTGTGGAGAAGAGCTGTAGTATTGAAAGGGGGAGAAGTGTGTCCCTGGAAGTCTGTAAAGCTCATCATACACTATACAATTTGATTTTACAATCTCCTTTAGATATACCATTAACTATGTAAAGCAATGGCCTACCAATGGATACAGAGTGATTGAATAGATAGGTGTGTCCTCCTATTATATAGTTTTGGAAAATCTAAACGAGATTGTACAATAAAACTGTATAGTGTATGGCCACCTTTATACACCTAAAATTAGCTTTCTGTACCATTAAGGGCACCCCGAAGGGGGAAGCAAGCATGCATTTTGTAGAGTGCAAAAATGCATGACAAATGTGCAGTAAAAAATGTGCAAACCAAACATGTCAAAATGCTCCAGAAACTACTTTGCTGAGTTTGTCGCCCGTGGGGCAGCCCATTGAAATCAATGGGTATGTCACAGGGAAAACTCTGTTTTCATGAGAAGTGTGGTGAGTATAGTCTTTGATAATAGAAGTAACTTGATTAATGCGTACCACCATCCATGTCTAGTATTGTAGAAACAAAGGGTTATAAACCTGTGTATGCAGATGCTGATTCTGAATCAACACAGCTTTTACCCAAGGGGGGGAAAAAATCGGACTATGTCGGTACTTGTAGAAGGTCAAAAACCATATAGGATAGAAGGTAATAGCAAAAAATGTATTTTAATAAAGAAACACATACATAGAAACATGTATAGTATACAAATCCATTTAGTTAAAAATCGACTTAAGACCACTCCTAAACATAAGTAGGATAAGGCAGATAGATGCTGGGCTTGCCCGCAAACTTCACGTTCGTCTAGATGTAGGAGTGTAGTTTTTCGACCGGTTTCGTGGTCTAGCCGCTTCTTCAGGAAAAAATTTCTAAAAATAAATCATATATTTGAATAGACAAAATACAGCCATGGAAATATTGGGGTACAAACAAAGTATACAGAATACAATAAAGTGGACCAGCTCACAGCTGAAGCTGAAAAGGCCTGAAAGTGAAATTGGTGTGTTTACACCCTTTCCCACCCCTGAGCTGGACACGGATTGCAAAAACATTGACATCTGAATGTCTCCCTCCCATGTAGTTGAATAAAGCTGACCATACACAATGCAATCTGATTGTACAATCTCTGTACAATTTCCTTTAGATTTACCAAAAGTATGTAATAGGAGAACCAAAAATTGACCCTAGTATATGAATGGGGACCTTGCATTGTGGGCTCCTTGAGGGTAGGGACCAATGTCAGTGTGCAATGTACAGGGGTAGGGACAATTGTGGACACACACTCAGGTTGAACTGGATGGACAGATGTCTTTATTCAATCTTACTAACTATGAAACCCACCTGAACAATCCATTATATTTGTATTAAATCAGGCAGGCCGTTGCACTACATAGTTGAGGATAGATCTAAAGGAGATTGTACTATGAGATTGTATGGTGTATGGCCACCTTAAAGAAGAAGTAGAAAAGTGGGTGGAAATAAAAAAGAGGTTGTAAATAATAAGGGAAACAGGGAGAGAGAATCCCCTATGGGTTGGACTTTTAAGGCATAAAAACTGTTTAACCCCAGATTGAAAACTAAATAGTATGAATTAGACAAACGTTTATTGCAATAATTTTATAAAAAAGGTTGACATGTGTGACAATATATAAAAACACTTGAAAATGTTCAAACAGTACTTGATTTACAGAGTACAAAGTACGAATGCATGTTGTGAGCGTTATCTCACACCTGACGCGTTTCGGAGATAAGTGGTTTCCTCCTTCTTCAGAGGTGAGAGTATAACAACATTCCTATTGTATATAGAAAATATCATAATGAAGTATTTTGTCAAGAATGTGAACCTTAATACATGTAATAACAATTACAAAATCAAGGAAATTTATATGAAATATGCATACAGTAAAACAGAGACTCACATACCGTGTATAGGAACATTCCAGTATAATTAAAAACAACGGCTGGGAGGAGGAGCTTCTTCGCCTATGTTTTCTTAGGTGGTGTATTTTAACAGGAAGTAGATGTCCATCGATTAAGGGGAATTGAACTTCCCAAGAAAGAGAATGGGGGATACCCAAAATTGCTCTAGTTGTTAGAGTTGTTGCATCTATCGCGGTGAGGCGGTGATAGAGAATGCCTGTAGGGCACACTGGGGTCGGATATAAGTATGAAAGCCCTATTGAAGTAAAACAGTTATGAATATATATAGAGATATATTACATATCAAAGCAGTATAGGATTCCTCTCGGAATATACAAAGTATATTTATGGCCTATGTTTTATACCTGTTGGTGTGTCTTAGTTTGTTCCACCACTAGTCTAAGTGCCCTTCCGCTGTAAAGTTAGTGATTCGGCCGATGGCTCTGGGGAGAGATGGTCAAAGATGTCTAAAGTAGTAAATCATAGTCACCAAAGGTGGCCCTCCCTAAAGATCTAACTATCTGTATCGTAATATAGACAGTATTGACTGAAAAATATGGCTAGAAATTATAGCCTATAGCCTTAATATATAGGGATAGTCATACATTATATTATTTTGTTCTTTATCTTTTTTATTTCTACTAAATCGTCATTTGTTGTACATGAGTCCATAGCAATGGGTATTTGATTATTTTGCTTATAAGCATATGCAGGTACATAGATGAAATTATATAAAAAAATACAATCAGGGAAGGGGGGGCTTTATACTACTTTCTTTGCTGGATAAAGGGAACAAATCCTTGATCAATAGTCCTAGGCTTGCAGATGGTAGAAGCCATAGTATTAGTCATGATGCAGGAGGGGATTGGGGGTGAAGGAAGGGTGCCAAAATAGAGAGGGGAATGGTTCCACTTCAAAAATTGAAATAAAATATATTATGAAAAAATGAGAGTTGTATTACCTATGTGCTGCTGACTCTCCGCTCGCCTCCTCCTCAGACTGGCTATTGCAGATACTGAGTGGGACGAGCGGTGTATTTAAGTGTGTCTCCCCGCCCTGCAATCAGCTGTTGAGAATACAGCTGATTGCTGTGAGGCGGGGAGACGTATAGGGCTTCCTTTACCCGGCCCCCCGAGTGCTGCGCGTGCATCCGGGTCCCGCGCACCAATCAATGGTCACGCAGCGTGACCCGGACACGCCCACAGCTCCCGCCGGCACCGCCGGCACGTCAAGCTTCACAGGCGAACAGCGCATGCTCGCCGAGTGAAGCAATATGGAAACCCGGCGTCGGATGACGACGCCGGGAATTCCTGATTCGCCGTCCCGTCCATCAGAAGATGGGCGGGCGGCTGGGCGTGCCGGGTGGCCTACTGGACATCCCCCTCACACGTCACCGCAATATAGATCCAAAGGGTAAACAGTATTAATGGTTTGAAGCTCCTTCATCCAGACATTTTACAGTATGGCCTGAAACGTAGCTAGAGGAGGAAAGACAAATAGACGAGATGTTATATACGGTGCAGAAACATTCATTATCTAAGAACTTGTATACATTTAAAAGAGAATAGATTGTATGTAGCTACAGAGAATTAGTTTTGAAGTACCATCCAGTCCTTTATTCACTTATTTTGGTTTTAGAAACACTCAATAGTATACATTCAATAGGAGTAATATACATTCAATAAGAGTAATAAGTAACAAGAGAAAAAATAGCTATAGATACGACTTAACGATTTGATATATGGTTGGTATACATTTATTAATGAGGTCTAAGGATCAAAATGGGCCCGCAGATGAAGTGTCTGGGCATGATTAATGCATTTCCCCCGACATATCTTATACAGTCATATTTACAGCATTTGTATATTGTAAGTCACTTGAAAGTGATATAGAACAAATCGTTTGTTGTTTTAAAGAGAGTTGTAATCTCTGTGAGTAGGAAAAATGTTAAAACCGCGCTTAAGGTAAGTACACAGAAAAAAATAATAAAACGAAATAAACAGGCTGCCGCTCGAGGTGGGATACACACACTAAACGTCAATAGGAAAAAAAGGAAGCAGCGCCAGACAACAGCAAAAGACAGGGATAAATTAAAACTCCCCGTAACTAGTCTATAATGTTGAGTCCAAGCCAAACTATAATAATGAGTTCATAGTTCGAGGTTAGCTAGGAGTGAATCAATGATAAGCCAGACCAGTGTCCACATCCAAAATCATTTGAACATCAGCACCGCAGTGAAGGTATGCAATAGGTGATATACAGACCCTCCACCACTCGGTCGGATCCTGTAGCCCGTCCTCCCGAGCGTGGTGACGTCACGTCAACGACATCTTCATTGTCTGGGACGGTCCATCCAATCTGCTGGAGCAATGTTTATCCAGGATGAATAGGAACGAGTTTAACTTAAACTTCACCATGTCATACAACCCTAACAACATCGCGTTTTTGGATGTAGAAGTTTATAAGGGTGAGGAAGGTAAATTACTCACTAAACTATATAGAAAACCAAGAGCTGGAAACGCAATTCTGCACGCGACCAGCTTTCACCCCAAACCCTTATTAAACTCCATACCGTACGGTCAATTTTTAAGAATTAGACGCAATTGCGCTGACGACATCATCTTTAAACAAGAAGCCGACAACTTACGTGACCGCCTCTTGGAAAGGGGTTTTTCACATGCCTCACTGAAGAGGGCGTTCCAACAGGCCTGCATACGTAGCAGAGACCATCTGCTATATTCAAAACAAAACAAAGATGACACCAATCCTCTTAGGATCATATCCAAATTCAGTAATCAGGAACAACAGATTAGAAAAACTGTACAGAAATACTGGTATCTCCTAACTGAGGACCCTACATTAGGTCCATACGTTACGGAAAAACCTTTATTCACATTCAAGAGAGCTACCTCTCTGAGAGATCAGATCACCAGTAGTGAATTCAATGCCAATAAAAAGACCCATTGCAAATACAAGGGTACGTACAGGTGCGGATCCTGTAAGTACTGTAAATTTATGTGGGTAGAGAAAAATCCCAAATTACCAGATGGTCAAATCTTTAAGGCTAGACATTTTGCTAACTGTAAAACGTTAGGAGTCATATATTTACTAAAATGTGATTGTTCCTGTTTTTATATAGGAAAGACTAAACTGGAATTTTGGAAAAGGGCATACAAGCATATTTACAGTATGAAAACTTGTGATCCGGATCTCCCCCTCGGGAGACATACAATTACTGTCCATGCAGGCAAATTTCCAAACATCAAATTTCTCATCCTAGATCGTATCCACCCTAATCCAAGAGGAGGGGATTGGAACAAATCCCTTCTCCAATTGGAAGCACGGTGGATCTTCAAGCTCAGGGCAACCCAAACCCCGGGCCTTAATGAGGCAATCTGGTTTAAACCGTTTTTGGAGGGTTTCTCCTCCGGCGGGATGGAAAAATAATCAATCCTCCCTCCCCCTCATTACGAGATCACAATACGGTCATTGCTCTCTTTCTGTCCCTACCCCCTCCCATTATAGAAAATGTATGAACCTGGGGAGGATAAATTAACTTGAATAACCATCCCCTATTCCTTTCCACCTTTACAACACCTCCTATTCACCGGAATTAAAACAATTTTGCTAAAAATGCGTGTTATATTTCACGCATAAATTACAACTCTTTAAAACAACAAAAGATTTGTTCTATATCACTTTCAAGTGACTTACAATATACAAATGCTGTAAATATGACTGTATAAGATATGTCGGGGGAAATGCATTAATCATGCCCAGACACTTCATCTGCGGGCCCATTTTGATCCTTAGACCTCATTAATAAATGTATACCAACCATATATCAAATCGTTAAGTCGTATCTATAGCTATTTTTTCTCTTGTTACTTATTACTCTTATTGAATGTATATTACTCCTATTGAATGTATACTATTGAGTGTTTCTAAAACCAAAATAAGTGAATAAAGGACTGGATGGTACTTCAAAACTAATTCTCTGTAGCTACATACAATCTATTCTCTTTTAAATGTATACAAGTTCTTAGATAATGAATGTTTCTGCACCGTATATAACATCTCGTCTATTTGTCTTTCCTCCTCTAGCTACGTTTCAGGCCATACTGTAAAATGTCTGGATGAAGGAGCTTCAAACCATTAATACTGTTTACCCTTTGGATCTATATTGCGGTGACGTGTGAGGGGGATGTCCAGTATGCCGCCCGGCACGCCCAGCCGCCCGCCCATCTTCTGATGGACGGGACGGCGAATCAGGAATTCCCGGCGTCGTCATCCGACGCCGGGTTTTCATATTGCTTCACTCGGCGAGCATGCGCTGTTCGCCTGTGAAGCTTGACGTGCCGGCGGTGCCGGCGGGAGCTGTGGGCGTGTCCGGGTCACGCTGCGTGACCATTGATTGGTGCGCGGGACCCGGATGCGCGCGCAGCACTCGGGGGGCCGGGTAAAGGAAGCCCTATACGTCTCCCCGCCTCACAGCAATCAGCTGTATTCTCAACAGCTGATTGCAGGGCGGGGAGACACACTTAAATACACCGCTCGTCCCACTCAGTATCTGCAATAGCCAGTCTGAGGAGGAGGCGAGCGAAGAGTCAGCAGCACATAGGTAATACAACTCTCATTTTTTCATAATATATTTTATTTCAATTTTTGAAGTGGAACCATTCCCCTCTCTATTTTGGCACCCTTCCTTCACCCCCAATCCCCTCCTGCATCATGACCAATACTATGGCTTCTACCATCTGCAAGCCTAGGACTATTGATCAAGGATTTGTTCCCTTTATCCAGCAAAGAAAGTAGTATAAAGCCCCCCCTTCCCTGATTGTATTTTTTTATATAATTTCATCTATGTACCTGCATATGCTTATAAGCAAAATAATCAAATACCCATTGCTATGGACTCATGTACAACAAATGACGATTTAGTAGAAATAAAAAAGATAAAGAACAAAATAATATAATGTATGACTATCCCTATATATTAAGGCTATAGGCTATAATTTCTAGCCATATTTTTCAGTCAATACTGTCTATATTACGATACAGATAGTTAGATCTTTAGGGAGGGCCACCTTTGGTGACTATGATTTACTACTTTAGACATCTTTGACCATCTCTCCCCAGAGCCATCGGCCGAATCACTAACTTTACAGCGGAAGGGCACTTAGACTAGTGGTGGAACAAACTAAGACACACCAACAGGTATAAAACATAGGCCATAAATATACTTTGTATATTCCGAGAGGAATCCTATACTGCTTTGATATGTAATATATCTCTATATATATTCATAACTGTTTTACTTCAATAGGGCTTTCATACTTATATCCGACCCCAGTGTGCCCTACAGGCATTCTCTATCACCGCCTCACCGCGATAGATGCAACAACTCTAACAACTAGAGCAATTTTGGGTATCCCCCATTCTCTTTCTTGGGAAGTTCAATTCCCCTTAATCGATGGACATCTACTTCCTGTTAAAATACACCACCTAAGAAAACATAGGCGAAGAAGCTCCTCCTCCCAGCCGTTGTTTTTAATTATACTGGAATGTTCCTATACACGTTATGTGAGTCTCTGTTTTACTGTATGCATATTTCATATAAATTTCCTTGATTTTGTAATTGTTATTACATGTATTAAGGTTCACATTCTTGACAAAATACTTCATTATGATATTTTCTATATACAATAGGAATGTTGTTATACCTCTGAAGAAGGAGGAAACCACTAATCTCCGAAACGCGTCAGGTGTGAGATAACGCTCACAACATGCATTCGTACTTTGTACTCTGTAAATCAAGTACTGTTTGAACATTTTCAAGTGTTTTTATATATTGTCACACATGTCAACCTTTTTTATATAATTTTTGCAATAAACATTTTTCTAATTCATACTATTTAGTTTTCAATCTGGGGTTAAACCGTTTTTATGCCTTAAAAGTCCAACCCATAGGGGATTCTCTCTCCCTGTTTTTCTTGACTATAGGATGTGGCATATAATATAAAAATTCCCCTTCTTTCTATATATGTGTGGTTTTTGCTAAGCCTACAACTCTCTCTAAATAATAAGGGAGGGAGTGGTAAAACACACCCTATTCTGTGATACACTAAGGCAGAGAATGATGGGATGTGATGTTTGCATTTTTTTTTTATTTGAACTGAGAGGTGAAGATTCAAAGCTTCCATAGACTAGATAAATGAGAGATAAGCACATTGGGATGGCTTGAGCAGAGAAGACATTAGAAAAGGCTTCTGTTTATTGTGAAAAGTGAAATTCTGCCTGGAAAATGTGAACTTAGCTTTAAGGGTTCATGCACACTGGGCTTAAAAAACGCTGCTTCTACAGGGTCAGAAGATATGTGGGAGTGTTACACTTTTTGCATAAACAGCCATGCAGTCAAGGGGCCCCAGTAGATGTAAATGCGTCATGTTGTGAAGACATCTCTTGCTTTAAGTTGCATATCTGTAGGCCATATTGGTCACCTTGAAGTCTGTCAGTGTGCTCTCTCTCCCTATAGAGTTCACCACTGATAGAGGGACCTCTGGATGAACCTGTGATGGAAAAGATGGCTCCTTGTACTGTAGATCACAGACTTGGCAACAGCATGCAATGCCAATTTGTGGCTACAAAGCTAGAAATAAAAAAAGACATGTTCAAGAGATTATTCCATCCCTTTATAAAACACCGGTTTTGGTCTTAAATATGCCGTTCAATTGTTACCAATTCAATAAGGGTGGCACAATGGTGTAGTGGGTAGCACTCTTACCTAGCAGTAACAAAGGGTTGCTGGTTCAAATCCCAACCACGACACTACCTGCCTGGGGTTTTCATGTTCTCCCTGTGCCTGCGTGGGTTTCCTCCCACATTCCAAAGACATGCTAGTAGGTTAATTGGCCCTAGTATGTGAGTTGGGGACCGGATGTATGTGTGGAGTGCTGCATAAATTGATAGTGGTATATGGGTACCTTAAAATAAATAATAGATGAGCATCTTAATGAGACACAATGTACAGGGATAGGGACAAGTGTAGACACGCACCCACACTCACTCAGGTTGGACTGGTTTCTTTATTCAACCTTACTAACTATGTAACTATATAATAAAAAGGATGTCTTCGAAATAGAAAGAGTTCAGAGAGGGGCAACAAAATGAATGAGATTGGAGGATCTAGGTTACAAAGATTACATGTATTCACTCTAGGGAATATATGTTCACCATGTATAAATATATTGAAGGTGATTAAAAAGGTCCCTGAGGAAGACATGTGGCCACAATCTACGATTTAATGAAAAGAGGTTAGAATGTATCCTATTCGTGAATACATCAATTATGGATAGAACTGTGTAGTGTATGTAGTAGAATGTACAGCCTGCACACTGCAATATGTCAGTTGCACAATTAGACCATTACATGCTAGGTTTGCTGAGCATTATAATTAGGGATGCACCAATACCATTTTTCGAGTTTGAGTACCGATACTTTTTATTTAGTACTCGCCAATACCAATTACCGATACCTACCGCAACTGTTTTGTTTACACTTCAGCTGTCAGTAATGGTACAAAGCATTGAAAAGTAATTTACAAATGAAATAAATAGATTTTTGTTTTTTTAATTTTGCGCTTTTTTAATGTGAAATGTGTAAATATATGTTAATATATATATATATGTGTGTGAAAGTATTCACGAACAAAGCAAACAAAAAAAAAAAAGTTTTAATTGTTTATCGTTTATAAAATAGACGTGGAGAAAAAAAAAAAAGCAGGAAAATAATAATTAAATGGAGGAGAATAGGGAGTTCATTATGGTTGATTAGAGTAAATTAAGGGTTAATGAGGGGTTAAACAGAGGAACATTTGTTCCTCCCCAATGACAGCTCAAAGAACCGAGCCTGAAAGTATCGGGTTCAGGTATCGGTGCATTTGCATGAGTACCGATACTTGTGCTAATACTCGGTATTGGCACCGATACTAGTATCGGTGCAACCCTAATTATAATGATACCGATATTCCCATTGCAAAGAACATTTCAAATATTTCTAAACATTTTAGGGATGTGCATCTTGCCAACATGAGCTCATTTCGTTTCAGTGGCAACATGTTGCTACGCCATGTAGTCTCATTATACTGTATGTGTGATGTGCTACTCCATCCAAATAGTTATTTGGCTGCTGGGGTTATTTATATGTGACTCTTTCTGAACAACACTTGAGGTCTGTATATCCTATGACATTGCTCATATATGCTACTCATATCCTTTTAACTATTTCATACCTTTTTTCAATAATTGATCTGCATATGTTTCCCTCTCTTGTAATTCAGGAAATGACTTCCATCTAGATCAGAAGTGTCAAGCTCAGTTTCATTGTGGGCCGCATCAGCATTATGGTTGTCCCGAAAGGGCCGGTTGTATCTGTAAGACTAGATGTCCCAAGCATCCCATCTTTCCTTACATCAAATATCAAGAGCCCCCCACCATCAGAAGTCAAGAGTCCCCTATCCTCCCTTACATCACAGTGCACCCCCCTAACATTGTGCTGGTGCCGGGAAGAAGCTAGGGGGGTGGAGCTGGGAATCAGAAAGTGCTGGGAGGGCTCATAGGAGGGCTGGAGTCAGCTGCCTGAAACCAGGTGAGGTGGAGACGAGGGAATGCTTTGGCTGCACAGAGAGAAGCAGGATCTGTAGGAGGAGTCCTGTCTTCCTCTCTATTGTCGACAGAGACAAGCCCACATGTTTGACACATGTGATCTAGATACTCATACATATCAATTTTTTTGGGCTATATTCCTGTACACGCTTTTTCTGCCGTTCTTTATTTAACTTTCAACGTTTTTTCTTTTTCACTCCTTTGTCGGGTGCCACACACTGGGGGGGGGGGGGGGGGTGTCAGGCCAGCGCCCTCCCCGACTGAAGAGGAGACAGCGCCGTGGGTTAGGCAGTGGCACCACGCGGTCACAGACCACACAGGGAGAGCCCGAGGCAGTGGCTTTGCAGTGCACAGACCCCCCCTTAATAATACAGACCCCCCTGCATGCACAGCACTGTGTAGACATAAAGGAGGAAGAGGAGGCGGCTTCACTCTGCTCGGCTGTGACAGCCGCTGCCGAGACTGATCAGAGCCGCGACCACAGAGAGAAGGGGATTGTTGCGCCGGGTCCCTGATCACTGTGCCAACAGGTGTCACTCGGGTGCGGCTCGCACCTCCCCCCCTGCAATAACACTGCCTCGGGGTCTCCGTGTGTGTTCCGAGGTACATTATGGGTCTGTAGGGGGGGGGTCTGTGCACTTTAGGGGGATCTGTGCACTGTAGGGGGGTCTGCACTGTAGGGGGGTCTGTGCACTGTAGGGTGGTCTGTGCACTGTGGGGGGGTCTGCACTGTAGGGGAGTCTGTGCACTGTACGGGCGGTCTGTGCATTGTAGGGGGGTCTGTGCACTGTACGGGGCAGTCTGTGCATTGTGGTGGGGCTTTACTGTAGGGGAGTCTGCACTGTAGGGGTGAGGGGTCTGTACTGTAGGGGGGTCTGAGCTGTAGGGTGGAGGGGTCTGTCCACCAATGCAGCCTCATCCATGTCCACCAATGCAGCCTCACCCGTGTCCACCAATGCAGCCTCACCCATGTCCACCAATGCAGTCTCACCTGTGTCCACCAATGCAGCCTCACCCGTGTCCACCAATGCAGCCTCACCCGTGTCCACCAATGCAGCCTCACCCGTGTCCACCAATGCAGCCTCACCCGTATCCACCAATGCAGTCACACCCGTGTCCACCAATGCAGTCACACCCATATCCACCAATGCAGCCTCACCCGTGTCCACCAATGCAGTCTCACCCGTGTCCACCAATGCAGTCTCACCCGTGTCCACCAATGCAGTCACACCCGTGTCCACCAATGCAGTCACACCCGTATCCACCAATGCAGCCTCACCCGTGTCCACCAATGCAGCCTCACACTTGTCCACCAATGCAGCCTCACACTTGTCCACCAATACAGCCTCACACTTGTCCACCAATGCAGCCTCAAACTTGTCAAACCAATGCAGACTCACACTTGTCAAACCAATGCAGCCTCACACTTATTCACCAATGCAGCCTCACACTTGTCCACCAATGCAGCCTCACACTTGTCCACCAGAGCTGCCTACCTGTGTCCATCATGAAGGGGAGCAGAGGAGAAGAAGAGCATTGCTGGCCAGGGAGCTTTGATACACATGGGACGGGTGATCTGTCTATCAAATTCCCCGGGACCAGGGGGCGGGGCTGTGTGTGAAAGCGAGTGCAGGGAACACACGGCAATTGAAATCAAAGCCGCTAGTGATGCTCCCTGTGCTCTTATCATCCGGCCGGCTCTGTCCTCTCTCTTCCCCTCCGTGAGTTCTGGGAAAAGGACTCTCCGGCCGGCAGTGCTCCCCCCCTTTCTCCCAGACAGCTCTTCCTCACCAGTCCTCAAAATGCACTCGCAAAATGCGAGCAGGCGAGTGTAAATTTTGAGGTCTGCACTGTAGGGGGGTCTGTACTGTAGGGAGAGGGTCTGCACTGTAGGGAGGGCGTCTGCACTGTAGGGGGGATCTGCACTGTAGGGGGTCTGTGTAACATGCAGGGGGTCCAGAGCTATAGGGGGCTGTGTAATGTGAAGAGGTGCAGGGTGCTGTGTAATGTAAAGGGGTCCAGAGGTACAAAGGCTGTGTAATGTAAAGGGGTGCAGAGGTTCAGGGTGCTGTCTAATGTAAAGGGGTCCAGAGGTGCAGGGTGCTGTGTAATGTAATGGGGTCCAGAGGTGCAGGGTGATGTGTAATGTAAAGGGGTCCAGAGGTGCAGTTGTGGAGAGGTGGTACACAGTAGTGACAAAAAGATATTGAAGGATGCAGAGGTATGCAGGGGCACAGTGGGGTGTTTTTAAATTTTAAGGTGTGGGGGGGGGGGTGCCAGATATAGGATCTGCCCTGGGTGCCAAATGCTCTAGGTACGCCCCTGGTTAGACCAACAAAAATGTAGAACTCTGGTATTTGAGAAGAGTGTTGAAAAATGAAAAAGCTTTTAGATTCCTTATTCATCATAATATATTGGGCTATGGGAACTACTAAATTTAATCCAGGGGTTTAGATTTTTACTTTATCCTCTTACAGCAAATTGGCCACTGCTTGTAGGGGTTGGGTTTTTTGCCTTCCTCTGGATCAATCAGACTCACATGCAGATTGAGCTGGATGGACCTGTGCCTTTTTCAACTTATCTACTATGTACCTATGTTAGAAAGATTAGTGAATCAATCATTCAGCACCTATAAATGTTCCTTTGTATTGTGGCTTTGTATTGTTAAATTGAGCTTGCATTTTGTTAATGCTGAAAGGGTACTTCTACAGGGGATCTCAATTCATGTGTATTTGATTTTTTTAAATAATATAGTATGCCAGAGGCACTGCTTCAAAATCACACAGTATGCATAGGGATTGTGCACAGCAGAGTGAGACATTCTGATGGAATGGTGGCAAGGAGAATAATACATTTCTTGAGGCAGATTAGTTGTACAGTACAGTGCGCATTAGTAAAGGACAACATTAATTACTGTTCTTTGCCCTGGTCCTGGCAGAAACATACTGCCTAGTACTTTACAGCAATTCCAACTTTATACCTGTGATACCAGTGAAAAACATTGTTTAACCACCTAAGGACTGGAAGGATTGGACCAAGCCATTTTTTGCGATACGGCACTGCGTTGCTTTAACTGACAATTGCGTGGTCGTGCAACGTTGTACCCAAACAAAATGTATTTCCTTTTTCTCCCACAAATAGAGCTTTCTTTTGGTGGTATTTAATTTTTGGGCTTTAACCAATTCAATACCAGGCACTTAGACACCTTCCTGCCCAAGCAAATTTTCAGCTGTCGCAATTTGAATGACAATTGCGCGGTCATGCTACACTGTACCCAAACAAATTTTTTATAATTTTGTTCCCACAAATAGAGCTTTATTTTGGTAGTATTTGATAACCTCTGCGGTTTGTATTTTTTGTGCAACAAATAAAAACAGAGCGAAAATGTTCGAAAAAAAACAAAAAAATATTTTTTCTTTGTTTCTGTTAAATCTTTTTGTAAATAAGTAAGTTTTCTCCTTCAATGATGGACACTGATATGGCTGCACTGACGGGCAGTGATAAGGCGGCACTGATGGGCATGATGAGGTGGCACTGATGGGCACTGATTGGTGGCACTCGTATGCGGCATTGATGGGCACTCATATGTGGCACTGATGGGCACTCATAGGCGGCACTGATGGGCACTCGTAGGCAGCACTAATGGGTACTTATGGGTGGCACTGATGGGTACTTATGGGTGGCACTGATAGGTGGCACGGATAGGCATGGATGGACACTGATAGGTGGCACTGATGGGTGGCATTGCTTGGCATCACTGTTTTCTTTTATTACATACTGGTGCCAATCATTTGTGGGCACTGATTGGCACAGATTTGGCATTCATTTGAACATGTGGATATCCAGGGGGTACATACCTGGCCATCCACATGTTGCCCCCTTCCCTGGTGGTCCTGGCGGCTCTCCTGGTGATCCAGTGTGGTCATCCGAGGGGGGGCTGCGCTTATAAACAATCAGCGCAGACTCCCCTGTCAGGAGAGCCGCCGATCGGCTCTCCTCTACTCGCGTCCGATCACCGGCTTTTCCTATTTACATCGTGATCAGCCGTGATTGGACGCGGCTGATCATGTGGTAAAGAGCCTCCCCCGGAGGCTCTTTACCGAGATCGGTGTAGCGGTGTGTCAGACTGACATATGATCACCGATCATATGACGCCCAGTCAGGATAATGGAACCACTTCCCGGACATCAATCTGCTATTGACCGGGCGGGAAGTGGTTAAACAAAAAAGAGCGACAATTTTGAAAAAAAATATATTTTTAAACTTTTTGCTAGAATAAGTATCACCAAAAAAAATTCTTCATCACTTTAGGCCAATATGTATTCTACATATTTTTGGTAAAAAAAAATCGCAGTAAGCGTCTATTGATTGGTTTGCAAAAAAGTTATAGCATCTACAAAATAGGGGATAGATTTATGGCATTTTAATTATTATTATTTTTTTCCATAAAGATTTTATTAAGCAAATTAACAAGGAACATAGTAACAAATACAGAAAAGTGCAGTCAGAACAAACCAACTTTTGATACAGCATAAAAAGGCACAAATGGTAGGCACATGGGTATCTCCAGGTCTTATGTAATCAAATGAAAGAGAGCAATAGGGCCGGAGCCTTTATTGTCCTAATTCAAGTTCCAACTGCTTATTAACCTTGCTGCTTGACATAATGCCTCAGGCGCCTTTAACGTGGAGCTTGCAAGATAGTGAAAGAGGAATAAGAGGGGGAGAGAGAAGCCGACAAGTGCGGGAGAAATGAGGGATCAGGGAGGAATAAGGGAAATAGGAAAAGGGGAAAGAGGAGGGGGAGGAGGAGACAGCAAGGAAGATAGGGAATATGGGGAGAGCATGGGGGGGGGATGAAAAGGAGTATGTGGGAGAGGTGGGGGGAAAGATTACGGGGAAAGATGGAGGGAAGAGGGATGTAGGGGAGAGAAGAAAAGGGAGGGAGAGGGGTAGGGGGAGTGACCTCTCGTTCGGGTTTCCTCAAGTGAGGAGGGGGCGAGTCCCCCCCTGAGGGGATCACCCTCTAATCAGGGGGAACATGATTACTGTTTGTAATCAGGGGTTGTTTTGAAGTGAGACCAGCAGGCCCAGATGATCGAGAATTTCTCCATTCTCTTTTGTGAGATGTGAATCAACTCTTCCATGTCGCAAATTTTCGAGATGGTCGTGAACCATTCTTTGAGTGACGGTGCTTGACTGGTGCGCCAGTGTTTGGGAATGCACAGTCTGGCAGCATTGACCATATGCATAGCCAGGGATTTGTAATAAGCCTTTCTAGATAAAGACGTGTGGTGTAGGAGAAACTGCGCTGGTGTGAAATCTAGAGTGTAGGTGGTGATTGATGAAATGAATCTGTGAACCTCCCTCCAAAAGGGTTGGATGTGTATGCAGTCCCACCATATGTGTAGCATGGTTCCCACCCCTGCATTGCATCTCCAGCAAGTGTTGGGTATTGAAGGCGGGATGGGGTTCTGTACCACCTAGTGAGCACTTTGTACCCGTTCTCCTGGATGGCAACGTTCAGCGAGCCTCTGTGTGCATATTCATGAACTCTAGTTCATTCCACAGGTGTCAGGGGGATAGGTAAGTCCCTATTCCAAGAGCTCTGAGATGGAGAGAGGGTTGAGTCGCTGGGTTCTAAAAGTAGAGCATATAGAAGGGAGATGAGATGTTGTTGGGGTGTCTTACGGTGGCATAAAGTTTCAAGTGGGGTAAGTTGTCTCGTACAGTTGTCTTGGGTAGAATGTGTGGATAAAAAGTGACATATTTGTCTGTAAGTCCAGAAGGAGAAGGTTAAGGTGTTAGAGATGTTCCTGAGGTCATCTATCGAGGCGAGTTTGCCCCCAGAGAAAAGCTGGGAGGCGAGGATATCCTGAAAAGGCCATTCCTGTCTGAGGAAATTAGGCGAATTGCCTGGAGGGAAATCGGGGTTTCCTCTCAATGTAGTCAGTGGGCCCGGAGTTGGTGCAAGGGATCTGTTGGTTGGGGATTTTCTGAGTAGTATCAACGAAGTGTAGATAAATGGGTGTGTGGCTAAAGTTTGAGGCCACTGCTTCGGGAGTAGCCATGGGAGAAGATGTAGTGGAGTGGGTAAAAAGACATTTTCAAGGGAGACCCAAACCTTTTCAAGGGAGTGGATGCTCCAAACGGTAATTCTTGTGAGGTGGCAGGCTACATAATATTTATGTAGGTCCCGGAGTGCCATACCACCTTTGGACTTGGGCAACATGAGTCTGGCGTATTTAATTCTAGGGGGGGGAGTCCTTCCATAGGAAGGCAGAGCAAGCCTTCCGATAGGAGGAAAAGAATCCCGTAGGAATGGCCATTGGGATGGTTTGGATCAGGTACAATAACCGTGGTAGTATAATCATTTTGATCAGGGCAGCTCGACCGAACCATGAGACATTTAATGTCGACCACTCCTTAAGGTGATTTTGGGCTTTAATCAGGGCAGGGTGAAAGTTGAGGGAGTAGAGATCTGAGAGGCGGGTCGGGATCCGAATCCCAAGGTAGGTAATCGAGGTCTTTTCCCAATGGAACGGGAAAGATTCTTGGCAATGGGCTACTTCCTGGGGGGGGGGAGGGTTACATTTAAGGCATGGGATTCTGTGTAATTGATTTTTGGATTCAAGATTGGACCGAAGGCTTCTAGGTCTTGTAGGAGAGACGGCAGGGATGTGCGTGGGGATGTCAGAGAGAGCAAAATGTCATCCGCGAAGGCGGCAACTTTAAATTCTCTACCTTTAACCGTCAACCCCTTGACTTCCGGATTCCCTCTGAGCTTGTTCAGAAGGGGTTCTATGGAAAGAATATAGATAAAAAGGGGTGGCGTGTGCCATTGCTGATGGGGAAGGCGTTTGACAGGTGGCCATTAACTCTTACAGCCGCCGTGGGACCGGAATATAATGCCATTATGGAAGTGAGCATGCGGTCCTCCAAGCCTATGCCTTTTACGACTGCCCGCATGTAGTCCCAGGCCACTCTGTCAAACGCCTTCTCCGCAGGAATCCCTGGGTTTTGAAAGCAGGAATCCCTGGGTTTTGGATGAGGTGAGCCAGTGATGTAGGTTGAGAGTTCGGATGGTGTTGTCCCGGGCCTCCCTGCACGGGACAAAGCCCACCTGGTCATTAGAAATAAGGCCGGGACCCCTAGGTGTTATGGGCCGACTCAACCTGGTGAAGATGATCCTCCTCCCCAAGCTACTTTACCTTTTCTGGCACGCCCCACTCTATGTCCCGGCCCGCATGTTCCAAAACATGGAGTCTATCCTCAACACTTTCATTTGGGGCTCTTCCAGACACAAACTGTCGTGGCAGACCCTCAAATGCCCCACTCACCTGGGCGGCACCGCCCTGCCCGACCTAACTCTATATTATATAGCCTCACAGCTGTCTCATTTTTTCCACCTGAACGGCCATGACAGGCTGCGGTACTCCATGTTGGTGTGCACGGCTGCCACCGACGTGGTGGCCCACCCCTTTCAAATCCTATTCTGCAAACACCAAGGCCTCTCCAAACTGAGAGACAAGAGACACATGCTGGTACACCATAGCTCGCCCTGGTCGGGGCTCCTCCCCTCCATGCCCACACGCCTCTTTGGGAAAACCCCCAACTGTCAGAATTGTTAAGTATCCCAGACCATAAATTGTGGATAATTAAAGGGGTCATATACCTCTCCCAACTGTTTACCAGACGCACACTGAAAACGTTCCAAACCCTTAAAGAAGAGTTTGACCTCCCTAACCATGCGCTCTTCCGATACCTGCAGGTCCGTCATGCCATTCAAACCCAATGCGTGCGCCTTGAGCCAGCTCTGGAATCAGTGACCCTGGCAGGGACAGTTCTTGGAACTGACTCCGGCAAACTGATCTCCACCCTATATGCACTCCTTCTGACTCCCAAGGCCACCACCCACGCTTACCAGCTGAAGAATAAATGGGAAGCGGACCTCGGGGAAATTGATGATGAACAGTGGGGGGAAATCTTGGAGACACCCAAAAAGGTATCCCCCAAATTATCCGACAGGCTAACCCACCTGTATATCCTGCATAGATCTTACATTACCCCGGGCCGTATGTCTAAATATAGAGCTGATGTTGATCCATCCTGCCCTAGATGCGGTGCCCCTGATAGCACCTTCTTTCACCTTATATGGTCCTGTCCAGCCATCCAGCAATTCTGGCTGCAGACTATCAAGTTCCTTCACGATCAAATGGGTTCCCCCCTGACCGTATGCCCCCGCCAATGCATATTAGGCCTTCTCCCTTTACCAGAGGAAGAGAAATATCTTATAACATTTTTACAGGAAACCCTCTTCACGGCCAGAATGCAAATAGCCCAACTCTGGCTCAGACCCACCCCCCCACTGTTCAGCAATGGAAAAGGGCGGTGAATCTCACGCTACCCTACAAAAAGATTCTCTATGCTCAGCGCGGATGAAGTATCACAAAATCTGGGACAGGTGGCTGGACCACTCCTCCACCTGCACGGAATGAGGCCACACTGAGACCGGTTACATGTACTTGTCGGTCCCCCGGCCAGCATACTCTGCAGACTGCATCCCCCACCCAAGGGACACTGGTTCCCCCCTCCTACGCAGGTGTGTGACCCGACCCCCCTACTACTATTGTGTGTTTTTTATTTTTTTGAAGATATGTCCTTCTACCTGTCTCTAAGACATCAGTAAAGCCTGCTATGCATGTCAGACTAATTGTGTACAGACCCCTATTACCTGTTGGTGCATGTTGCACCTATGTTTTTTTTTTTTTTTTTTCTTTGTTATGAAAGAACCTGTACTTTCTTATATGCTCAATAAACTTTATTTTTGATTTAAAAAAAAAAGAAATAAGGCCGGGGATCAGAGGCAACAGCCTGTTGGCAAGGATTTTGGCATAAATTTTTATGTCCACATTAAGGAGCGAAATCGGCCTATAATTAGCTACTTGAAGGGGATCTTTCCCTTCTTTGGGGATTACGGTGATATGTGCCGCCAACAACCTATTTGGTTGGTCTTGTGGATTGGCCAAGGCGTTAAAAGTCTGTAGGAGGTTAGAGTTGAGGACATCTGAGAAGGACTTATAGTACTGGAGGGTATACCCATCGGGACCAGGGCTTTTGCCTAATTTCATTTGCTTCAGTGCGGATTCCAGCTCAATAGGCGAAAAATGCCCTTCTAGGGAGCGTGCCTGTTGGGGAGAGATGGATTTGGGGCCGTAATGAGAGAGGAAGTCTGTGATAAGTGTTTGGCGTGTCTCGCCATATGCCCGGGGTGGTTGACTAGGGTGGAGGTTGCAGAGCTTAGAGTAGAAATTTTCGAATTCCTTCGCAATGTCCTCACTTTTGGCTAGCAGGGTACCTCTGGGGTGGCGTAAGGTATGGATAGGGGATGATAGTTTGGCCGATTGAACTGACCGCGCTAGAAGACGCCCACTCTTGTTGCCATGTTCATAAAAGATCCTTTGGCCAAGGATGTAGCATCTCCTCATGCGTTTGCCCAGCTCTTCTGCGAGGAGTGTACGGGTATGGATCAGTTCTTGTAGGGTGTTTTTTGCTTGTGTCCGTTTATGAGACAATTCTAGTGTTCTCAGCGTCTTGAGGAGGGTGTTTACCCGTTCCTGGTGAAGCTTTTTGGCCTGCGAGTTCAGGGCTAACAGTTCGCCCCATATCACGCATTTATGAGCTTCCCAGAGGGATATAGGAGAGATGTCCGGACTGGCGTTTTCCTGAAAGTATAATTTGATACGTGAGCGAACCTGTTCTAGGGAGACTGGATCCTTTAATAGAGAGGGATTGAAACGCCAGACTTTAGTTTTAGGGCAGGTTTCCGGGAAGGATAGCGTGACTGTGATGGGGTGGTGGTCTGAGAGGAACATCGGTTCAATGGAGGATTGTTGTAGGGCAGGGAGGTCAGTCTGGGGCAAGAAAAAGAAGTAAATTCTAGAGTATTTTTGGTGGGGGGCTTAAAAGTAGGTGTAGTCTTTGGTCGAGGGGTATAGAGTGCGCCAGGCGTCATGTAGAGTCAGAGTTTGGAGTTGAGCTTTGATTTGGCGTAAGGCCTTGTATGTGAGAGATGATGAGCCCGTGGAAGTGTCCAGGAGGGGGTTCAAGGGTACATTGAAGTCGCCACCCAGGAGAACTAGGCCACTCTGAAAGGATGACAAGAGGGCGCAAGTCTTGCGGAAGAAGGTAACCTGATGTTCGGCATTTTAATTATTTATTTCTTTTTTACTAGTAATGGTCTGCAGTAAGGATCTGCGATCTTTAGCGGGACTGTGACATTGCAGCGGACACAGCGGACACTTTTTTGGGACCAGTAACATTTATACAGCAATCAGAGCTAAAAATAGCCACTGATTACTGTATAAATGTCAATGGCAAGGGAGGGGTTAACACCCCTGGTGGCGATCAAGGGGTTAAGTGTTCTCTAGGAAGGAGTTTCTAACTGTGGGAGGAGTGTACTGACTGGAGGAGGAGCGATCGCTGTTCCTGATCACTAGGAACAGCAGATCTCTCTCTATTCCCCTATCAAAATGGGATCTGTTTGTTTACATACACAGATCCCCATTTTGGTTCTCTGTAGAGCGATCGAGGGTGGCCGGCGGACATTGCAGCCGCCAGCATTGGCTCCGGTGTTGCGCGTGCCCCTATCTCTCTTAAAGCGGCCGACGTACACCTACGGCGATTCGCGCAGCTGTGAAAAACCTGCCACAGTATGACTATATAACTTATGCAAATGTGAGGTACTTGGGCACTTCCACAAACACATGCATTGTTGTGGTGGAAGTGATACAGATAATATTTTACAAGAAAACATCTTGCAATATTTAGCCATTTTCTGGCGGATAAATGGTTAGAAAGTCTCAAATGGCTCAACAAATAAAGTAAGTGTACATGTTTAAGAGCACGCTGATCTTGTAGTATACATCTTACAACCATAAATCTTTATCAATTGTGGTTTATCATTTTAATAAACGCATGGTATGTGTTGCCTGTTAGGTATATTGGGGTCAATGTTCTAATCATCTTCAGCCACATGCCAGCATTACTATAGGGCAGTGATGGCGAACCTTGGCACCCCAGATGTTTTGGAACTACATTTCCCATGATGCTCAACTACACTGCAGAGTGCATGAGCATCATGGAAAATGTAGTTCCAAAACATCTGGGGTGCCAAGGTTCGCCATCACTGCTATAGGGTGCAGTGCTTGCCTGAAGGTCATCAATGACAAAAACAGGATAGGAGGGGGGACTTCAGCTGTCCAGAATATCAAACTATCGTTTTTATTTTATTTTCATGAATGGTTTTGTATTTATATGTAACTTTTTAAATTTAAATAAATGTATATTCTTTTATTTTGTGTCTAGGTCTATTCTCTAAAAAGAAAACCATATAAATAACATCACAATGGTGTAAATTGATAATCTCCATACAGTGCCCTGAAAAAGTACTCATACCCCCTTGAAATTTTCCACATTTTGTCATGTTACAACCAGAAATGTAAATGTATTTTATTGGGATTTTATGTGATAGACCAACACAAAGTGGCACATTATAATGAAGTGAAAGGAAAATAATAAATAGTTTTCAAATTTGTTTACAAATAAATATGTGAAAAGTGTGGTGTGCAATTGTATTCAGCCCCCTTTACTCTAATACCCCTAACTAAAATCGAGTGGAACCTATTGCCTTCAGAAATCACCTAATTAGTAAATAGAGTCAACCTGTGTGTAATTTAATCTCAGTATAAATACAGCTGTTCTGTGAAGCCCTCAGAGGTTTGTTATGTTTTTGGTTGTAACATGACAAAATGTGGAAAATATCAAGGGGTATAAATACTTTTTCAAGGCACTGTATATTACATTGGTGGATTTAGCTGTCAACCAAAAGCTTCTTGCGTATATTTCATAACATTCTATTCAATTCCATGATCCCTCCAACTGCAGATGTATATCCACTTTTAAAGTCTATTGTATGTAGCAAGGTCCCATGCCTCCTTTAGTCTAATGAGAACCTCCAGAGCCAGGAACATCTGACATCCTTCTGTATAGAGTGAGTTGCAAGGCATGGTGGGTGTAATGTAAGGTAGATTCATGGGCGCCAGACACTTCTTGAATGCAAAGAGATTTATTTTCTCTTGAACAGAACTGTGGGAGAGAGGGTTTAGGGCCAGGATACCCTTAGGTAGTTGCAATGTCATTTGGCAGACTCAGAAACTTCTACAGATAGACAACCATGCAGGGAAAGGCACCCAGCAAGGCACCACATCTGCATGTGCAGGTGCGCTGTCTCCTATGGCAACAGTCTTAGAACAGTTCCTAACACAAATTGTAACAAAGTCCTTTACTTTTATACAATTACTTCTTGTAGATTCTCAGCCCACTGAGCTCCCAGTCTCTCTCACTATACTTGCTGATTTACTGGCACTGCATCACGTGAGCTTTTCTAATCCTCTCACTTTAATATCTTCCTCAAGTGTCGTCACTGCTTCCCTGCTGGGTCCCTGGCTTGGCACTCCATATACCCCTCAAGCGTCACCCCACTGGCTGGGTCCCTGGCTTGGCACCTGCTAAAGTTTCCCCATTCTTAACCGTCCCCGCTTGGTGAGAATACTGCTCTGGTACTTGCGCTTCAGCTACTCGCTGCGATTCCTGGTAACAAGGTGGTTGGTCCCTTAGTGGCAAAACACATAGAGAAGAAAGGAGGGCGCACCGACCTTGTGCATAACCAAAGATAAAATGTATTTAAAAAGGTAACAGCAATAGTAATACTCACAAACGTGATAAAAAAAGGCTTTTCAGTACTCCAGCAAATGGAACTGTGTCTTTAGACACCTGCAACCTGGACCGGGTGTTAGGGGTGATCAGATGGCATCGCAAATGGCTTACGCGTTACGAGGGAGGACTCTCTTCTTTTGAGCCACAGCAGTAAAAGACTGGCCTTCTCCAGTTTTCTCTGTATATATCCACATGCACATGTCCAATTGAACGCCCACCAGATCCTACCACTGGAAACTGTAAGCGGCCAGTATTTTACCGCTTGTTCACATTTGTTTGTGAGTATTACTATTGCTGTTACATTTTTTAATACATTTTATCTTTGGTAATGCACAAGGTCGGTGCGCCCTCCTTTCTTCCCTATATGTTTCAGTTCTAAAGATACCCATTGTTCTAAAGAGGGCAGCAAGACCATTGACATTCCATATTCTATACAAAGGGTTGGCTGCACCACCCACCTATACTAAGGTCTAAGCCCCCTAGCGCAGGAGATTGTGTTGTGCTGTTTGGATTTACATTTGGGGACTCCAGCAGCTGGGTGCAGAGTCAAATGTGGTGTAGAACATTGCTGATTGCCAACCATCGGAAATGGTACTGTATATAGAGAGGACATCATGGTATCAGATTATTATAAGCTTAAGCATCAATTAGAAAATGAAATGACTCAATGGTGGCATATTATTTATTTTTGGTGAAATATCAAGAGGTGAATAGAATGAGAATCACAAAATTATATTGTTTTTTTAGATGAGGACATTAACACAGAATGGATTAGAGAGATGTGGATATTCAAAAGGTCTTGGTTAGAACTTTCAAGCTAAGACAAAGGAATTTAGTAACCATCAAAATAGATACTGTAAATTTACAGATGCAATTGGTGGCATTTACAGATTTAGAGTCTTGTAGGATGGGATACTAAAATCAATGAGCAGACAACAAGATCTGATAACTAGAAAATCAGGAAAATTCGAGAGGGATAGGCAGGACTACATTTTGAGATGCGAGTTCAATTGGAAGAGGGAGAAAATATCTACACTTCCAATGAACGAACAGGAAGGGATACGAGATAATCGCACTAGATGTCCCAATCACGCTTACCAACAGAATGGTAACTACAAAATCCCTCCTTTGTTGATACATAGTACAAAGGAGAGACTAAGAATTTTAATAAGAATGGAAATAGAAATAGAAACAAAAACAAGTACCGGAATTAAAATAAAAAGAAAAAAGAAATCACCATGATCGGATTAATGGAGAGCGCTTTGGATCTAGAGTGTGACCCACCCATAGAGTCCAGTGGTGGAGGCCAGTGTAATCTGCTGGACCAGGGGGCTGGAGACATCTTGGGCCAGGATTAAGCCTCAGGCAACCTCACGCCACTACAGAGAGGGGCCCCAATACACGAGGCAACAATGGTTCCTTCAATGGTACCACGGCCAAATCTGGATATACCTGAGAAACAGCTTGTGTCCCTTCCAAAGTTAAGAACAAATAATTCTTTGGGATCTGGGAAAAAAGACACTACCATAAAGATTGCAAAATCAAGAGACGAGAATTCTTTTTTAGGTGAAGGAGTTGCAGGGAAGATGAAACCTACAGCGCAGAAAAGTATGGCATTCAGACCTCTCTCTCCCCCAAACACCAGGCGACAAAAAAGCCAACGAGAAGAGGGCGAAGAGGAGGGAAGAAACTCGAGAAGAGTCCAGAAGTAGCCGACGGCCATTCCACTATAAAAATCTACAACCTCTCTAAATGTGTGTTCTCAGAAACAGAACTTGGGCTGCTCAGGAGAGGTCTTAACTTTGCCCCCGAGAGCCCTCCTAACCTTTGCGCAATCTCACGGTTAAGCGCCATTACATGTTGAAAGAGATAAATGGAGTAGTGAATGAGAACCAGGGGGCAACTCCCTCTTCTCCTGCTCCTGAACCATTGGATAATAAAATGTTGGAGATTTTGGAAGTGCTGTATGTAGAAGGGGGTCAAGAATTTGCAGATGAGATTACTGTTCCGGCATTAGAGGCAGGGGTCATTAACACCCAATTTAGACCTAAATCCAGCTTCTACTTACATTGGAATAAAGGCAACTCTATACCCACCTTCTGTGAAGTGGTTATGGAGGAGTTTAGAAGTGTCTGTGGTGCCAAAAGATCTAAACAGGATAAGGGCCTAGTGGATATAGTAGGCCCTCTGTGCACCCTGAAAAAGAACTCAAAAGTTATTATTATAAAAGCTGACAAAGGTGGGGGCCTAGTAATACACGACAGAGACCAATATCTGGAGGAAGCCTACAGACTAATCAGAGATACCAACACATATGAAAGACTCTTGTGGGATGTTACTGGCACCTAATAATGGTGAGCTAAAAAGGCTGCTGGATAAAGCACTACTAAACCAGGTCCTGACAAAAAATGAATATTAATTCCTGTATTTAAAACATTTAGTGGTTCCTCACTTCTACCATATGCCAAAGGTGCACAAGAATTTTGAGAAGCCTCCTCGTAGACTGATTATTGCAGGAATTGATAGCCTGACCAGCAACCTAGGCAGTTAAATTGATAATTTTCTTCAGGACTTGGTAACTAGCCTGCCCTCGTACATCAAGGACTCTGGCCATGCTCTAGAAATTCTAACCTTATATACATGGGAGAAAGGCTTTAGATGGCTATCACTAGATGTAGCATCCTTATATACATCTATTCAGCACGAATTTGGCCTTAGAGCAGTGGGAGACTATATGGCAGAGGCCTATCTGTTTAACCCAGCACAAGCACAGTTTTGAGTTCACTTTAACCCATAACTTTTCATTTATGGGTAGCTACTACAGGCAAGTTAAGGGTACGGTCATGGGGGCAAGGTTTGCCCCAGCTACACCAACCTCTTCATGGGGTACTGGGAGCTTAAACACATCTGGGCGAATAACCCTTATGGGGCAATTTAGTTCTCTACACATGTTATAGCGACAACATCCCCATATTGAAACAAACAGGAGGACTGGGGGTTGGGACTTTTAATGAAGCAGGCAGGTGTAAAACTTTTACATTTATTGGAAATCAGTGATAAGTTGCTTGAGGGTAATCATGAGTACACCAAGAAAACCAATATATTTCATTCAGTGGATAAGCAAAGGTACTTACATTGTCTGTATCTATGCAGTAGCAATGTGCCAACATGAGTCAGAAAACCCCTAGGGGTATCACTGGTGGGTGGGTGGTGGTTATGACAGACCGGGACTTAACAAAGATGGTTTCCAAGGAAGGAAATTCCAAAAGATAATGGCCAAAAATTACCATAAGTGCTGGAAACAAAAGTGAGATTATAAAATAGATTGGAAACTCATATTATGTGGTACAATGGGTCTTCTGTCCTAAACTTGGTAAAGGATAGGGTAATAAGATGCTAATGCGTGTATGGGTAAAGTTAGGTTAATGAAAGTAGATGGAAAAAATTATGAAGAGTTGAAGTACATAGAAAATTAAGAATATTAAGAAACCATATTAACCAAAAAGATTAGATAAGATAAAATGAAAGTGCAGCATGAATCATTGGTAAAAAAGTAAGGTCAATTTACCTAATAAACACTTTAATTATGTGGATCAAAGTGTGATATTGGGTTCTCCCAGGAAGAGTGGGGCGTACCAACCCCACACTTTCGATTGTTTTTTACTATCATAAATACCAAGATTATGTTAATATAAGTTTTGACTTTAATTTTAAGTTTAATCTTACTCCTCTGGCTCATTGCCTGGAAATAGTTCTGTTTTATGAATATGTAATACGCTGGTGGCAACGTATATATGGTTGCGCTTTTTACAATATTTTTCTACTAAAATGCACATTATTTAATTGGGTCCATATGTACCAACAAAGACCCCGGGGTGGCTGCAGACATTCTAGGAGTTCCACCTCCCTAGTGAGATGTGGGTGGCAGTCCAGGAGCTATGACGAGGAACGCCGACGACCAGGCGCACCCAGTCGGTGTACCCAGACCAACTGGACCCATCTGGGGATAATAGAATGACCGGAACCCCCGCAGCCGTCATCCTGTGTAAAAGCCACAACGGAAGCTGGTCCAGGAGGAAAAGGCATAGGGAAACGTCACTGGCTCCATGGGCCACCAGAGCTGCCAGAGCAACCCGTGACCTTACTAGAAATCTTGGTATCGTCCAGTTGAACCAGGACACCAAGAGAACCACCTCATGAGTGTCCCAGAGGGAACAAACCCGAAGAAACACGGCCCGGTGAAGGGCCCATCTGTGGTCCAACCCTCGCCAACTGAGGTATCTGCCTGTCAGCATTCCACTCCTGGAACCCATACACCGGAAAAGGGCCAGATGAAATGTTCTGCCCACCGGGGAATACTGCCAACAGCCAGGGCCACCACAGCCTATTTGACCCGTCCTGGCGAAGGATCGTGGTTGCCTTGTCCGACTAGAACCATACCGGGAGCCCCCGAAGTTCATCCGTCCATGATCCAGACCTAGCCTGATCGCTCGCAGTTCCAGGATATTACCTGGTAGTCCAGATTTCACCAGCGTTTTTATCCCACCGAAAAACCGGAGAGGGAGCCACCAGACCAGGGAGCCCAAACTAGTTTCCTAACTCAGCCAAATCCAATTGTCCCGAGACCTTGGTCATTTGTCTCATGCCAAGATCTCCCTGAAGGGAACTTGGATGGAACTGCGCAAATGGAATCATTTAAAAAAAGTAGAAACTTTCAGATCCAACACCCTGCAACTTCTGGAGTTTGTCCAAGAGAAGAAAACACACTGGCCAGAGCTGAAGCTCGGGCTCAGATAATTTGACATAATCCAAGCAGACTTCAGATAGTATAGATGCTTACTGAAATGTCAAGGTCTGTATATAAACTTCATTGCCCCTCGGGGTAGTCGAGGAATGGCAGAAGAAGATCGTCCAGGCAGCCAGGACAGCCAACCCCAGAGGAGTGGTGGCCAGACTATGCGCTGATCATGTGCCGCACCCACAGTAAAACGGAGGAAGTGCTGGAGTTGGGCACATAACGGAATGCACAAACAAGCATTTGTGATGTCGATAGAAACCAGAAGGTCCCCATGATGAAGGGGTGCTACCACCGTGCTAATGGAATCCATCCTGACCTTCTGTACCCACATAAGGTAGGTCAGGGCCTTAAACTGTTCCCGACACGGGAACCGTGACAACCACACCCTGCAGCAATGGAGCTTGCACACCCCCCTAACGTGGAGAACAGCAAGCGGTCTAGGGAAGCTCAGCAACCAGGGGAACTATGGCCAAGAAGTGTAGCCGACATACTGCAGTGCCTAGACCATAGGTCTGGCAATGCAGCAAAGGCAGGGGAATTCCAAAATGGGTGGAAAAGGGGGACCATGTTCACAAAGCCCCTAGGTTGGGAGCCTGGGCCTCACCCATGATAGGGGGAGGGGAAGGGGGGGAAGGAAGGGGGAGGGGGTGGAGGAGAACCCTGGAGGGACTGACCACCCCAGGGAGTACCCGTGCCCCACACTACTCCGGGGAAGGAGAGGAGGGGAGCCCTTATCTCTCGAGCAAAATGCGCGGGTAATGCTCCCAGACAGATCCTCTTCGCCACCGAAGTTGGGGGGCTGTCGGACATGAGGAACCCTGCGCCACAGGCCGAGACCCTGTCCAGTGGGGCTATGTTGTGACCTACCTAGCGTATAGCTGTTGTCTGCGCGCGCTCACTGGCTAGACTGGGGTGACCACTGGATCAAGCCTCCAGCCCTGTAGTTGATTGTAGATCTCACCGGAAAAAATCCAGAAAAAAGAGAAAATAACAAACAAAAAAATTCCCAGGACTAGAGATCCCAGCATGGAACTAGGTACTTACTCCTGACTAGGCAGAAAAAAACTGAATACCTAGAACAGGGAGGGGGTTATATACTGATGGAGGACAGCCCATGGGCGTAGCCAGGGGTTGTTTGTTCTGCCTAGACCTACTCCTGCGGAGATGATATAACCCTACTGTTCTGAATAAAGAAGGATGTGTCTGCCAATGAACGAATGAGAAAAGAAAATTGTAGTGCTTAGCCACTTTGTGGCTCCAGAGGCTGAAGTCTCACCAAAGACAAAGGGGACTGTTAGATATGATAAATGTCCACAGTGCCCTTGGGTATGTGAAGGTGAGGTTTTTACCTTACCAAATGGAGAAATTGCCACCTGTAGGCATTATGCAGACTGTCAGATGTTGGGTGCCATTTATTTAATGTACAAATATAGAAGTATGAAAGCAGGATTTTTACGGTGTCAAGATATGAAACCAGTTAAAAGTACAACATTTTATTCCAGACAGTATTTAATGTACTGTAAAGTGGGTCCTTTTAGTTTGGCAAGAGAAAAAGGTCTTTTAGCCGTTGCGTTCAGGACCATCTGTACTAAATTGACATTGGGATGTTGATTATTTTGTTTATCGCTTTGAATCGTATTTACCAGGAACCCTTTGGTGGGGATTTTAAAAATTAGATTTTGAGGTAGGAGGCATGTTGGATCCACAACTGGATCCGGGTCTAAACAAAACAATATTACAGTTAAGCTACAAACCTTTTCTGCAACAAGATTTTTTTTTTTTATATATAAATGTGCCTCAAATCTTCTGTCTGTTGTTGATTGGTGAGATAATACAATGCCTGTAGTGGCTGAAATACTGAAAACTTTAACATTGAGTTGATCATTCAGGGACAAAAATGTCCTCCCCTTTTTTCTTTTTTGTATATATTTTATTTTGTTTCATTTGTTGTGCTTTTTAATTGTATGCTATTTAATGTGTGTGATTGAGTTTGTTATGTTGCATGTTAACTCTTTTGTGTTTACTAGATGGAGTGCAGGGGTTGCTGCCTCCTTTTTGTGGAGCTGACATCCAGGCACCCAGCTGAGGTTTGGGCCCTATGTGGCCCCCTTATGAATGCAGGTTGGACCTCCTCCATCCCTGTGCATGCTTTTTAACATCTCTATAGCCCCCTTCCCCCCTGGCTTGCAGGGGAGGAGGTTAAAATGATTGTAAAGGTAAAAGGTTATTTAACTTCATGCAGCCTGCTCTTGACTCGCCAGTCAGCACTCAGAGAAGAGGAGTAACCAAGACTGGTTTGGCTCCCGCTGCTGTCAATCAAAGCCTGTAAGCCCATCAGGCGATGTTGTCCCATTCCAGTCTGAGCATAGGCTAATCTAAAAACTGGATATATCTTTTAGCATTAATGATGCCTTTTCATATGCAGGCTTTTGAATGGAGTGGTGATAATGAGACCCCTTTCACACTGAGATGGTTTTCAGGCATTTTAGCGCTAGACATAGCACCTGTAAAGTGCCTGAAAACTGCCTCCCATTCATTTCAGTGTGACTTTTCACACTGGGGCGGTGCACTTGCAGGACGTTAGAAAAAGTCCTGCAAGCAGCATCATTGGGGCAGTTTGGGAGCGCTGTATACAGCGCTCCCAAAATTCCCTGTCAATTGAAACGAATGCCCAGGGGTTCGCAAGTGCCTGAAATGTGCTTTGGAAGCACCGCAACACAGGTGCTTTTGACCCCTTCTTCAGCCCGCTAGCAGGGGTTAAAAGCGGCCGAATAGCGGTAAAGCACCGCTAAAACGAGCAGCGGTTTACCGCTAATGGTCGGTGGCCCCAGTGTGAAAGTAATCTAAGCCGGAAGGTCCCTTTCCTCTTTAGGCCATAGCCCATGGTTGCCGAAAAGAAAGAAAAATTTTGATTAATCTGACTACAGTACAGTTTTCCAATTTGGACAAACAATTTTAAATGAGCTTTGGCCCAGAGAAGATGGTGGCTTTCCTGGATCATGTTCAGATATGGCTTATTTTTTGCATGATGGAGCTTAACCCTACATTTCTGAATGGCACGCCAAACTGTCTTCACAGACAGTGATTTTTGGAAGTATTCCTGAGCCCATGTAGTAATGTCGATTACAGAATCATGCCTGATTTTATTGCAGTGTCATCTGAGGGCATCTACTCACTTATGTTTTCTTCAGATTCTTGGAATCTTGACGATATTACCTACTGTAGATGATGATATATTTTAAGTCTGAGGAACATTATTCTGAAATTGTTAGACAATATTTAGGTGCAGCTTTTCACAGATTGGTAAACCTCTGCCCATCTTTCTTTTGAGATTATCTAAGATACTTTTTATACCCATGTTACTGACCTGTTGCCAATTAACGTAATTAGTTGCAAAATGTTCTTACAGCTTTTCCTTGCTAGTACAACTTTGTCAGCTTTTTGTTGCATTTTTGAGATGTGTTGCTGCGATCAGTTTCAAAGTTAGCTTATTTTGTTCTTAAAATGGTAAATTTTTTCAGTTTAAACATTTGATATGTTTTCTGTTGTGAACAACATATGGGTGTATGAGATTTGCAAATCATTGCATTTTGTTTTTATGCAGTTGTTTCACAGCATCCCAACTTTTTGTGAATTGGGGTTGTATGGCTTACCATGATACAGGATCACAATTTAAACTTCTTTGATTAAAAATGTTGTTGGTTTTATACGGTTTTAATCATTGCTGTAATAAACTTTGTATTGTATTTTAACCACATCATCTCCAGAAGGTTTTACCCCCTTCATGACCACACCATTTTTTGCTATTCAGCACTGTGCTACTTTAACTGGTAATTGCTTGGTCATGCAACGCTGTACCCAAAAAAAGAAATATATAATTTTTTCATCCAAATAGAGCTTTTTTTTTGGTGGTATTTGATCACAACTGGCTTTATTTTTTTATTATTGAAAAAAAAAAAACATTATTATTTACTTTTTGCTCTAAAACATATTTAATAAAAAAAAAAAAAAAAAGAAAAAAAAGAACACATCTTCATAAATTTAGGCCAAACGTATTCTGATACTTTTTTGGTAAAAAAAAATAAAAATTCCCAATAAGTGTATAGTGATTGTTCTTTGTGAAAATTATAGCATCTGCAAACTAAAGAATATGTACTGGAATTTTTTATACTACTAACGGTGATCAGCGACGTATAGTGGGACTGTGATGGTGCGGCAAACAATCTGACACTAACTTACACTGGGTGGGAACTGACTAACATTACCAGTGACGCTAATACAGTGATCAGTGATAATACTAGAATATTGTAAAAATACTATACACAGTCACTGTACTACAGACACTGGCTGGAAAGGAATTAACATCTAGGGCGATCAAAGCATTAACTGTGTACCTAACAATGTGTAATGTGTGCTGCTTTTTATGAATAATATCTGTTTCTCATCCCTGCTTTGCAGGGATAAGGAACAGGGAGATCTTGTCCTCTTTACAGAGTCCTGTGTTCCCTTTGTACATTGCCGCAAGTAGTTTATCAAATTGTGTTTTGTAAGTTTCACATATGGTGCCTTAAATGTCTATTTAATTTAATTTTAACCTTTTGGTAGTCTTCAGTTTGAGCAATTTAGGACGTGGTACCCATATTAGTATTGACCTATAGGTTTGGTATTTACGGTTTTAACACTATCCAATACAGTGCCTTGCAAAAGTATTCACCCCCTTGGCTTTTTACCTATTTTGTTGCATTACAGCCTTTAGTTCAATGTTTTTTTAATATGAATTATATGTGATGGATCAGAACACAATAGTCTAAGTTGGTGTAGTCTAAGTAAAATATATACATAAAACAACTGATAATTGGCATGTGCCCCCTTTGTCATGAAGTCTATAAAAAGCTCTGGTGCAACCAATTACCTTCAGAAGTCACATAATTAGTGAAATGATGTCCACCTGTGTGCAATCTAAGTGTCACATGATCTGTCATTACATATACACACACCTTTTTGAAAGGCCCCAGAGGCTGCAACACCTAAGCAAGAGGCACCACTAACCAAACACTGCCATTAAGGCCAAAGAACTCTCCAAACAAGTAAGGGACAATGTTGTTGAGAAGTACAAGTCAGGGTTAGGTTATAAAAAATGAATATCCAAATATTTGATGATCCCTAGGAGCACCATCAAATCTATCATAACCAAATGGAAAGAAAATGGCACAACAGCAAACCTGCAAAGAGACGGGCGCACACCAAAACTCACGGACCGGGCAAGGGGGGTATAAGGAGGGGCAGCACAGAGACTCAAGGTAACCCTGGAGGAGCTGCAGAGTTCCACAGCAGAGACTGGAGTATCTGTACATAGGATGACAATAACCTGGGTAAAAGGTTGGTAAAAGAGTTGGGCTTTATGGCAGAGTGGCCAGAAGGAAGACATTACTTTCAGCAAAAAAACAAATGGTTTTGAGTTTGCGAAAAGGCATGTAGGAGACTCCCAAAATGTATGGAGGAAGGTGCTCTGGTCTGATGAGACTAAAATGTAACTGTTTGGCCATCAAAGAAAATGCTATGTCTGGCACAAACCCAACACATCACATCACCCAAAGAACCCCATCCCACACCATTTTTCAGCAGTCAGGACTGGGAAACTGGTCAGAGTTGAGGGAAAAATAGATGGTGCTAAATACAGGGATATTCTTGCGCAAAACCTGTACCACTCTGTGATTTTTTAGGCTAGGATGAAGGTTCACCTTCCAGCAGGACAATGACCCCCAAACACACTGCTAAAGCAACACCTGAGTTGTTTAAGGGGAAACATGTAAATATGTTGGAATGGCCTAGTCAAAGCCCAGACCTCAATCCAATAGAAAATCTGTGGTCAGACTTAAAGTGGAAGTAAACCCCCCTATCGTTTTCAGCCAAGGAAGCTGCCATCTTTGCCTCTGTTTAATCTTCAACTGCCACAGTGCTGCACATGTGATCCGTTATGACACCAGCCATTGGATGGTTTGACTGTTTGGTTGAGAGCACAGCCAATGTGCAGTTAGCATTCACCGCATGCCTTTTTTTTTTAGACTGTTAAATTGATGGGTTTACTTCCGCTTTAAAGATTGCTGTTCACAAGCGCAAACCATCCAACTTGAAGGAGCTGGAGCAGTTTTGCAAGGAGGAAAGGGCAAAAATCCCAGTGGTAAGATGTGGCAAGCTCATAGAGACTTATCCAAAGCGACTTGGAACTGTGATAGCCACAAAAGGTGGCTCTACAAAGTATTGACTGTTATTTTGTCCTATTTGTTGTTTGCTTCACAATAAAAAAAAAAACACATCTTCAAAGTTGTGGGCATGTTCTGTAAATTAAATGATGCAAATCCGCAAACAATTAAACAAATTAAACACTGTCTGTAATGTTTTTTTTTTTTTTTTTTTTTGTACAATGAGAAGGATTAGGAGATGTAAATTCATCACTCACGTGTTCCGTTTTGCAAGCGAACTGCTGACAGTTTTCGTCACATAAAAACACTTATAAAAAATGTTGCTGCTGGGTGCCATCTTGCCTGTGGGCATGTGAAACCACACAGGCACCTTCTTCCTGGTTGCTGTTCCCAGCATGCACCGCCGTTATTGTGCCGATCTTGCGTGTGCGCAGTAACGGCAAAGTGTAAAAAATTATTTTATTGTATGGTCAGCTTTACAATCTTGGAGTGGTATTGTGTTCTGGTTTTGTACTCCTGTGTCCCTTTCTCTGTGGTTTTTGTTCTGTGTCTAAAATTGTATTCATATATTTTTTAATCCTAGTTTAAACCAGGCTTCTGCTCCTGAAGAACCTGCAGTGCTTATATGTTAATATCGTGAAGAAAAAGAAATGTCGGGATACAAACCTGTTGCCGTCCTATCGTACCCTAAGCTTGGGGAAAAGATAACACAAGACACTGTGTACGGCAAAGTGTAGCTCACGTTCGCAGAAATCTCGCAAGATTCCGGCCACATCCGCCGAAATCTCGCAAGATTTCGGCAGGAGCCCCGTAAATCTTGTGAGATTTCGGCACGAGCCCCGTAAATCTCGCGAGATTTCGGCGGATGTCCGCACTGACTCCTGGGATCAATGACACCAGATCCCAGGAGACAGTGCGACATCACGAGCATCGACGCACAGACCCCGCCCACCCCCGAAGAGACAGAGCAGCAATTACAAGGTAAGTGAAAAAAAAAAAAAAAACACTTCATTTAGTACTCTTTGCCTTATTTGGAAGGCAAAAAGATTTACTAAATGAAGTGTGTGCAGAACCGCTTTAATGTCAATTCCAGGTTGTGAGGCAACAAAACACGGAAAAATGCCAAGGGGGGTGAATACTTTTGCAAGGCACTGTATATTATGTCATAAGCTCTTTTTTGTCATTATTATAGTTCTAAGTTACGTCAGTATCAATGCTTTGCGTGTCTAATATACAGAAAACAAACTTTGTTTTCTCAGATCTTAATATGTTCTGGTCTGGGTCCTGGAGCCCAGAGACTTTGAACAGTTTTGGATGGCATAACACCTCCATGCCTAGGTTCACATTTTACCTGCTAGCCAGACTTTGTTAATTAGCTGTGCACAGGCCTTTATATATGTGAGTTAACGGAGGTTCAGTGCCCCTCTCTCTGTCTGCTCTTGGGAGAAAGGCGGACAGAACACTAAAAAGGTAAATGTGCTGTTTGTTTTGGGGAACTAATGGGGGCAGACTGTTAGTCACAAAAACATCTGCTCATGAGAGCTACTAATTAAACATGTTAGTTTAATTAGTAGCTCTCATGAACAGATGTTTTGTTCAGTTTTATGCTAAGGACTTGCTGTAAAAAGCCCTCGTAGATTGAACTTGGCTGAATAAAAGTGCAAGACAAGCCTGCTTGGACTGTTCCTGGGTGTCCCTGTCTTGTACATGCTTACTGCTGCCAAAACTAGTTGTCAGATGTGACTTGTAGTCAATTCATTTACAGATCTCTGTTAAAAAGTGACATACGCTATCTGGATGAAAAACCTCAAAAACCTGCCTTAGGAATAGGGGAGGGGGTGATGAGTGGCTTGGTGACATGTTACACACTAAACGTGGGTGTAACATGTGACATGGTAAGAAAAGCGGAGTTAGCCTTTAACGATTACAGAATGGCATTCATTTGTGTATTTTATTTCTCTCTAAAGTGCAGCTTTAAAGTAGTTCTAAAGCCAAAACATTGTTTCCCATAATGCATTTCCTGTATTAAGGTAAAAAACATTTTATAACTTTCTGTCATTCCCCTTCCCTGTGTGAGGGGAGAAGTGATTCAGGATTGTACATGAACAGGATTCTCCCCTCTCTTCCTCTTCACACAGTGACTTGGGAAGCAGCAGGAGACATTGGCTCCTGCTGCTGTCAATCAAATGCAATGAGGAGGAAGTGGGAGGCGGGGCTAAGCCCCACTGTGTATCTATAGAGGGCGGCAATTGCAATAAACATTATGCCATTTTGTCATATTTCAGTAATAATTAACAGTACACAAATTAAAGCAATTAGACTGTTTGAGACTTGTGTTTTTATAGAATTTAATCAAAAATACATACAGCCTAAGACACTGTTTCTGTAACAGCTCCTTCAAGATTTTAGCATATCTACTGGAAGTTGTTTTTTGTCAGCCAGTCAACAGAAGAACATTTATAGCAAAAGTAGAATACATCTCAGACACAAAGCAGCATCCTGAGATACCGAAAAGGACAAATTAGAGAAATGCTTCATAGCTCCAGGGTGTAGGGACATCATGCTACTTCTTAATGTCTAGGATTGCACTCCCAGGACCCCGATGTTTTGCACTACAGATATTGCAGAAGTAAACAGGCGACATCTAAAAAAAAAAAAAAACACAATCAATAAATAACTTTACTAAAATAAAGTTTTCTAACTTACAGATTTGATTGCATGCATATTAAAAATGAACAAAGATTAATTTCTTTCACTAAGAAGAACTATGCCCGATATTTATTTTCCTTCCCCTTGACATTCAGTCTTTGAAGGTTATTTACAGTCCTTTATTTATACTTAATATTGAGCAAAGGGTCTGCCTGTCACACTTTGTGGTCAATAGACGAGACCCACAGCACCAGCATTAGCGCTCTTGGTCACTATTTGCCCTAGGGGAGCCCTAAAAATAAACTATGCAGACAGAGAGGCACTTTTATCATCCTGCTTCCATATCCATTTAGTACAATTGATTGGACAATCTCTCGATGTTTAAAGTGGAGATAGTGATGTCATCACCTCTCCACTTACCTTGTCCCATCAGAGAATGCCTTGCATTGGTTGTAAAAAAAAAACATCAAGGAATTCGCTGAATCGTAGCGTTGCCGAGCAATGACTCCCTGGTGTGCAGAGGGGAAGCTGCTGCAATGGCATCTTGAAGCTCAGGGCTTCAGAGGACCTGTAAGTAGGGCAGAGTACTACAGTGATTTTCAGCATCCCCTATGGCTCCAAGGATATCAGATACTCACATTGAGCCAATCTGAAGCAATGTAAGTTTGCAAATAAAATAATTTCTGGGGTTCCGTTTTAACCACTTTCAGACTGGACCATTTTGCTGGCTTAAGACCAGAGCACTTTTTGCGATTCGGCACTGTGTCGCTTTAACTGATAATTGCGCGGTTGTGCGACGTAGCTCCCAAACAAAATTGACGTCCTTTTTTTCCCACAAATAGAGCTTTCTTTTGGTGGTATTTGATCACCTTTGCGGTTTTTATTTTTTGTGCTATAAACAAAAAAACGCGCCAATTTTGAAAAAAGCACATTATGTTAAACTTTTTGCTATAATAAATATCCCCCAAAAATATATATAAAAAAAATGTTTTTCCTCAGTTTAGAACGAGAAGTTTTCTTCTACATATTTTTGGGGAAAAAAATTGCAATAAGCAATTATTGATTGGTTTGCGCAAAATTTATAGCATTTACAAAATAGGGGATGGTTTTATAGCATTTTTTATTAATAATTTTTTTTTTACTAGTAATGGCGGCGATCAGCGATTTTTTTTTATTGTGACTGCGACATTATGGCGGACAAATCGGACATTTTTGGGACCATTGTCATTTATACAGCAATCAGTTCTATACAAATGCACGGATTCCTGTGTAAATGACACTGGCAGTGTAGGGGTTAACTGTGTCCTAGGGGCAGGTTACTAACTGAGGGGGTGTGGCTGTGTGTTAGTGATCACTGATCTCTGCTCCAATCACAGGGAGCAGAGATCAGTGTCACTTGTTGCTAGGCAGAACGGGGAGATGCTGTTTACTTTCGCATCTCCCCATTCGTCCTCCCCTTGAGACGATCGCGGGTATCCCCGCGGCTATCGAGTCCGCGGGACCTGCGACCGATGGCACAGCGGCATAGTCAAAGGGACGTACCTATACGCCCTTATGCCTGTGCATGCCATTCTGCCGACGTACATCTGTTTTTTTTTTGTTAAAGTAAATCTTTTTTTGAGAGGATTACCACTGAAAGCCTTATTTCGAAAATGCTGGTTCCCTGTAGGTTTGCTGACCAAGTGCTTCAATACTTTATTAGGATCTGACCCTGGAGAAGCATGCAGAAGCATCGGGACACTTAAGGTTAGAAGGCCCGGGACTTACATTTTTATTCCAGGATAGTTGCTCAAAATATTGAAGACAGAGGTTGACAGCCAGATGACTAGCATTTTCAGAATGAGAAGTTAGCAATTGCAGCTTTGTGTTCTTCTCAAGAAATGCTTTATTGAAGGGTGTAGTTCACTGAAAACATATTCTAGTTTTGGGTAGGTGCCATGGGTTAGGCAAACCCATTAGTTTATCCATTGGAATTTGTACAATTCTCTGGTGCAGCTACCTGCTATGGCCATTAGAAAGTAGTCCCACTGACTTGCTTGTATTTTAATTTATTTATATTACAAAGCTACTCCTGATGCAGCCAAACAGTTAACCCTCCATGATGGGTGTGGCAGAGCTGGGAATTCCAGTGGAAAAGTGTCTCTGAGTTCCAAAGAGAAAGAAAGGCAATAGATAATTCACCCTGCCTAAAAGCACCAATGTCCAAAATAGCAGCTTGGGTAGTTTGGTCCTTTAAATAACGTATGATATAGGGAAAAAAATATGAATAGTGCATAGTACAAGCAGTATCACATGGTTGCGTATCACAGAGCATTTATTTCAAGCTCCATTAAACACTGCATTACAATAAATGTGTATTTGTAAGATCATACATCACATATAGAAGTTACATGATTATGCTTCAAAATGTAAAACACATTAGTGGACGGTGCCGATGGGCTTTTGTCTTTGGCATGGAGATTATTAGGAAGTTATTGACAAATGTGGTGGGGTTTTTCATTCCTTTGGACTTGCATGCAAATGAAAAAACCTTTTTAAAGGAAACAAAAGCCCACTGAAAGAGGCCCTAACAGTTGGCACTGACATGGAGTGAAAAAGCAACACTAAAGGCAACAAATAAAAGCAAAAGTGTCAGCTTTTCCATTCTCTCAAAAGGGGTGTAAACATTTTCCCTTGGAAATGCTTACCTAACTGTTATTAGTTATAGGTGGAGGTTAGTGGACTCAATTACCTTCTGGCTTCCTGTATCTCCTCTAGCAAGGTGAACCTTCTACAGTTCCTTTAAGACTTGAGAGAAAATGTACTTTAACTCTCCAGCACTTACTAAAAACCAAAATACCAGTTTTAGGTGAACTGACCCTTTAAAGGGTTGCCTCATTGTAGAGCAAAACAACAGGTTTTCCTAAATGCCCAACTCCCTAGCAGCACATACTGACCTGTCCTTAACTCACCTGCTGTTTTGTAATGGAAATATGCTGACCTGTGTTTGATACGAGTTTACTTTTCAATAATTTTTATTAAGGTTATAAACCATACAGATATAAAAACCGCACAATACAATATAGAGAGAAGTACCGGCACATGACAACATTATTGACCTACAGCATTGGTCGTTAAGAAACCGTTGTATTGCTTTTTTGGGCTATGACTATAGTTCTGAAGAACAGAAGATTGATACTCTGAAGAGGAACTGCATGGTCCGAGGCACCCCCATCTAAGATGAGGGGCCATCTCAGCCATGAATTGATCCCAGTAGCTAGTCATTATGTTTAAATACACAGCTCACAAACTAGGAGTGGGACCAATGGCAATCGACCAGCAGTCACAGAACACTCCTCAAACTATCAAAGGGTTTAATAAGTAGGAAGTAGGGGAAAAGGAGAAGAAAAAAAAGGGATGAAGGAAGGGGAAAGAGACAGCGAGCCTCTCCTGGGGCACTAAGAGGGTAGCCTTATATCTGACGAGGTTGACCCCGTCAAGTATGTAATCCAGGGATCCTGGTTGTTTGATAGAAGTTTCAAACTAACATCAAACAATGCTCATTTATATATATATACTTAGACATTTAGGAGCACATTAAGAGAATTCTGTTACACCTGTGGAACCCAAATTATTCTTATAGGAATGTATAGAGCAGGCATCACTACATGGCAGACTTTGGTCCAGACCTGGAATGATCAATAGGTCTGTACGGAACACCACGACTGTGCAAATCAACTGCCTGTGTCTCCGTCTTTCCCACGCACTCCATCCAAACTTGTCAGCACTCTGTTCCTCTGCCCTGCTGTGAAGCTGAAACTATCATCTTCACTGCAGGGCAGAAGAGGGGAGGGCTGGCTGATCTGGATAGAGGATGGGAGCAGCCCCACTTTTCAAGTTATCTAGCAGTGATTGGTTTCTATGAGGCAGGGATGTCCTAGCCACCAATCACCCACTAGTATTCAGGAAAAGTTGGAAAGCTCCCACTCTCCATTCAAGCCATTGCAACTCCCGCCCGACCTTTTATGAAAGGTAGGACTGGGCGTAATGTAAAGGGAAGGCTGTAATTTATAGACATGTTGTAATATAAAAGTGATACTGCAATATGAAGGGGGCATTGTAATATAAAGGAGGGCTTCCACTTAAAGGGATAGCATGATATGTAAAAGGGGGACTGCACTGTAAAGAATGGTGCTGTGATATATATGGAGGTGACTGTGATGTCAAGGGATATGCTGTGATGTATTTGGAGGGACTGATGTAAAGGTGGGCACTGTAATGTAATTGAGTTGTAATTAAAAGGGAGGGCTGCAAAGTAAAGTGAGCTGTAATTTGAAGGGGGGTCTGTGATGTAAAGCGGAGCTGTATTGTAAAGGGGGTACCTTGATGTAAAAAAGGGACTGTGATGTAAAGAGGAGCACAGTAATGTAAAGACAGGCTCCTATGAAGTAAAGGGGGGCTGTGATGTAAATGGGGAGGACATTGATGTGAAGGGGATGACTGATGTAAAGAGGGGACTGTGATGTGAAAGATTTGAGTCATAGAACGTTACTGATCAGACCTATGAATGTAAAATCATTACCCCTGGTACCGAGGTTCAAAGACATGGAAATATGAAAGCTTGCTGAACTCTTGTCCATTACACTCTAATATTTTCTGCAGGAGAGAAACTTTTTAAATCCTATGTATCCTCTTTAAATGGAGTGGAATACACTCAAAATAAATATATGCTAATGTGTAAGGGTCATCTAACTCATTCTGGCTAGACATTCTATACAGATACAAAAGCTTCATAGAAATAGTGCAGTCATTTAATCTCCTCTCTTAGATGCTGCCTGATTGTGATGCCATCCCAGGGGTCATGTAAAGCACAGCAATTCGCTCACTGCCTATATCAGCTTATTTGAGATATTTGAAGTAGATTATGAGAGCTGCTTACTGTGTTACCAACAGGCAGACACTCTCTATGGAACATGTGTCTGCAGTGAAATACCACCACACCAAGCGGCTTAGAAGTATCTGAAAAGCAAAGGGAAAATATTGCATATTAAAACAGTGGAGCAAATGTTTCATTCAATAAGCATAAACACCACTAATTTGAAATATACAGAGATTTGATAATACTGAATCAAAAAGTGAAATAAGCACCTTTAAAGGGTTATTTCACATTTAGCAAAAAAATGCCTGAGCATGCAAAGGGTGTCTGTAGATAAAATCAAACTGTGCATATAGGAGTAGACCATCTACACATCTCCCAAAGCCTGGTTGAAAAACTTCAAGTAATCCCATCTTGCCCTGTTACTATGATGTCACTAAACACTTCCAGCTGTTACTGTTCACCCCCACATCACAAGAGTATCTCTTAAACCACCGCACATGTGTGGTCCACTATCGCTTCCATTGCTGCTTTGCTAGGTTTAGGTTTACTGCGATGGGAGAGAGAGAGTGTATGGGGGTCAGTGGTGACCCGTGCATTAAGTGTGCATGGGTGCCGCCCCCCTATCCTTGCTGCCGCCTCCCTATCCACGCGCCCGGCCCCTTTCAGGACTCCGGACGCATGGACTCCTATGGCGGGGGTGTATTTTTTTGAAGCACCTGATTAAAAGCCAAAGGCTCCAATAGGCTTCAAAAAAGGGTGGGCTAGGGGCGCAGAGAGTGTGCCCTGATCCCACCCAATTGTGTGACCATAGAGAATGAATATTGGCTATTTTCACACCGCATTGCCTCCACACCAATCTAAAGGCAGGTCAGTGAGACCCGTTTCCTCATTGGCCAAATTGGATGCTCAGCGCTTTGGTGGAAGTGGGACAGAGCAGAGGAAGCTGAAAAGAGGAGAGGAGACGCTGGAGAATAGGACACCTTACCAAGGTAAGCGGCGGTCCTCCTGCACGGGGTGTCCCGTGATCTATCAGCGCCGGGGGGGTGTGTGTGAGTGGACCGGGGTGTCCCGCCATCCATCCGTGGGGTGCCCCGTGATCCATCCGCATGGGGGGTGCTGTGTGAGGGGGGTGGCAGCACTTGATGGGCACACTGGCAGCATTTGATGGGCACAGTGGCTGCAATTGATGGGCACAGTGGCAGCATTTGATGGGCACAGCGGCAGCGCTTGATGGGCACAGCGGCAGCGCTTGATGGGCACAGTGGCTGCAATTGATTTTTTTTTCAAAAAAATTTTGCACCCCCAAAAAATTTTGAGCACCAGGCGCCACTGATGGGGGTTGAATCAGATAAAGAGCTTGCTCTGATGGTCGGGTGAGCAATAACATCTGGGAGTGTCCTAGCGGTGTTGTAGCAAGGCTTTGGGAGGTACATAAATGTCCTACACCTATAACAAGGGCATTATTCAACGTTGGTTGATGCCGCACAGTTTGTAAGTATCTACAGGCACCCCTTACCTGCACAGCTAGTTTTTGGTAAAGGTGAACTAGCTCTTTAAATGAATTTGGGCTTATGTAGGTATCTAAATATTCAGTCTGTAGTTTTTATAACTATGCTGGCTCATTATTAAAATGATACACGGACTACATATTTACCTTTGCTACATGTCCCTGCACCTGACTTCATCTTCAAAAGCATAGTGACCTAGAGCAGCCAGCCAGGATTCACTTTACTAAATTGCTACCAGTGCAATATGGTTTCTGCTTGGTTGCTATGGGTATTGGCCCTTTTTTTTAACCCTTTATTACCTGAAGGTAAACAAAAAAAAAACCCTAACAAGCTTGAACACAGGGTTTTGTAACTTTGGCCTGTGTTAAACAAATATCTTTGCAACTATTTAGTGTATTCAGGTAGAATATATATTTTTCTTTTGGGCCAATTGGACCTTCTTTGGGTGGAAAATGGTAATGGATATTTTATTATCATCAAAGAAAAACTGGGCCAAAATGGTAAAAAAAATAATTAAATTTGAGTTTATTTCATGCCATTATCATGACCTACCACCAAATAAATGCCCAAAATAAATTATCCTAGTCTGGACAGGGATATCAATTACATGTACATTATTTGTTATTTGTACCCCGTAGGACCTGGAAACAATTATGCATGTTTGTCTTTTTTTTTTTTTTTTTATCCTACCTAAAATACACTGGCACATGACACTAAATCTAAAACCTTTTTTTATCTAACCTAAAACACAGACATTAAGGCCGGCCATAGACGGTTCAAATCTTGGCCAGTTCAGCAGGATCGGGAGAGATTTGAACCATGTGTGGGCAGGCTGAATGTACCAAGTTGATCGATCAATCAACTTGGGTACAACCAGCATGCTGGATCCCCTTGCAATTTATTGCTAGCGCCTCCTATAGCCGCTAGCAATAATCCCTATATTCTCCTGGCGGGGACTGCTCCCCCCACCACCAGGAGCAGACAATTGCTTGGCAGGAGGGTTTCCCCTGTCAAAACTGTCAATGTTGATGGGGGAATTGTGTGGATTTCTTTCCTGCAAACCGTGGTTGCAGGAAAGAAATTTGCACTGTCTATGGCCTTCTCAATTCTGACTTCAACACTAAGATCAAGCCCCGATCTAACCATTTTGTCTTTACTTTAACTGATTTCTCCTCTAAAAAGAAGCCTGGGGAGAAGATGACAGCTGCTGGAAAGGGATGTAACATCCTATCACTGAAAGGTGACTACCTTACAGAGTTTAGTTCTAGTCTCTCAGTTCCTCCCCACTTCAAAACCCTGATGTGGGATAGGCACACTGCCAGGGAGGGGTATCCATGCTGGACACCCCAAACTGAATGTCAGCCTCTGACAGAAACAGGTACATTAATCTGGTGCAAATGCTGACAATTTTGGTGCGGAGGCCCAATGGAATTCTAAGGGGTGTCTACTACACATCCTGCTGTCGATTAGATTTCAAGGGGTTAATGAATAAGTTAGCGGTTGGTCCTGTGCACATGGCAATGTAAGAACTACAACCCACGCCACAAGTATGGGAATTAAAACTTCCTATATGAGGAAGTAAACAAAATTATTGCCATGACCTTGACTTTTCCTTTTTTTTTTTTTTTTTTTCACCAGATCAAGTAAACATACATTAAGAAAAAGATCATGGCCGTGTTTTATTTGCCACTTGTATCTACAGAAGAAAAAACACATCAATATGTGGAGAGAGAAGTGTGAGATGAAGTGTTTTTAACTGCATTTATAACATGAATACCAATAAGATGGTTGATAAACAACCTGCTTGGCAGTCTCACAGTATACGTTTGTGTTATCTCTCTAGAAAAAGCCCTACAGTTTTTACTTTGGCAAGGCTTTCTTAATTCCTTTTCCCAATCTAATATACAATTATGTTGCATGCTCGTCATGGGATGATAAATGCTAATTCTTCCAGGCTGCAATGACAATGAATAAATACAGAAAAAACATTCTCTGCATAATTTTTATCCAGGGGAATAATCCCCACTTGTCAGATACCCATGTCATGAGCAGTATAAAAAAAAAGCTGGAGATCATCAGAGAGAATTCATTATTTCTATACATGTCAGACACCAAGACAGGTGACATGCAAGTGTATTACACACATTAGCTAACAGTCAAAGTGCTTAGAATGTTAAGATAATCATGTATCACTCACCGTTTATATAGACCCAAAACCAAGAATGTTATGTAATGTAATATACTGCAGCTTACTAATCATTGGTGTGGTGGCTGCATTTGTTTTCTTTTTCCAACCTTCTTTTGCTTTGTTTTCACCAGCTAACACACTTCCTGTTCCACGGTGCCTACATCACTCCTTCGTTTAATTTATGGAGGGAACCATGGTTGTAACCCTAGACTGCTCTCCTGATATGGACTACAAACATTTTCATATCTCTTCATCTCCATTACATGGTAGGCAGGGCAATTGGCATGTTACAGAAGATAGTATATAAAGCAATCAGCGCAAACCAAAATTAACAAAAGACAAACAAAATTGCAAGCTGAACACAAAAAGGTAAATCACAAATCCTTAAAAATAATATGTAAAAAAAAAAAAAAGAAAGTGCAGCGCAAAACATATAAAAAATGGAATATAAAAGTTCATATCCAATTAGCAATGTGTAGAGTGATGTGGATGAGAACACCCAGTGACTGTAGACTTTCAGTAAGTTTCACAGTGACAATCCTCCACCAAACGGAAAAGGTACTCTTACCAAATGTGATAATCAAAAACGCATGGACCCATTCGTGGGATGATGGTGCGATAACGATCCAACCAGGAGGAAATCCAAAGGTGTGTGATGACCAGGACACCAGAACTATCCTGAGGATGCGGCTCCAACCAAGATGATCCACCATGAGATGATTATGCAGGTTTAATGCCCAAGAAAAAATAAAAGATAAAAGATGCAATCTCTGAGATTGCATCTTTTATTTTTTCTTGGGCATTAAACCTGCATAATCATCTCATGGTGGATCATCTTGGTTGGAGCCGCATCCTCAGGATAGTTCTGGTGTCCTGGTCATCACACACCTTTGGATTTCCTCCTGGTTGGATCGTTATCGCACCATCATCCCACGAATGGGTCCATGCGTTTTTGATTATCACATTTGGTAAGAGTACCTTTTCCGTTTGGTGGAGGATTGTCACTGTGAAACTTACTGAAAGTCTACAGTCACTGGGTGTTCTCATCCACATCACTCTACACATTGCTAATTGGATATGAACTTTTATATTCCATTTTTTATATGTTTTGCGCTGCACTTTCTTTTTTTTACATGTTACAGAAGATGGCTGGGAAGGAACATGGAAGTGACAAGGACACTGCCTTGCTGGTATTTTGTGTACTTGCTAAAAATGTTCTTAAAAAAAAAAAAATGCAGAAACCACATCTAAGGAATGTATGCTGAAACATTTGGCATTTTTATTCTTGGGTTTATTCTTTATCTACATTTACTGCTATTTTTCAATCTGTTAATGATCACAGAGTGGTAAACATGATATGATTTATTAACTGTAAAAGGACAGGAAACACAGTACCTGTTGGCAGAATGGGTGACAAACACACTTCACAAATATTGTCCTCTGAAAAAAAAAATAAAAAAAAATAGAACATGTATATTAAAAAAATGTGAGCAACATATGCTTACTGAAGTAGATGCATTCTGCTCTACCTAACCTCTGAGTGTTACTGCTCCCACACATAGCAAATTCCTTCTTTATTTATAAATGGTCAGGAATAGAAAAAAAAGTGCATTACATTAAGGGCCCCTTGGAGGGAAATGCTTATTCTCCCGACCAACTCTTGGCACCAGCTGCTGCTATCTCTCTTTTTGAGTCAATGTTTTGTTCTAATCAGGAGAGAAATTTGTATAATGGAAGTGTCTAGAGGTTGTTTGAACTGAACAGTTGAGAGTTGGTGCTGGGCTGTGAGAAGAAGACACTTTCATTGCCCCACACTAGAAGAGAATGGTGTCACCATGTAGGCCCAATTTGAGAAGCACAAAACCATTTACCGTGTTCCCCTAAATCAGTCTTAATATAAAAACACTTGTTTCTGATTGAGGTGATCTATATATGGAATTCAGAGAGAGTGTAACTGAGACATGGATCATTATTGCTGTTCTTGTTGACATAAAACCATTGAAGAAAACACCCCTGTTAAAGTTTTTAGTTGCATTTCCAAATGTGTTGACAATCCTCTCATTTCATAGCACCATTAAAGGATCCTGTGTAAAGTCAGTACAGGTACAAGGTGGCAATGTACATAGAAGGGTCTGGAGGTACAAGGTACAGTGGATTATTAGTGGAGAATTACTGGAACCTGCCTCATGAAGAGACATGAGTGGGAACTATGCAAAGAGGTGAACGGTGTCATGACTGTTACCTGATGAATTGGGGATGTGAATCTGGAGAGGAACAAGTTAATAGAGCAAAAATATTCTGACAACTAGCGAATGCCCTGTCCACAACAAAAGACAGCATTCTGATTTGGGTTCATGAGTGGAGAGTGACCCTCTAAGTCTGCTTCTGCAGAGATCAGAGCAGTTCAAGCTGAAATTTACACAACTGAATGAGTCAGCAGATGAGTGACTTGTCCCTATTTGGATAGTTTCCAATCAGATGGGCAATTTGATGTCTCATCAGCTAGCCCATAGTGCCTTTAGACTTCTGACCCATACTGCTTTACTTGTTATTTGTTGATCAAAGATTATTTGTAGAGAGCACACAGCAGGAGACACAGGCATCTGATATTCCTGAAAGTAGAGAATGCTGAAGAGTCTAGTGAAAGCTGCAGCACTAGAACAGAGCAACCATAGAACACAAGAGAGGTTCTTTTGCATAGTTACATAGTAGGTAAGGTTGAATAAAGACAATAGTCCATCCAGTTCAACCTGTGTAGGTGTACGTGTCAGTGTCAATAAGCACTTCCCATATCCCTGTATGTTGTGTTCTTTAAGATGCACATCCATTTTAGAAAAAAAAAATACCCCCCCCCCCCCGACACCACCAATTGTAGAAAAGAGTTCCACATCCTTTTCGCCCTGACAGTGAAAAACCCCCTGCCCAGCTTAAGGTTAAACCGCTTCTCCTTCCTCTCAAGTGTCTCTTCTCCAGCGAGAATAAATTTAGTGCTTGTAGTTGTTCCGCATAATTGAGGTCCTCCAGGCCCCTCATTAATTTCGTTGCCAATCTTTGGATTCTCTCCAACTCCAGCACATCCCTTCTGAGGACAGGTGACCAGAACTGGACGGAATACTCCAGATGTGGCCTAACTAGAGTTTTATAAAGTGTCAGGATTATAGTTTTATCTCTGGAGTATATCCCCTTTTTTATGCATGCTAACATTCTGATGGCTTTGGTAGCTACAGCTTGACATTGCATGCTATTATTGCTCAGTCCGTCTTCTACTCTGACCCCCAGGTCTTTCCCCATCGTCAATTCCACCAAAGGTTCTCCCCCTAGTGAGTAGTTTGCATTTATGTTTTTAGCCCCCAAGTTCATTACTTTACATTTGTCCACATTAAACCTCATTTGCCATGTAGTCGCCCAACCCCATTATGTTGTTCAGGTCTTTCTGTAAAATTTCTATATCCCGATGTGTAGTTATTGCCCTGCTTATTTTTGTGTCATCTGCAAAAACTGAGATTGAGCTATTTATCCCACCCTCTATATCATTTCTGAATAAATTAAACAGAACTGCTCCCCAAGACAGCCTTGGGGTATCCCACTTACCACTCCAGACCAGTCTGAGTGCACGTTATTTTTAACCACCCTTTGGACACTGATTTCGTTCTTAAACTTCTTACTGAATTTCTTGTAGTGTTGTAATGCTGACAATGACGCCATTTTTTTTCTCTTTAATAAGACTTTTTACGTTACGGTTTAGCCACCAAGGTTTAATCTTCACTTTTCTATATTTATTGTCCATTGGAATGCACTGTGTGATACATTTGTTTAATATGTTCCTAAATCATTCCCATTTATCTTCTGTTTTCAATGTTTCTAGGATTTGGTCCCAATTGATGTCTTGTAGTATTGAACATAGTTCCGAAAAGTTTTCATGTTTGAAATTTTGTGTTCTTGTGCTACCCTCGTGCCTCCTCTTCCTATGATTAACACTAAATCATCCTGTTATCGCTAGATTCCAAGTTGTCCTGTATTGCCACATCTGAGATCAGACTTGGATCGCTCGTAATAGGGATCTTTCACCTGGACTTCAACAAGTCCTCTGGAGAGAATGCTCAGTGTCAAATGTACAATATACTGATGTCTTAGCCCCCGTACACACAATCGGAAATTCCGACTACAAAATCTGTCCGATTTTTTCCAACAGATTTTGTCCGAAACTGGTGTTGCATACACACAGTCGGACAAAGTTGTTGGAAAATACGATCGTTCCGAACGTGGTGACGTTCGTTGCATACTACGGAACTACGTAGAGGCTAGTAGCCAATAGCTTTGGTCTCGTAATTTGATCTGAGCATTCGTGGCACTTTGTCCGTTGGAATTCCCTACACAGGTTCAGAAAAAGTCTGATCGGATTTTGATGTCGGAAAATTTGAGATCCTTCATAGTTTCCGTTTTTTTAAGTTTCTTTTTTTAGTTATTTAGACTATGAAATGTTTTTAACCCACTTGTATGTGATTGTTTATGTATATCAGCTGCTTCTTCTATATGGGTGGTTTTGGGTGTGGCTCGATTTGGCCGTACCCTATAAAATAACTGAAGTTGAAGCTATATATGTTGTGAACAAGCACGGTATACACGTGTGAAATGTTAACCCTGGTCCTGTATCTTTTGTCTGGCATACAACAAAGATTTCTGTCAAGCAAACTACTCGTTCCAGTGTGTGGCCACTTTCTTCCTTCCATATACTTCAGCAACGATGGTGAGCCAGGGCAAGTACCTAGAGAGATATTGCACCTCCATTCCCTGAGCGGCGTATGTTTTGTGTTGTGGGTTTACCCTGAGGAAGGGGGGGTCTGTACTGATGGAGGAGGAGGGTTGGTTTATTAGTGTATATAGTATAGTATTACACTGTACTATACACTTGACTATACACTATGACTATACTATATACTATGGGTGGAAGCAAGTGGAATACAGTGGGTGGAGCCTATAAGGGGTGTGGCTTATGAGAAGTGGGAGGAGTCAAAAAGGAAGTGTGAGGTCCGGCACCCCACCATCTTAAAATGTCACCAGCCACTGCTTAGAACTCAAAGTACTCAAAAAATAGCTATGGTGTCCAATGCCCCGCTCATTACTTCTTTGTAGATGAAAAAAGTACCTGACTCTCCTACAGGTCATGAACATCTTAAAATATTTTTCATAGCAAATTGCAAGTATATGCTCCACATCCACGTCTGATCACCAGTTGTCTTCAATGTTGAATGTCCAGATTGTCATATCCTGTGAGCCCAGGTTGCCATGCACACACCCGCTTGGGGTTCATCATTATGCAGCCCAGGCTCTTGAAAGAACACTGCATAGAAAAGTGCTTGCGCATCCAAACATGAGCGTTGTTCTCTGCAGCACTGAGGAAGGCCCACCACTGATGCTGGTGGAAAAGAATGACCCCACTTGTCACCTGAATGACCAGAAAACACCTAGACTTTAGGTACCGTATTTATCGGCATATAACACGCACTTTTTTCCCCTAAAAATCAGGGGGAAATCGTGGGTGCATGTTATACGCCGATCCCCCGTCGATTCTGAGCCTCTCCGGCCATTCTTGCGGCTTTCGGACGCTTTTGGAGGCTTTCGGCCGCTTTTGGACATTCTCTGAGGCTTTCTGCCGTTCTCAGAGGTTTTCAGGCATTCTCGGAGGCTTTCGAACATTCTCTGCGGTTCTCGCAGTCCCGCGTGAGCCGCCGAGAACAGCCGAAAGCCTCCAAGAGCGGTCGAAAGCCAATGAGAACTATCCAGCGCCGCCGAGATACACAGGACATCCGGCTCTGTATCTTGGCGGCACCATTTTTAAATTCTGCAGGTGGAACTGGGGCAAGGTTGGGGGTGGAACTGGGACAAGGCTGCAGGTGGAACTGGGACAAGGCTGCAGGTGGAACTGGGACAAGGCTGCAGGTGGAACTGACAAGGATGCATTGACGGGCATTTAAATGTAAGTTTTTTTACCTTAAACTTCCCTCCTAAACTTGGGGTGCATGTTATACGTCGATAAATACGGTATGTAGGCTGAAAATGTTTTAAAATGAACCGCAGTTGAAAGGGGTGTTCTAGGGGCAGGGGTGCCCTAAACTAAGATAACATTCTCTTATGTAGTCTTATGCTGAAAATTAAGGCATTGTAATTATTCCTCAGTCATAAACACACAAAAAAATAAAAAATTGTGCATTGTACTTTCCTAATGTGATCTTCAATCCATATAGCATTTTAACTCCCTGCACATTAAAATTGAGAATATTATTAAAAAATGAACATACCATCAACCAGCATAGATCTTGACTGAGTTCTGTGCATTTTATTTAGCAGTGATAAGGAGTCTGATACTAATATTTTTTTGCAACCTTCCCTTAGAAGTATCTAAAGAAAAAGAAAAAAAAACACAAAAACTATATAAAAATCTAATTCAGAAGAATATATTAACACATTTATTATATTATCTGATTATAGTGTTTGTAAATAATAAAAAAAAATAATGTGATTCAATATAATTTTCAATTGCTCCCAACGTCCCTATAAAAAATGAAAAAAACATTGAAAAAAATTAGATGTAACCAACTGATTGACATTTGATTGAGTACATTATATTATTTTTTATCCTCTGTTGCATCTCAGTAGTGCTGATCTCCTGCAGCCTCCATCTTTCTACATGCATGTACCCCAGTAAAGCCTGGATGACATTAATGGTGACAACAGTAGTTTATACCTGCATTATTTGTGTTGTAATAACCACTTGTAGCATCCCTATGGAGAGTGTGTGGGTGACAATGCAGAAAAACAAATCGGAGACAGGCACAGAGTTTAGCCACTTTATAACAGGAAGTGTCTGCACAAGAATCTTTATGGCAAGATTAAAACATATTATTATTTTGATGAAAGATTTTAAGATACTGAAAATGACTTTTGAAACTATGTTACCATGTTAAAATGTATATAAAAGATAGTAATTGGGTTTATATATACTTTTTTATTATCTTTCTGCACTAACTTCCTAAGTTTATACAACATCGAGACTCTTTGTGCTTGCTCCCCTCCCCACACAAACATGATGGTACCATATATACTGGAGTATAGGTCGACCGGAATATAGGCAGAGGCCCCTAATTTACCCCCAAAAAAACTGGGAAAACGTATTGACTCGTGTATAAGCCGAGGGTGAGAAATGCAGCAGCTACTGTAAGTGGAAAAGAGGGTCAGCAAATGCCCATCTGCAGCTGCAGGTCTCCCTGTGTCCTGTACATACCCCCCTGTGTCCTGTACATAACCCCCTTGTGTCCATTGCAGCCTACCTGTTGCCGATCTGCATCCCCTGGGTCCTGTGTATGCCTCCCTGTGCGATCTGCCACCTGTGTCCACCGATCGTTAGATGCCTCCTGTTCGATCAGTGTCCTGTGTCCCCCATTGCTGATCCTGCCGATCAGCGTGTAAGGCAAAACAGACGGTGCCATTCCAATATACAAAAGCCAAGCCTCCTCCTTGTCCTCGTCCGTGATAGCAGGAACACTCTGTTTTCCCAGAAGTCAGTGTTCAGCGTTCCGCCTATCACGGACATCCTCTCATCCTTGTCCATGAGATGAGAATGACAGGACGTCCGTGATAGGCGGAACACTGCACACTGACTCACTGCTGGGAAAATGAGTGTTCCTCCTATCATGGATGCGGAGGAGGAGGAGGCGCGGCTTTTGAACACTGCCGTCTGTCTGCATGACAGGCTGATCATGTAGGCAGACGGCGGTGACTCGAGTATAAGCCGAGGGGGGCACTTTCAGCCCTAAAAAAAGGTTCGGCTTATACTCGAGTATATACGGTAATTTAATGGCTACTCAAACTGGTACTATAAAGTATTCATCTGTTATAGACAAACTATGGGGTTTGCTCTTGACAAATTGGTTAAAAGGCTCTGGCATGCTTATTATATGCTTCTCCTATAAATCTTTTGGTGATTATGACCATATTTGAGTTACCGCAGTTTACGGACACCTCTCAAAAAGTTTCAGATTTTTTTATGTCAATTTGTCATTAAAAACATATTTCACCTACATCCTAAAAATGTAGGTGAATGGAGCAGGAAGGGACTTTTCTATTATGGACTGGTGATCAATACATATCGGTGCAACTCATAAAATTAGAATATCATCAAAAAGTTAATTTATTTTAGTAATTAAATTCAAAAAGTGAAACTCATATTTTATATAGATGCATTACACACAGAGTGATATATTTCAAGTATTTCTTTTTTTATATTTTGATGACTATGGCTTACAGATAGTGAAAGGCCAAACGTCAGTATCTCAGAAAGTTTCAAAGGATTTTTAATACAGAAATGTTGGCTTATTGAAAAGTATGTAAGATATCTGAAAACAATTTCTGCAATATACGCAAAATCACATATGTTATATAGCATATACAAAATGAAAAATAAAATAAATCAACATTCAACATGTGTATCATTTGGTACCATCTGTGCACCTTGGTGAACTCCAATCACCCAAATCGCTGTGTCAGCATATAAATGTAATTCCACTGCAATAAATCACCACATATGCACCATATTGAAAATTAATTGCTAAAAATAATTGCTAAAAATAGTAAATAAATATAACAAGTCCCATTCGCATAGGTTTTCAACTTGACTCGGATAAATTTAGCAGTCCATCAACATGAAGCTTAATTGCAATGATGTAACGTTTGTTCAATTAGCTGCAAACCTCCACCGTAAAAACTTGCATGCGTCACCCAATTGTGCTGATATATAATCTGCTTACCAGATCCTATTGACCACTTTAATGAAAAAGTAAGTCAAAAACGCTTTTACAGGATTGTGCCTGTTCACATAGGCGTTGACATGTACTTTTGGATTAATCTCCTCCTCTCAGACTCATACGAGATATATGAAAGAGCAAGAGAACTCTATAGTGTAATATTGCTTTAATATAAAAACTTTTGTAAAAACAAGACAGCCAAATGGCTCCTTACATGGTATTGTGCCCGACCCGGGACTGCTGAATTTATCCGAGTCAAGTTGAAAACCTTTGCGAATGGGACTTGTTATATTTATTTACTATTTTTAGCAATTATTTTTAGCAATTCATTTTCCCTATGGTGCATATGTGGTGATTTATTGCAGTGGAATTACATTTATATGCTGACACAGCAATTTGGGTGATTGGAGTTCACCAAGGTGCACAGATGGTACCAAATGATACACATGTTGAATGTTGATTTATTTTATTTTTAATTTTGTATATGGTATATAACATATGTGATTTTGCGTATATTGCAGAAATTGTTTTCAGATATCTTACATAGGGTATATATTTAACAATACTACGAATAACTATAGAGTATCACGTTAAGGGTAACACCTATCTACATGGGATATTCACAGCACTGTTAGGAGTAAAATAGCGCCCCTATATCACTACACATCACTGGAGAATATTTTTTCTTTTTCTAGGGAGCAGCATAAAAATTACAAAAATTAAATAGACAGAAATATATAGGAGCAAATAGCAGGCATGTATATATTTCTCTCTATTAGTGTCGCGGGGTTATATGCATTTGGATTCCAGCTGCTTACCACATTTATTGAAAAGTATGTCCATGAACAGTACTCAGGGCTCCTTTTGCATGAATTACTGCATCAATGCGGCGTGGCATGGAGACAATCAGCCTATGGCACTGCTGAGGTGTTATGAAAGCCTAGGTTGCTTTGATAGTGGCTTTCAGCTCATATGCATTGTTGGGTCTGGTGTCTCATCCTTGTCTTGACAATAACCCACAGATTCTCTATGGGGTTTAGGTTTGAGCGGTAGCACGCTTCTTTAAGCCGTGTATGCAGTGTTATGCTGGAGATGGTGGCTAGGGGAGGAGTCGTTTTGCCACCAATTCTACCCTATTTAAACAGGGTAGAAGTCTACTTATCCCCACAGGCCATCCATGCAAGGACACCATCTCTTAGGACTGTTGCTTAGTGAACAGCAGATTGGATTTGAGGACATCTCTGCAGGTATTATTTTTTGGCATATTCATTATCTTCTTTGTGAGATCCCTTGTGTTTTATTTTGTATGGTTTGAGAATTGCATTGAAATCTATACGTAGTAATGATGGGATGTTTTCCATCTGTTCTTGCCTGTTTGAATGATACATGCATGCTATTGAGGTTGGTATGTTGACAGATGGTTTGGGTTGGCGGTTTTAGCAGGGGAATTGAAGTGGAGTCTGTTTCGGCTGGACAAGATGATCTGAAGGCATTTTTTATCGCTCTGTCTGTATCCTAGATACACTGTTTAGTGGGGGTGGTACCACCTTTCTTCTTCCCCCCTCCTGGGGCACTGTTTGGTGGCCTTCTGGTAGAACACCAGATTTTAGAATTGCAAGTCAATCTGTTGTATATGGGTATGAAATAAGGAAAAAGAAGTGAAAAAGATATGATGATGATGATGAACATGTTTTGAGATTGTATATTCTGTATGCATATCCTTTTTCAGTAACCCCTGGTCACTGCACCCTTTCAAGCCCTTGAAGAAGCCGATAAAGGGGAAACGTGTCGGGAAGAGTTATTCCCTCTTTGTGTGATATGATACAAATACATGAAGTTAATTCATTAGTATCTTGTTTACATAAAGAGGGGTCTCTACATTTTGGGTGTTATGGGCTTCTGACGATATGCTGATACTATGTTTTTACCACTAAAAAGGGGTATATATAAATCACCATTGTCATAGCTTTTAACGAAACTGTACAATAAAGATTCTCTTTTAACTCAATGAATATGTTTTGACAATTATTCTGAGGGGAGGTTCAACACCCTTAAAGTCCCATTTGTTTCCTATTTTTTTTTCACTGACTGTGGAAACTTCACATGGGACCTCATGCAACTTGGATTCTGTGCCTCTCTACTCTTCCTCCAGACTCTGGGGCCTTGATTTCCAAGCAAAATGCAGCATTTTCCATAGTCCATGAAGATTTAGGGAGCCATGTCATCTGCTGGTGTTGGTCCACTGTGTTTTATCAAGTCCAAAGTCAGCGCAGTCCTCTACCAGGTAATTCTAGAGCACTTCATGCTTCCCTCTGCTGACATGCTGATTTAATTTTCCAACAGGACTTGGCACCTGCCCACACTGCTAAAAGTACCAATACCTGGTTTAATGATCATGATATCACTGTGCTTGATTGGCCAGCAAACTGGCCTGATCTAAACGCATAGAGAATCTAGAATCTGTGAAATATTGTCAAGAGGAAGATGAGAGACACCAGACCCAGCAATGCAGATGAGCTGAAAGCCGCCATCAAAAAAACCTGGGCTTCCATAACACATCAGCAGTGCTATCGGCTGATTGCCTTCTTGCCAAACCGCATTTATGCAATAATTCATGCCAAACGAGCCCAAGGCAAGTACTGAGTGAATACTATACTGTACATTTCTTTCAGTAAGCCAACATTTCTATATTAAATTTTATTTTTTTTTTTTGTTATCGGTCTTATGTAATATTCAGATTTTCTGAGATACTGAATTTGGGGTTTTTACTAGCTGTAAACCATAATCCTAAAAAAAATTACAAAAAAAAAATGCTTCAAAGATTTACATCTATATAAAATATAGGAGTTTCTCTTTTTGAATTGAATTACTGAAATAAATAAACTTTTTGAAGATTTTCTAATTTTATGAGATGCGCCTGTATATCCGCACAACTGTAATGGCGCTGCTTTTTATTTTGATGGATAAAAAATTAACTCCAGGCAGCTAAATAAAAAGTCGATACATATATAGGAGCTCTTTTAGCTGCTAAATTATGTATATCAATGCCCATTTATTCCTGAGATTTACACAGTCCTGTTAGGTGGTAAAGAAGAACTGACTTCTCTCTGCAGAGTATTAATCCCTGCCTCCTGCATGTGATTGAATAGTGAAGGAGCAAAAGCATATCTCCCCTCTGTTCACACTGCTTTTTCCTCCTGTCAGCTTGATCCTCGTCAGCCCATGGGCATGCAGCAAACCTGATTGGCCTATTTCTATGCCCCTCTCTGTCGCAGTGTGCATACAAGTGTACAGGGAGTTACAAGCAGATTGAATTGTTAAAATGTAAGTATTTACAATGGCTGCATTTAAAAATATATTTATTCTTAATATATAACTACATTAACTACTGTTTTATTTATATCTAACTGGCGCTTGGCTTTAAATGCAAATCTGCTCAAAAGCTACAGAACACAATGTTGCTTAGCGATACATCTCTCTGCAAAAATTTTCAGCACCCGAAGTGAAATATGAACACCAAACAGCTAAAGAGTTAGAATACACATATGTGAAGCATCCTATTTGCCAGTGGATTTGGAATTCTGTCCAACCACTTTGGTGATTCATACACCTCTCCTGGACAGCACAGCCAGGAAAGTGGTGACACAGTGGGGTTGATTTACTAAAGCAGGCGAGTGCAAAATCTGGTGAAGCGCTGCATGTAATATAATCAGCTTCCAGTTTTTTTTTGTTTTTTTTTGTCAAAGCTTAATGGAACAAGATGAAGTTAGAAATGGATTGGCTACCATGTACAGCTGCACCAGATTTTGCACTCTCAAGTTTTAGTAAATCAACCCCAGTCTCCCTTACAGATAAGGAATACAGAATTCTCACCTTCCAACCCGTAGGCTGCTAAATGACAGGGACAATAAAGGAGCAGCACGCTGATAAGTTATTGACTATGCTCTCTCCCCTGTTGACACATGTGCATGCAGCAAAACCTAGCTAGCTATTAGTATTATCTCACCTTCCTACCACTGAATTCATATTTAAAGAGATATATAACTTAAATGCTCTTTCTGTATCTGCCTAGAGTATAGTTTTATGTTAGAGCTCACGAAGAAGGAGAGGAGCTCTGAACCGGGGATCTCACTAGGCCGAATTTTCACAGGAACAGTTCTGGAACCATTCACACGGATAGCATAGAATTTATTAACTCGGCAAATCCCTCAGCAGAAGATAAATACCAGAAGAAAATGCAAATGCAAAATACTTATGTCTGGCTGGAGAATATCTTTAATTAATGTGGTTGAAATAGGCACTCATACAGTTTCTTTCCCCCAGTCTGAGCAGAGCAGCTTCTTTGTAACATACTTCAAAACTTAAAGAATCTACAACATTTTACTGAAATATATTAGAAACTATTTGCCCAGATCTCATGATACAATGCATCAAGGTCCTGCTTGAATAACTGAATTTCAATGAAGGAGGTCTGGAGTCCTTAGAGGCCTTTGCCCAGGCTATCACTCTAAATATGTGCATTATATTTTACAAGTGGCTTTGTGTGCCCCAGCGGTATTTTATTTTTTCATCAACTCGCTGCTATTCATCTTCTGACATCCTGCTATGCTTGCCTTGTACAGATAAGGCAAACATAAAAGAATTAAATGGAAACAAAGTTTATTAGCTAATGTCTGCTGCGAGTTAAAGAATAAATATTGCAATAGTTTCATGACTAATTATATAGAACTTTATCTAAGAATACATGAAACTTTAGTATTATAATGCATTTTCTTGTATTACTATAATTTGCACTCACTGATGTTGAGATATAGGTATTAACAAGCACCTATGTCACCTGTGTAACATAGTATGTGCGTTATCTATCTATACACACACACACACACATATATATTGTACAGGACGCCAAGGTTGGGTCCTGGACGGGTGCTATATAGCACCAGTATTTGGGCTGTGGTCCCTTTAAAGGAGTCGCAGCATTGCTCAGGGGGTCACCCAAAATGGGTGAGGGGTTCCGGGAGTAGCCGAGCAGGAAAGGACTGACTCGCAGTCCTCTCTAGGTTAATAATAGTTATTTGGGACCCGGAATTTGGGAGGCTCTGAAGAGATATTCGGGTGGGAAAAGAGCCTCCCTCCCTGACCACAATGATTCAGCGCACAGGGGGTTAAGGGCCTCCAGGAAGACAGCTCAAAAGACAGGAAGTAGGGAAGAGTTGTTGGTGTGAGGAGGAGTAGGTGATTACACCTGTTAGCTGAGCTGTGTGGATGTCTGGAGGCTGCTAAAAGAACCTGCTGCAAAAACTGTATGTGTTTTCCTTAACTTTGTTTTTGTGCTGAAGATAAGCTGTTTTTTTTTGTTATGCTGAAGATAAGCGGACTTTGTTTTTGTACTTTACCTGTGCGCTGAAGAAAGCCTTATTTTGATTTTTCTTTCAAATAAATGTCTTTTATTTTACAACTGACGGTTTATGCACTTAATCCCGTGGAGCTATTGTCCCCAAAGTTCACAATATATATATATATATATATATATATATATATATACATACATACATATACAGTTGTGCTCATAATTTTACATACCCTGGTAGAATTTATTATTTCTTATCCATTTTTCAGAGACTATGAATGATAACAAAAAATTTCTTTCACCTGTGGTTAGTGGCTTAAGCCATTTATTATCAACCAACTGTATTTACTCTTTTTAAATAATAATGGCAACAGAAACTACCCAAATGACCCTGTTTAAAAGTTTACATACCCTGGTGATTTTGGCCTGATAACATGCACACAAATTGACACAAAGGGGGTTGAATGGCTATTAAAGTGGTTGTAAACCCTTTACAACCACTTTAAACTACAGGTAAGCCTATAATTAGGCTTGCCTGTAGCTGCACTGGATATCTCCTAAACCTGCACGGTTTAGGGGATATCCCTGTATTTGCATGTGCCGACGTCATGCGGCACATGCGCACTTAAGCCAACTGAAGCAATTGCATGTACATGCCGTTGCTTCAGTTGTACTGTGCTGACGTCATTGGGCTCTGGCCAACCACAGTGCCGGAGCCGTGATACCCGGAAGCAAGCCCCGGGCGACATGTCGGTGGCCTGAGGGGGAGATGAGGACGGCTGCGAGGGCTTCGTTCTCGGGTAAGTAATTCATAATGAGCTAGTATGCTATGCATACTAGATCATTATGCCTTTATCTTGCAGGGTGTTTTTTTTTGTTTTTTTGCAGGAGGATTTACTTCCTCTTTTTAAAGATAACCATCCTCACCTGTGATCTGTTTGCTTGCGATTAGTGTGTGTGTATAAAAGTTCAGTGAGTTTCTGGACTCCTGACAGACCCTTGCATCTTCCATCCAGTGCTGCACTGATGTTTCTGGATTCTGAGTCATGGGGAAAGCAAAAAGAATTGTCAAAGGATCTGCAGGAAAAGGTAGCTGAACTGCATAAAACAGGAAAGGGATATAAAAAGATATCCAAGGAATTGGGAATGCCAATCAGCAGTGTTCAAACTCTCATCAAGAAGGGGAAAATGAGGAGTTCTGTTGAAACCAAACCACGGTCAGGTAGACCAACTAAAATTTTAGCCACAACTACCAGGAAAATTGTTTGGGATGCAAAGAAAACCCCACAAATAACTTCAGGTGAAATACAGGACTCTCTGAAAACATGTGGTGTGGCTGTTTCAAGATGCACAATAAGGAGGCACTTGAAGAAAGATGGGCTGCATGGTCAAGTCGCCAGAAGAAAGCCCTTACTACGCAATTGCCACAAAGTATGCCGCTTACAATACGCCAAACAGCACAGAGACAAGACTCAGACCTTCTGGCACAAAGTCATTTGGAGTGAGGAGACCAAAATTTAGCTTTTTGGCCACAACCATAAACGCTAACGTTGGAGAGGAGTCAACAAGGCCTATGATGAAAGGTACGGAGGTGGATCGCTGATGTTTTGGGGATGTGTGAGCAACAAAAAGGCACAGGAAATTTGGTCAAACGTGCAAGATGACCAAAGATGAATGCAGTATATTATCAAAAAATACTGTGAGGAACATTTGCATTCATCAGCCAGAAAGCTGCGCATGGTACGTACTTGGACATTCCAAAATGACAATGATCCAAAACACAAGGTCAAGTTGACCTGTCTTTGGCTACAGCAGAATAAAGTGAAGGTTCTGGAGTGGCCATCTCAGCCTCCTGACCTCAATATCATTGAGCCACTCTGGGGAGATCCCAAAGGTGCAGTTCACGCAAGACACCCCAGGAACTTACAGGAACTGGGGGCTTTTTTCCAAGAGGAATGGGCAGCTTTACAATCTGAGAAGATAAAGAGCCTCATCCACAAATTCAAGCTGTCATTGATGTTAAAGGGGGCAATACACGTTATTAAGAACTGGGGTATGTAAACTTTTGATCAGCGTCATTTAGGTAGTTTCTGTTGCCATTATGATTTAAAAAGAGTAAACACAGTTGATTGATAATAAATGGCTTTAGCCAAACACTAACCATGAGTGAAAGAAAAGTTTTTTGTGTTATCATTCATATTCTCTGAAAAATGGCCAAGAAATCAAATTCTGCCAGGGTATGTAAACTTATGAGCACAACTGTATATATATATATATATATATATATATATACACACACACACACAGTATATATTTTATAATCTCACACAGGGTGCTTATTATTAAACAGACTTATACTTAACAGTGATTTAAATTATTATTTTTTTTTTAAATACACACTGCTTTAGCATTCAAGTTGAATGCCATGCAGTTAGGGTGTACAACTACTTTACCATGCCTTACTATATCTAAAAAAAAAAAAAAAAAGTATGACCTTTAAATATACCCTAAGCTTGTTACAGCAGGTTTGGTACTCCTATTTTCCTTTCTATGAATGTATACATTCACATAACTGCGCTAATTCTAAAAACACACAATCAAATATTGTGACAATAACACAATAAACATGAAAAAATTAATAAAAATGAAATATAAACAATAGTCCCAATGTATTCCAATCAGTGTGCAAATGAAGAAATAAGTCTTGTGAATCTGGATGCTTTTAACAGCACCCGTGCACCACCACCTGAGATAAAGGGGACTCCTACCGGAACGCCAGGACCCTTTATATAAAAAGAGCCAAAATGTGTATGAGATATTGGTATATCTTTTCAAGTGGCTCAGAGTAATCGACCATATCATAAAAGAGAATCACGGAAAAATCTCATGAAAACCGTATGAATCTTTTTATTAAAAACACATAAGTGGCCACTCATAATATTGAAATATAAAAGCACTTAGTACAAATACCAACCCCAGGAATCGATCCAAACACTCCCTACTTTCAATGAACGTGGTGATGTCACAAGTGTAAGCTCCCCCTACGCGTTTCATTATAACTGCCATCATCAGGGCCATAGGGCGGAACCAATGCTTGTGGCATCACCACATTTGTTTCTTTTTTAATAAAGAGAGTCATATGATTTTCACACTATGAGAGCTTTCCCTGATCCTCTTTTATAATATGGTCGATTACTCTGAGCCACTTGATGGGATGTTCCATTGATTGTGTATGGAGACTTGGAGGCAATATCAAGTCCCCCAGAGGAATTCTGTTTTGAATTTTCTATGATTGTAAAATGTTGAAAGAAGGGCAATAACCACTGAAAGCTGGCTCAAACGTTAACATGATCTGTTGAAGGGGATGATCAGTGTTTCAACTTAACTGCCTTTTCAGGTCACTTTTCCAATTGCCTATTATTTTAGTCATGTGACAAGTGCTAGGGGAAGCCATATTCTGTAGAAATCATAACCATGAAATGTATTCAGTGTTGCTGCCTTCCAAACAAAGCCCTGCATTAGGCCATACCCCACTGATGCGTTTTACCCCAATTTGGCCAAGTTATAATAGCGAAGTGGGAAGAGCTTTTGAAAGCCTGCACCAGATGCACAAAAGAAGCAGAGAAGCAATATCTCAGAACTTGAAGCGGTGCAGTTTCTCTTTGAATATCTAAAGTGCTAAAGGGAGACTAGAATTAAGTCTTACCAAAGAAACAGTAACATTTTTTACCATTGTATCCTTTTTTTAGATCTATGTACTGCTGATCTCCTCCAACCTACTCCAGCCACTCTCTTTCTCCATGTATAGAGTGATGCATGTATGATAGTGATAATAAGGGACAATTCCTGTGCAGCTGGTGTTAGTTTGCCTGCTTGTAGTCAGTTGTCACACTATAACAGAAAGTGCTTAAAAGAGGCCTTCATGGCAGGATCACCTTTTATATTTAAAAAGATGGCAAACAACTTTTGAAACGTAATCATTTAGTGACTGGGTTAATATCCACTTTAAAACCCATGTAAGTTATTTTTTCCTGCCTGTGTCCTGTAAGGAAAGATTTGCTTTGACTTTCTGCCCTTCAAACATAACAGACCATTTAACTTCTGTTATTGTGACAACCTTAAAGTGGTTGTAAAGTCTAAAGCCCCATACACACTATCAGATTTTCGTCTTCAGATTTACCAAAACCATGTAGTGCAAGGGCCAAGATAAACTTATTTGATTCAGATGGTGTCAAGCGTGTGTGGCGGCAACCAGATGAGGAGTACAAAGACAAGTTTGTCTTGTCTACAGTCAAGCATGGTGGTGGGAGTGCCATAGTCTGGGGCTGCATGAGTGCTGCCGGCACTGGGGAGCTACAGTTCATTGAGGGAACCATTAATGCCAACATGTACTCTGACATACTGAAGCAGAGCATGACCCCCTCTCTACGGAGACTGGGCCGCAGAGCAATATTCCAACATAACAACCGCAAACACACCTCCAAGACAACCACTGCCTTGCTAAAGAAGCTGTGGGTAAAGGTGATGGACTGGCCAAGCATGTCTTCAGACCTAAACCCTATTGAGCAGACATGGGAGTAAGTCACACATGTGCAAGTCACAAGCAAGTCTCAAGTCTTAACCTTCAAGTCTCAAGTAAGTCCCAAGTTACTGTGGTGAAAAGCAAGCAAGTCAAGTCAAGTCCCTGCTAGAAGTCAAGCAAGTCAAGTCATTTATTTTGGTCAAGTCACAAATCAAGTCAAAATACTGATCTACCTCATTTCCACCTTTAAATGAGTTAAAAGTCAGTGTTCAGGAAAGGTTTTGTTTTATTTTCAACATTAACAAAACTGCTTTGTGCCTTTTTCTTGGCATATTAAAGAAACACTTTGAATGCCCAAACAGCAGACAAGGAGCAGAACACTCAGCAATTAAATGGCCAACAAGCCTGAAAAAATGTAGTCCTGGCTGAGGATGAAAATAACTAAGTTTGAACTTCAAACTAATAAAGTATTTTAACATCTAAATCAGTGGACACAATGCCAACATCTGGACACTTGAATAGCCACTTAAAATGCCAGATATGGGTGTGTGCAATGGATCAGTTTTAGGGTTTTAATATACTTTGTAAATAGCACCCTATACATTTATAGTCAGTGGTAGTTGTATCCTCTGCATTATGCTCTGATAAAATAACATTTAATTACAGTGCAGGTCAGTATGATAATCACTATGATTGCATCAGCAGCACTTATGTACAAGTTTCATATATAAACACAATTTTTAACATATGTAAAACAAGTGACCTAATGGACAATTCTGAGTGAGATTCTTTTTGAACCAAAGATGTGGGCTTTATTTTTTGATTGTGCATTGTACTACAGCAGAATTAAAAAAACATACTATATAAAAATATACTATGCATATACAATATACTAAACCTAGTATTGACAAGATATCTTCTCTATTAAAGAAGAGGATATGTAGAGGTGGTTGTCCATATAAAAATGGCAGGGATGAGGAACAAGGAAATGAGTATATATATTACTTATTTATATATTAAATTACTTCTCACTAGTTTTTTTATATATATATATATATATATATATATTAAAATTATACAGTATATTATAAACTTTATGGTCAGGCAGCCGTGTACCTGATCGGCGGCGTCCCGGCGGGCGGCCGCCATTCCAGTATTCAAAAGCCGCACCTCCTCCTCGTCTGTCATAGGCGGAACACTCAATTTCCCAGCATTCAGTGTTCCGTCTATCACGGACATCTGCTCATCCTCATAACACAGACAAGGATGAGAGGATGTCCGTGATAGGCTGAACACTGCCTGCTGTGAAATTGAGTGTTCCGCCTATCACAGACGAGGAGGCGCGGCTTTTGAACACTGCAATGTCCGCCGTCTGTCTGCATGACACGCTGATCAGGTAGGCAGACGGCAGCTTGCGGTTAGTGTGTTAGTGGTGGTTATGGTTAGGGGTAGTTTTAGTTAGTGGTGGTAGTGTTATGGTGCCAACTTGCCAAGTCATTGCAAGTCATATAGCCCAAGTCAAAGTCAAGTCACAAGTCAGTAGTGACAAGTCAAATTCAAGTCGAGTCATTTATTGAATTCAGTTGCAGCAAGTCGCAAGTCCTCAAACAGGTGACTTAAGTCTGACTTAAGTCAAGTCATGTGACTCAAGTCCCCCACCTCTGCTATTGAGCATCTGTGGGGCATCCTCAAAAGGAAGGTGGAGGAGCGCAAGGTCTCTAACATCCACCAGCTCCGTGATCTCATTAACTTGCTAATCCATTCACCAAGGGTTGGTGGGTGGGGCATTTTCCATAAGGCTGGAATGAGCCTTTTTCCAGCATTAAGGAGATGTTGAATTATACTTTATAGAATTTTGTGGACCAGGATATGTTATGAAGTGTGAAGGGTCATTAGGAAGGGGATTTTCCAGGATTTGGGATACATATGTTTTAATATCAGTCCAAAACTGGGCACATGTAGGACACTCCCACCAAATATCCAAGTACCCTTTTTCCTGAGGTTTGATGGCATACAAGTAGATCTTTTATAACTTCGTAGGAACTCTATACCATTGGGTGATTAAACTGTAGCAAGATTCCTGGGTTTTTGTGCTAATGGAAGATGTGTGAGACAGTTGGAGTATTTTGCTTGTTTGATGTAGGCAGAAAGTATGTGCCAATTCTCTTTCCCATTATTTAAGGAAGTATAGTTTATAATCTAAAGAGGAATGTAAGAGCAGTGTATACATCTCTGAAAGTGTGAGAGTTATTTGCCTTTTATTATATTCTTAACTCTGATAGAGCATATGAAAGTGCTCTATGTGATGTGGCTGATTATGACGGAAGAGCTCCCAGTAAGATGGGACATAAATCACTCATAGCCAAACAAAAACTTGGGTATCTTAAGGTAGGTCAAATATGATGCAGCTTCGCAGAACTTGGGGCCTGGGGATAGACCTGCCATCTTTTCAGAAAAAAAATTTGCTGAAAACATGAACACATTTTTATTGGGTCTGTATTTTACAATCCCGTTATGTACTTTAGTCAGCTTTTCATCCAATTCTAAATTAATTCATTTGGTTCCGTTGTAATTGGGAAGCATAATTTGTTAATTATCTAATTCCTTTATGGTTGGTAATTGTGATGTCACCATTTATAATCTCTAACTAATGGTAATACAGCATTTTAATTCATGAGTTTTTTATTCTAAGGGAATTCATAACATTAAATCTCATAAAACATTTTCCATCATATGAACTGGATGATCCAATGTGACAAAATGCCAGTACTCACCTGGAGGTTGTAGTCTTGCAGGATTTTTACAAGCGAGTCCCTCAGATTAGGAATCTCCATTCCTTCTTTGATGCGGTGAATTAGTAAGATTGGATCAACATGGGTCCCAATGTTGTTAAGTAATCCAGTTATGAATGCTATTATAGCAAAAGAAGGTAATTTATGTGAATTAATGTTAGTGGTGAAACAACAGCCTCATGGACAACAGGGAGTTTTTTTTTCTACCAAAACCCAGCTGCTCTCCCAACAATTCCCCTTAATCCATGCAGTATACATCATCCACAGAAACGGCTTTGATCTGTTGCAACAAACGTTAAGTGGTAGTAAAAGCTAATACTATTTTTAAAAATGTTCCCTTCCCCCTCATCCTACCAATCCTGCAATGCCAGTATAAAAAAATATTTCTGTACTTACTAATTTTTTTAATTTGTTCTGATCACGCAATCCTGCAGCTCCAGTTCCCTGGTGTAAGTGATCACTCAACAAATGACTGTAAACTCCTGAAATCATGACATTACCTATAGGATCCCATGGCCCAGCTGTTGTCGGCGCTCTCTCCCCTGCAGCAGTTGCTCACTGACATGGGGAGACAGAGATGCAGGATCACGTGACCAGACCAAAGCAGATTAAAATAGGTAAGTACACACATTTTTTTTGTACAAGGTATGCAAGATTGGTAGGAGGAGGGGAAAGGGAACATCATCTTCAGAATAGTTAGGGTTAGCCTGATCTTCCACTTTAACAGGCCAGCACAAAATAGATGCCTCCTTCTGTAAGCATTTCTAAAACCCAACCAAACTCATAGAGATGTTATGAGCATTACAGTGATCAGAGTCTAGCAAGGCTTAGCTGGAAAGCATTTTGCAGTCAAGGAAGAAATTGGAACATGGTGTTGAAGACAGGAACATGATCACTATAATTTTGATGAAACACATGGCAAGCTTCTACGTTACTGTTGGGAAGTATCAAAAGAAGAGATGCAATTTTCATGTCTCCTTGTAAACATTTATAATAATAATTTGCAGACATTAGCAACCTGAAAGGACATTATATATATATATATATATATATATATATATACACATACACACACACACACACACACACACACACACACTTGACCTCAGTCTTGTGGCTTAAAAGTTAAAATTAGTGTATGGTTATTGAGTTCTGCATGAGAAAAGACTGTACTCCACTGGCACTGTAGTGTAAATAGGCTCTCGCTGCCCATATAATCAGTGCATACATCACTAAAAATTACCTTTGATTCTTACAAACACATACAGTACATTTGAAATATAGTTGTACCTTATTTTATGTATTTTGCAACGTGATTGTAATATCACAGAATGTTGCATAAAGCAGCCATAGGAATGGTTCATTAAATTTCTGTCTGTCAGGTTATTTATTACTAACAGGGCATGTCTAAAGTAAAATGACAAGGCAGCACTTCTTACTGGCCTGAGTAAAGCTGGAAGTGGCCCAAATTAGGTATTACATTCCTCTCTGATGCAGACTATGTTTAGTTAGAGATGCCCTTGACTGTCCTAATGGAAGAGCACACTGCAGGAAGCCACATGCATTGTTCACTGCTCTTACGTGGTTTATCAATAGAGTACAGAATAAGGTCCTCCCACAGCTCAGCGTCATCCTGTTCTTTGGCAAACTCAATAGCTTTATCCACATCATGTAGTTCCTCCATAATCATCTGCAAGGCCCTGCGACTGTTCCCCATTCTGCCTATAAAACACAAAGTCTACGTGTCAAAATCATTGCAATAGCTATATACAGTGCAACGGTTGGTCATATACAAGTCAGCTAAGTAAAAAGTACATGGGTACAACATCTGAAGTGATCTGAAAGAAAAGCATTTCAGTTACAGAACATCTAAGCTGAGACTGAAACGGATATCTGGCTCCTAGCAACCACAAACTAAACTTGCAAAAAAGAATACGTTTTGTAAAACACTAAGTTAACCAGGACAGCATCTGTATTAAAGTGGTTGTAAACCCTTACAGACCACTTTTACCTACAGGTAAACCTAGATTAAGACTTACCTGTAGGTGCAAGAAATATCTCATAAACCTACACAGTTTAGGAGATATTTGCAAAAGACAGGCAACGATGTCTATGGCACATGCACCGTAGACATCGGTGCGTGGGCGTATTGAGCGTGCCGTTGCTAACGGCAATCATGCCGTTAGTGGTGGCTCCTGCACGCTTCATGGAAGAGGGGACATCGGTAACATCGCTGATTCCTGTGTCAGGTAAGTGACACATAATGGGCTACTATGCAATGCATATGCATTATGCTTTACTTTTGCAGGGAAACAAATAGGAAGTAAAACCCATCAGGGTTTACTTCCTCTTAAAAAATACAATGTTTTCTTTTGAGTTTATACATGCGTTCTCTCCCTGTGCTGCTTAAATCTGTGCATTTTTTGCATGAGCTTTTTGTTGATATGTGTACACTTCAGTGGTGGCCTAATATCACAGTTTTGATGGGGTGACTACAGAAGAAGAAGCCATGTAATGCGATTTAGAAGTGCGCAGGTAAAAGGTGTAGTTGCCACCTTAGGAAAGGAAGTGTCTATGGATACACCCTGCTAGTTTGATTTTAAAAAGGAACCCAAATGCAAGCAATTGTGCTGCAAGTTTGAAAATGTACTTGCTAAGCTATTGCTATACTTGCCAGGCTTCACACATTTGTTGCACAATTGCAACAAGTCAGCATTGCATGACTCCAGATCAATTTTCTTTGGAGACATTCCACAAGTCTGCTGCAAGTTCTGGTTCAATTATGTTGTGCAATAGTCATCCCACCACAGGGGTCACTGTGGGTGAATTTTCATGCTGTAGACTTGCAGAGCTCTTGCTATAGACTCACCACTACAACTTGCCATGCAATTTTGCTGAAAGTTGGAAAAGTGTCAACTAGAGTTATAAGTTATCCTTGCTATCTGAAAACTTCTTTCTAAATTAACACCCCCCCAAAAAAAGAAAAAAATCCTAATACTTGTCATCCTCAAAAAAAAAAAAAAAAAATTACTAGAAAGAGGAGTCCATTGTTGTCTTGCATGAAGCCAAAGATCCAATTTCACCACCTTTCTCCTACACCACCATCTTCAATAGAGATATAGTGCATGCATAGGAACACTGCAGGTCTCTGTTGGTCTACAGGACCTGACCGGGACCCTGCAGCATGTCTGTAGATGCGCCGGATCCCTCACTCATGCACAGGCATTCCAGGGGTCACTGCCAGAGAGCTCATTGGTCAGCACTGTCATGTGTCACGTGACCAATGAGTGCTTGCTACTGCAAGCGTTATGACTGACACTCATTCTGGGGTTGTGTATAGATAGCTATACCAGTGAAAAGGGGCATCACGGCTGCTATGTGTTGCAGGGTCTGGAGAGGTGTCCAGAATATTTGTAATTAACTCACTCTTTCATTTCTCATTACAGGTATCATTTCTGAAGTATTCAGAATTATAGAATAGTGTCCATCCAAATAAAGTAATCGCCCCCCAAAGCCTGGAAAAACTCACAGCTAAAAGCCGTGCTGTCCATGTATTGAATATATTGTGTTAAGTATGAAGGTACTGGAGGTACAGGCAGGTTAATCTGCGTAAATATCTGCCAATCCCTTATATGCAAAACGCATCACATACTTTATTCTTATAAATCTTGTTAATATTAAGCCGAACACGTGAATGTACTTACTTAACAAAAAAACTGTCTCTTCAACAAAATTTCTCTGAAGACAGATCTCAAGAGCCTGTAATTGAGGGGAAAGGAAATGAGATTTCAAATTTGATGATAAGAGTCTATTATATACCACAAGGACAACCTGAAATTATGTTACATAACACAAAAAAAAAAGACAGTTTCTGTACGTGTAGATGGTGAAAACAACACTTATTCTTTTTGAAGCTTCTTTAAAGAGATTTCTTGAATCAGAAGGTATATTTTAAACAATACATTTTTTATAAGACAAGATCAGTACTGATTCATTATCTTTAATTGGGGGTCAAATACCATACAGGGGTGCAGCTGTACAGTCACAGTTTTTGTTTCAGAGAATTACTGCATCTAATGAGGAGGAGACTTCAAACTTCTGAAGGATGGAAGTAACAATGGCAGGAGCTGCTAAGAGAAGGCTGCAGGAGGCGGAGACCCTCTGGATTGATTTACTTAAACCAGAGAGTGCAACATCTGGTGCACCTGTGCATGGTAGCCAATCAGCTTCTAACATTAGCTTTTTCAATTAAGCTTTGACAAAAAAATCTGAAAGCTGATTGGTTTCTATGCAAAGCTGCACCAGATTTTGTACTCTCCAACCCCTGTGTCACTATATAGAGGAATCACAATCAATTGGGGGTTTCCATTTACCTTTCTCTGCTCTAGCTAAAAAAATGTCACTTTAGATTCTGTGTTTGTACATCCTATGTTTTGGGCACTGCCACAGGGGAAGTTGGTGTTCACGCAGTTCACAGAATTTGGACGTGTGTCAATGGGACTGAGGCCTCCCAAGAACAAGACTGCAAGTTTAAGAAATGTAGACTTGCTCTTTAGGCTAAAGCAGTGGTAAAGCATGCATTACATTCACAGAATCAATAGAACCTGACTGCAGTGCAGACATATGGTGGCTGTTTTGTGTTCTAATTTATTACATGGTGACCTTTGACAATAGTTCCACCAAGTGTATGTCGAGCTAAAAACCTTTTATCTAGGTATGAATAGAATTGGGAAGGATTAAAGCCCTTGGTGTGTTTTACTGCTATCTGGGGCTGTGCTAGAGAGATTGTCCTTCATTTTCAGTTTGGCAGACAATGACTCACAATGGCAAGTCAGTGCAGTCACACTCATTCTGAGGCTGTGTATTGCAGTGTATAAACCTGAACAACCTAAACAGGTAGCACAGGGAATTGGGGTCTGGAAGGGAAAAAAAGAAGTGGCTAAACTACCAGGGTTGCAAAGGTCACACTTGCGACCAGTCCCTGGTGTTCCACCACTCTAAATATCATTAGAGGAGTTTAGTATGAAGGAAACACAGGGACAGAACTGGGATTTGTAGGTGTGGTCACTCCTCATGGGTCATGTGACGTGTCATGGCGTGTCCTTACCCTGCACATGCTGTACTGTGGGTGTATTTGGGAAGTTGGTGTTGTTCTCCAATGAGGGGGGTGATGGAAGCCTTGTAAAATTCTGTACACTGCCATAGTAACTGCATAGCAGATCGCACACCCAGCCTCTCCACCCACTGAACAGAAGTCCACCAATGAAGATGGCAGAGTTCGCTGCTGCAGGCAGATGGGGCTTGGCCATCATGGGGCAGAAACTGGAAGAGAAATTCAACTGAGTACGGTGAAGGGGGAAGAGCTGGAGAAGGTTTGTCTCATCTCAGGATCAGTAGGTGTAGCTGGCGACACATGGAGGGAGCCAGAGAGACACTAAGCATTAAGAGGGAACCGACACCGAGAGCAAGTGATCACCGCCACCACTGATACCACCCCACTCCCCCATATTAGCATGCCACTCCATTTCGAACCCCATCAACACCCCCCCCCCCCAGCACTGCCACTATCTTACTCTCCCCCCACAAGCACAGGCACTGATTACAGTTTCAATTCAGAAACAGAAGTGTTTTACCGTTTTACATATTTAATTTTTTTATTTGATAAAAATGCTTTTTTGAAAAGAGGGGGGGGGGGGGCTGCATGGTTTCTTGCACCAGGGCACTGAAGGTTCTAGTTATGCCTCTGGTAGAAAGGCTATTTGGGGTTAGTTTGCCCATACATTTTTCATGAAAAGGTGAACTTACCCTTTAAGAAAATCTCTTTAATGGAGCTCTGTATAGCAGCAAAAACCAGACAGGGGTCAGGTTGCTTCCACACTTTTGGCTAAACATACACTTTAAGTACAACCTAAAGCTCAGTGATTTTAGAGTAACTTCCTATGAAAGCATGAACATGTGTTATATGTCGGTACAATGTACAGCACATTTGGCTTTGTAAATACTGACATTCTTGCTTCATACCGAACAAACTGAGGTCTGTTAAAAGGCTTAATACACTTAGCTTGAGTTGACACTGATTGGTCACGATGGGTATTTCAATTTCAATTTTCAAAATGCTTTTAGGCTTCTTTCCAAGTAGCAAATTTTATTATTTCTTCCAAGCACTTAATCAGAGGAAAGGCTACTGATACATAGCTGCCAAGTACTTTAATTCAGACTGCGGCTAGTTTCAAGTTCAAATAATACACTTGTTTCAGGTCTTGTAATGTAAACCTACTTTTGTCTTTGTAAAGTAGAGGAAATAGGATAGTAACTACTACAAATCTACAAATACGAATGCAGTAAATCTGACATTCACCAAACATTCTCTGCATGTAAATCGTGCAGGTGCATATGTTTCCAAATGACAGTGATTGACCATCAGTGAATGCTTGGTGAAAGTCACATTCACTGCTTTAAATATGCCCCGCATCGTCTTGTCAGTAAACAGTAAAGTATTTCATATTTACTTGTTTTAACAAAATTATTACAGTTCCTTGGTTACTTCCTGGTTCCCAGACATGGGCAAATTATGTCATATATCCCAGGAGTCTTCAGGAGGGGAAAGGGGGGTTTTCTCAGCTAAACACACACCCTTGCCTGAGCTAAGGCAGATGGATTCCAGGAAGTAAATGCTTCATGAATCACCTGCCCTTACTTAAGATAGCCATGGCCAGAAATGTTAGGGGGTGTTTTTCAAAGGGCTTTCTCAGCTAAATGAAATATGGAGACATGAATGGGTGAGTTTGTTTTGAATATTAAAAAAAATGGATTAAACGGAGAAGTATAGCCAAAGCTATTTTGGTTCACTTCCCCTATCAGTTAGTTCTGCACTCCTGTGATCCGTTTTCATCCGACAGACAGCTAAAGTCCACTGTCGGCTGACATCACTCAGCCGGTGCAGGCTCTGGACCGATCCTGACTTTACAGTCGGGATCGACCAAGATGCCTGGACCCGCAGCTGGCTCAGCCTCTTAGCGAGCTCCTGGGAGATTGAGCCACTGCTCCACCCCCTCCACAGCTCAGTGCTCTAGTGAGCCGCTGAGTGACAGTCACCACGATCAGCGATGTTTGATCGCTCAGTTTTCAGTGCACAACTGACAGGGGACAGATGCAGCATCAGATCGATGTTACAGCCACCTGGGTGAGTATAAATGCTTATTTTTTTCCCAACACCATACTTCTCTTTTAAATTATTTTAGGTTTGTGGTGCTCAGATGTAGTGTAGTTTTGCTTTAATGCTGACACCTGTATATATGAGATCATAGCAACGTGTTACTCATTGGCTTGAGTTCACTAAACATTAGGAGTTACTTTTTTTGAGTTTGGTACTTGAACTAATGATCATTTTTTTATATCAAATGATTCTTTACACATTTATATTTAATGGCTTTTTATCTACTAAAAGCTTTTATTTCAAATGAAAAGTTAAAGTGGTTGTAAAGGCACAAGTTTTTTTTTTTTTTTTAATCTTCATGCCAATGGCTCCTGCTTCTGTCAATCACAGCCAGTGAGTCAATCAGGAGACAGAGGGGTAATCTACCAATTGCCCAGAGTCCCAGGTGATGAAGAGACATGAACATGTTTGTAGTCCATATCAGGAGACCAGTCCAGGGTGACAACTATGGCTCCATGCATAGGTACAGTGAAAAAAGCCACAAAGGGATAGGAAATGTGTTATTTGCAGAATCACAAGCTGATAAAAGCAAAACAAGCTTGAAAAACGAATACAGCCTCCATACCAGGGACTAGTAAACTGCAATATATGACATTTTTACTTTTGGGTTCAGATACACTTTAAAGTAGAACTAAACTCTCTACTTCGTTTTGTAAAGCACTGTACCTTCAACGTGATTGCTTTATAATTTTGTTTAAATGTACAGTTTTTACCCTTCTTTGTTCATATTTTCCCTCGCTTAACTGTGAGCATCCTGTAGACTATTTCTTATGAACTTCCTGTGCATGTAAGTGTGCTCCAACAGTAGCTGAAAATTACAGTTTTGCTTCAGCAAACATCTGTGCATAGGCCAATTGTAGTCCAATTCAGGAATATGCAGAAAAAGATGATAATGCCACAGCTGAATTGAGAAGAGTCTAATTCACATGGGCAATAAAGAGGCATAACAAGAGGCAGTTTAGCTTTGTTTTTAACATACCTCCCATGACCTCTCACCTACAATGGCAGAATTGCCTCCTGAATGCCTGCAAACCTCTTCACAGTCACCTCTGAAAAGCAACCCACATTGGATTGCTTTTAAGGGCATAGTTAAAACCCATGTGAAAGAGGCCCATATGTTACCACCCTAGGAAAGGAAGTGCCTTTACATGCACTTTGCTTGTGGGACCACTGATATGTTAAAAATGAAAGCAGTAGATATGTTAAAATTCTCCTTTTATCATAAAAAAAAATACTGTTTATGTAAGACGATGTATAAAAGATTTAAAAAAAATGTATATACGTATTGTACATCTATGCATGTTTATGATGTAGAATTATGCATGCAGAATCTTTTTGAAGTTTGACTTATGTAGCCCTTGTAAGGTTTTGACATCCCTTTTAGAGTTGCAGTAGATGAGTTTATCCTACCCAAAAAACTGTCTTGCTTACCTTTTCTAGTGGGCAGTGAGTGCTGTCTCGAAGGAAAGGCAAAAGATTTGGTCTGTCAAATTCTGCATACAAGCTGATTTGTTTCTCATGGTACTTCTGTCCTTTGTGATGGTCCCTCTTGAAAAGCCTGTGCAAGTACTGGAAACAGAAAAAGTTTACGAAAAAAAAAAAAAAAAAGTATAAACCATGCAAACTTTTATAGAGAATCCATAGTCATTGTAATTGGTTTAGTTATATAAAGAATTAAATCATTGTAAAGTAAAAAAAAAAAAAAAACGTTAGAAGCCTGAACTGTGGAAGCCGTTCTGTGCTGAAAACATGCAGACTGTCTCATTCCACACTGTGTCTGTGTGGGGACAGACATTTTGGTAGAGGAATATGGCTTTGCTTCTGCAAAGAGCTTTCCCTCTAAATGCTGGTAAACTGATGCCTGGGGGGGGGTGTTCAAAAAAAAATAGGAAAGGTGCAAAATCACAAAATCGATTTATCCATTAACCACTTCAGCCCCGGAAGGATTTGCCCCTTAATGACCAGGCCATTTTTTTGTGATACGGCACTGCGTCTTTTTAACTGACAATTGCATGGTCGTGCAACGTTGTACCCAAACAAAATTTATGTCCTTTTTTTCCCCCACAAATAGAGATTTTTTTTGGTGGTGTTTGATCTCCTCTGCGCTTTTTATTTTTTGCGCTATAAAATTTGCTATAATACAAATCCCCCAAAAAATTCAAAAATATATATAAAAAAACTAATTTATTCAATATATATTCAACATATTTTTGGTAAAAAAAAATTAAAAAAAATCGCAATAGGCGTATATTGATTGGTTTGCACAAAAGTTACAGCATTTACAAAATAGGGGATAGATTTATGGCATTTTTTTATTATTTTTACTAGTAATGGCGGCGATCTATGATTTTTAGCGGGACTGTGATATTGCAGTGGACAGATCAGACCCTTGACACTTTTTTGGAACCATTGACATTTATACAGCGATCAGTGCTATAAATAGCCACTGATTACTGTGTAAATGTCACTGGCAGGGAAGGGGTTAACACTAGGGAACGATCAAGGGGTTTAGTGTGTTCCCTGGGTGTGTTCTAATTGGATGGGCTGGAAGGGACATGAAAGAGATCACTGTTCCCGATTACTGGGAACAGTAGATCCCTGTCATGTCACCTGTCAGAATGGGGAATTGCCTTGTTTATAAGGGCAGTTCCCCGTACTGCCTCTGTAATAGGCGATCGCAGGTTGCCATCGGACATAGAGTCCGCCCGACTCGCGGGCACGCGCCTGTCGCTGTACAGCTAAGGTGACTCGCGCAGAAGAGCCAACCTGTCGCCGTATAACGACGGCGGCTGGTCGGCAAGCGGTTAAAGAAGCAGGTCTGTTGTGGTCCTAGGCTGATACCTTTCTGATAGTGAGAAAGTGCTTGCCAGATGGTGTGTGAATTTTTGGATGTGTATGGAGAGCATGGTACAAAAGTTCATCTCACTTGAAGACATTTTTGAAGCATTTATTCGTTAACAGCATCAAATATAGCCAACTAGTTTTTAGTGCCAGCTGACTTAAGTGCAATCATGAGATGCTTGTTTTCATTGAGCCTTAACACAATTCCGTTGTGATTTTAAAAACATCAAAGCCAAGCCCTGAAAAAGGGGGAGACTTTTCCACCGAAACACATTGGACTTATTTGATGATCTTAACTAGTAAATGTTTCAAAAAGTCCTTCGAGTTAGAACTTTTGTACCAGGTGCTCCGTAAACATTCAAGAATTTGCAGTGCACATGCAACACAGTTAATACTTCTGGCCCACTCCCAGAATCTGTAAGATGTTGGAGTTGGGTGCTGGGATACTGCAACTCCAGCTTGCATGCACAGGAGTGATATGAACAGTGACTATCCACTCAGTGGTATATTTAGATTTTGTGCTGCCCTAGGCCTTACTAAGCTAGTGCACCCCCTAATTTAAATATGACCCACCACTTCCTGTCAAGGACACAGCCCTTTCCTGTTTAAGACCCACTCTGTCATTTGTAAACCACACCTTCTTCTCTCGACTCCACCAACGTAGCGGCTGATGTGAATAGACCCTAAGCTCCTGTGTTGAGGGGTTTTTGGTTGCTTCAAGTAGGTTTACCATACCTATGCAAGTCTATTGGAATTGAAAAATCTGCACAAAGCACAGGTAAATGCAGGTCAGAAGGAGGTCGAGTGCACCTGTCAATGAATTCTGAATGATCACTGAAACATCTCAAAGTGATGTCAGAACAAATGCCAGTGCTAAGTGATAACAAAGGCACTTCCAGTGTTGGAAGTGTTTATATTTACCTGCTAAAATCCCCATAAATGACATCACATTGGGCCAGCAGATAGGGTTGGGCTAAATCCATACTTGTGGATTATTGGACATACAATGCTGATTTGTCCACACAGGTACCGCTCTTGGCTGTCAGTGCCACTTATCCCAGGTGGAACACCGGGGATGGGGACCTGACCAACTAATGTTCCATTTGATGGTGGTCATGTGACATTCACAAACCAGTTTCATAGTAAAAGAATTAGGACTCAATCAGGCCAAAAATGACCCAAAAATATGTCAACACACAGACTGAAAAATCTTTAACCTGTTTATGTTTTATTGAGCAAAATGTATTGTAATTAAACAGGGTTAACTGGCATAAAGATGTTCCTATTAGAGAAAAAACCTAAGACAAATCAGCAGATTGCAAAAACCATGAGCAAAAAAAAGCATATGTTCCAGCTTTACTTTTTATCCAGAAGACTACAAAAGCCCGGTATTTTCATTACACCAACACCAGAGCTGTGAATAAGCGCCATGATGGGATGTTAGATATCTGTCCTGTTTTCCATATTTTGATGAGGTGACTGTATTTGGATTTTAACCGTTGTTAATAAAGATGCCTATTTTCGATGTGCGGCCATCCAGGAACTTATTTTCTCCTCAATCTTGAGCAGAGCCAGCACCTGTGAGTTCCATTAGGGTGAACACATTCATTGTGGATCTGGGAGGTTGGAGCGGTAATCTTCGTGTCTACCAACACCAGAGCTCTCAAGATTAAACCCCATTAATTGCAGGACAACAGGTAAGAACAACAGGTAGGATTCATTAGTGCTCAAAGTATGACTCCCAAGGAAATAATCCCATAATTACTTTATATATCTCTTAAAAGTTCTCCTGCTGCCAGTGACACACTTACTAGTATTGGCAGTCACCAGTCGCCGGCCGGTATTATCATACCTGCAGCAGTGCAGCTGCTTAATGGGGGCGCCATACTGATTTGCCTCCTGGACCCTGCCCCCCAACCTAGTCCACCCATAAGACTGGCGCTACGCTAAAAGCGTAGCATAAGCTGGCAGGGACTCTTTTTATGCGGGAGCCGGTAGGAGGTTGTTTTTTTTCCTTGTGGGGTGACTTTTTTGCCACCCCCTGCAAAGTGCCGCCCTAGGCCTGGGCCTTGTCAGCCTAGGCCAAAATACAGCATTGCATCCACTGGCTGAAGAGAGGAGACACCGAATCAGAAGAAGCAGTCAAGATGATTGTAGCGCTGGCAAATGGAGCAGCAGCAGGGGTAGTGGGACTGTCAGCCATTCAGGAAGACAAACCCAGAAGTAAGCCTTTCACAAGTGTGCTCTGCAAGAGGCATCAACCACGCTTTAGTGTCTAGCTTTTTCACTGCCGGAGCTGCTTTTGCATTTTTTTTAAACCTGAAGATTTGTTAAAACCCCCAAAGAGAATATGCAGAAAAAAAGGTGGTAGTTGCAATTTTGTATGTGACACAAAAAAAACAAAAAACAAAACTATAGGTACACAAATATATTACCTATTTTTGTGGTAAAATATGAAAAATTAGCCTGCATCAAGAAAATGGATGCCAAACAATTCATAGTTTCATAGTTAGTAAGGTTGAATAAAGACATCAGTCCATCCAGTTCAACCTGAGTGAGTTTCTACAATTGTCCCTATCCCTGTACATTGCACACTCACATCGGTCCCTACCCTCAAGGAGCCCACAAGTCAAGGTCCCCGTTCATATACTAGGGCCAATTTTTGGACAGAAGCCAAACACACAGGTCAATTGTGCAGCTCTAGTCAATATTGCACTAAAAACGCATGCATGTACATGCGTTTAAATTGGGCTTTCTATGCATTCCCATTGAGATCTAAAGAAGGGCAAAACATGCCCTACACTGCACCAAAAGAAGCACCCGCACCTTTAAAAAATTCACTTTGCTGGATTGATGTGAACAGGTACCATAGATAATAATGTGATTTCTATTGTCATGCAAAACTAGCGTGACAACAGGAAAAAAAGCACTAGTGTGAATGGGGGCTTACTGTACAAATGTTTTGGTGCACTAGTGTTCTAGACCCCAAAAACAGTTTTACCCGTATTGTGAGATCCACTCCATTGTGATACTCTGCAGATTTGACTATCTGTGTATTACAATTATTACTAGCTCTTTAATCTGGGCATTTTACATTAAAAACACAGCATTTTGTATATTCTTTCTTGGATTACTGTTAGCAGTCTGAACATCTGTTGTGGCTTGGTTTCTGAGTAATTTATGTTTGATTCCGGAAGACTACAGTGAATATGTTGCTGCTGCATAATGTTAATTAACTGAAATTTATGAAGCACTGGTACACTGTGCTATCCAAAATGTATATAAAGTAATTCACCCATTGGCTTCACCATTCATATTGATGGCATGTGACACTCACTGACCTTTCACATTAAAATTCTCCTCTTCACTACACTTCTACATCACTGATTCAATCCCAATTTCACTATCTGGCACCATTTATCACTGTTTGAATAGTGCAGTTTCCTGCTTGCTTTAAACATTAAAACTGTTTTATTCCATTCTCTAGTAATACAATCAAAACCATCATTCAATAAAATAAAACGATAGGTTCAGTACTACTGTGTTTGATGGTTCTAGTTCCCAGCATATAACATTGTATAGTACAGTTTGCATTCAATCACAATTACCATAAATTACAAGCTCGTAAAAAAAGAAAAACATGAGAATTATTACATTTTAAAATCAAACTGTGTTTTAATCAAATGGTTCACATACCCCTAATAATATGAATTATATAATGAATAGTTGCAATCATACCAACAGGAATATTATATTGATATTTAAGCTTTTTTCCCTCTAGAAAGAGAGTGAAAAGCATTAAACAATAAGGAATTTACAGCTGCCTTAGAAAGTAGTAAAGACACAGTAAAGCATTGTGAAGCAATTTCATTCAGCTTTCCAGTGGATGATGAGTGACATCTAGAGACTTTATTCAAGAATGCACTACAGCAGAGAATCTTAGACTAAAGTATTCGTGATCACATAATTGAGCTTCATTGTCTGCTTCAGTGCATTAAAAAACACGGTAGAAAAACAATTTGTGAGATGATAACTGTTATAAATGATACATCTGAAAGTATGTGGGGATCTATAGAGGGATCTAGAGAGAAGCTGGGACTGCAATACTATAGGTCACACTACACTAAGCTATATCCCCTAATCACTCGTATAGAGTCAATCTTTACAGTACATTGATTTTTTTGATACAATTGGTTGATTTGTGCGATACACAAGATACAATGCCTGGTATATAACCACTCCAAAAATTAAAAGTCTCACACACGTGGAATCTCCATACTTAAGAGGAGCAGTATAATGTGTTTTGGGGTGTAATTCTAATTATGCCAATTCTGTGTGTGAGAAATGTCTTACAAAAATTTACACAAAGTTGTCATTTTAATATCAATTTTCATTTTCTTTCTGCATTTTCCAAAAACTTTTGGCAAAAACGATGAACTATTCAAGACTCACCATGCCTCATAAAATACCTTGGGGTGTTTGCTTTCCAAAATGTGGTCATTTTGTGGGTGTTTCCACTGCCCTTGTGTTCCACGGTCTCAAAAAATATGATAGTCAGGAAATTAGATGCGTAATTTATACCCCTAGAATGGCTGAAGGTGCTCCTTTAATCTTGAGCCCCTCTATGTGGCTAGGCTGTGAAATAGTCTCACAGAAGGGATACCGCCACACTCAGGAGTAGCAGAATGTTCTGGGTGTAATTCTAAGTATACCTATGATGTGTGTGAGAAATATCTTATTATATTTTCAACTTGGTGTAAAAAAAAACATTTTAATTTTCTTTCCTGCATTTTCCAAAAACTTGTGGCAAAAAAAAATGTAAAATTAAATCCCACCATGCCTTTGGGAGTCATGCTTGTAATTGTCAGCCACTTGCAATGCATCATGGGACTTGTAGTTCTGCTGGAAGGCCACAGGTTGAGCACCCATGCTCTAGATTTACAAGGGTTATGGGGTGACCCAGGGTGCTCTGAAGCCACAGGGGTCATGGGGTAATACCGAATTCTCAGGGTGCTCAGCATGAAGCATTGCTTGAATGCAGAGACACATGTTACTTTGCCATTTAAAACTGGCGTCAAACAAGAGAGATATCTGCTGAATGACCGCAAAGCCAGCGCTTCGGGTGACACCCAGACGTACCAGCAGCCATGCACTAGAAAGGATTCCTATTGTTGGAATGGTGAAGAGGAGATGCTGTTTGCAGAGAATAATTCTCGGTATCGGTTTTAATCTACAGTGGTGTGAAAAAGTGTTTGCCCCCTTCCTCATTTCCTGTTCCTTTGCATGTTTGTCACACTTAAGTGTTTCGGAACATCAAACCAATTTAAACAATAGTCAAGGACAACACAAGTAAACACAAAATGCAATTTGTAAATGAAGGTGTTTATTATTAAAGGTGAAAAAAAATCCAAACCATCATGGCCCTGTGTGAAAAAGTGATTGCCCCCTAAACCTAATAACTGGTTGGGCCACCCTTAGCAGCAACAACTGCAACCAAGCGTTTGCAATAACGTGCAATGAGGCTTTTACAGCGTCCTGGAGGAATTTTGGCCCACTCATCTTTGCAGAATTGTCCTAATTCAGTTACATTAGAGGGTTTTCGAGCATGAACGGCCTTTTTAAGGTCATACCACAACATCTCAATAGGATTCAGGTCAGGACTTTGGCTAGGCCACTCCAAAGTCTTCATTTTGTTTTTCTTCAGCCATTCGGTGGTGGACTTGCTGGTGTGTTTAGGATCATTGTCCTGCTGCAGAACCCAAGTTCGTTTCAGCTTGAGTACACGAACAGATGGTCGGACATTCTCCTTCAGGATCTCTTGGTAGACAGCAGAATTCATAGTTCCTTTTATCACGGCAAGTCTTCCAGGTCCTGAAGCAGCAAAACAGCCCCAGACCATCACACTACCACCACCATATTTTACTGTTGGTATAATGTTCTTTTTCTGAAATGCAGTGTTCCTTCTACGCCAGATATACTTGGACAAACACCTTCCAAAAGAGTTCCACTTTTGTCTCATCGGTCCACAGAATGTTGTCCCAAAAGTCTTGGGGATCATCAAGATGTGTTGTGGAGAAATTGAGACGAGCTTTGATGTTCTTTTTGCTCAGCAGTGGTTTTCTCCTTGGAACTCTGCCATGCAGGCCATTTTTGCCCAGTCTTTTCCTGATGGTGGAGGCATGAACGCTGACCTTAACTGAGGCAAGTGAGGCCTGCAGTTCCTTGGACGTTGTTGTGGGGTCTTTTGTGACCTCTTGGATGAGTCGTCGCTGCGCTCTTGGGGTAATTTTGGGCGGCCGGCCACTCCTGGGAAGGTTCACCACTGTTCCATGTCTTCGCCATTTGTGGATAATGGCTCTCACTGTGGTTCGCTGGATTCCCAAAGCTTTGGAAATGGCTTTTATAACCCTTTCCAGACTGATAGATCTCAATTACTTTCTTTCTCAATTGTTCCTGAATTTCTTTGGGTCTCGCATGATGTGTAGCTTTTAAGGATCTTCTGGTGGACCTTACTGTGTCAAGTAGCTCCTATTTAAGTGATGCCTTGATTGTGAACAGGTGTGGCAATAATCAGGCCTGGGTGTGGCTAGAGAAATTGAACTCAGGTGTGGACAACCACAGTTATAGTATGTTTTAACAAGGGGGGCAATCACTTTTTCACACAGGGCCATGATGGTTTGGATTTTTTTTCACCTTTAATAATAAACACCTTCATTTACAAATTGCATTTTGTGTTTACTTGTGTTGTCCTTGACTATTGTTTAAATTGGTTTGATGTTCCGAAACACTTAAGTGTGACAAACATGCAAAGGAACAGGAAATGAGGAAGGGGGCAAACACTTTTTCACACCACTGTATATGTACTATTTCCCTGTATAATACGTGTAATTCAGTTTTTTCTTTAGATATATGAATGATGCACTTTTATGTCCATCACTGAAGGCTTGGTGAAGGCTGTGGAAACTACTGGTTGATACAATGGTGCCCTACATAAAATTATTTTATGAAAAGTTCAAAAGCATTTGTGAAATATAGTTCATAGACATTTTTGAAAAAAATCTGTTATACAAGTCATGAAGGAATGTGACTTACCACATGTTGCAGTTCTGGTCTTTCTTTTAATTCCACCACAACTTTATCAATCTACAATAAACGTAACAATAACACATTGATGATTTGATTATAATTAAAACACCTTCCTTATGACTATATAAATTAATGTATTTTAGGGGAAACAAACATCAGATACAAGTTATCGGTGCGCTGCCATAGTAGCATGTTTGTTATTCTTTATTTGTGTATTGGTATGTTTTCCTTTTCCTTCACTCCTTTGCTGTCGGTACAGCTTTTACCCCAAAACTCCCAGCCTCACCATGCTGTTCAGCTTGCTTCACTTTACCCAGAGATAGGCTTACACCTAAAAGACTGGCATAACACCCTCTGTTGCATGGAGTTTAAAGTGATGCTAAACATCCTCTTTATTCCCAAAAAATAATTCATACATGACCAATACCTAATGGCCCTAAAATCTATTTTTTGTAGATTTGCAAGAAGCTGAAAACAATATAATGTACTTTTTTGGAGTAAACAACACATTCTTGACTAGAATATTTTTAAACCAGAGTTTAGTGTCACTTTAAGTAAAATTACAATAATTCAACTTCTGCATCTTCTCGAACAGTTAAACTGCCTTTGGATCAGGTCAACCCAGCTAGTGCCATACTATTTATTTAGACTGGGTCTCAGGAGGCTTATCTTTGCATATATTGACATATGACACAGAACAATGGGTAATTTCATCCTGCCACATGCTTTTGATCATTTTGACACCAGCTTCTATAGGTGTGGTATAGAGATTAAGCTGGTGCACTGCATCTGTGTATTATGTTATATGGTAACGGACCAGGGGTGGGAGCAGGTACCTGTCAAAACCAGGTACACACTCCCCCCAACCCCCCCAAAAAGTGCAAATAATTAAAGAGAGGGTGGGATGCAAAGACGCTGAACTTCCCCTTTGGAGTGAAGTTCTGCTTTACCTCCTCAGTATGTACACACACATATACATATACACACACACACACACACAAACATCACGTCACCCATTCTTAAAACAGGCAAAAGGTATAGTGTGCAAAAGGAGATATTTACAGAAATCTTGTCTTCATTGTCCAAAAGCATATCAACAGCTTTCTATTAAAAAAAAAAAAAAGACAGATTAGAATTTCAATATACCTTACTTATACATATCGTCATGAAGACCCTAGATAACGCAGACCTAAACGCCTGAAGCCAAATTTTTATAAACCTGATTTCTCCACCTTGTACTAGCTTTACTAATACAATATAACAAATGTAAATCACCAAGGCTCCAGGGCCATTCCAAACCCACTAGCCCCATGTTGGACTATTCTTCATCTTGATCTGACATATCACTCCCTATGCAGCTGTCACATGACATTAGACAACCCTGGCATACATTATAGAGGCATACATTATCACCTTCTACAGCAGTGTTTCTCATATCCACTAACAGGTCATGTTTTCAAGGTTACCATTATTTTGCACAGGTGATTTGATCAGTTTCACTGCCTTAGTAATTACCACAGCCACTTCATCTGAGGGGAATCCTGAAAACATGACCTGTTGGTGCGCCTTGAAGACTGGAATTGAGAAACAATGTTCTACAGCAATATATTAGAAAATACAAAATGGTCATCAAAAGTTTTTTTTTCTCTAGCTTTATAATACCTTTCCCCCCAATATGATTGTATAAAAAAAATGATGGAGATTAGAAGATGCAGCTGTAGGGCCAACACAGTTTTGGTGACTTCTGCATTCATAAACACTAATTTTATTTGAACTCTTTTCTGATGGTATCCACATGTGCAAATATCAAGAAGAAACAACTGGAAAGGTGTCAGGGGATGCTTAGTTTCAGGAAAGGCGGTTTCAGTTGTCTAACACAGTAGTTAGAAAAGTAAGCTAAGCTACATCTGCTGATGTGTGCAAGCAACAATTAGGTAACTACATAGTCATTGCAGATTTCTTTATTCTGAACAACATGCTTAAATACGAAGCAGCACTTGAAACTCTGGCTGAAAACAAACCTACCTTTAAGAACATTTATCACATGCTGCATTTTATCTATAAATGTACATCACTTTACAGCACCAACAGAATGTTTTAATATAGTGCTGTTAGCAAACAAATGGTTACCTGGGTATGGTCTGGCTCCAAGCTTACTGTAGGTAACCCATAAATAGAGTAACATATTTTACTTTTATGAAGAGGACCCCTTGGGCATTAGGACCCTTAACATAGGTAGTGGATTTAAACATTTTCACAAAAATACAAACACAAAATACTAATGCTTTATGTTTTTTTTTATGCTTTTCCTTGTCTCCAACCTTCATGGCAACATCCACCAGTCTAGAGATCGTAGAGTGGTAGGGCGTAGTGACAGAGAATCCAACAACTGAGTCCTTCTGTCCCACCTAGACAAGACATTATTTTGCAGAGGCCTGACGTGAAATTGGGCAAAAGGAACTACCTTGAAGGAAGCAAACACCTTCCCCAATACTCTCATGCAGAGAGGCATCGAGGGATACCTCAGAGTTCTTAGGCAAAACATCTGATTTCACAGAGCCACAGATTTCGCTAGTGTAAGAACTATCTTTGTCTGGACTATGTCCTGCAGGAATCCCACATACTCCCAACGTCTGAATTATCTATTATTTCCAGGGTGGTAAAGGATTTTAACCAATGTTAACTTCTGGAAAATTGAGAACTCATCCAACCTGCAGGGTGCATAAGATATAAACTGTGCTCCTACTGATGAAGGGATTAACTCTGATCAGCAACTTGTTCAGGTATGCCAAAATGAGCACCCTCTGGCCCCCCAAAAGGCCTAGAACCTTTAAATGATTATGGAACTGCGGATAGATCAAAAAGCAGAGCCACAAACTGACTTTATAATGCAAATTACAAAAAAACTCAGATGAGGAAAGAAGATCAGGACATGTAGGTAGGTATCCTTTATGTCCCCTAATACAAGGAAATGCCCTGGCTGCAGCAAAGCCAATCGAAGCCTCCATACTTTGAGAAATTTGTTGAGATTTTTCAAATCCAAAAATTTGACGATCGTCTCCCTTTGGCTTGGAACCGTAAACAGGTACGAATAAAAGCAGAGAACCCCTTCCTGTTCTGGAAGTAGCATGATTTTTTCCCTAAACAAGCAGGTGACGAGACACACCCTCTTTTTTCATAAAAAAATCTGCAAATGCCTGCAAACATCCCCCTACCTGAACGAATAAAGACACGTCTTCATATTGAGGGAGACCTGGAATCTGACCCTTGCTGCTCATGAGGACCACGTTCTTTGGTAGAACTGTAGCTGAGGCTTCGCTCTGGAGGATGAGCCCTGTGAGTGACGAAAAAACTGCCTCAAAGAAAGCTTTTACAAGCTAACCTTGCTGACCAGCACTTTCAGTTAAATATCCTGTGCATGTGAACGGACAAAAGCCCCAAGTGGGAAATCTGCTGAGTGGAATCCTTCAGGGTATACATAGTAAAACATAGGGCCCAAGGTAATTCTGATCAGTGTGAGCCTCTCCTCCTCTAAATGAAGAAGTAAAAGAAATGACTGGGAACTTTGTTGTGGCTGCCATGAACCCAAAGTGCCTTCAGGAACTCTGATTTAATTACAGAGGGCCATCCCAGATAGTGACTTCACCAGGCCCCTAGACCTAAAAAAAAAACACCTTGAACCTGAGGCTCCTCAGACTTAGGTGACTCAGATGCAGAAACAACTGACCCTTCTCTGTCCAGCTTTGCCACATGCACAATCTGCCCCTCAGCCACTCAATTATTTTCCAAAAAAGTTGAGGGGACAGGCGATGAAGAGCAACCATGCTTTTTAGTACCTCTTCCCATAGAGAGGCGAACACAACAGCGAGCTTATTCTCTGAACTCACAAAGCGGCTGACAAATCCTCTTGTGTAACACATGTAGATGTCCCTGTTTAAGCCACAAGACCAGACAGGCATAATGGTTCAGATTATCCTGATACCCCTAGCCTTCCTGGGAAAACCACATCAGCAGAGCCAAGTCTAGTGCCCACATGACCTGATGGCGACAACCGCATGCTCCCCCCCATTGCCGTGCTCCCACCCTTCCTCTTTTGAAGAGACATCAGCTTGCAAAGAAGAGTAAAGCCCCCTACACACGGTCGGATTTTCGCATGGATTCTGTCCGATCGGACAATGTTGTCGAAAAATCCGACCGTGTGTATGCACCATCGGACAGTGTACGTCGGATTGTCCGACGGACAAAGTCCTATCTCCTGCTGGATAGATTTTTTGACAACAAGGTCCGATCACACCAAATCCGATCGTGTGTATGGTAGTCCGACGGACAAAGTGCTACGCATGCTCAGATCACATTACAAGACCAAAGCTATTGGCTACTAGCCTCTACGTAGTCCCGTCGTGGGCAACAAACGTCACCACGTTCAGAATGATCGGATTTTCCGACAACTTTGTCCGACCGTGTGTACGCAAAACCAACATCGGACAAAGTACGACGGACATGATCTGACGGACCTGGTCCTCGGATAATCCGCGCGTGTGTATGGGGCTTAACAGTACCTGTGTCTAGGCAAGACAGCCCCACTCAACTTAAAAGCTTATTTGTGCAAGGAGCAACAAATGTGATTTCATATGGGAAACCCCAGCTGCTAGTGCCAATTCTTCAGCAAGTAATTCACATAATCCTTAAGCTATCATGTGCCTGCCATCCCCCTCCTTCCTGCCAGGGCTTCCCTGTGCCTTTTGTGTCACTCTGGTCACCATGTTTTGGTTAAAAAAATATTCATATTTAAAAATAAAGATGGTCGCTTAATTTCGCCCCCTCGCATTCGCACCTGCACTGAGGAGGACACACCGCTGATCTGTTTCTCTCCAACAAAATGGCCACTCGTCACTCCCCCTCTCTACCTATGATGCTATCGGACAATCACACATGCGCGGCCGATGTCACCAGGGAAGATGGTGGCCACGCAGCCACAATGATGCTTTAAACAGAAAAAAAAAAGTTGCTATAGCCTACATGCGGTCCTGGTGGGCGGGGCACAATAGCAGGCCACGCACAGTGAACACGGGCTGCCTAAACACAAATGCTCCCTAGAGGGGGGAAAAGAAAGAGCACACAGCCAGCCCTAGCAGAAAAAACTGAACACAGCAACTCAAAAAAACTTCCCCCAAGGCACACACACATTTAAAGTAGTAGTAAACTTTTTTTGGACTCCTACCTACAGGTAAGCATATAATAAGACTTACCTGTAAGTACAGTGAATATCTCCTAAACTTGTGGTATTTAGGAAATTTTCACACAGCATGTAATTTGTGACGTCATTGGCACATGTGCTCTGAAGGAACGGCATACCCATGCTGTTCCTTCAGAGCTGTGTGCCATGCCCATGCCATGCATACTAGCACATTATGCCTTTACCTTGAAGGGTTTTTTATTTTTTTTCTAAACATGCCCAAGTTTACTTCCACTTTCACAGCAGCAATTAAATGGATACCAAAAGTGATTTACAGGGACTTACCAAGCTCGCTGCAGGACCTGTCTGGGAAGACCAAGATCCAACCTTCACCCATCATGGCAAGCAATGTCAAAGTAGACCCTCAGGAACTTGATCCCCTTTTCTTGGGGTCCCCTTCCCCTGGATCTGTACAAAACACTACTGGAAACACCTGTCAGTCATTACTGCACAGAGTTCCATATATGTAGGGTTCAGCACCGAATGGCCAAATTACAGGAAATTCCTGCATGTTTATTCCAATCCTATCATAGCAAGGACCGGGCACCATTTATCTTAGCTTCGTAGCTGTAGGATTGGATCCGGACAACACCATTCTTCTGATCCCTGATGAAGAGAGCTGCACATCAGTGACCATCACTTATAAACACTGGTGGGAGGACTTCCTGTCTGTTTCCGCCAGTCTCCATTCACCTATATGTGGCGCATAACCCACGTAGTCATGATTTATAACCTGCTCGTCCCATGATGTACAAGAAATAAAAAAGATATGTCAGACTAACAAAGCGGGGGGGGGGGGGGGGGGGGGGGGCAGGGAGCTACAGTTGGACACTGTACAAGAGCTCTGAGAGCTGATTGGATGGAAAGGACACCCCCCACTCTTCACACAGCGCATAGGAACTGAGCTGAGGCTGTCAATCACAGACAGTGTGCTGAAGCTCCCTCCCCTGAAAATTACATTCACATGGCTGGAAACAATCATTGCATGGCACATAAAACATGCTTTATTGCATTTTTTCCGGAACTGAGCATTTTGTGTGCAATTCTGCCACCATCAGTACTAATATTACAGAATATCTATTATCTTCTGCTATAATAACTGCATTTTTTTTTTTTTTTTTTATAGTGTATATGTACAATATTAAAACGTTAATATAGTCATACCTGAATAATTCTTACATACCTCAGTATCAAAATCCATGAGCAAGACAATTTTGTCCTTGATGCAGTTGAAGAGGTTATGTTTGTTTATAAGTTCAAAGACCTCTTTGTGCCGAAGTGTTAAATAAATTTCAAGAGCTTTACTGTAACACTGATCATATACATGTCTGTAAATAAAAGACATTAAAAGCTCATGAGCATAAGAATAAAAACACTGCTATCTCAGAAAAAAGAAATTAGTTTACGTTAGGAGTAACTGAGCTTATGCTCTCTGGTAAGATAAACATTGGCACCAATTTGGAACATTGGCTTTGTATCTTTCAACTGAAAGGAACCATTTTAAGCTGGTTTACAGTAAATATGGCTGTCCCCTGAAGGCCCCAGATCAGCTGTTCTAAACACAGCAAAATAAGAACAAGCAGACCTAGAGCACCTCAATGGGCTATATACACATACACATGCGCATGCACCCAATCCGCCAGCATTTCGTCACATGACCTTGGTCAAAGGAGATTACAGAAGTGACATTCAGGCACAGCTAAATAGTTAGTGGCTCTGCCTGAACTATAATCCTTGCCTTCAGAAGAGGACACATCAGTGGACACTCGGTCATGTAAAGCAGGGGTCATCAACCCCCGGACGGCATGACATTTTAAGGCGGGCGGGTGAGAGAGCCCGGTGGATCAGAGAAGCAGGCGGATAAGAGAAAAGGAGATGCAAGGCGGTCAGTGAGAGGAGATGCAAGGCGGTCAGTGAGAGATGATGTCATCTCTCTGCTCCCCGCCGCATCTCCTACATTCTGCACGCTGTGAGGGTGGAAGAGCAGTGATGCTAGACGGGCAGAGAGAGGTGACCTCATCTCTCTCCGCCCGCCTAGCATCACTGCACTTCCGCCCTCACAGTATGCGAAATGTAGGAGATGCGGCGGGGAGCAGAGAGATGACATCATCTCTCACTGCCTGGCGCGCAACTCCGCTCTCCTGCCCTCACTCAAGAACGACCACTGAACCAGTGCCACAAATGCAGTGACAACCCACATCTAGTGGCACGGCTAGGTGATTTGGCAAGTGACATTCCTCATCTGGTGGCGCTGGCAAGTGACGTGGCAAGTGGCATTCCTCATCAGGTGGCACATTAGGTGGCATCAGGAAGCACCATTTCCCATGTCCCAGGAAATAAAAATGTTTGAAAACCTTTTTATAGTGATTTGGTTCAATCACATTATTTCATACTACAATCACAGAAGATTTAATAGATGGAAAGTTAAAAAAAATCACAAATAGAGAAATTAGAGACAGTGGTTTGCCAGAGTGAATGATATTCAGGAGATGGAGGACCTTACAGCAGTTCTCAAAGACAATATTTATGATCAAAACGAAAAATGGTATTATTGGAATGACTTTAAAGCGGTTGTATCCTCCGCTTGGTGATTTTTAGCTACAGGTAAGCCTACAATAAGGCTTAGCCTTAGGTAAAATTAAAATCTTCTAAACCTGCACGGTTTAGGAGATAATTGCTCGGCATGCAGCCGATGACGTCAGTGGCGCATGCGCCTTGATGGTACGGCGGACCATGCTCCTTGCTGGAACAGAGGACTCCCGGAAATCTCCCACGCATGTGTCATCGTGGCTCCGGACACTCACAGCGCCGGAGCCACGAACCCAGATGAAACGCAGAGGGAATATGTCAACTCCCTCAGCCGTGACCCGGGAGGCGGTGCGGGTGCTTCGTTCAGGTAAGTATTTCATAATAAGCTAGTATGTGGTGCTTACTAGCGCTCATTATGTCTTTGCCTTACAGTTTTTTTTTTTTTGTCAGAGCATACAACCACTTTAAAATTTATCTCTAGATGCCCACAATTACTAAAATTGGCTAGAGATGTTGGGTCGATTTCCTGGCTTCTGGCCTTGTTACAAATTAGGATTGGGCTGGGATGACAGCCTGGGAAATGTTCTAGACATTGTTGATTTTTATTTATGTATTATTTTTATTTTATTTTATTATTTTTTTTTTTTTATTCTTCCCTCTCCCCCATTATTGACAGTTTCCCTTGGGAAGAAAGCCACGTACCTTTACTTTTCTTCTCAATTCTGTTCTAATTTCCCTCCCTCCATTCCAGGGTATCCCCTCGGACACCATATGCTTGCCCTCTCTCTGTATTTAAAAGCTGGAAAATGCTGGGTAGCATCATACTAACATATATTTTGCCACATTGCATATTATCAGGCTGCTTGGTCCAACATGGGTGGTGGTGAATTTCAAGACCTCCCTACTGAAAGACACTATGGGGGTTATTTACGAAAGGTAATCCATTTTTGCACTGCAAGTTCACTTGAAAGTGCAGTCGCTCTAAATCTAAGGGGTAGATCTGAAATAAGTGGAAGCTCTGCTGATTTTATCATCCAATCATGTGCAAGCTAAAATGCTGTTTTTTTATTTTCCCTGCATGTCCCCCTCGGATCTACAGCGACTTTACTTCCAAGTGCACTTTCAGTGCAAAGTAAATTTTCCTTTAATAAATAACCCCCTATATGATCTTCCCAGCATGCTTTGGGGGTCTTCTTTCAGCTGGGTGTGCCTTTACAAAGAAGTATCCATTAACCACTTCAGCTCCGAAAGGATTTGCCCCCTTAATGACGGTCATGCAAAGTTGTACCCAAACAAAAATTTCCTTTTTTTCCCCACAAATAGAGCTTTCTTTTGGTGGAATTTGCGGTGGACAGATCAGACACATAACTGCACTTTTTGGGCACCAGTGACATTATTACAGTGCTAAAAATAATGGCACCGACAGGGAAGGGGTTAACATCAGGGGCAATCATATCTAAATTACTTCCATAGTGCTGATCTATAAGGATATACATGCCTCCTGCATGTATCCTTACCTGTCAAATATCTCCCCTTTAGCTGTTTGGAGCCCTACAATACTCCGGATTCTGTGGGCAGGTCTGTTGTCCAGGGCTCGGTGGGTGGATGTCATGATGTCAGTAGACTCCCCGCCAACCTCTACACTCCCCTTGGCCAGGTATCGATATTTCTTACACTGAACTTCTGCTGGTCTCGTGTATTATGCCCCATGATCACTAACATCCAGTTAAAACCCTGGAAAGTCACCAAATGACTTCAGCATGCCCAATCATGCTGAGGTGTGGAACAGCCAATCCTGGAAGAGCTGGAGAAGAAAGGAGGGGGATGTGAAGTACACAGAATGCCTCTCCCACACTCGTGCATAGCCAGGGGTAATGTCTACTATGGCAGAAGTAGAACTACAGGTGGTTCTGGCCAGCTCAGTATATTACTTTAAGAAAGGCCTGGATTATTTCCTAAATGTACATAATATAACTGGATACCAACATTTATAGGTAAAGTTGACCCGGGGAAAATCCGATTGCCTCTCGAGGATCAGAAAGGAATTTTTTCCCCTGCATTAGCAAATTGGAGCATGCGCTGCTGTTTTTTTTTGCCTTCCTCTGGATCAACTGTGGGTATAGAATGGGGTATATGGGATTATATGATATATTTTTTTTTTTTTTTATTTGTGGTTGGACTGGAGTGACTTGTGTCTTTTTTCAACCTAACTAACTATGTAACTATGTAAGATCCCCGTTCTGTCATTGAGGGGAATGAGTCTGCCGGACCTGCTGATTGGCTGATGGTTTCCTATGAGAGCTGTCTTAACTGGTCTGACTTGTGTTGGTCCGACATTGAAAAAGCTTCCTGCACTACTTTGGTCCGACTTGGGCCCCATTACAGCCCATTGCTTTGAATGCAAGTCACATCCAAGTCGGATCATCGTGTTAACTGATCCGACTTGTGGTATGCGACTTGTGCTCTGGGGATCTGGAAGGGGAACTCCATGCCAAAATGTAAAAAAAAAACATCACAAGGTCCCCCCCCCCCCCCCCCAAGACCATACCAGACCCTTCGGTCAATGTGGAATTTAAGGGGGAAACCCCATGCCAAAAACAATGGCGTGGGGTTCCCCCCAAAATTCACACCAGACCATTATCTGAGAATGCAGTCTGGCAGGTCAGGAAAGGGGAGGGACGAGCGAGCACCTCCCCCTTCCTGGACTATTCCATGTGCCCTCAACATAGGGGGGTGGGTGCTTTGAGGCAAGGGGGGCTCTGCACCCCCCACCCCAAAGTCCCTTGTCTCCATGTTGATGGGCACAAGGGCCTCTTCCCGACAACCGTGGCGGTGGTTGTGGGGGTCTGCGGGTGGGGGTCTGTGGGCAGGGGTCTTATCAGGTCCGTCATGCCCTGGGCGGTAATGTCACAAGGGGACAGGGTCTCCGGATGGCCATGCCTATATAAGAAATAGCAGGCAACATGAGCTGACACAACAGCGGTGGCTAGCGTCCGGAGAAGACATCAGCGGAGGGAGATGAACAGGCACCAGCACCAGAGGAAGAAGACAGCAGAGGGAGATTAGCCCAGAGGAAGGACCAGAGGAAGTAGACATCAGCGGAGGGAGAAGAACCAGAGGGAGAAGATATCACTGGAGGGAGAAGACATCATCGGAGAAAGAAGACAGGTTGGAGCTACAACGGGTGACATTCTTAATTTTTAACCACTTGCTGATCGGCTCACGCCGATATACGTTGGCAGAATGGCTCTCCTGTGCGAACTGACGTACCTGTACGTCAGTCCACAAAAGCAGAAGGGTCCAGCGGACTTGATGTCTGCCGGTGGCCCACGATCACGGCAAAGAAACAAGGCATTTCCCTGTTCTGCCTAGTTACATGACAGATCTTCTGTTCCCCATCATCGGGAACAGTGATCTCTGTCATGTCAGTGGTAGCCCATCCCCCTACAGTTCAAACACACTGAGGGAACACAGTTAACCCCTTGATCCCCCCTAGTGTTTAACCCCTTCCCTGCCAGTGACATTTATACAGTAATCAGTGGCTATTTTTAGCTCTGATTGCTGTATAAATGTCAATGGTCCCAAAATAGTGTCAAAAGTGTCCGATCTGCAATGTCGCAGTCCAGGTAAAAATCGTAGATCATCGCCATTACTAATAAAAAAAAATTTATAACACAAATGCCATGAATACTATCCCCTATTTTGTGGACGCTACAACTTTTGCGCAAACCAATCAATATACACAGATTTTTACCAAAAATATGCCGTATCGCAGAAAATGCTGTGGTTTTTAAGGGGGCTGAAGTGGTTAATAAGAGACTGTCACTTTTTTGGGTGAATGAGTATGGGGTACAATGTACCCCATACTCATTCACATTAGGGGGGGGGCAAGATCTGGCAGCCCCCTTGTTAAAGGGGACTTCCAGATTCTGATAAGCCCCATGCCAGAAGACCCCCACAACCACAAGCCACGGTTGTGGGGGTGAGGCCATTGTCCCCTCAAGATTCATACCATACTCAAAGGGCCTGGTATGGTCAGATCAAAGTCAGATCCCCTTCACTGAAGTCAGACATGAAGTCATAGGGCAAAGTCAGATTGGAAGTCGTCTGACTTCCATGTCGGAGCAGTGTGAACCTGGCCTAAATCAGCAGTGACAATGCTGATAGCCATGTACCCTGCAGCATTTTCAAATTCTACTGTAGTGCAAGCAGGCACATCCTATATGAGATTGCTCTGAATTCAGGAGCAGTGCAGCACTGTTGCCACACTATCACAGGAAGCTGCATTAGGTAGACTTTACTGGCAGCCTCAACAGGTATTTAGGGAATTTTGCAGGGATGAACAGAAAACTGTGCTGATAGACTTAAAGTGTTACTCAACCCAGGACCCTGCATTCACTATATCTGGTCTCCCACAGTACACTGAGCATGGAAATTCAATTATTTTAGTTAATATAAACTGCTAATTCGATCATGTGAAAAGCACAAATCTTATTTATTTATTTTTGTGAATGACGCCGCTGCCCTTAAGCCACCTTAATTCACAACACAAGCATGCATTACTGCAATCATCTCCTCCGAATTAGCTGGCGGCTTTTGTTAGGAATAATGGTGGTGGGAGAACAGTCATTCATGAAAACACAAGCCAACAACAAAAACTGGCATCTACTACATTTTTCTGAGAGAGACTAGTGTAAAAGCTGCTGGCTTGTGTTGCTGTCAGCTTGTGTTTGAGGAATGGCAGCGCTGCTCTCCAGCTGCCGTCATTCATAATGCCAGTTATGACTTTATTATTCTCTGAACTGGCAGCTGCTGGAAATTGTGAGGCAATTATTTTTTTCCCCCCTCTTCAATATTTTTTATAAATTTTTCAAGAAAACAGTCCTTCACACTTCGTGGATGCAGTCGCTTAAAAAAACTTGAAACAATAAAGAACATTTATCTCAGCCAACATGGTAGATTAAAGGTCAGAAAATGGGGGGAAAACAAAAAAGAGAGTAAATTACGCAAGTACAAGGCACTTATTTAGGTAAGCAACATTATTTGTATAATGATTGCATAACAAAAAGGTAAAGGAAGGCATATAATGGGTATTTGGGCATCCTGGAACCTAAGGTGGGTACCAGGAGGTCCACGGTCGCCAACTGAATTCAATTTCAACTGATTTTTTGTACAAGTAATGTTGTTGGGTAGTGAGGTCAGTTTTTTCACACTACATGGGCAGCAGAGGAGGGACAAGGCTTAACAGCAAGAAGGGCTGCAGATGTACAGAGGAGGAAGCGGATATGTGGGCCCTGTGCTCTCTCTTCCTCTGTCATTCAGCAGTCCATCTTCTTTCTCCAGAGAAATTGGATAGCGGTGTGGGGAGAGCGGGCGATGGGGCTTATCTGACCATGCAGCTTAGCAACCCCTGAATACATTTTTAATAGGGATAAGTGCTATATGCACTGGGTCCCCTGGAGGTTTAACTTCTAATCAGACTTCCTCTTTAATATACCAGCCCTACTGTGCTATGATTCTACTGTTCAGTGTTACAACAGAATTGGGCACATATAAAATGAAAACAATCTTTTAAATGTCATAACCTCCCAAACCTTTGCTGAACACAAACTTCAGAAGTAATAAAAAGATTACTTTATACAATGTAATGAAGAAACATCTGTATATGTGAAGACTTAACTTACAATTCTGCCAGAGCCTCCAGAAGTATTCTGTTGTTTGGGTCTTTGTTCAAATGCCCCTTTAAAGCTTTTACTATGGTTTTGTTATTGTACAGGTCTCCAGGCCATTCTCTTATTAGTGTTGCGAATCCCTGTAAAAAATGAAAGAGATATCTTTTTATAAAAGGTTCGTGGCCTAGAGCTGGTTGTATAAAACATTTCAATATAACAAAACTTTCACAGGTAGAGAATTTGCAACATTACAGTAACACAGACTTATGGTCTGCATTTAAACAGACATTCTGCTCCTGGAGTTGCAGTTATCGATTTAAAAAGAGTAGTAAAGTAATGAAGTAGTGACTCACTCCCCACTTTTGCAACGGATTTAACTTCTTTACAGTTCCCTGTACACATTTCAAAGAAAAGACTTTGCTCGTGTTATTCTCAGCTGCTGGTTCCAGGTTCAGTGTTACTTCCCCTGAACTTCCAGGTATGGGGAGCAGAGAAACTATGACAGTGCAAGAAGTTGAAAAGGGGGGGGGGGGGGGGCAGGGGGTACCTTCCCAGGACTCTGTGGTACTGTAGATGTAAACAGCTTGATCCGGGCATATTGACAAAAGATATTTCCAGCAATAGCAAGTCTAAAAGTAAAACTATAGACAAAACTTTTTAAAAACTTTTGGATAGGGAGGGTTATAACCCCTGTGGGATTTATTTTTTGCCCTCCTTGTCCCATTGGGGAGATTTCTGTTCACTTCAGTCACATAGCTAAAACAGGAAGTGGAATTTCCTGCAAAAGTAAGGTCACCAGAATTTGTGTCCCCATTAGAAAATTTCCCCTCTATTACTTTTCTGGGGACAACCCAAAATTTGGGATTTTCTTTTACTTTCACTTTCAATGATAATGGTAACCAGGACAAATAGAGTGGGTGATTTGCTGTAAAGGGGACACAGACAGCAATTAAAACTGACAGGTGTTCAAAAACTGAAAAAAAAAAAAGTTCTGCCTTTAGTTATATTTAGGAAGATAGAATGATAGAATAGATGTAAACAGCACTTTTCTCTAACACACGAGCGGAATTTCTGTTGGAAAAACCTTGGTTGGTTTTTCCGACGGAATTCCACTCAAGCTTGGCTTGCATACACACTGTCACACAAAAGTTCGCTGAACTTTTGACCATCAAGAACTCTGTGACGTACAACACTACGGCGAGCCGAGAAAATTAAGTTCAATGCTTCTGAGCATGTGTCAAATTGTTTCCGAGCATGCGTAGGAATTTTGCGCGTCGGAATTGGTACAGACGATCGGAATTTGCGACCGAAAAATTGAGAACCTGCACTCAATCTTTTGCTGGTGGGAATTCAGCCAGCAAAAGTCCGATGGAGCATACACACGGTTGCATTTTCGGACCAAAAGCTCTTATCTGTCTTTTGCTGGCCGAATTTCCGATCGTGTGTACGCGGCATAAGGCTTAACAACAAATTATTCAGACTTCTCTAGTAAAACAGCACACTTTCAGATGCAAATATTTAGTGTGGTGATAGTGAACAGTGCACCCAAGGTGCTGCATACAGTAGTTGGGGAATGCATTATCATAGGACACTTCATGAACCTGCAGAAATTTGAACTGTAAAGTACAGTGGACATGTGCAGTATATTTCACTGCAGTAAACAAATTTAAACAAGGTCTTAAAGAGAACCTGCGGCAAGGCGTTTTAATATTATTCAAGTATATTCTTAACAAGTAAAAGAGTTTTAAAGGCAAATTTAAGTTTTGGATGCTGTAATGTAGTCAGGCCTAATGCACAGTAATCAATCTGTATGCTTTTGTTTATATCTATGTACTATTGTGTTACAGCTATGGTTAAAATGTGCTGGTAGCAAGCTAGATATCCAGACAGCTGCTAAACACAGAGAACAGCATGCTGAATCTCCAGTGGTATGACCCCCCCCCCCCCTCCAATTAGCATAATTATTGCTCCCTGAGCAGCACTGTTAGTTGAAGAACTGTGCAGGGAAGGTGTTGAACCATTTTGCATCAGTTTGGATCTGTAGCATATTTTAAGCCTAGCGTGTAGAACAGTAGTACATTAAAAAAAAAAAAAAAAAACAACGTTTAAATTCGGGTTTCCTTGACCTGAGTGGCTGCAGTTTCTGGATATCAATGCATCAGAGTTCACAAAATGCTTGCAGTAGCTCAGCTCACCCTGCTACAAACAGCAGAGACTTGGAAGCTTGGGAGAGGGAAGTTGGGTAGGAAGGGGAAGGAAATCCGAGAGAAAAAAAAAGAAAGGGAGGTGAGGGAGAGGGAAAATAAGAGGGGGGGGGGGGGTGTGGACGCCTGCAACCCTCACTCCCCGCACATAGAGCTTATTGGAGTAACTGGTTTGTTTTGCTTATAAGGTTTAGTGTAGCAAGTTATCGTATTACTGGAGGAAAACAGAAGGAGGGGAAAGTGGGTGTATATATATGCAGAGAAGGCATATAGATGTATGTTGTTATTACTCATATTCTGAGTAATCAGGTGTTCTTTTAAAGCGTTTCCAGCAGTGCCATGTTTGAGAGAATTTAGAGATCTTTTCTTGTGAGACGCTGATAAGCTCTTGTATTTTTTTCCATATTGTTTAGGCTGTGAACCCATTCCTTTTTCGTTGGTATAATCGTTGAACGCCAGTGGTTTGGTACACAATGTCTGGCAGCATTGATCAAACATCACTAGCGACTTGAGATAATATTTCTTTGGGATGGAGGTATGATGAAGCAGATATTGAGCAGGAGAGAATTCAATGTTATCTGATGTAACTTGTAGTATAATCTTGTGCACAATTTTCCAGAATGATTGGATTTCGGGGCAAGACTACTATGGAGCACTGACCCATCAGGCGCATCACAATGCCAACATTTATTCGGAGTTGAGTTTGAGATTTTGTTTAGGAGGGTGGGGGTCCTGTACCATCTAGTGAGAACTTTGAAACCGCATTCTTGAGTGGCGACATTTAGGGATCCCTTGTGTATATAGGTGCAAATGGATTCCCATTCAGAGGCTGATAAACGTATGTTTAGGTCATTTTCCCATGCTGTGCATGCGGGAGAGGAGAAAGTTAAGCCCTGCTCAAAGAGAGAGGGGTAGATACATGATATAAGATGGCTTTGGGGGGGGGGGTGACTTTTTGGAACATATCGTCTCCAGTGTTGTTAGTGGCTTTTTCCAATGGTGAGCAATATCCCGTCTGGACAGGAAGTGTTTCACCTGCATATATGTCCAGAAGGGGATAGAGTGTGGGGCCAGTTGTACATTGAGAGCCTCTCAGGATAAAAGAGAACCTCACTGGTAAAAGTGAGTTGCTAAGACATCTCTATATGGCCAGATCCTCTGTAGAAAGTCACAATTTGTGCCAGGGGAAAATTCTGTATTTTAGCACAGAGGGGTAAGCAGACTAAACCAGGGAGTTGGGTTTGAGATCATGTTCGTGCGTTTGAAGACTTCCAAGGAAGGGCCGATGAGCGGGTGAAGTTTGATCTTGGGGGGAATGTGCTATGGGTGTACCCATGATAGGGTTCTCAGACAAAGCAGGGTCATTGTGTGTTCCAATGTGACCCAGTCTTTGACTTTATGGTGAATATTCCAAACGACTATTCGGGTGAGGTGTGTAGCCCAATAATATCGGCTTAAGTCTGGAAGAGCTACCCCCCCTTTATTTTTTGGTGGAGTTAGTCGATCTAATTTAATTCTGGGGGCTTTGCCTCTCCATATAAAGGTTGTGCAAGCTTGACGAAATAAAAAAAAAAGGAATTCGGTAGGCGAATAGGCATTGCATAAAGGAACCGGGGAAGAATTTACATTTTAAGTAGAGAAGCTCTGCCGAACCATAAGTTTCAGCTTTTCAGGTCCTCTCTAGTTTCCTTTAGGATAGGGGTAAAATTGTGTTGGTAGAGATCTGATAGAGATTTGGGGATTTCAATTCCCAGATATGTTATTGTCTCCTTGGCCCAGGAGAAGGAGAATTTTTTTTTTGCATAGAGTGACAATTTGGGGTAGCGATATGTTAAGGGCATTTGATTTTAAATGGTTTATTTTTAGAGTGAAGAGCAGCTGGAATTGTTCTAGGTCTACAAGTACATTGGGCAGGGATACGCGTGGTTCCGATAAAAAAAGAAAAAGGTCATCAGAAAGTTTATATAATTGGTCCCAAATGTTGATGCCTCTAATGTCAGGGTTTAAACATGTTCTATTTAGTAATGGTTCCAGGGTGAGGACAAATAGTAGTGGGGATAAAGGGCATCCTTGTCTAGTTCCCTTGTGTAAATGAAAGGCGTTCGATAGGTGGCCGTTAACGCAAACCCTGGCTGTAGGGTTAGAATATAGGGCTTTTATATATGCTCTCATTGAGGCAGGAAGTCCAATGGAAGAGAGGACAGCATCCATATAATCCCAGGCCACTCTGTCAAATGCCTTTTTGGCATCTAGGGATAGGAAGAAGCCTTGTTTTGCATTAGAACTACCCTCTCTACCCGGGATAAAGTCAACCATGCCACCCCTCTCCTCTTTGTACCCTACCCGGGATAAAGCCAACTTGGTCCAGTGAGATTAGGGAAAGGAGCAGTGCAAGAAGTCGGTTTGCTAGTATTTTAGCATATATTTTGACATCTACGCTTATCAGCGATATTGGGCGCTAATTTGTGACGAGTGTGTTGTCTTTTTTTTTTTCCCCCCCAAGTAATATTTATTGAAGATTATGAGAGAAAAATACAAAGACAATACGGAACAAACAATTGCATATGTTGGTATACATCAGAGAATTAGAATTTCTGGGTATATAGTAAGATGAATAATAATAGAAACATTTGTTTCCAGAAAGTGCTAATGGAGTGTGTGCTTCTAGGAGTTGGGAAGGCTTTTTTTTGTAAGGTCACCTTGAATTACACATTTATGAGATGTTTCAGAATTGTCATTCAAAGAGAAATATTCCTGAATGCATGCTTTAAAACGTTGGGTGTCGACAGGGTTTTTAAGTAGGGAGGTATCAAGCTTCCAGATTTTGGTTCTAGAGGTGGTTTCTGGAAACACCAAGTTAATGGTGATTGGATGGTGGTCGGATAAAATCATGGGTTCAATTGTGGTCTTATGTAGGAAGGTTAGGTCAAGTTGGGGTGAGATGTAGGGGTGAGAAGTGTGTGTAATCTTTCTCTTGGGGATATAGAGTTCTCCAAGCATCGTGAAGTGATAGGTTTCGAAGTTGGAGTTTGATTTGTTTAAGAGCCCTGTATGACAGGGCAGAGGTGCCCGAGGACGTGTCTAGAAGTGGATTTAATGGGACGTTGAAGTCACCCCAGAGGAAAAGGATCCCTGCTGAAAAGGAGATAAATAAATCCCCTATTTGTCAGAAAAAGGATACTCGCTTAGTGTTCAGAGAATAAATGTCTGTGATTGTGATGGGGCGCAAGACAATTTTTGCTTTGAGAAAAAAAACATAGAGTCAATCAGTTCAAAAGGAGTATGTTTAGAAATTAGGATGGAGACACCCTCAATTTTAGAATCTGCGTTAGATGCATGGTAAGCGTTTGGATATTCTTTATCAGTGAGTTTAGGAATTTTGCCTATCAGGAAGTGAGTCTCCTGTATGCATACAATGTCAGCTTTAAGATTGTGGAATTGTCTGAGATATTAAGATTGTTTCTCAGGAATGTTTAGGCCATTGGTGTTGACGGATATTAGTTTTAACGAAAGAGGAGAGGTAGAAGGGTTCTGGGAGGCCATAATGGAATTTTCAAAGTATCACCTATCAGTTAAATGGAGGAAGAGGCAGAGTACGGGACTGTGTTGATGGGTGAATGGGAGTAAAGGTAAGTATTTTATTGTGCAGGGAGAAAAGGAGGGCAGGTTGGGAAAAAAAAAAAAAGAAGGGGGAGGGGGGTAGGAGGAGGGAAGGGTAACGAAGCAGTAGAAGTTATGAGAAGTAGGGGGGTGAATCACTGGAGGTAGAAATAGGCCTGCTAGTTTACCTAATGTTAGGAGAGGGGGTGGAATCCGGTAAGTGTCAGGAGGAAGAAGATGTGTGGGAGCGGTTTCTAGGTGGGTCAAAAGAAGTACGCAAACCTGCTAGTTTGGGACTTGGCATATGAGTCTAAGTAGGGACAGTCAGTAGGGTTGGTTAAGAATGGTTGGTGAGGGAGTACTGTATACTCCAGTCCTGATGTATACCCCGAGTATTAGGGGGGAAATTAATGGCAGCTAGTCGGGTGTGTGGAAAGTGACAAGGGAGGATGTGATCTTTTCAAGTAACAGTTTTTTCCGGCGGAGTTCCGCTGAAAGTGTCTTGCCTACACACGATCACACCAAAGTCTGACCGTCTAGAACGTGGTGACATACAACACGTACGATGGGACTAGAAAAAGGAAGTTCAATAGCCAGTAGCTGCCGTCTCGTACTTGCTTCAGAGCATGCGTTGTTTTTGGTCCGTTGGAACAGCATACAGACAAGCGGTTTTCCCGATAGGAATTGGTTCTGTCGGAAATATTTAAAACATGTTCTATTTCTAGGTCCGTCAGACTTTTCAAAAAAAATAAAAATTAGATGAGGCACACACATGATCGGAAAATATCTGATGAAAAGATTCCGTTTGACTTTTTCTGTCGGACATTCCGCTCATGTGTACGCCGCATTAGAGAGAGTTTGCTAGGACGGTAGTATTGTATGGTTTTCTCTCTTTTTTTCCCTTTGACCATTATCCTTAGGTCTATTATGAACTTATATTGGTCTTATAGGGAATATATTCAACATCAACGTGGGGGACAAAGGTCCGGAAGCAAGAAGCAAGCTTTTGATTTAATTGTGAACATATTTACTAGATGTTGGCAGACAATATGACGGCTTAAGCCATCATGGAATTAAGATATAAAAATCGAACATAAAACAGGTACCTGGGATAAGGAATAGTATCTAGTCATAATGTCTTATTTTGTTATTGCACAGGATGCAATTTGAATAAGCAAGCTTGACTCATTGTATTGGTAAAGTAAAGTATGAAAGCAAATCGAAAAGCTGGAAAACAAGAAAAACTGGAAAACAAGAAAGTCTCCACTCAATGGTCAAGGTGCTATGGTCTAACAGCCATTGAGGGTGTGAGTGAATGTTTAGGATATGAATTGTCAACCACAATAGTGAAATATAAGAACTAACTTATAACTGGAACAGTATTCATAAAAAGGAGGGGATTCTGGCACTCCGAATGATGTGATGCCTTTGTCAATGGTACAATGGTGGCTTTAATAGCACATTTTAGTGAGTCAGTATTATTAGAAACAAGAAGGCAGCCATCCTCAGAGGGTGTCCATTACCTCTGTCAGCAAGGACACGTAAACGAGGGGGGTGGGTCCGCCAACTGTGATTGTCCTACTATATAATAGAGTGTTAGTGTAATGTATACACTTACTGGTTCACAGGGTAGGGATGACCATCAGGGATTGAGGTGTCCTGGGGTATGCTGGTGCTGCTATGCAGGCTCCGGTGATGTTCCCTCGGCCAGTAGAAGGAGCTGTGAGCCCCGCCGTGCCTTGGTGACGTCACCTCCACTTACGCGTTCCAGAGTGGAGCTTCCTATCTAGTGGACACCGCAGAGAACCCTGTGACCGGACTCAATACCCCTACGGCGGAGGGAACATCACCGGAGCCCGCATAGCAGCACCAGCATACCCCAGGACACCTCAATCCCTGATGGACATGCCTACCCTGTGAACCAATAAGTGTATACATTACACTAACACTGTATTATATAGTAGGACTATCACAGTTGGCGTCTCCACCCCCCCCCCCTTTTACTATAACTGGAACAGAACTACCCCATTGTTTGGAGATAGGTTTACTCAAAAGGCTTCTAAGTGATCATGTGGTGCTTCTTTAAGAGAGTGTTCTTCCTGGGTAACTGAAGAAAAAAAAGGAATTCAAAGTAACGGTTAAACAGACATGAATATATTCAGAGCATGTGGGATTTGTACCCGTGTAGAGGATTGTGGAATAGGAGAACTTGAGGCATAGGGCAGTGGACCTCTTGAAGTCTCCGAAAATGGGATTTCAATGTGGGGAGTAGAAATACGTTGTAGTGGAATGCTCAGGTATCCATGCAATCTCAACTTCTGGGTGGGGAGAGACCAGGGCTCCTTGGGGCTTCATCTTGCCGATTTTGGGAGTGAGCTGAGGAGGAGTGATTTCTGCGGTGGCGATCCCCTTGTCTTTGTGCTCTTGGTGTGCAGTTGTTTGATACTTCGATCCACGCTTCCGAGATGGAAAAGGAGCTATACCAGTTAGGAGTAGATTTAGGGTGTCGATGGCTTACAGTGTGACCTCTTCATGTGGCTGATAAGCGGAATGTGAATTTCCATCTGTATGGAATACCTCTGGTACGGAGTCGATCCAGTAGCGGGCGATGTGCTCGATGATGTTGGAGAGTGATATTAGAAATAATTAGATTTCAGACCTGTTGAAGAGAACCCGATTGCGTTCTCTTGCTTTTCTTAGGATTGCCTCTTTGAGAGGGAAGTTCACCAGACAACAGATAATGTCTTTTGGTGGATTGTTTTCTCATCCCCTTGGGCAAACCGCTCTGTGAATCCTCTCCATTTCTATTGGGGAGTCCGCTGGTCTTTCAAGGCGGTCATTAAAAATGTCTGCAGTAGTTTGTTCTAGGAGCGGCTGCTCAATGGTTTCTGGGAGTCCCCTGATTTTAATATTGTGGCGGCGGCCACGGTTATCAAGGTCCTCCAAGTGTCTATGGATCTCTAGGATGTGGGAGAGATTCATGTCAGATGATTTCTGTATCTGTCTAATGTCGTCAGCATGGTGGGATTAGGTCTGTTCCACTACTCCCATCCGAGCAGCTATGGATTGTATGTCTGCTCGGAGGTCAGTTATAGCTGCCGAGAGGCTGGATTTTATGTCTGCTGTGACAAGTTGCAATTCTGTGAGGCTGAAGAGTTTCTGCAGCGGGCACAGGTGGACGGTCACTCTCCCTCTGTGAGGATGCAGCGTTGCTTACCGAGCATGGCGGCTCTGTCCCAGAAGCCGCGTGTCCTTCTCCTGCTGCCATTCGGAACATCGCCGGTATGTTACCTGCTGATTGCGACTGTTGGTCTTTAGGGCTGCGAGTTGTCGGGGGTCCCCCGTCGTTCTTCCTTATGGTCTGGCGGCTCGTAGTGTCCCTGAAGCACTGAGTAAAGCCCCGTGAAGCAGGAGAGCTCAGTTCAAGAGGCCATCTCCGACCAGCACTAGACCACGCCCACGTCTTCCGTTATTTTCACCTGGGGATGCTGTCGGTAAGCCTATTATTTTTTAGCTTACTTTACCAGACCAAGCTCTCCAGACAAAGTAGCTTACAATGGCCAGCTTTCATTCATTTATAAAACAGTTATCCTAAAATGAGCTGTAACTGCTTATAAAATGCTGAAGTTCAGATTTAATTTGTTAGGGTATCTAAATCTTATTTGTTAGTCAAGTCAATCTGAATCTGCTGATCTAAAACGACTCTTCCCAGACTGCTGTCCAAAGGTGTCTGCTTTACTATTTCATTCAGAATGCAGACAACCTAAGTCAGAGAGTGTGTTACTTACTTGATCACTAGGTGAAAAAAGGCCTAATAGAAAAATAATTCAGCCACTATATCGAAGAATTGGTAAACGACAATATATTCCAATTTTTTTTTTTGGGGCGGGGGAAAGGGCCTGGTATGGATTGGGGGGGGACCCCACACTGTTTTTTTTCTCTCAGAATTTTCCATTGCTGGATTGTTTTGTCTACATTTCAGCTATCAGTGGGGAAGACCGTTGACGAGTCATTGGTTATTAAGGACGGGGCGGCCAGCTAATAACCAGCTATCCTTTATACAGTATTCAAATTGGTCGATCAATTTTTGACTCATCTGAATTCAAACCATTCTGAAAAATTGGACTTTGTTAGAAAATGAACAAACAAAAAAAATGAAATTAATTCAGAAACAACACTAAAAGAATTTCCGAAACAAAATTAGTAACATAACGAATATATATATCTGAAACTAAACACATTTTTCTGTTCTGCACATGTCTACTACTAAGCCACATTGGCTTATATGCAAATCATCCCCCTCTCATGTACATAAAACACAGAAATCATAGACAGCCTTATTGCTAAAAATGGTACTACCCAAATAAAAAGAAACCAGAACTAATATACTTGAATTCCCCCATCAACACTGACTGAATCCCTCCCACGGACCCATTGTGTGCACTCCGCAGGGGGGGGGGGGGGTGGTGGAGCGTGGGAGGCCATCCTGGCCAGGAGAACACAGTGATTACTGCTAGGGGTTATAACAGCTGCTAGCAGTATTCGCATATAAAAACCAGCAGGCTGGTTGTACCCAAGTTGATCCATCAACTTGCGTACATTCAACCTGCCCATACATGGTTAGAATCTCAGCTGGTTCCTACTGAACCATCAATGGTCAGCTTAAAAGGATTGTAAAAGGCAGAAGTTTTTTTTTAATCTTAAATGGGTTGTAAAAGGTACATGTTTTTTTCACCTTCATGCATTCTATGCATGAGGGAAAAAAAACATCCAACGATTAGCGCCCCCTTAGCCCCCCCCCGTTTACTTACCTGAGCCCTCGAAAGTCCCATGTTGTGAACACGATGGCTTCTTGACCGGGCTTCTTGGCTCATTCATTGGATTATTTATAGCAGCGCAGCCATTGGTTGATTGTCAATCAATTTAATGATGCCGGGGGGCGGGGCCGAGTGATACAATACTAAAGGAGATGATCTGAGACTGCAGACATACTATAGGAGATGTTTAGAGATTGCAGATAGAGTATACTGCAAGAAATGTCAAACATACTAAAGAAGATGATCAAAGACTGCAAATTTACTACATGTGTGGGTGGAGATTGGAGACAACCAGCGACTTGGGACATATAACTTGATTAATGTCCTTAACTCTGATAAAATCAAAGCTCCCAGATCCAATACTGCTTGTGGCCTGAGGACCACAGTGTAAAAACCAAAGGACTGCATTTGGCTGTCAGGCCACAGATTGGGCATCAGGGCATTTCAAATGGTGCTTAAAGCAACATATTCCGTGATGTATGCTCATGTGTAAAATGTAGAACAAGATTAGATTGTACTGGGACAAAAAGTATATTTCTATTTTCACAACTATTCATATATACTAGCAATTTTTTTTTTTTTATTTTAACGTAAACTTTAAAATCTCTATGGTAAGAATAACAAGATCAAAACTACAATTCAAAAATAACAGGGAGTTGAAATCCCATTGATGTAAAGATTCTGCTCCACAGAATTTCCTGTCTGAATAGAAATCTAAAACCTCTGTGCATTGTAGGTTAAGCAATCAAAACATAATCACAGTTGTGCTCTCAATTGCCGAAGGATCCACAGCTAGTTGGCTGTAAACCCCACTGGCTTTTAATCCACCTGGAAAGAACTCTCGGTATAATAACTAAGCTCCCACTGAGTTACCCAAGAAAAACACATATACACATATACACATATATATATATATATATATATATATATATATATATATACACACACACACACATATATATATATATATATATAAAAAAATCAAAGGAAGACATAAAAAGGAAAACTTTATTATTTCACAATGAAAAGAAGAATGGTAAAGCTTTAGCATATCAACTAAACTAAACATAAATAGATCTCTGGACTTTTCATCAGAGGGATTTTGTTTTAGTATCCACAGCAAGGAAAGGAAATCATCACAGAAGTAGGTGGTCTGCATCTAGTGGTTCAAATAACCAGTGTTATAGAATGACATCTAATACAACCAATACATAGAAACTCGAAGCTTGATCCTTATTTACCTTTTATTATGCCTTGTGTATGAACTACAGGAAATCCCACACATTATTTAATGAAAACCTTTCAATGTCTCCAGTCTTCTTTGAGTCCATACATGGGTATCTTACTGTTAATGAGATGGCTTCTTAACTTCTCCCAAGGCAACGTAAGCGTTTTTGCCACCGCTTACGTGAAGACATTATTAGGAGAAAGTACTTATGTAAGTACATGCTGTCTGGCTGTCTTTGACATCACTGCTCTCTGGGTCACTTATCAGGAACAAGAGAAGTCAAAACTCCTGAGCTGCACACTTGGATTACTGGTTTAACCACTTGCCTTCCTTAGGACGTACCTGTACGTCCTCAGGAACAAGTTGTTATACCAGGATCGATTTAAATAAAAAAATTAAACAAGGAAAAAAAAAAAAACGTTAAAGGCACCCCCACATAGGTCCCGCAAGCATATGTATATGGTGATTGCAACACCCATGTGAGGTACCACCACGAACATCAGAGTAAGAGAAATAACTCTAGTGCCGAGGCATATGTTTCACTCTAAACTGGTAACCTGTAAAAGGCTTTTAAAGTGTCGCCTATGGAGATTTTTAGGTACTGCAGTGGCCATTTCATGGGAATGTGACATTTTAAATCTTTACAGGTTTGGTATATATACTCTGTGCAACATCATCTTTTATATTTTACAAAAAACTAAATGGGTATTATATTGTTTGTGTGCACTAAAATTCATGTAAGTGTATTTTTTCCTGAAAATTTGCATTTTAAAAAAAGGGTTTGCAAACACATAAAAAATTGCAGCAACCAACATTTTTATTTACCAGGGCCTCTACTTTCAGAAAATATATCATGTTTGGGAGTCCTGAGTAATTCTAGCAAAAAAAATAAAATGCATATTTTTATATATGTGAGAAATGTCAAAATTGTTAAGGAACTAAAAGTATTGGATCAGCATGAAAGACGGGTCATTTTCAAAAACAGAGAACAGCAATGATTGCCTGTATGTCTTACAACTACATTAATGAAAAACTGCATGAAAATCTGACACACAGGGAAGTCTTGCAATGCTGCTCTGATCATCTCCTTCCTGCTACTCCCCGAGATAGAGATAGATTGAGATAGAGGCTTGGTTACGGCGCACGCGCAAGATCTCAAAGGGAAACAGAGTAAGGGCGGAAGTGACGTCTAGAAAAGATTCAGAAAACTGGAGATATTATAAAGACGCTAAATAAGGTATTTACAGACCTTGTTTAAGGTTTAATAAACTATGGTATTTGGAAATTGAAAAAATAAGAAAAATCAGCCAGGGTTTACTTCCTCTTTAAAGAAGAAGTATAGCCAAAGTTTGTTTGGCTGAACTTCTCCTTTGGATCCCCGGGAGTGCAATTAGTTTTGCCCTACTGTAAACTGTTTTCAGCAGAAGTCAGCTCTCCGCTAGCGCCACCGATTTCAATCCAGGCACTGGACTGACATCCTTCTCAGCCTCTCAGCGAGCCCCTCCACAGCTCAGCGCTACAGTGAGCGAGGACTGGGCAGAGCAGAGAGTTGTGACTGACAGTCTACAGCTCTCTGCTTATGGAGCGATCAGCGGTGTTCGATTACTCGGTTCTCAGTGTAGAGGCACCGGGGGACAGATGCAGCATCAGACCGAAGCTGCATCCACCGCGGCAAGTATAATTCAGGAAAAAAATAAATCCTTTACTTCTCTTTTAATGTAGATGTTTAGGAGAAAATAACATATCTGCAGCACATTTATTTTCCTATGTTTTATCTCCACTCAAGACCTCGCAAGTACAGAAAAATGCCTGTTGATCTACAAGAAATTAAATTAGCTCCTTATTTACTGCTGTGTCAGCCCTACCTTTTTGTCTTCAGTGAAAGCAGACCTTCACCCATTAGCTAGCACTGCTCTCCTCCCCTTCTCTACACCTGATGACATTAGTAACAAAAATGGCTTTACGGGATCCAGGTAGTAACAGCGGCACGACAGATCACAGAAGGACAATGATAGCTTTGCTGACCGGGTGAATTTGAGAATTGTATATAACACTGGCAAAAGGTAAGAGGGGGGGGGGGAAGGAAAATCAGGGTGGGGGGGATTGAGTGAAGTTCCCATTTAACCCCATATGGACGTACCTGTATGTCCTTGGGTTGAAGTGGCTGTACCGGAATTACGCTGCACATGCAGCCATGATCCTGGTACTAAAATTTTAAGCCAGCTATGGGCTCTCTTGCAGAGGTGATCGAAGCAGCTCTATAGCTATTCAATCACTTCTACAGGGCATGGTGGACCCCCACCACGTTTACTGGGCTCTGCTGTGTGATCGGGTTGCCCGAAACTGCTGCAGCTTGGTGAGCTTGTAAACTAAGCGGGGAGAAAGTTACATGTATATCTGCCTCCTCCCTGTGATGTAAAAAAAAACAAAAGCAACAAGGATTTTGTTACTTACTTTCGGTTTCGGTTTGTTGTTTACAAGTGGTTACTGGTTTGTAAAGCATCTGATGCTTTTGAGGACACAGAGAGATTTGAGGTCTAATAGAGCTCAGACCTCTCAGAGTACCAGTTACTGCCAATGCTATTACAAGGGATGTTGTTCAATAAAGTCCATAAAAAAAAAGTTTTTAAATAAAAAATTAATAATACAATTTATGAAAAATAAAAAAATCTAAAGTGCCCCGTTCCTCCATGCTCATGTGCAAATACAAATGCATATGTAGTTCCCACGCACATATGTGAATGGTGATTGCACCACACATACAGTGCATCCGGAAAGTATTCACATTGCTTTACTTTTTTCCACTTTTTGTTATGTTACAGCCTTTTTCCAAAATGGATTAAATTAATTATTTTCCTCAAAATTATACAAACAATACCCCATAATGACAACGTAAAGGAAGTTTGTTTGAAATCTTTGCAAATGTATTAAAATAATAAATAAAATAAAAAAATCCCATGTACATAAGTATTCACAGCCTTTGCCATGACACTCAAAATTGAGCTCAGGTGCATCCTGTTTCCACTGATCATCCTTGAAATATTTCTATTATTAACACATTCCGGTAGGTATATGTTATTGTCAAGAGTAGGTGTAAAAAAAAATAAAAAATAAAAAAAAGGTGATTATTTAATAAACAAGTGATTTAAAAAAATTATCGATATACCTCATAATCAGTTATCAAAAATTCATCCAGGATCATTTCATAAATCGCAGGTCTTAGCCGTAAATCACCTCTTGGCAAATACTTGCTGATTGCCTATAATAAATGCATAAGAAAAAAATGAAAATGTAAAACTTTTTATAACCTTATAACTGCAATAAGCTAACAAAGTACTGTTATACATCCTATAACAGTCCTAAAACACCTTCAACATTCAATAATATATGCCAAAGTTAGCCTACCCATGGATTTTAATCATTTAATATTCAGTTATAAACAGTTAATATAACTCTAGCTAGCTATATTAAGTTTCTTATATAGTGGGTAGTGAACTTGTCACATTTCACACTGCCAGTGAGGAAACCACTGAGATTAAAATCCCATTGCCCTTAATGGAAGTCATTATGTGACTTACTAAAATGCTGTAGAAGTCACTAACCAATGAAATATCATTAGCTCAGGCAGAAACTTCATAGAACAATGTAAGTAAATTCAGTGGTAGAAAGATGATACAGAATCACACTACGACATAAGCCTAAGGGGCTTTATTAAAGCTAAAGGAGAAAAGAGTCATAGCATACTGAATAGGACACACTATCATCATAAAAAGCTACAGTCCAATTATCTTTACTGTAGAGCTACATACGAGAAGGTGCCATTGAAAGTAAAAAGACGTTTAAAAAAGTGATATCAATGAAACCTAGCTATAGTCTAAAATAATTAGGACTTCAATTTTATAACTTATCAGCCAGCAGCATCAGAGCAGGATAAGGTTCTATAGGTGAAGTATTTTTTTTTTTTTTATTATTATTAAATCTGGGGAGTCTACACATTCTGTCATCAGGAAAATCAATTTTTACAAAACATTAAAGCAGAACTATACTCTCTCAATCAACATGAACTTTTTTTAATCTTTGTGCTGCTAGCATTAGTAAATAGGTAGGAAGGCATATTATATTTACTTGTTTCAAACTTTTTCTTTTACATTTCTTTAGCCACTTGCTGGTTTCTGGCCAAAATTATGTCATACATACCAGGAGACCTTGTTTGTGCACTGGTCCAAATCATTCGGTGGAGGTGGGATTATGGTGTGGGGTTGTTTTTGGCCCCTTAGTTCCAGTAAGGGGAACTCTTAAGGCCATCAGCATACCAAGACATTTTGGACAATTTCATGCTCCCAACTTTTTGGGAACAGTTTGGGTATTGGCCCCTTCCTGTTCCAACATGACTGCGTACCAGTGCACAAAGCAAGGTCCATAAAGACTTAGATGAGCGAGTTTGGGGTGTAGGAACTTGACTGGCCTACACAGAGTCCTGACCTCAACCCAATAAAACACCTTTGGGATGAATTAGAGCGGAGACTGCAAGCCAGGCCTTCTCGTCCAATATCAGTGCCTGACCTCACGAATTTGCTTCTGGAAGAATGGTCAAACATTCCCATAGACCAGGGGTCTCAAACGTGGCCCTCCAGCTGTTGCAAAACTACAAGTCCCATGAGGCATTGCAAGGCTGACAGTTACATACATGACTCCCACAGGCCGAGGCATGTTGGGACTTGTAGTTTCGCAACAGCTGGAGGGCCACCAGTTTGAGACCCCTGCCATAGACATACACCTAAACTTTGTGTACAGCCTTCCCAGAAGAGTTGAAGCTGGTATAGCTGCAAAGGGTGGGCCAACTCAATATTAAACCCTACGGACTAAGACTGGGATGCCATGAAAGTTCATGTGCGTGTAAAGAAACACTCGCCTCCAGAAAAGCCATGCAGTCAGTCTTTACAGGAAAATAGTTATCCTTGGCGCAGAGTAAAAGAGCACCATAAACAAGAACCTCCCAACGATCACCACTCCAACAATATCTAATGCTGTGCCAGGAGACAGGGGCAGCTGCTTAGAAAAGCATTCCCTTAAAATAACTTTCACTATTTAAATGATAGATACAGGCAAAGTGCTAATTTGTGTTTGTGTAAATGTCCACAGTGACCATCCTCCTTGCCGATGCTTGAATGTCTCAGATATATGCATCCAGGTCCCCCCTACTCTCCAACCCCGGCAACAACTGTCACAAAAAATTGGCATATCAAACATCATCGAGGCGTGGGCATGCACAATAGCTGGTAAAATACCTCCATCGCCATCTTGGAATGGGTGAGCATTCCTAGTAGCAGCCAACAATTTTACTGCACAAACAAGAGCGCTCCCCCTCCAGTTGGCACTAAATTTGTCAATCCCCCAAAAAAGTGTATTTGAGGGGTCCCTTTTATGCTTAAACAAATAATGCTTTGAAACCGAGTGATTCCTAAATCCAGCCTTAATATTAGTAATATGCTCATTTAATCTTACTTGAAGTGGGCGTTTAGTCCGCCCAATATACTGTAGGCCGCAAGGGCACTGCAGTAAATACACTACCCCTACTGTGGAGCATGTAATAAAGGGGGTTTTGGTATGCTGTATTTGCGTACTGGTGGACAGAAATTTTTGTGTCCTTCTATTTTTACAGCAATTGAGCGAACATACACTTTTTACATTGATAGAAGCCAGTTAAGTTAGTTTTTTAGTAGGTGGATCAAAAATGTTAGGAACCACTCGGTTTTTAAGCGATTTTTGTGGTGACCAAATAATCGCAAAGCTGCTGCAATCTGGTTCATCAAAAGGCCCAGACTGGGTATAAGCCAACTGCGCAATTTTGCTTATCTTCTGGTAAGCATATTATTTGGATGATAGAAGTGTTGTCTTTATATGCAAGTTGGAAGTAACCACTCTCACTGCCTTCGACTTCTTTGGATGGAATGCGATTTCTGCTTTTGTTTGAAGGCTTAATTTATGGACTATCATATGGGACTTTTTAAACAAGGATTCCTTTTCTGTTTTTGTTTTTAGTCCCTTGATAACCACATTGGGATTAATATATTCACCATTAGATTTCACATAACCATGAAATCAAATTCACTGGGAACAGGATTCACATTAGCGCAACTTCTCCTTTTTATTGTCTGTTTTGTGTATATCCCACAATAAGTTGCAGCTTTTTTCCTTTTTTTAGGGTTATTATCACTATTTGGTTTTCTAAATAGAAATCATATATAACAAAAAAAAATAATTTTACACTAAGCGCAGTTTTCCACTTTTTCAATTTTACTGCACAAATGGTCACTGTCATGAGAACCCTTATGGAGGCGGCCATATTGGTATGGACACCACCATCTTGGTAAAGACTTTTGGGGGCAGCCATATGGGGGTGGATCAGGAAGAGGCAGAAGTACTATATAAAGCTTAGTCCGCACTTCAGCAATGGCCAACAATAGTATTACATAATCAGCTGCCACTATCTTAGAGAAGCCTTATTGGGGCGCCCATATTGAAGTGAAAATTGCCATCTTGGCCATCGCCCCTGGAGGGGTTGCTTCAGGCTCCTGGGGCTGCGCTAGATATTGATGGAGTGGTGGACTTTGGGGGGTGTTTTGTTTATGCTGCTCTCTTTTCTCTGCCCCACAGATAACTTTATTCCTATGAACATTGACTGCATGGCTGCCCTGGAGGCAGGTGTTTGTTCATCCTCAACAAGATGGGGTCTGTAGGTTTGTTCTTAAGTTGAATCTGTTTGTAAGTCGGAACAGGTACATTTTTTAAGTGTAGCTCCAGCCAAAAAAAATATTTTTAAGATTTTAGGATAGCATAGAGAAGGGTTATCACTCCTGTAACATTTGTTTTGCTGTCTGTGCCCCTGTTCAGAAGATTTCACCTCACTTTCTGTCCCAATGACAATTGGATTTTGAAAATTTTGGGTTGTTGTGGAAACAAGCCTTGGTGATAAAGCATTAGTGGAGACACCTTTTTCCCATAATAACCCTTATGCCCCGTACACACGGTCAGAAATTCTGATGGTAAAGGTCCGATCGGACCATGTTGTCGAAAAATCCGGCCGTGTGTGGGCTCCATCGGACTTTGAGATCCTGCTCTCAAATTTTCCGACAACAAAGTCCGATCGGACCTTTTCCGATGGTGTGTAGAGAATTCCGACGGACAAAGTGCCACGCATGCTCAGATCAAATTACGAGACCAAAGCTATTGGCTACTAGCCTCTACGTAGTTCTGTTGTACGCAACAAACGTCACCACGTTTAGAATGATCGGATTTTTCGACAACTTTGTCCGACACCAGTGTCGGAAAAAATCAGACGGATTTTGTGGTCGGAATTTCGACCATGTGTACGGGGGCTTACAGGAGTGAATATCCCTTTCCTCTCACTTCCTGTTGTCTCCCTCCATTTGTAAGTAGGAGTCATTTGTAAGTCGGATGTTTGTAAGTAGGGGACCGCCTGTATGTATACTATATTTGTTCTACAAAGAAGATTCCATATATGACAAAGGATTCTGGGACCACTATGGGGCATATAAAGAGACAGCAGTAGCTGCCTGCCTTTTGGTGTGTCTTTTAAGGATTTGTCTGACAAAGGATGAACCTGATTGATTTATTCACATATGTATATAAATTTCAGCTTGAGTAGTTAAGCTTAGTAAAACACTTAGTAAAAACTAACTATAGGAAAATATGTGATAATGAGCCAAAAAGCTCCACCTGCTGGTTATAAATAAAAACATAAAATGTTAATTTGCACAATTTTTTATATATTGACATATATATGAAAAATATATATACATATTTTATACATATATATATTAAAAAATATATATATTATTTGGTTACAATGGCATCTGAAAGTTGGTGGGTTGTTGTTCTTGAAGTTGATGTGTTAAAAGCAGAAAATGTACATTGAAGTTTGTAGTGTATGTGGCTCTGTATCTGCAGATGCATCAGGCTGCCCATACTATAATTTTTGATTGGATCACTCCATTACCTGTTGACTAGATAGATTCTCAGGTAGTGTAAAAAAAAAGCCAGACTGGTAAAACCCCCAAATAATGTCTAGGGCATGAGAGACAGCAAACACAGTGGACACTTAACTCTGGAGCGCTACTGTGGCCCTGGCACATTTTCCCTCCCTCTGCACTTCTGATTCCTCTTTGTAGCATAGGAGGTGTCTGTTTCACCTGCCTGTAACACAGCCATTCCAAAGGTTAAGACTGGCAATCAGAAACGTGTAGCTACACTGTAATTGGACCCACGGCATAAGAACAATATGCTGGAGAGATTTCTGACTCAGCCTCTTCTGCACTTTCCCATCCAGCCTCTCCCTATATGATCTTCTTGAAATATGTAGAGGAATTGGCATCAGATGATTCCATACCTGCACCATTACCAACTACTCCTCCTTCACCATACCTGATGGCGTCCATGCTGGATAAAAATCTACAAGTGCTTCTTTAGCATAACTTGCATGGCCTCTGTGAAAAACTAAGCTTGGAAAGAACCCGGCTTATCCTGCAAACTATAACCCCATCGTCTTATTCGATTCTAAATTATAAGATCTTTACAAAGGACCGTGGCCAATAGACTTACATTCATTTTTACCATGCCTCGTTGATGACGATCAATCCCTGTTATTAGGGATTGATGCTTAAAAGACAGGCTCAGCTGGCCATACATGATTCACATCTTACAATACCTGGAATTTAAAAGTCATTCCTGAAAGCCACACAAGCCATGTACTCTCACCCTGACAGCTCAGGTCAGTTTACACAGGAAAGGTCTAATAGTTTTTCCCCTGCTCACTGGCACCCACCAAGGTTGTCCATTATCACTATTATTTATTTTATTTATTTCTCAAACCCCCGGTAGAGGCCATTAAAACAAATGTCAACATTCAATGGATTCCACACCAACATAAGGAATATAAATTATCTTTGTTTGAAGATGCCTTCCTACTAGAGCGTACAGACCCTCATCTGACCCTCCCTGGCCTACATGTTGAAGAACCTAAAATTATATCAGCCTATAAAATCAGTTCTACCAAGACAGAGGTCCTGCAATTACAGGGATCTCCAAACGTTCGAAACAAAGGGCCAGTTTACTGCCCTTCAAACCTTAGGGGGGCCAGACTGTGGCCAATGGGAGTGGAAAGTGCCCTGGCATCAGTGTAAACAATGCCATAGGCTTGGTGGTCAATCGGAGTAAAAAAATTGCACCATTGGTGTCAGTGGGAGGAATCATGCCCCGTTTTTGGTGTCAGTGGGAGAAATAGTCCCCCATAATTGGTGTCAGTGGGAGAATTAGTTACCCATCTCTGGTGTCAGTGGGAGGAATAGTGCCCCAAGGGCCGAATAAATGCAAAGGGTCACATTGGGCCTGCAGTTTGAAGACCCCTGTACTATTACAGATCCCCCATCCTAATTGATCATGCTTAAAACAAATTACCCCTATAAGTAATTAGTAATAACCCCTGTAAGTACTCACCATCTGTATAAAGCTTACTTACCCCGGCTTTTTCAAGAGATTCAAAAACTGCTCAAGAATTCTTACAACAATTCCACAATAACAAAAAAGATCCTTCCAAAAATCCTCTCTCTCCTTGAGACCCTACCTGATCTTGGAGAATGCTTCTAATTCCTCAAGAATTCATACATAAAATTGTCATGTTTCGGTAAAAATTACAACAGAAAAGACATGTCCAAGAAATAGAACTGACCATACCAAACACACTCAAGTATTTTGGATCTGAATTTGTTTTCTGACATGTATGCTTCAAGTATGAGATTAAGTAAAAAAGCTTTTCTGACATACTAAACACAATAAGCACATTTCCTAGAATACTATAAACTATTTTATAAATGTTCAAACAAATGTGCTTTCAAACTGTGTATGAACTTACAGATTATAGACTGGATAGGGAAAACAGCAGACAGATAGCCAGGGCAGCTATACAAATGCACAGCAGTCAAAACTAAAACATGAAGGGAGAAAACAAGAAAGGGCTAACAAGCAGCCACGAAGATGTATTCTGCCTGCTTTAACTGGCAAATGAAATGGATACCAGGCCTGGAGGGGCATGCCTCCCTGATGCCTTATCACTTCAATAGGAAAAAAGACATTTAATCTCCATAGGTGAATTATTCATTTTCAGATGCTCAGCGCTATGAGCTGCATGTGTTATTCATAGAGACTGATATCTCTTCTTTGATGACTGCAGGCCAGCCTTAAATCTGGACATTAACTAGACAGAAATTACCTATCCACTTGTTACTATGGATTCTAGGACATTCAATAAAGAAAACTCACCATCTACCTGAACATTACTTTGGCTAAATAGGAAAAACAACCATAAAGATATAAAAAAAAAAAAAATAGTATACTTTTTTATTTCCAATACAAGCTTGTAAACCTTTACACAAATATTTTCAGAAATTTTAAAAACAATAACATTCACTCATAATAATTATATTATATATATATATATATATATATATATATATATATATATATATATACACATACACACACATACATACATATATACACGCACATACACATACACTATTTTACCAAAAGTATTGGGACACCTGCCTTTACACGCACATCATGAACTTTAATGGCATCCCAGTCTTAGTCTGTAGGGTTCAATATTTAGTTGGCCCACCCTTTGTAGCTATAACAGCTTCAACTCTTCTGGGTAGGCTGTCCACAAGGTTCAGGAGTGTGTCTATGGAAATGTTTGACCATTCTTCCAGAAGCACATTTGTGAGGTCAGGCACTGATGTTTCTATAGAGTGGGTATAGAAAAGAATCACCCCAATTTAAAAGGGTTTGTAAACCCTCATTGTTTTTCACCTTAATGCAACCACTCAGTGATCCTGTTTTTGATTTTTTTTGTCCCTGTCATGTTGATGTTCAATCTTCAACTTGGATGTTATAGGTTGCACTGAGTAAATACAACTGGATAAAAGAAACTGCATGTCTTCATTTCAGGCTGCAAAAGCAACAACATGTGATTTTTATTTTTTTTTCCATACCCACTGTGTATATATTTAAAACACTCCATCCACATTTTAAATGACTGTCAAAAGCAGAGTAGAGAAAATGTACATCTTTTAGTAAAAGCAAAACTGTCATGCGTTTAGGGCCCAGACATGCTGAGCAACAGGTCACGTCGCCTGTAGTTAAGGATCATTGTTTAGACAGATATATTAGCTAGCCAGTCACCACATTATCACTGGTCACAATAACCAGGCACCAAATTACGTTTTCCACAACAACAAAAAGGAATCTTTTTTAATTTCAATCACAGCAAACACTGGGATTTGAATGCTTATTAATGTGGTATAGAAAGATGCATTTTTAGAAAAAGCATATGCCATAATTAAAAAATAAATATTAGATACAATTACCTTCAACTGTCCAATACTCTTAAAGCGGTACACCTCATCTTCCCAGAGTTTCATATTTTTACCGAGTATTTTCTGACATTTCCTAATGATAATCAAATGAAAAACTTTATTAAATAACATAATTATCTAGTCTTTTAGTAACAGAGTACAGAGTGCAAAAGTGCACCGTTAGTCCTGCATACACTTGGGGGTGTATTTATAAAAATTTGTAGCGCTATTTTTCCTGTGGAACAACTGCATGTACATCTGTTCTCTGTGAATGGGGGAAAAAAACAAAAGTTATTAGACTATTGTCTCTTCAGGTTAAATGCTCTTCATACAGTGAATCAGGAAAATATTGTAATATGGCCGCAAGATCATCACAGTAAAAATGTTACAATAATCATCAGCTCCTGGCTATAATGTAGTATTTCCCTCATTCACTCTATCATGTAGGCTGAAGAGCATTTTTCGTGGGGAATAAACAGCCTAAGACCCCTTTCACACTGGAGGCGTTCTTCAGGCGATTTAGCGCTAAAATTAGCACCTGCAAAGCGCCTAAAAAAAAGCCTCATCTGCAATCCCAGTGTGAAAGCCCAAGTCAAAAAAAAGTCCTGCAAGCAGCTTCCTTGAGGTGCTTTAGGAGTGGTGTACACACACGCTCCTAAAGCGCCCCTGCCCATTGAAATCAATGGGCAGGGCCACAGAAGCGCCTCGGCAGCGGCACTTTGCGGGCACTTTTAACCCTTTATTCGCCCACTAGCGGGGGGTTAAAAGCAAAAACTAGCAGCGTTTTAATGCCAGGGTGCTGGCAGTGTGAAAGGGCTCCAACATAAATGTTTGCCCCCCACAAAACAAATTTACAAGAAGCTTCACAGGATGAATAGCTCTGCATTTTTTTTTTTTTTAATATAAATATACGGCATGGTTTACAGCTGATTGGCTACGCTAAGCTGCAGCTAAATTGTGATAGGCTGGCATAAGCACAGGACGTTCGTTAGTACTGTTAGTAAGGATTTACTGAACACAGAACTATACTAACAAATAAATATGTGCAGCACTCACCACCTTCAATTCATCAATTCCTATACAGACACTATCTTATTAAAATAATAATATTCAAAACAAATATTCAAATAGTGAATGAATTAAGGTAAAAAAAAAAAAAAAAAATGTAGGCTTTAGAACCACTTTAACTGGCATGGTATGGTTGTATTTGCTGATTAACACATTTGGAAAAGCATAGTATTTTTGGTACTGGCCTTTAAAAAAAAGGCTCTTCCTACACATTGGGATAAATGTTCACTTTGAAGTGACCTTTACATGGAGCATCTCATTCTCTGCCCATAGAGTACAAGATCCTTAAACTGTGCTAATGATGGGATAGGTAGCCTCCTGCTGAGGACAGCATAGCCTGCAGTCAGGCAATTTACTTTTCTTAAGTGGACTGCACAGTCTAACAATTTAAACCCGACTTCAGAGTATCTGATTACATCTTTTATCAATAAGGACAAAGTTATGTTTAAGGTAGAACAGCGAGAAGGAAAGCTCGCTCAAGCTCATGTTTCCTAAATGCTTAAAACTTGCTCCTAATTTACCAATCTCTATTCCTGCAGACCATAGGAAGTATAACGGAATTCCATCTGTAAAACAAAGAACTAATACCATCTTTTACTATACCCCTTGTGGCTACGTCAATTTGTGTCTGGACAGCCAGACGGATATCAGAAGTGTGTTGGGAGAAGCACCGCTCATTAGTACATCTTATACACTCTGAAGATGAGATTATTAGGTCTGAATGAGTATTATTGTTAGATGTCAGCAGTGCTGTCATGGCTGCAAAGGCACCATTACCCAAAGATATACACAACTCACTTTCTCTTAATAATCTAAAAAAAAAAAAAAAAAAAAAAAAAAATGCAGAACACAACTGGTAAGGGGCTTTATAGCCTAAAGGGACCAACACCACAGGATAACAGGCTGCACAGTAAATTAAAAAAACTAGATAAAATATTCAGCTACTGTATAGGTATGGATTGTTACATTTTTCATTAGTAATTTTTTTTTTAAATAAATTGCTAGGTAAACTTTTATTGCAGAAGAGACTGTCGACTGTCAGATACAAAGGTGAACTACAGGTATCAGCTTACATGTTTCACACCAAGGTCCGGTGCTTACACATAGGGACCTTAAAAAATCCCAAAAAGCCTCATTAGCCAAGAACCAAACCTTCAACATCATGGGCCGCACCCTACCTCAGCGAAAAGACAACTTCCAACCAGCCCGCTGACTCCGGTTTGGGAATCTGCGAGATCCAAGAAGTCCAAGGAAACCGTTCCCCCCTGATTCTGACGTCCGGTCAGACCCTGACCCTCCAACTTTCTCTTCCACCTTTCTCAGGAACTTCCTCGAAAGGACTGTAACCCCCACATGTGCCTCATGAACTGTTCATACTCTGAGTTCCCAATTACTTCAACCAAGACGGTGTCATGAGGGTCACAAGTTAGGGAAGAAACTGCTAGACCTCTTCTCTACTCACGCCTTCAAACTCTCTCCCTCCTCGCTTCTTCCTCTTCTTCCCTCGAAGTGGAGTTGAGGAAAGGGGGTCTACATGCCCATTACCCCCTTTTTTTTTTTTTTGCAAGGGATTTGCCCCTTTGCTTAGCTATAGCTATCTGATCGATTGTCACCCTAGACCCCTGTTCCCCACGCTGCTTCCCAACCCGCTTTGTATCCCGCTCATTACTCCCGGGATCCATTATTCCCCAAAGATCCAAGTGTATCTGTTATTGTTTGTTTTAACATTTGTTGTAATTCATTCATTGATGTTATTCGTTCCGTTCAACATACTCACCTCCACGCGTTCCTGCTCTTGCCTACGGGTTCGAAGGGAGGTGACCCTGTTACGGCTATGCTAGTGCCTTTCTTTTGTTATGCTAAGTTGGTCGATCCAAGAGGCCTACCTGCTGGGGTGGTGTTCATGCACCCCCTCTTGTCTGGTTGCTTGGGCATATTGCCCTCCGCTAGACAAGCCTGTCCTCTGATTTCCAGAGGGATGTTTCTGGTTACTTTTTACCTACCAGTGGAGAGTTCTGTCCCCTCCACTGCACGGAGGACTCTCTTGTCCGCCGTCTTTCCTCTCGTTCTTTCTTTTCTCTCTCTTACTCATTTTACTCACTCCCATATCTTTGCAGGAGCCGTCTGGAGGAAGGATACTCAATACTACCGCACACTCTCAGGGATCTTTGTTTGGTATGCACTCTATCCTGAACATGATGGACACGTAATGGTAAGTGCTGTAGGTTGCCTAGATAGTCCTCCACCTCTGCTCGATGGCTAACACTCCCGCCATACCACCTCCTCTAAAAATAATCTCCCATAATGCTCAAGGCCTAAACTCCCCGATTAAGCGACGTAAAGTATTTCATTATCTCCAAACACAAAAGATGGACGTAGTTCTTCTACAGGAAACTCATTTCCCGAATAGATTCTGCCCGTCATTTATTCACTCCAATTTCCCATTTTTTGCACTGGCCAATGCTGATGACAAAACTAAAGGTGTGGGTGTTTTCATTTCCAAAAGATGCAAATTCACTCTCAAATCTGTATTCAAAGACCCGGAAGGGAGATTTATACTTGTAGTGGGTGATTTAGATAACCAACTGTACTCTTTCATCTCATACTATGCCCCCAACAAAGGCCAACTACATTTCTTCCAACACTTATTGAAAACTCTCACACCAAAGCTGGAAGGCACAGTAATTTTTGGTGACGATTCCAACGCTGCGTTTGACCAGGGACTGGACAAGTCACGGCCCCTGGGAAAACGCCTCACCAGACCTACCAAACAGAGCCTCCGAATAGCCAAGTTGCTCCAACCCCCACAGATCTTTCGCAAGGATCGACCACATCCTTGTTTCTTCAGCTTCTATCCCACTCACAAACAAAGCTTACATCAAGGACGTGGTCTGGTCGGACCACTCCATGGTGGTCTTGACACTTCAACGCCCAGTGGGCCACGCACCCCACAGACGTTGGAGACTCAACGAATCTATCCTGAGTGATCCTATCAGAGCCACAGAGATTGAAAACATTATCAAAAACTATTTTCTCACCAACGACACGCCTGAAACTGGTCCTACATGCCTTTGGGCTGCCCACAAGGCGGTGCTTAGAGGACATCTTATCCAAATAGCCTCCCAAATTCGCAAATCTTACAAAGCAACGATTGATCAGTTAGATAGGGAATATTCAGCATTAGCCAAAAAAACACAAGGACAATCCAAGTTCTGTCCCCACTACTAAATTGGACGCCGCTAGGACAGCATTGAACCTAGCTCTGACTACCAAGGCCGAAAAATGGATACGGTGGAATAGAGCCAAATTTTATTGTCAAGGTGACAAAATTGGCTCTATTCTAGCAGGTAGACTCTCGCCCAAATTTAGGTCCCCAGCCCTCCCCAAAATTAGAATCCAAGGTGGCACTTTGTCCCAGAACCCCCGACGCATCATGCAGGAATTTCACAATTTCTATAAATCTTTGTATAGTGGAGACCATGGCCCTTCTCAAAAGGCGATCGATAACTTCCTTAATAATATCCAGACTCCCACACTGGAAGACAGACACAGACAATACTTAGATGCTCCTATCTCAGCGGATGAAGTATGTGCCGCTATTCACCGATTAAAACCCCATTCAGCTCCCGGTCCGGATGGCTTTTCCATTCCCTACTACAAATCATTCGCTACAACAATTGCCCCATATATGGCTCGCTTCTTCAATGCACTACGACAGGGGGGACAATTAGACTCTTCACTTAACATGGCCCACATTACAGTTCTCCCCAAGCCAAACAAAGATACTAGCTCATTCAATAACTATAGACCTATATCTCTCATTAACAACGACCTAAAGATTCTGACTAAGATCCTTGCAGACCGCCTGGCCTCCTTCATCAGCCTATACATTCACAAAGACCAAGTGGGTTTCATCCCAGGGAGACAAGGTCCGGATCAGACTCGCCGTGCAATAGATATTATCTCCCTCCTTAATTCTAACTGGGATGAAAGCTCTCCCAGACAGGGTTGCCTGCTCTCCCTAGACCTCCAAAAAGCATTTGATTCTGTTCACTGGCCCTACATTTTCAGCACTTTACAACGCTGGGGGTTTGGAGATTCTTTCCTCAATATCATGCATGCCCTTTACTCAACCCCTTCAGCCCAGGTGCGTCTGCAGGGATTTTATTCGGAATCTTTCCCCATATTTAGAGGCACAAGACAAGGTTGTCCGCTCTCCCCATTGATATTTGCCATAGCAATCGAATCCTTAGCAATAGCTATTAGAGCAGACCCAAACATTCAAGGCATTCAATGCGGTTCACGTCAGCACAAATGTGCTTTATTTGCGGACGACATTTTGATGTTTGTCTCTTCCCCACTAATCTCACTTCCTAACATTTGCCACCTTCTAGACGACTTTGGAGCGGTTTCAGGCCTTAGGGTCAATTACAACAAATCACAGGCCCTTAATATCAACATACCGGATTCTCTCCTGACCAGGCTTAGGGACAGCTTTAAATTCTCCTGGAGCGATTCTTCGATCTCGTACTTAGGGATCAATTTAACCCCCAGAACTGAACTGCTCCATCAAGCTAATTACCCGCCTCTTTACCAAAAACTAGAAGCAGACTTAACCAGGTGGTCTGAGCTGTCCCTATCATGGCTAGGAAGAATTAACACAATAAAGATGACATTACTCCCCCGCATCCTATATTATTTTAGGGCACTTCCAATCCCAATTGACAAAACTCGTCTACAGCGTTTCCAAGCCAAAATTATCAAATTTGTATGGGGCAAAGGGGGCCATAGATTATCTAAAGCAATCTTATTTAGATCTAAATTGGAGGGGGGGCCTGGGCCTCCCCAATCTGCTTCGGTATTTCCAAGGAGCCCAACTTGCTCAATTTTCGATTGTTTATTCTCGCTGGGAACACCCTGACTGGGTCCACATTGAGAGACAGGCAGTACCACTCCACACGCTTGACTATCTTTTATGGAGCCCCAAAAAACAACGTCCTCCGATCCTCTCCCCTACACTATCTCACTCCTTTGCTCTTTGGGATGGCTTAAAGTCTAATGACCTACTAACCTCTCGCACAGAACCATTGTCACACATATTCCGAAACCCTGCTTTCCCCCCGGGCCTTGACATTAAAGCCTTCCAGTGGTGGCTTGATAAAGGGCTATACAGAATAGGACACTTCCTCAGACCTATGGGCCCACTTTCCAAGGCATATTGTGTAAGTAAATTGGACATGCCATCAACTGAATTCTTCAGATTTTCTCAGATTTCAAACTTCTTAAATAAAAAATGCAAATCATTGCCTAACCAGACTACTGAGCAGAGGGGGTAATCTCGGTAATCTATAAGGCACTATCCTCGACACGGTCCAAGGCGCCCTACATGCTAGCATGGGAGGAAGATCTAGACCAACAATGGAACCTTGATACTTGGTATAGACACTTCTCCCGCTCCTTCAAGGGCATCCTCAATCCTTGCCTAATGGAAGCTAGTATTAAGGTAATGTCTAGATGGTATATGGTTCCATCAAAGCTAGCTAAAATATTTCCATCGGCCTCACCTCTTTGTTTTCGAGGTTGCCATTTAAGAGGGGATATGCTACACATTTGGTGGTCCTGCCCCAGAATTCGTCAGTTCTGGCGCAAGATTTTTGCCTGGATCAGCAAAATATCCAAAATCTCAATTCACATGTCCCCACTAATTGCGCTTCTTAATTTCCCGGTGCAGGGAGTGTCCAGGAGTACACAACGCCTTATTTACTTTATCCTCCTGGGGGCCAAACTTACGCTAGCCAAAGCGTGGAAACAACCATCTGTCTCAACTCTACTAGCTAAAAGGAAAATCTCATGGATCATGAACCAGGAAAAAATGGCAAGTGTCCTCCTGGATCGCTCGGCTGCATTCACCGCCACTTGGGAGCCATGGGCTTCATTTGTGGGAGTTACCACCCCACTTTGACCTCGATTGTGCTACTCTTATACTCACCTCACTCCAGACGATTCCTGCCATCATCATCTTTCTCTTTCTTGTTTCCTCTTTTCTTCCTCTTTTCCCTTCTTCCTATTTTATTCTCTTCTTTCTTCTGTTCCCTGAGATACGACCGTCAATCATCCTATGCCTAGACCAATGTCAAGCTAAGTCGGTAAGGATAGTTCCGTCAAGCATTACTGCACGGATCTGTTCTCAACTGATAGGCAACCTAGTTAAGAGTTCTCTCTTCTTTGGCTTAGGTCATAGAGTCCCTGCTGCCTCTCCTGGAGTTTATAAATAACTTACTTGGTCAGTTCAGTTCGCTGACCCTTTTTTTAATGCTCTCTCATACCCAGGTTCGGGGCCTTTCTAGCTTTTGCTCTCGGGCAGGTGCAGCTTTCGGTGAATCTTACTAAGGGGGTATTGGGGACTGGTGGATTCGGCCACAGCATGATCCCTATTGGGGTGGCAGTTCCCCACTCCCCTCTCCTACCACCCGCATAGCCGAGATCACCCTTTGATGCACACTAGGCCCTTCATAATTACTAGGATGTTACCTGAGACTTTCAGCACATATTGGTTTTGACAAATATGTATAATACTTGTTGGACTCTTCTGGAATTTTTCTGTTTTATTTTTAATTGTTAATTATTTTTTCTTGATAATTGCTTGGACATTACTATGGCCTTGTTGGTCGACTCAGGATTGATGATATCCATTCTGTCTTGCGGTTTCCTAATGTAATTCTGTCTTCCTTAGTTTTGAAAATAAAAATTTATTGAAGTAAAAAAAATCCCAAAAAATACCTGTTTTGCGGCACTTTCTAAACGCTTTTAATGCGATTTGGAAGTGCTCAATGGGCAGGGGCATTTTTGGAGCGCTATTTACAGCACTCCAAACATGCTCTTTCCACAAGAGTGTGAAAGCACACATTCAAAATGAATGGGAGGCAGTTTTTAGGCGCTTTTCCAGCATTATTTTTAGAGCTAAAACGCCTCAAAACTGCCTTGGTGTGAAAGGGGTCTTATAAAATTTTGCAAATAAGTAGTTTTTCTTCATACATTTTGACCAAAATTTGGATAAAAAGAGACTACAAGCTATGGTGCCAATTATTAAAAATTGATCACACCTGATGTACTGATGGCCATCTCATTTCTTGAGCCCCCAACATGCTAGGACAGTATAAATACCCCCCAAATGACACCTTTTTGGAAAGTAGACCATCCAAGGTATTTAGTAAGAGGCATGGAAAGTTTTTTGAAGTTGTAATTTTTTTCCCACAGGAAATGAAAAAAAATTATATTTTTTTTCTTCACAAAAATGTCATATTAACAAGTTATTTCTCACACACGGTATAGGCATGCTTTCAACTACACCCCAAAATACATTCTGCAACTCTTCCTGAGTATGGGGATACCACGTCTGAGACTTCACAGCCTAGCCACATAGAGAAGCACAACATCTACGTACAGGACCTAAGTGTTCGTTTGCACCCGAGCACAGGGGGATGGGGCACTTTATATATATTTTTGTATTTATTGGTGGGACGCTGGTACATCGACAGATGTTTTTGTGCACTTGTACAGATGTTGATTGTCCACAGGCAGACACTGACATATGTTGATGCTGCAATGGAACACTATTGCAGATGTTGATGGGACACTGTGACAGATGTTTTGTGCACTGATACAGATGCTCATGGTGCAGGGACAAGGACAATGGTGCTTGGTATAGTGTGTGGGGATGGCTGCAGTCTGTGTGATCTGTGACAGCTCTCTGTGTAAAATCATCCCTTACACAAAAAGTTGTCAGCACAGGCTGCATCACCCCCTGCCCCCCCCCCCCCCCGCACTGAGCTATTACTGAGCTCAGCGGGGAGAGCTGACACAGACCCATGTCTCGGTTTACACTGTAAAGGCTGTGATTGTACACAGCCATCACGTGATCAGGAGGGCCACTCACAGCGCCCATATCCCGATCTGTAATGGGCTGTATCCAAAGATCGAATCCATCACAAGATCACGGGGCAGCATGTGGGCACCCATTCTGAGCGAGGGGAAAATCCATTTAGAACGAGGAAGCTCCCACCCAGCTATTTATGTACAAGTGGCTGGGTGGGAAGTGGTTAATCACCACTGGGTTTTACATTTTTTGCTAAACAATCAAAAAAGACCAACCATTTGTAAAAAAATTCTGTTATAACTGTTATAACATTTTGTAAATAAATAATTTTTCTCCTTCACTGATGTGCGCTGATGAGGCTGCACTGACAGACACTGATAGGCTGCACTGATGGGCACTGATGAGGAGGCAATAATATGCAGCACTGATAGACATTACTGATGGGTACTGATTGGCAGCACTGGTGGGCACTGTTGGGGCTGCAATGATCCTCAGGACACCGATGATCAGTGCCCCGTTTGCCAGTGCAGATGTCCCCACTAAGGAATGTCGCTTACCAGCTCTCCTCTCCTCACGCACTGTCAGCACGAGTAGAGGAATGCCGATAACCAGCATTTTCTATTTACACTTTGATCAGCTATGATTGGACACAGCTGATCACATGGTAAAGTGCCTACATCATAGGCTCTTTACCATGATCAGTGATGCGCTGGCGAAAATGGGAAGACATCATAAAGTCCTCCCAGAACGAGAGAGCTAATGTCTGTTTTCTTAGAAGACAAACTGTGTACCATAAAGTATTTTAAGAAAACAAGACAGGAATGAGTACATTCCTACATCAATCTTTCACCACCCAAAATGGATAAGTAACATAACCAAAGGTCAACTACTGAGAATTAGGCGGAATTGCCAACTACAGGAGGATATAATACACAGGCCGAAATCCTAGTAAATAGATTTGAAGAGAAAGGATATAATAAGGGTATGCCGAATAAAATAAAATAAAAAGGTGGGTATGATATTGTATTGATATTTCATGAAACCTGACATTGTATTGATATTTCATGAAACCCAAATAAAAAAATATGTTTGAAATACAAAAAGGTGGATAAAATTAATAGGGAGCAACTGGTAGCCGATATTTGCAAATGTAAGAAAGCAGAGGGATATGATCTAGCATTCCATACTAGATTTAACAGACAGTATAGGGACATTGAAATTATTGTTAATAGACATTGGCCAGGGCTGAAAAGAGTTTTCTTTTAAAATGCTACACAACAAACCTAAATTTATGTATCAGGAAGTGTCCAACCTCAGAAACCAATTGGTCCATTATGTGATCAACCCTCCAGTTAAGAGGGTCACATTTTTATACCAAAAAATGGTTCTTTAAATACAAAAGATGTAAGGCATGTAAAATCTGTCATGGGAAGGGTAGAAAGAGGACTAGCTTGAGATCTTAGGTCACCAATAGAGAGTACAATATTCAGGAGTTTATCCCCTGCGATAGCAGCCATGTAACTTATGTTATTGAATGTCTTTGTAAATTACAATATGTAGGGAGAACTACTAGAAGCCTCTCTGTAAGAATAGGGGAGCATATACAGTGGGGATCAAAAGTTTGGGCACCCCAGGTAAAAATGTGTATTAATGTGCATAACGAAGCCAAGGAAAGATGGAAAAATATCCAAATGGCATCAAATTACAGATAAGACATTCTTATAATATGTCAAAAAAAGTTAGATTTTATTTCCATCATTTACACTTTCAAAATTACAGAAAACAAAAAAATGGCGTCTGCAAAAGTTTGGGCACCCTGCAGAATTTATAGCATGCACTGCCCCCTTTGCATAGCTGAGACCTGCCAGTGTCATGAATTGTTCTCAATCATCTGGGAAGACCAGGTGATGTCAATCGCAATGGTTTTAAATGGCCAGACTCATCTGACCTTGCCAACAATCAGCACCATGGGTTCTTCTAAGCAGTTGTCTAGAAAACTGAAACTGAAAATAGTTGACGCTCACAAAGCTGGAGAAGGCTATAAGAAGATAGCAAAGCGTTTTCAGATGTCAAAATCATCTATTCGGAATGTAATTAAGAAATGGCAGTCATCAAGAACAGTGGAAGTTAAAGCAAGATCTGGAAGACCAAGAAAAATATCAGACAGAACAGCTCACAGGATTGTGAGAAAAGCAATTCAAAACCCACGTTTGACTGCACGATCCCTCCAGAAAGATCTGTCAGACACTGGAGTTGTGGTACACTATTCCACTATAAAGAGATACTTGTACAAATATGGTCTTCATGGAAGAGTCATCAGAAGAAAACCTCTTCTACGTCCTCACCACAAAAGTCAGCGTTTAAACTTTGCAAATGAACATATAGACAAGCCTGAGGCATTTCGGAAACAAGTTCTGTGGACCAATGAGGTTAAAATATAACTTTTTGGCCGGAATGAGCAAAAGGTACGTTTGGAGAAGAAAGGGCACAGAATTTCATGAAAAGAACCTCTGTCCAACTGTTAAGCAAGGGGGTGGATCAACCATGCTTTGGGGTTGTATTGCAGCCAGTGGCACAGGGAACATTTCACGAGCAGAAGGAAAAATGGATTCAATAAAATTTCAGCAAATTTTGGATGGCAACTTGATGCCATCTGTGAAAAAGCTGAAGTTAAAGAGAGGATGGCTTCTACAAATGGATAATGATCCTAAACACACCTCAAAATCCACGGGGATTACATCAAGAGGCGTAAACTGAAGGTTTTGCCATGGCCTTCACAATCTCCTGACCTCAACATTATTGAAAATCTATGGATAGACCTTAAAAGAGCAGTGCGTGACAGACAGCCCAGAAATCTCAAAGAACTGGAAGACTTTTGTAAGGAAGAATGGGCAAAGATACCTCAAACAAGAATTGAAAGACTCTTGGCTGGCTACAAAAAGCGTTTACAAGCTGTGATACTTGCCAAAGAGGGCAGTACAAGATATTAACTCTGCAGGGTGCCCAAACTTTTGCAGACGCCATTTTTTTTGTTTTCTGTAATTTTGAAAGTGTAAATGATGGAAATAAAATCTAATTTTTTTTGACATATTATAAGAATGTCTAATCTGTAATTTGATGCCATTTGGAGATTTTTCCATCTTTCCTTGGCTTCGTTATGCCCATTAATACACATTTTTACCTGGGGTGCCCAAACTTTCGATCCCCACTGTAGATAATATCAAAAGAGGTTTTAAAGGACATAAATTTGTCTAGACATTTTAGAGATTATGATAGAAATCCGAGAGGTATCACTTTCTTCACCATAGATAGAATAAAAAGTCACTGGAGAGGAATTAATATGAAAAGAGAAATATCTAAGAATGAAACCTGATTGATCTATTTATTACAGACGCTAGTACTATGTGACCTTAATGTGGACATAGATCAGAATTCTTTTTATTTCTGATTTTAGAATTTTAGTTAATAAAACAGAATTCCTCATTTATGTGGAGTTCCCCTTTAATTAAGGGTGGAATAATTTCTTCCTCTTTAACCGCTAGCCGACCAGCCGCCGTTAATACGACGGCAGGTTGGCACGGCTGCGCAAATCGCCGTAGCTGTACGTCGCTTCTTTTAGACGTTACAGCTGGTGTATGTGTGTGCCGCATGTCCCCGGAGCCGATGCGCGATGACCGCCGGGCACCTGCAATCGCTCGTGACAGAGCGAGGACCAGGATCTGTGTGTGTAAACACACAAATCCCAGTTCTCTCAGGGGAGAGGAGACAGGTCATGTGTTCTTACTAAGTATGAACACCAATCTCTCTCCTCCCCTAGACAGTCTCATCCCCCCAACAGTTAGAACACACCTAGGGAACACAGTTAACCCTTTGATCACCCCCTAGTGTTAACCCCTTCCCTGACATTTATACAGTAATATGGCTATTTTTAGCTCTGATCACTGTATAAATGTCAATGGTCCCAAAAGTGTCCGCCGCAATGTCACAGATCGCCATCATTACTAGAAAAAAGAAAAAAGAATAATAAAAATGACGTAAATCTATCCCCTATTTTGTAGATGTTATAACTTTTGCGCAAACCAATCAATATAAGCTTTTTTTTTAAAATTACTTTTTATTGAGTTTTTACATACAAACAGTAAACCGCATAAGCGAAAAAAGACACTGGTTACAGCATAAAAAACATCCCAGTGTAAAACAATAGAGGGGACCCCCCCTTAAAAAAAAAAAAGGGGGGGGAGGGAACAAATCCCCACAACAAATACAGTACAGTCTTGCCTAGACAGATGTGCCCACTACTTTATCCTCCAGCCAGAGGTATGATTTATAGTGATTCCGTGTGGTGACTCTCCGTTCTATCGTACAGGAGAATGTCCATTCATGTGGTCCTTCCCTCCTCGATTCCCCCATTCCCTCACCAGGAGGAACAGTAACCTCTAGGTATATGAAAAGGCCATCTATTGGGAAAATCTTTGCATTGGTCTCCAGCTAGCCCGCACTCTTCTAGTACTCCAAAAATGATTTCTTCTGAACTCTGCAGGAAACCGCAGGATCAGTGAGTGTAGCTGATCATGTGGTTAATTCGAAACTGTGTCCACAGAAGCCATCCAACCTCCCCAAACCTTATCGAACTTGGCAAGAGCCCCTCTGCTCAAATAGGTGGCTTTATAAAATGGCACTGCTTTGTTGACCAGAGATTTCCAGGTCTCCAAGGTTGGGGTAGACAAACTCTTCAACGATAGGACAATTAGTTTTTTAGCATAAAACAAAAATAGGGTGAGAAGAGTTTGTATAGCGCTAGTAGTGGCCAAAAGTTCAACCAAATGCAACAAGCACACTTCAATGGACTGGGGGATTGAAATAGAGGTGACCGATCTGATACAGTGAGCTATAGCTTGCCAGTAAATTTTAATATGAGGACAGTCCCAGAATATATGCATGAAATTTGCCATAGGCGTGGAGCATCTCCAGCAAAGAGACTGCTGGTTCCCAAACATTTTTTGCTAATCTAGCCGGGGTTAGGTATATTCTATGTAGGAATTTGTAGTGAATTAAGCAGTCTCTGGTAGAGACTAAGCATTGAAACGTGGTCCCTGACATGTCATCCCAATCATCTCTGTCCAGAACTGGTGCCACCGCCTCCCAGGCCAGTCTACAAGGTTCCATTAAAGTGCCTATTTCTTGGAAAAGGTCCTTATATATGCTAGAGACTGGTTTAACCAAGGAGTCACTGCGTGTCAATAGTTCTAAGTCACTAGGATCAAGGTTCAGTGATTCCCTTCCAAATTGCGAGTAAAATGCATGTCTCAGTTGGATGTATCTAAAGAAGTGTGAGTTTGGAAGGGTGAGATGCTCCTTGAGTTCGTTAAATGACATTAGGGTGCCATTTAGTACAATATGTTGTAAGGTTTTGACCCCATATTTAGTCCAGACAACAGGGTCCGGGTAGTCATAAAAATGTACCAGATTGGGCTTTCTCCACAACGGTAAATTAGGGGAGAACGTGTTCACACTGGACGACCGCATTCCCTGAGTCACATTCCATGCCCTAATCACTGAGCGCATAGATGGAGTCAGGGAGTATGGAGACTTTAACCCTCTGTAGACCAAGTGCGAGAGTGCCTCATACGAGCCCACACAGGCCGCCTCCAGGGACACCGAGGTGTCGCCTGGGGGAGAAGTCAACCAGCGGTGGGCTACTGTCAGTTGGCCAGCTAGGAAATATTTATAGAAACTAGGCACTAGGCACCGCAAGGCTCCCCTCCCCCCATGGCTGCTGGAGAATGGTCAATTTCAGGCGGGGAGTTCCCCCCTGCCACAAAAAGGAAGAGAGCATTCTATCTATTGATTTACTGGCAAGTTTCTGAGAATATATAGAAGCAAGGGCAGAATTTTCTTAATCAGGTTTATTTTTCCAATGAGGGACAGTGGGAGGTTTTTCCAGGCGTATAATTTTCTAGATAGAACACCAAGTAGAGGGAAAACATTAAGGTCAATGAAATCTGTCACCGAGGTTGTAAGGGGTTATTGGGATCGGCTTGTCCGGGTACAGGATGACTTTAAGGCCAGAGACCACAGAAAATGTGCCTAGTAGTGACAGCGCTGCCTGTAGAGATGGTCAGTGTCTTTAATGAACAACGCTAGGTCGTCTGTATAGAGGGCCATGACTTCAGTCAGAGTACCCATGGTAATACCCTGAATCTGTGGGGAAGAGTGCAGTGCCATTGGAAGAGGTTCCATGACCAATGCAAAAAGCCCCGGCGAAAGCGGGCACCCCTGTCTGGTGCCTCTGGACACCGGAAAGGCATCTGACACCCCGCCATTAAGATGGAGAACTGCTACTGGATGGTCATAAAGCAGCGATATCCACTGAAGGAAGTCCCGAACCCCATGCGGTGTAACACCTGCTTCATGTACCCCCAATCAATGGAGTCAAATGCCTTTTCCAGGTCAAAAAACAATCAATATATGCTTATTGCGATTTTTTTTTACCAAAAAATATGTAGAAGAATATATATCGGCCTAAACTGAGGAAAAAATCGTTTTTGTTAAATTTGGGATATTTATTATAGCAAAAACTACAAAATATTGTTTTTTTTTTTTAATTGACGCCTCTGGACACCGGAAAGGCATCTGACACCCCGCCATTAAGATGGAGAACTGCTACTGGATGGTCATAAAGCAGCGATATCCACTGAAGGAAGTCCCGAACCCCATGCGGTGTAACACCTGCTTCATGTACCCCCAATCAATGGAGTCAAATGCCTTTTCCAGGTCAAAAAACAATCAATATATGCTTATTGCGATTTTTTTTTACCAAAAATATGTAGAAGAATATATATCGGCCTAAACTGAGGAAAAAATCGTTTTTGTTAAATTTGGGATATTTATTATAGCAAAAACTACAAAATATTTTTTTTTTTTTTTAATTGACGCCTATTTTTTGTTTATAGCGCAAAAAATAAAAACCGCAGGAGGTGATCAAATACCACCAAAAGAAAGCTCTGTTTGTGGGGAAAAAAGGACATAAAAAAAAATAAAAAAATAAAGGACATCAATTTTGTTTGGGTACAACATCGCACGACCGTGCAATTCTCAGTTAAAGCGACACAGTGCCTTATCGCAAAAAATGGCCTGGTCGGGGGGGGGGGGGGGGCAAATCTTTCCAGGGCTGAAGCGGTTAAGGATTTTATATATGAAGTTTGTAGGAGTATCATTTAACAATGGGACTACCTGTTAGAGTACATACAGTTTTGCTCATAAGTTTACATACCCTGGCAGAATTTATGATTTATTGGCCATTTTTCTGAGAATATGAATGATAACACAAAAACATTTTCTCTTCACTTTCACGAATGGTTAGTGTTTAGCTGAAGCCATTTATTATCAATCAACTGTTTTCTCTTTTTAAATCATATTCACATCAGAACCTACCCAAATTACCCTTATCAAAAGTTTACATACTCCAGTTCTTATTAACGTGTATTGCCCCCTTTAACATCAATAACAGCTTGAAGTCTTTTGTAGTATTTGTGGATGAGGCTCTTTATCTTCTCAGATGGTGAAGCTGCCCATTCCTCTTGGAAAAAGCCTCCAACTGCACGTTTCAGATCTCCCCAGAGTGGCTCAATGATATTGAGGTCAGGGGACTGAGATGGCCGCTCCAGAACCTTCACTTTATTCTGCTGTAACCAATGACAGGTTGACTTGGCCTTGTGTTTTGGATAGCCACACCACATGTTTTCAGAGAGTTCTGTATTTCACCTGAAGTTATTTGTGGGGTTTTCTTTGCGTCCCAAACAATTTTCCTGGCATTTGTAGCTGAAAATCTAGTTGGTCTACCTGACCTTGGTTTGGTTTCAAAAGAACCCCTAATTTTCCACTTCTTGATTAGAGTTTGAACACTGCTGATTGGCATTCTCAATTCCTTGGATATTTGTTTATATCCCTTTCCTGTCTTATACAGTTCAACTACCTTTTCCCGCAGATCCTTTGACAATTCTTTTGCTTTCCCCATGACTCAGAATCCAGAAACGTCAGTGCAGCACTGGATGAAAGATGCAAGGGTCTGTCAGGAGTCCAGAAACTCACTGACCTTTTATACACACACTAATTACAAGCAAACAGATCACCGGTGAGGGTGGTTACCTTTAATAGTCATTCAAACCCCTTTGTGTCAACTTGTGCATGTTATCAGGCCAAAATCACCAGGGTATGTAAACTTTTGATCAGGGTCATTTGGCTAGTTTATGTTGTTATTATGATTTAAAAAGAGTAAACACAGTTGATTGATAATAAATGGCTTCAGCCAAACAATAACCATGAGTGAAAGAAACTTTTTTTGTTATTCATATTCTCTGAAAAATGGCCAAGAAATCATACATTCTGCCAGGGTATGTAAACTTATGAGCACAACTGTATATTGTAAACTAGGCATCATTTCACCCCTCCCTCCCTTTCTCAATCCCACGTAATATAAAGTGTAAAAAACATTTTTTGTTGTTTACCAATGTTTTTTTTTTTTTTTTTTTAACATTTTAGGTAGGCTCTGCTCCTGGCCACCTTTCTGGTTTAGAACAGAAAGACACCTGTGCTCTGAATCCTCCTCCCGGCAGTGGCGGAATTACCATGGTCGCAGCAGTCCCCGTTGTGACTGGGCCCTGGCGTTCTGCGATTGTGGGGTGCTCTTTACCCCTCCCCCAGCAAAATCTGTTTTAGACAGGCTGTGCTAATTCCCGGAGCACAGTGACAGGGAGCAAGTTCCGGCATTAAGCTACAGTTCTCTGGCTAACTGGGTGCACCAGCGTGGACACTTGTGACATCTGACCCACATCTCTTGCGGGGTGCCCTGTGTCCCACATGCAGCGATCGCCCCCCTCTGTGGCACGCGGCATGTCTACCTGCTGACTGGCTGCACACCTAACTGAAGCAGGCTCCCATGCAAATCAGCATAAAAAACCCTAATGAACACTGCTTGTAGACATCTCCTTACTTGCTTAGTATTGTTGTAATCCTTTTTGTTCTTTAGAATGATGTCACTGAGCATGCCCAGATCGCCCCTGATTTACGGAACACTCTCTGTGAACTTGTCAGTGTACACCTGGCCATCGGACCGCATTACTGCCGTCTTATCAGCTGAACCTGATAAGACTGAAACAGGCAAATACTAGATAATCGGCACAAGTAAATACTATGAAATAAAACAAGTCATCTATGAACAGGGAAGCAGGGTTGCCATAGAAACGTTGGATTGAGAAGGAGGCTTGGTTAACAGTACAGGAAGTGCTCAATGTAAGGGCGGAAATACACTCCACTGTGGACTCACAATACTTAAGATGGCACTGCCTAACCCCTGGAAACAATTTTTTTTTAAAGTTTCTTTAAACAGTAAGTAATATGCGATTTGGGCTTGATTACAGTGGCTATAGTTTGGTAATTACTTATTATAATGGACTAAATGAAAAGAAGCATCAGAGTGGGAGAGTTTACTTCCTCTTTAAACAATAGTTTTTGAGAATATGCTTCCTCTTGTCTACAGCACATAGCTGATGTCATCGCAGCCTAGTCAGTTACTGGAATTAAGCTCAGTCTGCTCTCCCTCAGTGAGTAGACACTGTAGCTCAAAAGTCTTTTTATTTTTTTTTTATTTCTTTATAACAAAGAATTACAAAGCACACTACATCTTTATAAAATGCATCTTGTGCTACAAAGAAAAACAATAGTATCTCAGACACAACAAAACATAAATACAATACCTACATATACATAAAAGATGTGTCTCCCTGAACCTTTCATGATTACCAAGTACAACAAGATTTTTTTCCCCCCGGAGGAAAGAAAAGATAGCATAAGAGGAGGAAACAACCTACCCCTAAATAAAAAAAACTCTGGCAGATCTACCCCCCCCCCCCCCCAAGAACAAATCCAGGGGAGTTACCCGACTTCTCCACCTGATATAAGCCCCCTTAAACATAGCCAATTACTGCACTGGCACCAGAATTTCCATGGCTGTGCCATCTCTGGGCCATTGTCTTGGTCCAAAAAGTAGATGCTGACCCTGTATAGAATCTAAAAAAAAAAAAAATGGTTCCACCCTCCTTACAGTAAAAGAAAAGCAGGGAAAGTACTGTGGTCTGACAGAAATATCTGCGAGTGTTACACTTAGACACTGCTTGGCATGCACTCACTAAACATGAAAAATACATTTGATGTTAAATCTACTAATCTAAGTATTTTAACTCCAGATAGACTGCTTAATACACAATTTATTTGTATCTTCAAACTGTGATTAAAGGAAAACTATAACATATGTTCAGTGAGTACACATTCTGAGTTATTAACATTTGAAAGAAATTTAAATGTGACATTTCTTCTATTTTGCTTCTTAATATTTAATTACTGCATTTCAAATAGAGAATTGCAAAAGCTCCCTCTAGTGTCCTTCTGTATGTTATGGAATGTGATAAGAATGTCTGTGTAAAGCAGCCTCTCTCAACTGGTTAAGGGTCTTACTGCATCCTTGAGAAGAGAGCAGTGGCAGATCGATCCCCTGCCTACAGTGATCATCAGTTTAAGGGCACTCTAAAATGTACACTGTCTGCGTTTCTTCCCTGCCCTTTATATTTACGTATTTAATTTTATGATTATTAACGGCTTCCCGACCGGCGCACACAGATGTACGTCGGCAGAATGGCACGGACAGGCATAAGGGCGTGGGATGAATCTGAGTTCTCTCCGGAACCGATCTATTCGGTGCCTTAATTAAGAGTCCAGTACACACCTCACACTATGGTTTGGTAACAATTGCTACCCTTTTCCCTTCGGAGCTATTTTTTTTTTCTCCAATGCTGTCTCTTTTTGAAGGTTTCACTTTTTTTTTTTTTTTTGGAAGTTTTAATTCGGTTGTATAGTATGGTATGATGTAGTACATATGTGTAACTGAAACGAAAATAGAAAGTTGATTTGTTAGACTACACCATGCATTTGAGAGTTCACATTCCTGTGTGCATGTGATACTCCCTATATGTTGAAATGCCCTACTTATCTCTTACTTTATTGCCTGTTTTATAGAAATGTTATAAACAATAAAAAAATAAATAAATAAATAAAAAGATTATGTGCAAGTCTATAAGGATAAAACAATGCCATTGTTGACTTGTTGGTAATGCCATGATTTCCAGGTCTACCATTCTGTTCCTTCTTACAATACCTAGTGCACCGCTGACCTTAAACAAGTGTGTGGGATAGGGCTTTTCAGCTATCACTGGTTGCATGCTTGGTGTAGGTCAGTGACTGATAGGTGAAACTAGGATGAGGAAGCCCTGGAATCTGTCCAGACAGGAATCCCTTGATAGCCCACCTTCACCCACTAATACATTTCCCTCCACTGTCCTGTTAACATGCTAGAGTCCTAAGTCTAATCTCTGTTTAAAGCTGACCATAGACCAGTTGTTTATTTTCATTCAGACAGCAGGCTGAATAAAAAAAAAAATTAACAGATTCTTCCATTCACACAAACGATGTGGATGGAGGTATCCCCCTGCTGAGAAACTGAAACTGAATTCCGACACTGGAACTCTCTGTTGGCAGAATAAATTATAAAAAAATATAAAGAGTATTATAATGGTTTTCCAACATGCCTGTTGAACAAAAGTCAAACTGAAGATCGACTTCTTCTGAACAGGGACTAAGCCATTATAGTAAGGTATTTTTTAAATAAGCCGGTATAGTAAGGTATTCCAACACACACGGCCTTACAATTAACCCCTATGTGCATGTTTCTTACTTTTTTCCAGCGGTTTTAAAATTCTTGCTTCCTGGGATAAGCCAGCGCCGTATTAGTATTGTCTTCCGAGTACGTAGTGCCCTTTCTGCTAGGCCTTTCTATATTCTCGCACATCTGCAATGGTTTCTTAGCCTAGCCTCGTTTTAGTTCCAGGATTACTATGGCAACCGTAAACATAGAAAGGTGCTACTACCCCAAGTTAATGAAATTCCTCCTGAGCCGTCGGGTGCAGGATGTGCAGTTGCTCAACTGCCAATGTGACGAATAGATAAAGGACAATCCGCATCTCCATACAGAATCCTTAAATCAGTCCAAATGTATTGTATCTCCATAAAAAATAAAAAGTACAGCAGAGGTAGGCGCATTTCAGTCGCAACCGCCTTGTTTACTATGGCAACCGTGTCTCGCGGATCATAGCTGACCTGTTTGACACAATCCAGGTATAATATAAGGGGAAGGAAAGCTCTGTTGCTCTATATTTATACCTTGTGGAGTAAACAGGGGAGGTAACAGTGCCACACATTATTTTACTTGTTAAACTTATTTTGTGATTTAAATTATGCAACAATATGATCTCTGCTGCAGTGTGCCATGCAATGCCGATGTTTACACTCTGTGTAACGTTTAACCACTTCGCGCCCACGCTATAGCCGAAAGACGGCTTCAGCGCAGATGCTCCCTGCCGGGTGGACGTCCCTGGACGTCCTGATGTTTACTTCCCTAATGCGCACTCCTGAGAGCGCGCATCGAGGAAGTTCTGTGCTGGCCGTGTCCGTCGGATCGGCGTGTCCAATGAGAGATGATCTCATATGTAAACATATGAGATCATCTCTCAGCGCCGCTCTCCCTCCTCACACAGAGACAGCGTGTGAGGAGGGAGAGATGAACGGCTACAGCAGCCGTGAGTACAAAAAAAAAAAAAAAAACGAAAATAAAAATGTGCCATCTGTCCCCACTGCCACCTGTCCCCACTGCCACCTGTCCCCAGTGCCACCTGTCCCCACTGCCACCTGTCCCCAGTGCCACCTGTAATCAGTGCCACGTCTCATCAGTGCCACCTTAGTGCCATCTGTCATCAGTGCCATATCAGTGTCACGTGTCATCAGTGCCACATATTAGTGCCATCTGTCACCAGTGCCACGTATCAGTGCCATCGGTCATCAGTGCCAACTGTCAGTGTCACGTGCCATCAGTTATCAGTGTCACGTGTCATCAATGCCACGTATCAGTGCCATCTGTCATCAGTGCCACGTATCGATGCCATCTGTCATCAGTGCCACGTATTAGTGCCACATGATATCAGTGCCACGTATAAGTGCCATCTGTCACCAGTGCCACATATTAGTGCATCTGCCAGTGTCACGTGTCATCAGTGCCCCGTATTAGTGCCATCTGTCATCAGTGTCACGTGTCATCAGTGCCACGTATCAGTGCCACCTGTCATCAGTGCCACGTCAGTGTCACGTGTCATTGTCCTGGTGCTCCAGGGCCTTTAAAAGTGTAATAGGTAGTCATGTCAACAAGTTAGATGTGTAATTTATGCTCCTAGAACACGTGATGGCGCTCCCTGCATTTTGGGCCTCTCTAAGTGGCCAGGCTGTGGAAAAGTCCCACACATGTGGTATCGTAATACTCAGGAGGAGTAGCAGAATTTATTTCAGGGTGTCATTTGTGGTATACGCATGCCATGTGAGAGAAATAACCTATTACAATGACAATTTTGTGGAAAAAAAAAAATAATAATTCATTTTGCAAAGAATTGTGGGAAAAAAATGACAACATCAAAACGCTCACCATGCCTCTTACTAAATACCTTGGAATGTCTACTTTTAAAAAAGGGGTCATTTGGGGGGTATTTGTACTTTCGTGGCTTGTTAGGGTCACAAGAAATGAGATAGGTCACCAGTGCATCAGGTTTGATCAATTTTGTATAATTCGCACCACAGTTTGTAGAGTCTGTAACTTTCACAAAGACCAAATAATATACACTAATTTGGGTTATTTTTACCAAAGATATGTAGCAGTATAAATTGTGGCCAAAATTTATGAAGAAAAATTATTAATTTGCTAAATTTTATCACAGAAACAAAGAAAAATTCGTTTTTTTTCCCCTAAATTTTCGGTATTTTTTCATTTATAGCGCAAAAAATAAAAAACCCAGAGGTGATCAAATACCACCAAAAGAAAGCTCTATTTGTGGGAAAAAAAGGACAAAAAAATCATTTGGGTACAGTATTGCATGACTGAGTAATTGTCATTCAAAGTGTGAGAGCACCGAAAGCTGAAAATTGGTCTGGGCAGGAAGGTGCCCAGTAAGCAAGTGGTTAAGGTCATATGGGTTATCAGAAAATTATGAATGAGACTGTAATCTAGAGGTATCTCGGTGCAGAAAGTGGATATGATGGACATGGCAAACTTTTTAATGGACTAACAGCACAAAGAGCATGTCGTGAATCAGGGAAAAGATGCACATGCATCAGTAATAGCAATAAAAAGAATGGGATAGATTACAAGCAAACGGAAATAGTAAGGTGACTACAAACAGCAATTTTAACTGTTTTTACTAATTATTGATATGTGCAAAAATTATGAAGGAGAGCCTACTACCACTTTATAATGTGTGTTAGAGCTTATACAACTTTTACTCTCATTAACTTGAAAGTCTATGGGCCTGACCAATAGCTACTAAGATCCGGACAATGGTATCCTGGGAAGAACAGAAGGTCAGATGCTTCTCAGACCAAAAAGTTTTGGGTATTTCCAAAGACTCTGACAGATGAACTGAGTAAAGACGAATAGGCAAACTGACAGATTCCATTTAAGAATCAATGTCAGCAATGGCAGCTCTTATATTACTATTCTCACAAGATCACTTTAAGCATGAATAAATATCTGAGAAAAAAAAAATTGAAAAATACAATACCCTATATATTTTTTATTAAAAATGAAAGCAAACTGACCTGGTTATTTGTATGCCAGTATTAATAAACCACCCAACTATCACTGGTAAGCAATAAAGTCACTGTTTTTTGATATTGTGTAAAATGCAGAAGTCTGTAATAGAAATACATACTGTATATACATTTACCGTACCTTGCAGCATTATCATAATCTTCTTTTTCTACCAGATGTGTTATATAGGCTAAACCAATATCCTAAGAAATAAAAATAAAAAACAGAGATAAATGCAAACACATAATCTTACGGTTTAGTAGAGAAAATATACAATATTACAAGTTGACCAAAAAAGTCATTATTTTTGAATGGTGTTTTAATTCAAAGGATGGAATTAATTCCACATACATTATTTAAGACTTCCTGCAGCGGAATTATGAATCACAAACCATATTCTCCTTAATGAAAATAAACAAAAAAATCCAACATACTGGAATTTCACCAAAGGAGTACAAGAAACTGGTATTCAGCCAATCAACATGTAACAAAAATGGAGCTTTGGGCTATTCAAAATCAGATGTATGAATCTGTATCGTCTATATTGTTTTATGCAGAACTAAGCAGCCGGTGTCATGCAAACCATATAAAGTGATCCATCTTCTTTCCAAAAACACCTTCCTGCCTTTGCAGACCTAATATTCTGCAAATCTTAATTGCCTGGCAGTGATACTGAAACTCATGCTTCTATACTTTCAGATAAGGATTTTTTTACTCTTTTTTACTTTAATAATATGCATAACTGCTCTAGGTGGGTAGCTCAGGCTCACTTCAATACCCACACATAAATCAATAGCATATGTATCAATTTATTTATCAAATCACATCAATATTTTAAGTAAAAAAAAAGTACCCAAATCACACCATAAATAAAAAAATTCTACTCCCAAGATCTTTAAAATCTAAGATAAGATTAGCATTGTTGGGGTTTTACAACACAGTATGCAGAAAGTTCTGTTTGGAATTAGACAGATCCTGACTAGCAGTGAGTTGGAAGGGCACAAACATGGCACAACAGTATTGAGCATAACCAAGAGCCTGGAAATGTAAAGAGCAAATATGGATTCTCCCATACGCAATTAGAACTGTATAAGGAAATAATTGTAAGATTAATTGCGAAGCTGGACACAATAACGTGGACACCAGTATTATAGGGCTTCATTTTATTTTTGTAGGTTACACTTAAAGCAGAACTAAACCCCTTTCAGCAATGTGACAGTTACATCCCTTGCCATCTGCTGCCATCTTTTGGTGCCAGGTTTTTGGCATTTTGATTGGCTGGCAGAGGGTACAGTCATCCCATGCATGAGCACGAAAGTCAGAGATTCTGGCACATCTAAAGAGTGACCAGAATGCGCACATGTGGTAGAAAATCTCGAGCAAGCAGGTAAGCTTGTATTATTGCAGAAGAGACATACAGTAGAATTTCTCTTCTGTAATAAAAAGATGCCCGCTCACAGTTTTACTAAAAATTTTTTTTTTAAATGCGGTTATCCTTTGCTTCATCCCGTCTTTGCCTTTGCTTAGCTTCTAGCCTCAGCTTGTGCAGTTAAAGCGGTATTAAACCCAAAAGCAAACATTTATTATACTGCAGCTTAACAATTACACTTCTTAGATGTGATGGCTGTATCCTCTTCCTTTTTTTAGGCTTTCTTTCTTCTATTTTCATCTAGTGATCTGGCCAGTAAGTCTGTTTTTCACTCTAGCTTTCCAGCAGAATGTATCAGTTTATATGGAGGAGACAAACCACTTAACACTGGCAGGGGTGATTAAAATGATCAATTTATATTTATCCATACAAAAGCCTTTATCCCAAAAGGGGAAAAAAAAAAACTGTTTGCTGTAACATATTATAAAGTATGAGCTGGAGTTTGGATTCATTTAACACTACCTCCTACTGACATTGTTGTTGCCTGCTTTGACCCCTGTGCTCATTCTTCCAAAGAAGGGGTTAAAAACTCCTGTGTTGCAGCACTTTGGAAGCGGTTTTCAGGCATTTTGGAAGTGCTGCCCATTCATTGCAATGGGCAGGGGCGTTTTGGGAGCACTGTATACAGAGCTCCCAAACTGCCCCAAAGATGCTGCTTGCAATACTTTTTCTAACGTCCCGCAAGCGCACCGCCCGGGTGTGAAAGCACTTATTGCAATAAATGGGAGGAAGTTTTCAGGCGCTAGTTCTAGCGCTAAAACGCCTGAAAACCGCCTCAGTGTGAAAGGGGTCTCAGTCTTTTTGGGTACAAGTCGATCAGCATGGCACAACTTGATTGGCAACATTTGCCCACTCTTTGCAAAAACACTCCAAATCTGTCAGATTGCGAGGGCATCTCCTGTGCACAGCCCTCTTCAGATCACCCCACACATTTTCTGTTTCAATAAGTTTTTATTTGATTTTAACAAATAGTGAACACGCAAGAGTTACATCCACGCATGGGGCTAGCATTGAAGTGGTAACAGGAGTTGGCTCACATGGAAGGCAAAAAAAAGGAGGTCATACATGAACAGAGGAAACAAGAGCTAACATAACAAGCAATGAAAAGGAGTACTTGTGAGGGGAAGATGGCCCCCACCCGTCTCCATATCATTGCAATTTTTTTTTTAAAGAACAGTGTAAAACTTAAAGAGGAGTTTTACACAGTTTTTTTTAAAAGAACGGTGTAAAAATAAAAAAATAAAAAGGTAAAATAAATAATAATACAATTATTTTTTTTAAACTCGACCTGTCCCGCAGAGCTCATGCGCAGAAGCAAACGCATACGTGAGTAGCTTTTGCATATGAGTGCGGTGTTCAAACCCCACATGTGAATTATCTCCGTGATCGTTAGAGTGAGAGCAATAAAATGAGGGGAAGCTCTACTGATTTATATCAACCAATCATGTACAAGCAAAAATGCTGGAGCAAGTGCACAGTATATTTGCCTTTAGTAAATCGACCCCATAATCTTTGTTCTAAGCTGCATAAACACTGGGGGTGGAGACTGCAGGGGTGTGTGTAGGCAGGAGATAGAGAAATAGCAAAACACTGTTCTTCCCAGTGAATGGCTGTGCAGGGGAGCATGTCCGTACAAGTCTTGTTCATTGGAGGATAGGCAAGTTTTGCTATCAGCACAGTCAGAAAACTGACCATGCTGGGAAGTAGAAGGATGGGCTCTCATGCCTAGTGTGGTCAGTTTGAAATAGGAAAGCATGAGGACTGGCAGGATCACCAGGTATCTCACACAAAGAAAAAATACAAAGAGAAGAGTACAGTACAGACATCTAGCTGGAACATAAAATGCTGGGGTAACAAACACTTTAAATTTCAGTTTTCAGCCACTATTCTTTACCAGTGAAGCTTTTCTTTCATGCTTTGTGAATGCAGTCACAACTATGGATACTGTTGCTCTTGAAACACTGCTGAACACAATATGTAATACCCTAGCATGCAGCCCAGAGAGCATAGACAAGGAAAAAAATAAAAATAAAGATTTTTTACAACTTTCAAAGTACCCTACACACAAAAAAAAAAAAGTCCTATTATACTGGTATTCACATTATTGTGCCCACTCCCCATACATTATTCTGACTAATTTGACATAAAATCTTTAAAAACGATTATAGTTTCCTTTCATATGCTGCTGCAGATTCTGCTTTATGAATGCCCAGGGCTGCAGCATTAGGGCATTACTTCTAACGATAATAAATGCAGCTCACACTAGTGATAATTGGACAGCATTGTACAATGACTATTAAAATACCCCACACATAACTCAACTTACCAAAACTTCATGTCGCTTAATATTTTTCTGACTGATTTCTGCAGCCATAAGAGCTTCCTAAAAAAAAAAAAAAAAAAAAAACGTATATAAAAAAGGTAAACAAGTAAATAACAGAACACAACATTAAAATAAAATAAAAATGTGAGGCCTGCTACACTATATATTAACATCTTGGAGAATTTCATATCAACTTACAGTACCAATAAGTGCACCTGTGCTCAGATTCAGGCCATTAATTCATAATAATTAATATTCATAATTACCTAGGTGGATGCAGCCTTGATCCAACATCTCTGTGACTTTAGCTGACCAGCAGGCTTTCTGCATTCCTGTGATCCACAGGAGAAGTACAGCCAAAAAAGCTTTGGTTGTACTTCTCCTTTAATAAGCAGTAAAGTAAAATAGTTTTAAAACATGTCATTACAGCCCTCCCTAGCTGCTTTTAATTCATTTTCAAGCAATTCTGAACGATTTGTCGATCGAAAATCAAAAATTCCTACATTTTGTGATCCTATTGATTTCGAAATTCGACCAACCAAACCTTCGATTTCCTATATAAAAACTAAGATTTCAATAGCTGTGTTATGAACTTTAGAACTTAAAGCGGGGTGCCCATTATAAAAAAAAATTAAAAGTCAGCAGCTACATACTAATACTGCAGCTGCTGACTTTTAATAATCGGACACTTACCTGTCCCAGGGTCCAGCGATGTGGGGGATCGAAGCCCGGCTCGTCTTCCCCTCCGTTCAGCGGCGCAGGCATTGTAACTGTGGGCGCCCGAATGTGGCTTCACAGCCAGGCACCAACTGTGCATGCGCGAGTGGCGCTGCTCGCCGTGATTGGCCGCGCAATCATTTGGGACCTGTCACGTGTCCCAGATGATTGACAAGAGGGAGGGGGCAGAGCTGAGCCCTTCCTGCGCCCAGGCACTGAAGGAGGCAGACTACGAGGGACCCCCTAGCAACAGCCATTTAGAGGAGAGTAAAAAAAAATATTTTTTTCCAAATTTTTTTTTTTTTTTTTTTTTTTTTTTAGGTGAAACACCACTTTAATTTCTCCACAATGCTTATAAATACAGTGATGAATTTGTTTTAATGTGCTTTCAGCCTCCAAACATCAACCAGGCCAATTTCTGCTGATTGTTTTACAAAGCTCATTTCTGTATGCATACCGGCAGTGTTGGCAGGGTGGAATCTATCCATTTAAAGAGCTTTCACTGCTTTTCCAGAATATATAAATACTTTGGTGTGCATGGTCTGAGTACAGCTTCAGTTTAGGTAAGTTAAGACAACCATTTGCCACTCTTGAGAGCAGTCCTGAGAGTGCAACTGCTGGGGCATACCATTATTCCAGTCTGAGAACCATGAGCCAAACAGAGCAACAATGGCAACCTAGTGCACTGAAAGGCTGAGCCAGCTGCCTGTAAGACATCGTGGTGGATACCGACATTATTGTAAGGGTCCCCTCCATATTCTTTAGGCCCACTGCAAGTTGATTCTGTGTCCCAGGAGTGCACAAGTGTATGCCTGTGACCCACATTAAAAGTATTGATAAAAGATCTTTGGCTATACTTCTCTTTTAAAGAGGGTGAAGTACCTCATATTTTTTCCTCCCAAGCAACCAGTCAATATGGTCATCTTGGTCTCTTTCTTTTGCCACAACAACATCTCTTGGGCTGATTATATAAAACAGGGATTCCCCTTCAGCATATTCTGGAAAAAATAAAACCAAAAAGAAAAAGTTTGATACATTTTGGAGAATCAAATATCAATAGAAGATCTCAAAGGCTGAATCATAAGGTACAAACACTGCTAGATAGAGCTTTGTTTTTAGCTTTTACCTAAGCGATAGTCCCGGCACTCATTTTCTTGAAATCCCCTGACTGTTATGGCATCTGAGGACACTTCTTCACAACAATCTGGATTTGGCTGAATTATATCAAGACGTGGTCTGGCACAAAACTCCTTATTCTGGAAAAAAAGAACAGCTATTACAACAATTAAAGTGTTACTAAACCCACAACAGAAAAAATCTGTCTGTAGACATAGCATGCTTGTTATATTCACTGTGGAACTTAAGGGGTTAATCCTCCGCAATGTGTAAAAAGGCTGTTTTATCCTGTATGCATAGATCCTCCCCCTCCTGTACTGTCTATCTGGGGAAGGCCAGCTAACGCACAGAATGTAGCCAACCTGCACATGCTCAGTTGTGTCTTTTATGCTGGAGAGAACATTTACGTGTTCTCAGAGCTAGCCAGGTCACATGATATTGGCATCACACATGTGGGCATGTATACAGGCTGCAGGGAAAATCTCCTTCTACCTGAACTCTCAGCACTGGAGAAAATGCATTTTATCACTGACTGTGGTATACAGATCATCCAAAAAGGGTATATAGTGGCAATATTTTAATGTAAAAAGAAGAGAGAAGATTTATAAGCTGTGGGCACTGTGGGGGGGAGGCAGATGAACTTTTTTCAGATTACTGGGTTTAGTAACACTTTAAGCTTATAATCACATTAAGCTTTCAATTATATACACACAACCAAATAGATTTGCAGTATATTGCTCAAACTGGAAAGGTTACAAAGCGTAGCAGGTTTAAAAGGTTGTCTGTGACGCCTTTAAGGAGCCTTCCCCTTACTTCTTGTTGAGGTGACAGTGATTTTGACTGGAGTGTACCCCTATACGAAAACCTGAAATCTATCCCTGAATTTTCCCTTCTTTCCAACAGACATCAAGAGCTAGGAAATGTTTTGCCAGGCAGAGAAGGGTATTTTCTGTTTTTGATACATCTAAACTGACAACTGTCCCTAAGGCAGGCCATGTCTTATGCGATTTTCTTTCCTGCGAAAATCGTTTTTCAAAAAGTATTGATGGGGGGATCCCTCCAGCGGAGGAGCTATTGTGTTCTTGCAATAACCATTAAGTACTCCAACTCCCCCCACCCCGTCTAGCTGCTTGCAATAATCGCACGCTAGAGATCTAACATGCTGGTTGTACCCAAGTTGATTGATGGATTTATTTGGGTACAATCAGCCCGCCCATAGGTGGCTCAAGTCCTCACCGGTCCCTGCTGAACCGGCCGAGATTCAAACCATTTATGGCTGGCTTAAAACCTAAACCAGTAAAGTTTTAAAGGTAAAAATGTGTCAAAGGTCTAACCAGTGAAGTTATTTTTATCTATAAAGCTACACCTTGTCAGACCTATTGATATGCTGAGAAACAGAATCCAAGAGACAGAGGTAGCAAAGAAACAGTATAGCAGTGGATACCCACATAATGGATCTGTAGATAAGCAGACCTTCGAACAAGTGCACTAAAAAACTTCCAACCCTATCTTTTCATTCTGACTGTAAATGTAAAGTTATAGTTACCCCTTTATCTGAAGTCTCCTTTACAAAGAAGAGCATCACAAACTGATCACAGAGAGGCGCAATTCCACTGATGAAGAATTCTGTATCAAACTGTGAAACTAAAGAGAAAAAAAAAACAAATCAACTACATAGTCACTGTGTGCATCTAGCAGGCTTTAAAAAATATTCCAGGCAAATGTAAAGAAATGATTTACTGTTAAATTTTAATGAGTGCTCTGTGTAAATTGTTTAACTCTTTTTTTTAAATAATTTTACATAATTCCCGTCACATAAGGTCAAATTTCAAACAAAGTAGCAGTTTACATCCAAACTGATTTTGGTAATTTGGTAACTTTTGATGCAATACTCACCTTTAATCTAGAAGCTCTCCTCTGCTGTACTTCTTTTCCACCAGTAGATATCCTCGGTCTTCTGGCAGCATTGTTTAACCTACTTCCTCTGAGCCCAGGTTCCCATGGACCCGGCCCACCTGGTGACTGGACAGTGAAAGGAGAAGCAGTGTGGTGATGCGTCAATCTGCTTTCATCTCCTGTCAACATACTTCTTGTCAAAACATGAAATAATTGGCACCTTGCACTGCTTCTTCCTCTAACATTGTGAGCCAAGTATACCAAATTCGGATACTTCCGCAGCTTGTGTGAAAAATAAATGTAATGATGCATTCATTATAGAGTTGCATTAAAGGGGTTGTAAAACTTTATTTAACCTTTAAAATAATAAACAGGTTTATACTTACCTGCTCTGTGCAATGGTATTGCACAGAGTGGCCCCAATTCTCCTCTTCTGGGGCCCCCCCTCTGGCACTTGAGGCGCACTACCGACCCACACAGGCGCACCGCGTTGAGAAACAATCACCCTATTTCCATCCTGCCGTTTTTGGCAAAAATCATGGAGCGAGCTGCGGTATGGCAATTTTAACCTCACCTGGAGTCTAATAACATTTTTGATGACTTCCAGTCAGGATTTCGTCCTGGGAGAGGAAACAGCCCTGGTAATAGTCCAGGATGACCTACTCTGGGTCTTTGATGAGAATGAAGCTTCGGCCTTGGTACTTCTGGATTTGTGGGAAGCTTTTGATACCATCGACTACTCTATACTTGAAGATGGTGGCAGGAATGGATGGTATAGCTCTGGCATGGGTAGCCTTGTTCCTGCGAGTCAGGGTTCAGTGGGTAAAGTTGGGACCATTTTATTCCTCTGACAGCTCCCTGTCTTGCAGGGCCCCACAAGGATCGGCTTTTAACATCTATACGAGGCCGCTGCTGTACATCATTCGCCGTCACAATCTCCCGTTCCATGTCTACGCTGACGACACCCAGATCTACTTCAAGTTATCCAAGAAAGGGGAGGATCAGGTCATGCTGGCCTCCTGTCTGGAGGAAATCCAATCCTGGATGGGTGGCAATTATCTAAAACTAAAACAACTAGGTGTATTCCAACCGGTTTCCGTCCTGGCCGAAATCTTTTAAACCTTTTCCGATTCCGGACACTCAGGTCAGGGACCTGGACGTCATCTTTGCCTCTAGGTTGAACTTGCGCCCACAGGTAAATCAGGTGGTGAGTTCATGCCACTTCTACCTGAGACTCCTGAGGTCGACTTTTCGCTATATCGCAGACTCTGACAAGATCGCCATGGTCAATGCCATTATCAGCAGTCGATTGGACTACTGTAATGCCCTGTATTTGGGTTTGTACCATCTACAAGCTCCAGTTGATTCAGAATGCCGCAGCAAGGTTACTGACAGGTGTTGGTCATCATGACCACATCACTCCATCCCTTAGAGCCCTGCATTGGCTGCCCGTGAAAGAATGGGTTCTGTTCAAAACGGGATGTCTTGTCCATAAGGCATTGCATGGACGTGGCCCAGAGTATCTGAAGGAAAAGTATGTGCCTACCTGATCCTTGAGATCGGCGAACTTGGCCATACTGAAAATTCCAAAATTTAAAAAGAAAACATGCGGAGGGAGAACAAGTGAAGTACAAGGAGCTGAATTTTGGAACTCCTTGCCTCTGAAACTGAGTCTTGAGAATTACTGTTTTTAACCGCTTCAGCACCGGGCCATTTTACACCCTTCCTTACCAGAGCACTTTTTGCGATTCGGCACTGTGTCGCTTTAACTGACAATTGCGCGGTCGTGCGACGTAGTGTTAAAAATAGCACCTGCAAAGCGCCCTGAAACAGGAGCGGAGCGCTGGCAGGGCATCAGAAAAAGTCCTGCCAGCAGCTTCTTTGGATCGCATTAAGAGCAGTGAACTCACAGCTACTAAAGCGCCACTGTCCATTGAAAACAATGGGGTAGTGCCGCTATACCACTGGCAAAGCGCCACTGCGGCGGCATTTTGCTGGCGGATTTAACCCCTTTGCAGCCGCTAGCGGGGGTTAAAACCCGCCCTGTTAGCGGCCAAATAGCGCTGCTAAAACGAAGGTAAAGCGGTGCTAAAAATAGTGCCACTTTACCGCTGATGCCCAGGACGGCTCAGTGTGAAAGGGGTCTAAACAGCAGAAAGACACGGGACTTAGTGCTTTGGAGAGAGATAAGAAAACATCAGATATATGTGCTTAGGTCATATTTCACGAATCAGGTTTATATCCACTTTAAGGTAAAACATTTTTTTCCTTTAGAATCACTTGTGTATCTGTGTATTTTATATCTGCTCATACTTCAGGTGCTATGGGTGAGAAAGCAAAGTGCTTGAGTGGCTGACTTAGATTGGGTATATACACTAGTAGATTTTTGTTCAATATTTTTGGTTTTAAGTAGGTTCAAATTTCTAACCATTAGTGGGATTAAATCGACATTTGACCGATCAAAATGTAATATATATTTTTTTAACTAACACATTTCTAACATTATATGTAGCTTTAGTTCGAAAAGGAACATTCACTCCAAAATCAAATGTTAAAGAGGGAATCCACCTGCAAAAAAAATATTAAAAGTTAGCAGCTACAAATACTGCAGCTGCTGACTTAATCGGACACTTACCTGTCCCAGGGTCCAGCGATGCCCCCCCCCTCGTTCCCCGCTCCGCTCGTGGCGCCGGCATTCTTACTGTGGGCACCCGGCTGTGGCTTCACAGCCGGGCAACCACTGCGCTGTGCGCCGTGATACGACGCTCAGTCATCCGGGACACGTGACAGGTCCCAGATGACTGTGCGGCGCCGTGGGGTAGTGATGTCAGTGCTCGGGCACTGAAGGTGGCAGACTACGAGGGACCCCCTAGCAACAGGCATTTAGAGGTGAGTAAAAATGTTTTTTTTTCCAATTTTTTTTTTATTTTTTTTTTAAGATTTTTAAGCAACTTTTTTTATTTTTGGTGGCAACACCACTTTAAAGAAGAAGTACAGCCAAAGTTTGTTTGGCTGTACAGCAGACAGTGAGCTGAAGCCTGCTATCAGCTGACATCACAGAGCCGATCCAGGCTCAGTAAAGATCGCGACCACATGGTCAGGTTCTGCCCACATGCCTGGACCGGCACCGGACTCAGCCTCTCAGCGAGCCTGAGCCAGCCGCTCCCACCCCTCCACAGCGCAGAGCTCTAGCGAGCACTGGAGGGGCAGAGTAGACGGCAGTGATAGACCGTCACTAGCTCTCTGCTCAGCCAGCATTGGCGGTGTTTGATCCCTCGGTTCTCAGCCTTAGAGCCGGCAGGGAACAGATGCAGCATTGGACCAATGCTGCATCCACCTAGGTAAGTATGCTTCTAAAATAAAAAAAAAAATCCCATACTTCTCTTTTAAAAGCAAACTACATTTTTAACTAAATAAAATAAAAATAAACCGCGCTAAAAAGATGATAGGGGAAAAAAATTAATAGAATCTTAACCTAAAAGGCTGCAGCTAAAAGTGGGATACACGCACACAGGATATACAGAATGGATAAAGCTGCGCCAAAAAAAATTTTTTTTACATACATGAAAAAAACAAAATAGCCAAATGATAATGTACCAAAAAATGAATTACACACACAATATAGCTATAGAAGAGCGCATAAGGTATGGTGAAATAAAGTCCAAAGGGAACCACATTAGTCCTGATTATGTGTCTTCCTTGGTACTAAGCCAGGTTATAAATGGTAGGCAGACTGCTGATTATGTGGTATATGGAACACCGCTGTGACAGGCATGCAAGATTTTTGTGCAATCCCATCCACCATTTGAATTGAGCGCTTACCAGATAACTAGTAATAAAAGGCACTGCCTATGAAGCCTGCAACATCTCAGGTGGGGGGTAACTGATGAGACCAATCGGATCAAGGACAACCACTCCAGAGAACAAGAAGGACCTCCACAGCCTCTGCTCCGCTCAAGGACATCCAGCTAGTTAACTCAGGCACATAAAAACAAGGGACCGCCCATAGCGTGATACTGCTAGACACTTTTTTATTTTAAAAAGTTAAAAACACTTACAAGCATATGATGAATAACGAGCACAATACACACACTGCCGGCCGGTCAGTGCAAACCCGTCCCCCGTTCACGATCTCCGTGGTAGCGTCACTGCGTGCCTTCCCATACGTCGTTTCGTCACAGATGACGTTGTCAATGGGGAACGCTTTTAACTACTTTTGAACGACATTCATCTAACTGTCAAATGTACTGAGAATTTTTGTAAAAATTCTGTACGAATATTTACAGGAACATTGGTTTGAAAATTTACTCTCATGCAAGGGAGAATTAATTTTTTATTCATCCTTTAAAAGGTAAAAACAAGGTTTTAAAATGTGGGCACTGAAAAAGAAAAGGTTAACCGTACAGGAAAATAATAAAAAAAACTATTTTACAGGTGAAGCAGTGGAAATGTTAAATGCTTGAGAATTTCTTTTTTTTACGTTTTATATTTTTTTTATACAGAATCCAATTTCTAGGGTATAAAAATTAAGTTAATTTACAAGCTGGCAACCCATGGTTCTGGTTATTGTAGAAATACAAATCACAGCGAGCATGCAGTAGTTCCCCAATAACCGAGAAGCCACAGGCATTCGACCTCTGAGCAAATGTAAAAATTAGCTGGAACTGTTCACAAACATTAAGTCAATCAAATCCTGCTGTCTTCAGTCAAACATAAGGCATAGTGGTGATTACACGCAGTATTACAGCATGAAAATAGCTATGTAGGAAATTCGACACCATTTCTTTTCATCATATTAGAAGGGCAGACATCAGAGCCGAGTCTTCTAGAATATTATTTATCCAGAGGCAATATTATACGGAGAAAGCTTTCTGACATACTATTTCGCATACAGAAAATGTGTCTCACTTTCCAAATATTGCTTACAGACCATGAACAAGATATGATCGACAAAAGAATGTCAGAATCAAACCTTGACATTGTTCCAGCACAACAATACACACACATGAATGTTGTCAGACTTTAAAAAGCAAAAGCTAAAAGCCATATCTATATGTGCAATAAAAAAAAAAATTGTATATACCGTACTCATGGTTATCGTTTGAGTTATTTTGTCATTTTTAATATTTAAAATTATAATCTATACACAAATATAAATGTTATGTACATATGGTAAAAAAATAAATGCTTCCGAGGACATTAAAAGGGCTTCTTAAATCCAGGCCAATTTTGAAATTTTTCTGGTTCAATACATTTTTATTGAAGGTTTACAGAAATACAATGGCTATAACAGGAGCATAAAAAAGATGCACATAATGCATCAGAAAGGGCTATATAGCCCTGACACCAATCTGAAACATCAATATAAATGTGTAGGACTCCACTGGTCATGAAGTCCATGTTCAAACGAGTCATATTACAAGGGAGAACATGCCAGACCTGAAGAAGAGTAGGGTTCAGAACCCAACCGAGGGAGGGCGTAAGACCATCTCCGAGCAAATAAGTCTAGGTGTGACAAAAAAAAGGAGTATGCACCAGTACAGTAATGCTCTGGTATAACTAAAAGATGAATGGGAAAAAAAAGGGGGACGGGGGAAGTGGAGGGAAAAGCCAGAAAAGGAGAGAAAAAAGAAAAAAAAAAAGAAAAAAGGAGAGTGGGGAGAAAAAGGAGCATTGGAATGCCACAACCAGCCTAAAACCACAACCCCACACCCAATAGGGAAGGGGAGTCACAGATGTAGCAGCCTATGGTCAGGATGACAATAGTCTATCCATGGAGACCAGATTTTCAAGAACTGGTCATACTTATCTTCCAACACAGCTGTCAAATTCTCATTAACCATGATGCCGTTCAGGCGGGCTTTAACTTCCTGGAAGTGAGTACAGGAGATTTCCAGGAGTGGGCAATAGTTTGCTTAGTTGAAATGAAAAGAAAAGTGATGTTTGGCCTGCTTTTCGCGTACCGCCTTAATAGGCTTGCCTAACAGATCCTATCAGGTCTTTTCTAAGATTGCAGTGCAGAAACGTGTCAATCAGTATGTATAATCTATAGCCTTCAGACTTTCGGACAAGTCCACCATATGTGAGCCAATTCTGAAGTTTTTCACATATACGTTAAAATCAGCATTTTTCTGCTGGAAAATTACTTAGAACCCACAAACATTATATATTTTCAGAAAGCAGAGGCTCTGGAGAATAAAATGGTCATCGTTGCAATTTTTTATGTTGCACAATATTTGACAAGAAAAAATACACTTGAATGCATTTTACTGCACACAAACATAATACCCAATGTTTTGGTAAAATATAAAAGATGATGCTGCACTGAGTAAACAGACACATCAAGAGTTTAAATTTCACACACCCATGCAATGGTGACAAACTACTATACAATAAATTATCCATAGGTGACACTTTAACAGCTTTTACAGGTTACCAGTTTAGAGGTAAACAAGAGCTCTGGTACTAGAATTATTTCTTTCACTCTGATGTTTGCAGTGATACCTCATATGTGTGGTGTGATCACTGTTTACATATTACATGTGCGTTTACATGTGCACAGGGGCGCTTTAATTATTTATTTATTTTTACTTTATTTTTTTGTTTCATTTAACTTGATCGCTATCACAAATGAACATCCCCCCTTGTTATAGGTTTGGCAGTGACAAGTACTATGTATGGAGAGATCAGGAGTCTACAGGACCCCTGATGCCGCCCCTGCCCTCCAAGACAGCCGATCAAACCAAGATCAATTGAATCAGCTTCTTTCTTGGCAGGTACCGGCCAGGCAAACACTAAATCGAAACAGGAGTGGATGAAATCTTTGTTATTTCTGGCTTCATTCATCACAGAGGAGAGGGAGGAACTAATGTTCCTCCTACTCCTCTGTGGGCAGCCAAACAGACTGCTTGCAGTAGTCCCAGACTCCCCAGTGGAACAGAAGATTTCAGGGTAGGGGCGAGAGGGGTGCCCCCCTTCAAGCTCGGATCATTTTTACCTGAAAGCCAGTCACAGGTTCTAAAAAAAAAAATGACACTGGGACCATGACTGCAGCCATAATGCTGGTATAACCATCATCCAGGGCATACATATACGGGGTGTGTCCAGAAAGTAATGCAAATTATATTTAATTTTTTTTTTTTTAATTATCTGTACTGACCTGTATTGTAATTGTGCTATTGATCCGTCGGTCAAAAAAAGAAAATGTGTACCTTTATCCAAATATTTTGCACAGCCTCCATACTCTCTTCTCATAGCAGGGGGCGTGCAGTGTGTGACATTACACACAGTGGGGAAGGCTGTGTGCTCTGCGGGTCTGACAGTGAGGCACCTGCCGGGAGTCGCTATTAATCACGGAGGGGTGTGGCATCTAAACGAATTATAGCAACAGTGTCCTGTATCTCCCTGCAGCAATTCAAGGGATGAAAACTGACCACGTCAGCATGGATCTGCTTCAGTGCTTGGCGTGGACAGTTTAATAAAAGAACCAAGGGAAACTGGTAGGATCACCAGGGTTTTTTTTTGGGGGGGGGGGGGGGGGATTTAAAAACATCTGTTTTGCTGCGTTTACATGTCGCATTTGCGTTTAGAAGCTTTCCAAAAAATGCTTCTAAACTCAACTGCCTAGAAACGACTACAAACGACCCTGTGTACATGTACTGATAAGATAACAGAGAAGAGTTCAGGGGCAGCTGAAAAAAACACCCAACTGCTCCTTTACGTCCGTATAGGAGGCAGCAGTGTACGTTAAGCCTAACTGATGTTGAATGCAAGAAAAATGCACCAGAAAGTCTACAAAAATCCTGCTCCAAAGCAGAAAATTACTGATTCCCATGCAGATTGTATTATCCGGGCTAGAAATGTGGATATTAAGACTCACCAATCTCAACATAACGATTTGGTAGGTCTCTTATTTCACTGGGATGTCGCTCTTTCACAGCACAAATCTGCAAAACAAAATATAGTAGGCTATTATTCCATAAACACACAAGATAACATTGTTGGACTACTGTACATGGCCTCTGGAAAAACTACCATTATTTGTATAATTTAAACTTTTGCTGAATTAAACCTTTTTTTTTCTTGTGAAGGTCTGTTCTTATTTAAATCACCTGGCTAAAAACTCCACAAAACTGACATGTCAATTATATGCCACCTGATATGCAGGGAAAAGGTTCCTGCATCATTTACGGAATTGCAGCCTGCACGGGAACTTAAAGTGAAGAGCATTTTTCTGTACGGGTGGTTTGTGGCTGCGTGAACAGGTGCAGATCAGCAGCAGGAACCATCCACACAGATGTGAACATAGCCTATTCTTTTGGAGGCTGAGGTGAAGAAATTGTTGCATTTGAGTTTCCAGGTTCATCCACCTACCACTCAACAATACAATGAAGGAAGTAAGATCTTTAAGCTAGAGTTTCCAAGACTATAAAACAAAAGAGAGAATCGGCCCGAGGTATAGCCATCTATTGGCAGATTTATTTATCCTGTAACCAAAATTATTAGACTTGGCCAGGTGGACCCTTTAAAAAGAAGCAGAACGTGTAAGCACAACTAGGTCAAATTGTAGTAACATTTACACAATAATGTGACATAGTAGTAATTACTCACATTCAAGTGAACTTGTTCTGTAATGTTAACGAGGTTTCACTATAAATACAAGTAGTTCCTCAGGTCAGGTAACTTACTTTTTAGAACGGAGGAAACTACTTATAAGAACAGTTAACCTTAAATATTATATTGGAATTAGTCCATGTGACTAACTACTACAAGCTATGATGTAGACACAAAACCTTTACAGACACATTAATGTGTTAGACTTCCAAGGAATGTAAAATTAAGATGATACAGTTTGGAGTGACTATCAACACAGAACTGGCCAGTAGTTCCGAAGCCTAGTATAACCAGGCATGGGAGTGTATGAGTTTGTCAGATCTCTTCAGCGTGTATCTTGTCACTTTGAAACAAAACAGCAATGCCAAACCTACCATTCTGTAATGCAAGTGTTACTATGCTAATAATATATAACATAAATCACATACTAGTGAATTATTTGTACTGGTATAAAGTAATTTTTTTTTATCCATGTAGTACCACTCCTGAAATGTGAACTTTTAAGGCTATAAAAATCACTCAAATAGCAGAAAATATTTTGTGTAGCATAGGAAGGTTTCCCCAGGGGGCTTTAAAACAGCAATACAGGCAATTCAGAAATGGATTATATAAAAGTATTTTATTGGAAACATGTAGGGTCAATAAAATGTTGCCGTGACATACAGTATGATCTGGTTAGGGGATAAACACGAAGAAAGCAAACATAAAGATACAGCATCACATATCATTGGTCTGTTGTGACAATGGGCTAACGCGTTTCGACCCATGTGGTCTTCTTCAGGGGGTAGGTTGTATTAGTTGGATAAAGTGTATATGTGTTGTTCTGACAATAGTATGGTGTTGTGTGAAAGAGAAAAAGTGATGTGAAGGGTATGGGATGATGTGTTATGTGAGGATAGATGGGGAAGAGGAATGGAGTGAGTGCAAAGTGAAATAAACAAGGGGACAAGAACATGTGAGGCGTGAGTGGTGATGTGAGGGGTGAAGGGGTGCTGGAACCTAAAAAGTATGAAGTGAGAAAGGTGTATAACATGCTGAAAAAAAATATATAATAATTATGAAAAACATGTAAAAGAAAAAGCTGATACGGAGGTGTACGAAGGGAGGAAAGGGCCACAAAGACAGTCCAAATATGCAGGAGTAAAAGTTATCTAGAGAAAGGGGCGCAGGAGCACAACCCATAAATATAGTCTGACAACATAAGCCTAAGTGTATATATAAATGCTATAAAACCTCAATTGACTAAGATGGAGTGCCAAGGTATATTTTAAAGATGGTAACCTGAAAAGGCAACTTGGGAATCAATCATAATTGTATGAAGTACTTACATGGAGCCAATCGTGTGGAATGATTGTAGGTTCAGAAGTGTATGGGATCCTGTCTTGATCCACATGCCGACCACCCCCCCCCCCCACCTCCAACAGCGGAAACCCTCAGAGGGTAGGGAAGACCAACACCTGACGCAAATTCCCAATTATATCAATGCATCAAAAAGGAATTCCAAAAAATCCTAACATATCAAAATGTCAAACGGATTTAAATAGTTTATTATCAATATATGTCTCCTTTATGAAGATTTTATTAAATTTACAACATTAGATGCCAAACAGATTCCATATGTTTATTAGGTATTAAGATGTTTATATATTGTTATAGTAATTCATTTGTATTAATTTGATGGAGTGTGTATATGTTGTTCTGACAATAGTATGGTGTTGTGTGAAAGGAAAAAAAGTGATATAATGGGTATGAGTTAAGTGGATGTATTGTGAGAAGCTGGAGGGGAAGAAAACAATGGAGTGAGTGCAAGGTGAAATGGACAAAGAGACAAGGGCATGTGAAAGCGTGAGTAGTGATGTGAGAAGTGAAGGAGTGCTGCAACCGACAAAAGCCAAGATACAGTATTGAAGTATATTTGAAAGATGGTAACATGAAAGGGCAAAAGGGGAATCAACCATGATTAAATTAAGTACTTACATACTTCAGCATGTTATACACCTTTCTCACGTCATACTTTGTAGGTTCCAGCACCCCTTCACCTCTCACATCACCACTCATGCCTCACATGTTCTTGTTCCCTTGTTTATTTCACTTTGCACTCACTCCATTCCTCTTCCCCATCTATCCTCACATAACACATCCACTCATCCCATACCCTTCACATGACTTTTTTTCCTCTTTCACACAACACCATACTATTGTCAGAACAACACATATACACTTTATCAAATGAATACAAACTAATTACTATAACAATATATGACCATCTTAATACCTAACAAACATATGGAATCTGTTTGGCATTTGGTGTTCCAGCTCTTCATAAAGGAGACAGATATTAATGAACAATTGGAATCCTCTGACATTTTGTAATAAGTTAGGACTTTTTGGAATCCCCTCTTGATGCACTGATATCATTGGGAATTTTCTGCAGGTGTTGGCCTCCCTTACTCTCTGAGGGTGTCCTCAGCGTGACTGCTTGCAAGTCACATCGGATCGATCCTTTCCGCCTTTGGGACACGAACAGGGTATAGACCCTTGGGAATCATCCAACGGTTTTAAATCACTGGTCAGGAGTTCTCTCGTTTTACCTTTCAGTGGTAACTATACCTTGAATATCTATAATTGAATACATGTTGGAATATCTCCTTCTTTTGAGATACAAAATATATCTCTTTATAGCAAATCTACCCTTGAAGAAGACCACATGGGTCGAAACGCGTCGGGGCATCGTCACAACAGACCAATGATATGTGATGCTGTAACTTTGTGTTTGCTTTCTGTAAATGTGAAATGTGTTTGTTATCCCCCAACCACATTATACTGTATGTCACAGCAAAAATGTTATTGACCCTACAAAATACTTTTATATAATCAATTTCTGAATTGCCTGCATTGTTGTTTTAAAGCCCCCTGGGGAAACCTTCCTATGCTACACAAATTGTTTTTGGGGTGTGCAGCTGCTGTACCTCTCCTGTATGTGTCGTCCCTTTCTTTTGCTACAATAGCAGAAAATAGATAAATTATTATATTATAAGAAAGGAGAAACTGCTTGCTTGAGTGGTCTGTCCAACAACGCAGGTAAAAAAAAAAACACTGAGAAGGGGAACAATGAAAGCATACAGGTACTCATACACAAAGCATGAAAAGCAAGTAGAACAAAAGTTGCTATCAGACAGAGCCTGCAGTCCATCCCTACTCATGAATACTTCAGACACAAGTAGAAACCCATCTGAGCTATTCTGCCAGAAAACTGTCAACGTGGACAGCCAATCGTAGGCAGCAGAGGTATGTTATGCAGCTGCACATAAATTATTAAAAAATAAAAATAAATAAGCCGCTGCAGAGTGAGGAATGCCTCCTCTGCCTATGATTGGCTGTCTACTTTGACAAATTCCTGGTGAGATACCTTGGCAGGTTCGAACACGCCTCAACACATCCCTGATTAAGAGAAATTTTTGATATGCTATGAGCAGACCTATAGTGCAATAACTTTTATTTAAGTTGTACTTGAAGAGATTTTTATGATTGAGGCCTCTTTAACATTGGCATTCAGATTGTCTGTTTTCCATCCGTCTGTTGATGGATGAAACACGGACAGCAATGCATTCCTATGGGCAAACAGACGATGTCCATTTACATCAGTTTTTTGTCTACTTCCATTATGTCTTTTGTTCCGTTTAAAAAACGAAAGAGGACGAAAAATGGATATAAATGGAACATAACTAAACAGAGGAAAGATGTAAACTCAAATCAGTTTTTTCTTAGTAAAAACGTGACTGAACAGATTATGCCCATGTTAAAGGGGCTCGATTGTATTGTTTCCATTTAAAACGTACCCAGGTAAATTTTTTTCTAAAAATGGACTGTCCATCTTGGTTGAAAATGATGGAGAATGCTCACATACAGTTTAATTTTTTTGCAGGTGCAAATAAGGGAATTTAACATAATAAAAAGATAATAGTAAATTAAGTCCAGACTGAACAATGCGAGTGTCCAATGTCACCAACATCAATCAGTAAAAAATATTAATTACAATCAGCAGAAAAAGTCTGAAAGTGCTGAGTTGCACCATAAATTAGAAGGACCAACAAGAAAATGTAAGTCATAAATTACACAATTACCTTAACAGATTTGCCCCATCCAATGATGAGAGTCAGACTGTTTTTCCAAAAGAGACTGCAGGGGTACATGTCTGGGCGTAGGCTCGTATCATCTCTGGGCACATTAGTTATCCTTTGCCTTGTGATTATGTCAAGTATCTTTACACCCTACATACAACACACAATGATAAAACAGATGTCAAAAGTCATTCAGCTATAACAAACCGTGCACAAGAAAACTTCCATTTGTATCAGTTTGGTATACTATATTTCTATTCAAATCACTCATATGTAAACCTCCCACTTGCAGATAAGCTAAAAAGCTACTTTACATACTGAAAAGACAGAACTACTTGGTAGAACTGCAGTTAATAACAGGTGAGGAGGAGGAAAGCAACAAAAAAAAAAAAAAAAAACATCTAGTTCTATTATTTCCAAAGTACTGGGCAGGCTTTCAGTAGAATGCATGTTTTTAAACACAAAACTCTGGGATAAAAAAGTTATTTGCTTGTTCTTTTAATATTTCAATGGGCTTCTTGACGATAACAATTTTCAGATGAAAACATAGATGCAGCCACTGCGGACTTCTCACTCAGAAAATGCTAGTTGCCTGGCAGTCATGCTTTCATATGTTGAGTCTTTAGAGAGGCCCTGTCACCAAACCAAGCCTATTAAAAAGCACTCACATACACATATGCTACGCATTTGTTTGAAAGCTCAAGACCCAAATATACTGAAACCAGGCCACTTTTTAATCACCTCTGAGACTATGGGATCTCTGTATTCTAAAAAAATTGTATGCATGTGAAATGTGACAGAAATGTCAGATGTAACTAAAAGGTTAGGTAAGGGGGGTGCAATTATTTCCTGACCACTAAGGTCAAGCCATTTTTCCCACTAAAGCCCCATACACACGCTCAGATTATCCGAGGACCAGGTCCGTTGGATCATGTCCATCGTACTTTGTCCGATGTTGGTTTTGCGTACACACGGTCGGACAAAGTTGTCGGAAAATCCGATCATTCTGAACGTGGTGACGTTTGTTGCCTACGACGGGACTACGTAGAGGCTAGTAGCCAATAGCTTTGGTCTTGTAATGTGATCTGAGCATGCGTAGCACTTTGTCCGTCGGAATTCGCTACACACGATCGGATTTGGTGTGATCGGACTTTGTTGTCAAAAAATCTATCCAGCAGGAGATAGGACTTTGTCCGTCGGACAATCCGATGGAAACTGTCCGATGGTGCCTACACACGGTCGGAATTTCCGACAACATTGTCTGATAGGACAGAATCCATCGGAAAATTTGACCGTGTGTATGGGGCTTAAGCCCCAATTAGTTGTAGTAACTAGTTCCTTGAAACCTACAATTTTTTTTAAAGGGTTCCTCTGAGGTAAAAAGGTTAATACATGTTTATCTATAGCAGGGGTCTCCAAATTTTCTAAACAAAGGGCCTGCTTACTGTCTTTCATAGTTTAGGGGGGACAGACTGTGGCCAGTGAGAGTAGAAAATCGGAATAGTGCCCTATTGTTGGTATCCATGGGAATAAAAGTGCCCCATTGTTGATATCAGTCGGAGTATTAGCACCCCATCATTGGTGTCTGTAGGGAAAATATTGCCCCACCACTGGTGTCAGTGGGAGAAATAGCACCCCATCATTGGTGTCAGTGGGAGGCATAGCACCCCATCATTGGTGTCAGTGGGAGGAATAGCCCCCTTCATTGGTGTCAGTGGGAGGCATAGCACCCCATCATTTGTGTCAGTGGGAGGCATAGCACCCCGTAATTGGTGTCAGTGGGAGGAATAGCACCCCATCATTCGTGTCAGTGGGAGGAATAGCACCCCATCATTGGTGTCAGTGGGAGGAATAGCACCCATCATTGGTGTCTCTAGGAGGAATAGCACCCCATTCACTGGTGTCTGTGGGAGGAAAGGTGCCCCATCATTAGTATCAGTTGTAGTGCCCCAAGGGCCAGATAGAGGGCGGCAGTTTGGAGACCACTGATCTATAGCTTTCCTACCCAGTCTTATTGTCTCTGGTCTGTCCCTTGCATTTATTGGATTTCAGTTCTTTCAATCGTGTAGGCATTTCCAATACAAATGCAGCCTGCCTAATGGCCTGTGCACACAATCCGAAAATTGGGCGTTTTTTTTGGGTGCTAGTTTTATTTTGAAAATAAACAGTTTATTAAAGTGACGAAAACTCTCGTACGACAGAATAAAAATAAGGATGCAATGTGCTGATTAAACAAAAATCGTACGACCCGGTATCGCACAAGAACAATTTTCGCTCTTGTCCCATCAGAAAACAAATCGGAACAACTGTCGTGATCGTCTCGCAAAAGCTGTGTAATAACAATCAGATTATTACGATCACTTTGAAAGCGGTATTTTTGGATCATGTACAGGCCATAACAATGGTCACATCTCCGGACTGAAATCCACTCGTCAAAGAATTTTGATAATTGCCAGCTCACAACTTGTATCATGCAGCCATTATCCGCCTACATTGTTTAGAAAAGCACAGAGACCCAGTATTAATGTCATTGGTACTAAATTAAAGAGTAGGTAAACCCAGGCATTTTATATTCCTGACATGTGCCTGCTGTACCATGTACTTTTAAGAAAAAGTATCCTGTTCTCTTTGTATTGCTTTCTTTGTGTGAAATCCCTGGTGTTCTTGCCAGTTCCTCTGCTTTCCTAATAAAACTGACCATACTAAGCAGGGGAACACACCGTGGTATGTTCTCTAGCTGTGACAAGAACTCTCCACCAATGATCAGACATGTCTTGACCGAACCCCCCCCCCCCCAATGCACAGCCATTCACTGGGAAGATCAGTTTACTCTTACTTCACCTCACCCAGCTCTTATGCAGCTGAGAACAGAGGGAATGTGAAAGGGAAAAGGGTATTATATTATATTTATATATATTTATTTATTTATTTATATATTATATACACACACACATACTCTTTTTTTTAGATCTATACAGAAATGTTTTGCATTTAATTTCTATCTTAAGCTGAATGCTTTGTTTTACAAGGTGATGGTTTAAAATCACTTTAAGGTGTTTAGTGAAAGGTATGTTTTATTTCATTTAAGAATTTCATTAGCATGTTGGTGTGGAAGGACTGAAGGAACCAGGGAAAGCAAAATATAAGCAGGATTACAGCTTTAAGCACAATCAGTTCATAAAATATATAAAAAATATATTTCCAGTAAAAATATAAAAAAAAAAAATAAATAAAAAACTTTGTTGTTGGGGGCTTTGAGCCCCGTTTGGCGGCTCTAGCTTCAACATATGGATTCAATTTATTATTCAAACGTAAAACACTTTGAAATAAAGGTAGGAACCAAGATACAAAAATGATAATGTATTTGAGCCAATACTTGAAAGTTTTTTTCTCGGTCATTGAAGCAATCATAGCTGAATTATTCATGTAGAGGCGACCATGACTGTATAAATCATTTACTTAGTCATTGCCCATCATGAGGTTGTGTCGCTATTTATGTGATTGAAGTGGAGACAAAGGGTACTGGCAGTGATCAGAAAGAGATCCATTATAACAATATTTATTCTGACTCAACATCACACTGTCATGTAAATAACAGCTCGTTCCCACAGCACTTCAGTAAAATACTAATAAATAATTACTACGCAACAACTCTATAAAAAGGTTCTGCATGAACCTGCAGACAATAAATTACTATAGTGTTTGGAATAAAATGAAGACACGTAAACAGAGAGACTCCTCTGTTATTCTGCACATTACAGATAAGATACTGAACAAGCAGACAATATACATTACTTATTAGTTGACAGCGTGTTAACCAAGAGCCCAGGGGCAGCTTCCTCCCTTATTTCTTGAGTCCCAGAGTGGTTTTGGAGGCGTCTTCATACCACATGGCATTTGCAGGCTACACTATCATACTACAATTTTTTTTTTTTTTTTTTACAGATGTGTAGATATATTTTCATTTACTCGTTTTTTTTGTTTTTTGTTTTTAAATGGTGCAAAACTGGGGAAAAAAAAAAGTTTTTTTTCCTGTACTTTCCCCCCCAGACACAACATTTGTGAAATTTGCGCACCCCCAGATACTTACCCCCAAATCAAAAGCCTCAAAGTCACATTAAGTGGGATTTTTATGCAACATAGTGAAATGTTAACGCTCAAAGTGAAAGTTTGCATATTACTTTACTTTGTTCCCCTTTAATACTACATTTTAACATACACAGGGGAAACATTTGATTTTACTGTACTGTGTGGGATGTGGTATCTTTAGTTTGACCTCTTCATCTCGCTTCTCATTATTTGATTTTACTGGCAACAAAACATAAAGTGTTTGTTTTAATTTTTTTTTTCTAACAACAAACATGTTATACTTAGCTGCTCTGGAGAATGGAACTGCAGTGTGACCCCGATCCGCCACCTCTGGGGTCCCGTCGGTGCTCCTGGTTCCTCCACTTTTCCAGGCACCCCTATACAGCTTCCTATGGGGGCACACATGCGGGCCATGCTGCCTGCATCCATAGACAAACACAGCGTGTCTCGGCCCCGCCCCCACCAGCAGCGAGAGCCAATAAGTGAGAGCAGGGAGGGAGCAGCTAGAGTTGGCCACAGAGCTGGATCGGGTGATGACTCGAGTGAGGGCGGATGAGGGCACAAATTAGCACAATAATAACTTTCACAGCACAGGTTTGTGATCACTAAAATTCCAAATGATATTGCATTACATCACTTGTACAGTAAATTAAAATATCATCCAGATCATCAACATGTCATTGCTGGGTCCTAGGTAATATTCTGGGGGGGATTTTTTTAAATAAATATCTATCCATGGTATGTTTCACTTTTTTCTACTTTTTTATATCAATCTTATTTTATTATTCATTAATTATACAGACTAGAACATTTTTGGACTAATACATAGTTGCACACAAGTTTAAGTCACTTAATTAATCCAACATGGCTTATGTAAATGTCTTTGCACACAATTACTATTACTTCAACAAACAAAAAACAAAAAACAGAAAAACAACAAAAAAAAAAAACAGATTTATAACTTAACAATCCCCCTCGCCCCCCCCCCCCCCTCCTCCCCCGTCCCCCCTCTCTTTCCCAGTGTCGAAGCTCTGACTATTGTTACTGTGATCCATATTATTGATTTCTTGCCTTCGCTATTATCTAATTTAACTATATTTCTCTATACATCCTCCAAGGGGCCCATATCCGCATCCATTCCTCCTGGTTGCCTATCTCATATGCCAAAAGTTTTTCTAATCTTTCTATATTGTCCATTTCTGTAGCCCATTCCATTATTGATGGAGACTGAGTTGAACGCCAGTGCCTTGGTATAACCAATCTTGCTGCTGGCAGAGAAGACTTTCTTTTATGTTTTTATATGTACCTGGTAGAATAGAGAGAAGGGTAATTTGAGGGGTGTTGGGTATTACCTCCCCTGTGATTGTAGTATACATTTGTATGATTTTTTCCCAGAAATTATGTATTTGGGGGCATTCCCACCAGATATGGAGCAATGAGCCCCTATCTGTGTGGCAACGCCAACATTTATCTGATCTATCTGGGTATATACGCTGTAGGGTCGCTGGGGTCCAATACCACCTTGAAAGGATTTTATAGCTAGTTTCCTGTGCTTTAATTGCTATTGATGAACAATAGACTAGATTAAACGCCTTCTCCCAATCTTCCGCCTTGATTGGAGCATTAATCTCCTGTACCCAGTTGTTTATAAATTCTGGTGGCTCCGAATAGTATTTTGTGGTAAGCATCTTGTATATCTTAGAAAGAACGTGTTTTGGTTTAGAATCTTGTAACAAAAGACTTTCAACCTGGGTTGGCTCTCTGTATAGAGATCTATTAGGTGAAATAGATAACCAAAAAGACATTAGTTGCCAGTATTCCATCCTTTGTATGCCTGATGGTTGTTGCGTGGGGAATAGGTTTTGTAAGGAGGGGACTCTTCCTTGGCAAAGGGTTTGACCCAGTCTTAAATGGGACTCTTTGTTCCAAGTTAAAAAATGTGTACGGTTTACTGCCGGTGGGAAATTAGGGTTGTCAAAAAGCGGGGTCATTGGTCCAATATAAGAGGACAGTTCTAACTGTACAACTGTTTTTGCCCAGATTTTTAATAAATGAGATGTAAGGGGGGGCATATTTTTTTTTTTTTGTAGCTCTCGACCGATATCTCTGGTGGATAGGTTTAACCAAGGTATCGCCTTGAGGTCCAGTTGGTTTAAACCCTGTTCTATTTCTACCCATTGTTTTATTTTCGAGTGGTGGAACCAGTTCACTAGTCTAGTCAAGACTGCCGAAGCATAATAATAATACAGATCAGGTGCACCTACTCCTCCTTTATTCTTTGGAGTTAATAGTAATTTCTTGCGTAATCTAGGTTTCTTGTATCCCCAGATAAATTTTACAAATGCTGTTTGTAAATTTGAAAAAAAAGATCTGGGGATAGGCACAGGGATGGTTTGAAAAAGGTATAAGAAGCGTGGTATTATATCCATTTTTAATATATTGATCCTCCCAAACCATGAATGTTGCTTAGCATCATATTTTTTCAAATCTAGTAAGGTACGTTGCAAGAGAGGGATATAGTTCATTATATAGAGATTGATTGGGTCTGAAGGAATCTTAATACCTAGATATTTCAGCGCTTCTGAACAGATTTTTAGCGAAAAATTGTTTCTTATATCTATAATTTGCTGTGATGTCAATGATACATTAAGGATTTCTGATTTCTGTATATTTACTTTAAAGTTACTCAAGGTTCCAAAGCGCTGAAATTCAGACATTATAGAAGGCAATGAAATATGAGGGTTAGTAACATAGAGTAATAGATCATCAGCAAATATAGCTAACTTTACTTCATTTTCCATAATTTTTATGCCTGTTATGGATGGGTTCTGTCTAATTGCTGTTGCCAAATACTCCATCACTAAAACATAAAGTAAGGGGGAAAGTGGGCATCCCTGGCGTGTGCCATTTTGTATACTAACACTCGATGTCAGCGATCCGTTAATCTTTATCCTGGCCGCTGGATTAGTATAAAGCGCCATAATTTTATTGAATAGATTTGCCCCCATACCTATTTGTATTAATGCGTGTTTCAAGAAAGGCCATCCTACCCGGTCAAATGCCTTTTCTGCATCGACTGAGAAAAGGCATACTGGTATTTTAGCTGTTTTAACGTGATTCATTAGGAGAAAAGTTTTGATCGTGTTATCACGTGCTTCTCTTTCTTGAACAAATCCTACCTGGTCTGTATGTACTAGGCCAGGGAGGAGAGGCTGAAGGCGGAGCGCTACCAGTTTGGCATAGATTTTTATATCTACCCCGATCAGAGATATCGGTCGATAGCTAGAGCATAGTGTTGGGTCCTTATCTGGTTTTGGGATCAGAGTAATATGCGATTCCAAGGACTGTTTTGGAAATTGGTTATTAAGAGAGATAGAGTTAAATACTTGAAGCATAAATGGTGATAGCTGTTCTTTATAAGTTTTATAAAATTTTGGGGTGAAACCGTCCGGGCCGGGGGGCGTGGCTTGGCGCGCAACGGAGATGGTCGCATAAGAGAGGAGCTCCGTCAGACCCAAGGCCCTAAGCACCTTTTCTGCCGAAACAACAGCCGATAATGAGCAAACAGACCCGCTCTACTCAGCACACACGATCCCGCAGATCCACCGCTGCCTCCGCGGGGAGGAATATCACCGAACTTTTCAAGAACCAGGCCGCGATTCAGCGGATCGCGGCCGGGGGGAAAATGGCGCCAGTGCACCACGAGGAGGACATGTCCGAGGACTCCCAGCCTGCAAGTGAGGAGAACGGTAGGAGGAATACCCGTACAGATCACCCCCTTACCTACTCAGACATGTCGGGCTTTGCAGCCGACATTAAAGCCTCTTTCTCGGCCGCCATTACCGACCTAAAGACCAACCTGCTGGTCCTTACAGAAAAGATGGCCTCCGCCGAAGCGGCAGGGAAAAGCAGGGACAGGGACATACACAGACTGGAAGGGGTGGCAGCCTCACACGCTATGCACTTTATTGAAATGAACAGGCACATGGAGGACTTGGACAATAGGGGAAGGAGGTGTAATATCAGGGTGCGAGGTATTCCCGAATCTGTAACGGCCGAACAGATCACCCCAGCACTACAGAGGGTATTCAACAGCTTGCTGGAGAGACCTGAAGACACGGAAATCGAATTCGTCCGTGCGCACAGAGCACTCAGAGCAAGAGGACCTGACACACTACCTCCACGGGACATTATATGTTGCCTGCAGAAATTCACACTAAAGGAGGAAATTATGTTTAAGGCAAGGAGGAATGAACACATTGTTTTCAACGGCGAAAACATAAAGCTCTTCCAAGACCTATCGCAGATCACGTTGCGGAACCGCAGGGCTCTGCGCCCCCTACTGGATGCTCTAAGGGAAAAAGATCTACGCTACACCTGGCGCTTCCCCTTCGCCCTTCTCGTGACGCACGGCGGCAAACAACACATTCTACGTACGCCGAACGACCTACCAGAATTCTGTGACGCCTTACACCTGGGACGCATTGATCTTCCCGAGTGGTACCACGAGTTTGCACTGCAGCCAAGGGAAAGAAGCCCCCCACACTCACCCCAGGCGACACCAGAAAAACACCTAGCGAAGAAGGCGCGCCAGAACCGCCAAGATGGCTTCGGACCTGGTACACCTCGCAACAAACCCCATTCCTCGAGGACACCCTACGAAGATTAACAGAAACAGACACCGACCTACACCGCAGACACCCGACCCCGGCTAACTGCGCAATGGCTGGACGGAGGACGCTGAGTGATGACCCAAGACCTGAATGCAGCCTACACCCCAGCTTACTGAGAGCTTACGTACAACAGGTACTATTTATTTTTATCTTCCATCCCCCGGGGCCCGAACTTACGCTGCCACGGGCAGTAGCCCAGGGAATAACCTATACCGCTCAGATGGAGCCAACACGCACCATCCACTAGATCGTAGACGACTCCTCACCAAATTGGACACACTTACCAAGCAGATAGCAGTGTCCATATTGCCTCTAACTGAACCCACTGTAAAGCCCAGGGACATGTCTCACTACCTTGCCAACATAGGGGAGCTGCACATGAAGGCCCCAACTGGAGGGTGTAGCTCTCCTAGCTAGATCTCACGGTCTCCGACTGCCCTGGGCATCTGGGAGCCAGATGAACACCAACAATGGAAGGGAAAACTCCATCCTTCCTCGCTTATCCCATCGCTATTATATTTTATGTTTACTTTATTACATGCCCAGTCTGCTCTAACGGTGGGCCCATTTAAGACAGGCACTTTCTACTTTTATTTTATTTCATCTCACCCCGCTTGATTCGCAACTGCCTAGTAAGGGGCAGCAACCCAGGATACAGCTCACCCCACCCAATCGAAGCCAACATGCCCTGACCACCTGGTCGAAGATGACCCCTCACAGAACTGAACACACTTACCATGCAGATACTAGTGTTCACACTGCTTTGAACCGAACACACCGCAGGACCCAGGGTCATGGCTCGTCACCCTACCATCATAAGCGAGTTACACATAAAGGATCCAACTAGAAGGTGTTCTGACACTGGCTAGACTGTACTAAACCAGCCAGCCCTGAACATTAGGGAACTGAGCGTGCAGCCAATGACAGAAGGGGGCAAAAATCCATCATAATGCACTTATTTTATTTCAATGTTATCATATTTTATACTTATATTATTTTATTTTATTTTATTTCACTTCATCTCTTCTACATGACTTTGCTCAGTGTCTTCCGTCCGCCGTGTATTTGCCTATGATACGCAGTGGTGCCCCCGGTGTAGAGTATAACTAAACCAGCAGTTTGGTATCCATGTTCAACCCCCCCCCCCCCCGTTATCTTATTGTGTTGTTGATAACTTTACCGTAGACATTGCATTCATCTGCCAGGCAGAAAAATCAAAAAACCTTTTTTCAATGCTACCTTAAGCGATCAGGAGGGCCTAGGTCTGACCCCTCCAACAGTTTACAGAACCTATTGTTCTTACTATTGGCTACTCACAGCCCTATCTCTGGTTGTGTGTCTCCCAGGTTACCCCACAATTAGTCACGCACCCATCTGAGGACCAACATCCTCGCAGGGACGTTACTGTCAGATCCACCTGGACAACCCGATTGTTCAGGCGGACCACCTACCCCATATCTCCCTCTCCTACATTCTGTCACTTTCTCACTCAATCTCTTCTACCTTCACTAATCTATCCTCGCTGCTACCTATTGTGATATATAAGATTTGGACTTGTAACCAGTTCAGCTTCCTAATATATATTTTGAGTTGTGATTACAGGCGCGCGTTGCCGTCTCTCTCTGGACCTGTCAAATGGCCTACTCAGCACTGGGCAGAACACCGAAACTGGTGTCTCACAATGTACAGGGGTTGAACATCCCCGAGAAACGTTCCACCCTGCTCCGCGAACTCAAAAAGGGTAAGCCTAAAATTGTTTTTTTACAAGAAACTCACTTTAAGACACACCAGGTTCCCAGGCTCACCGACTCCTATTTTACCGAGGCACACCACTCTACTAATGACTCTTCCAAATCCAAAGGGGTGTCCATCTTGCTCAGCAAGGACGCCACCTTTGAGGTTACTGACAAGTTGATTGACCCGGAGGGGAGGTATATTCTCCTCAAAGGGACCCTAGCAGGAACGCCCACCACACTGGCGAACGTGTATTTCCCTAACACGGGTCACTTAACATTTTGTAGACAACTAGTGGAAACCCTGTTAGCCTTTAGCACAGGACGTTTAATTCTGGGCGGTGACTTCAACATCCCCTTAGACCCATTACTGGACACATCCTCAGGGAAAACATACATTACATTTCAAATTTTAAAACAGATCAAGAAACTCCTGCACAAACTAGAATTAGTAGACACTTGGCGATATCTACACCCGAACGATAAAGACTTCTCCTTTTTCTCAGTACCGCATAACCGCCATTCCAGAATTGACTACCTATTTATTACACAGAGAGACCTACATTCAGTCACAGAAGCCAACATAGGCATACAATCAATATCCGATCATGCTCCAATCTCACTGGATCTTGACTTAACCACAAACAATAGAAGCTCCCCACAATGGAGATTGAACTCCTCCCTTTTGACTGATCCAACACTACTTCCACAAATACACGCGGCCCTTAAGGAATTTTTCACACTGAACGCTACACCCGATGCGACCCCACTGACTATTTGGGAGGCACATAAGTGCAACATTAGGGGACTCCTGATGAGCCTTGGGGCCCGCAGGAAAAGAGAGAGAGAAGCTGAAATCCGAACATTATCACAAAAAATCAAGGCCCTAGAAACACTACACAAACAGTCCCTATCTACACACTCGGCCACGGAACTCCTTGAAGCTAGAAAAGCACTCAGACAATTGCTGGAGAATAAGACTAAACGCATCCTCTTTTTTAAAAAAAAGATATATTACGAACAGGGAGACAAGGCTGGACACATGCTGGCGAGAGCGTTAAAAGACTTGACCACCAATAACACAATTCTCGGCATCCGAGACAAAGACGGAAACTTAGATAGGACAACGACCAAAATAGCACAACACTTCCAAGACTACTATAACAACCTGTATAACTTACCTACACCACATAGACCCCCTGACCTCAAAGGGCACAGACACCAGATAATCAAAAACTTCATTGAAGATTCTAACCTACCATCCCTACAGATGGAGGATTCCTCTGAACTAGACAAACCCATAGACCAATCAGAGATCAAATGGGCCATAAAGGAACTAAAGACTAGTAAAAGCCCCGGACCAGACGGCTACACCGCCATATACTATAAGACCTTCGCTGACACGCTGACCCCTCATTTGCAAACTGCCCTGAACTCACTTGCTGACGGACGACCAGTCTCCCCAGACTTCCTGTCAGCCAACATAGCGGTGATCCCAAAGCCCGATAAGGACCTGACACAATGCTCGAGCTATAGGCCTATCTCACTGCTAAACCTAGACGTAAAGCTCATGGCGAAAATTCTAGCTACAAGACTGAAACCCCTACTCCATAAATTGATTGGACCAAGCCAGGCAGGTTTTATGCCAGGAAGAGAGGCCAGAGATAATGTCACAAAAGCTCTTAACCTGATCCAGGCGGCCCATGAGCGAAAGATCGAGGGTCTTCTCCTGTCCACCGACGCTGAGAAGGCCTTCGATCGAGTAGCCTGGGACTACATGCTCGCAACATGTAGACACATAGGTCTAGGCCCAGGGATGATGAACTGGATCTCTTCCCTATACCAAAACCCCTCAGCTAGACTAAAGATCAATGGGACCCTTTCAAACAAAGTAGACATAAAAAATGGCACGAGACAGGGGTGCCCCCTGTCACCTATACTTTTCATCATCACACTAGAGCCATTCATAAGGAAGATCCTAGCAAATAGTTCTATACACGGCTACGAGATTGCAGGCAGGGAGTACAAAATAGCTGCTTACGCAGATGACCTAGCCTTCTTCCTGACAGAACCCCACATCTCGATCCCCTCCCTCTTGAAAGAGTTTAAATCCTTCGGGTATGTGTCCTATCTGAAGATAAATTACTCAAAGTCAGAAGCCCTTAATGTCACACTCCCCGGGGCCACACTCAAGGCCGCTATGGACAATAATCCCTTCAAGTGGGTCACTAAGGCAGTCAGGTATCTGGGAGTTTGGCTGACTCCTAAGCTGACAGATATTTTCCCATGCAATTTCACACCACTCCTTAAATCAATAGGGGAGGATCTCGGCCGCTGGCACACCATGATGTTCTCATGGTTTGGCAGGGCAGCCATCTGTAAAATGGTTATCCTGCCAAAAGTGCTATACCTGATGCGTACACTACCAATTAAACTACCTCAGAGTTTCCTCAGAACACTACAAGCTATCCAAATGAAATTCATATGGGCCCACAAAGCACCTCGTATCAAATTCTCACTACTCACTAAAACCAAAGCGCAAGGAGGACTAGGCGTCCCAGACTACAAATCATACTACCATGCCACACATATCGCCAGAATCCTAGACTGGCACTGCCATGCGGACCTGAAGGACTGGGTATCACTAGAGAACGAATCAAGCCCGATTCCTCTGAAATACTCGCCCTGGATTTCACCAAATAAATACCCAGCAGAACTGAAAAAACACCCTCTCATAGGAACCACGTTAGGTATTTTCCACCTACTGGCCAAAAGAAATAGATCCTTCCACCCGCTAGGTCCCCTAACCCCGCTGTCAAATAACCCTGACTTCCCACCGGGCGTAAACAATAGAAATCTCATACGAGATGACAACAACTCACCACTCCTCGCTACACACTGTTTCAACAGAGGAGATATCATGGACTTCTCAGACCTTAAAACAGAGAATAATATACCTTCTTTACCCTTATGGACATACTTTCAGATGCGCACATATGCACACAATCAATCTAGGAAGGAACACTTTATCAGAGGTCTCACGGTCATGGAGTCGGTGTGCCTTAAGGGGGAGCAAATACCCAAAACTACCTCAACGGCCTATAGCTGGCTACAACAGGAGGACGCCCCCACACATGACAGGTTCAGAGAGAGATGGTCAGATGCCCTGGGCGTAGATATCACGGATTCGCAATGGGAGAGCGCCTGTATATTGGCACATAAAGGCTCCATCAGCACTAGGGCACAAGAAACGGCTTACAAGATTCTAACGCATTGGTATGCAACTCCGGTAAAGATTCACAAATGGTACCCACAGTCTAGTGATATGTGTTGGAGATGTGGCAAAGAAAGGGGCACTCTCATACATATATGGTGGCATTGCGAGAAGCTGATGCCCTTTTGGAATGCAGTAAAAGATCTAATATACCATATCACGGAGACCAGGCTTGTTTTAAACGCAGCAAACTGTTTATTGCATATTTCTAATTTTTCCATAAGCAAATATAAAAACTGTCTATCCAAATTCCTGCTGATAGCAGCTAACACAATCATTCCACTCCATTGGAAATCCACCTCGACCCCGACGGTGAAGGAGTGGCTCCATAAAATCTCTCACATCTGCGAGATGGAGGATACAAAAGCACAAGCTGAGGAAAAAGCTGAACGTTATCTCAAGACCTGGTCTCCCTGGTTTAGCTACAGACTTACCCAGGAATACCTGGCACTGACCACATAGACGGGCAAGGCCAGAAGCTTATAACAATGTTGCCTAATGCACAGACAAAAACATCGATCTGATGTAACTTTTTAAATGCTGATATGTACTAATGAAGAAATACCTAGCTGAAGAAATATGTGTAGATCCACTTGCAGTTGTTAGCACAGGATAGCCTTTGCTTCTTTCTCTCTACTTCCTTTCTCTTCCCCCTTTAACACCCTAACTATCCCTACTTTTATTCATTCACCCCAAGTACATTCCCACTATGACCTTTGGGAAACGGCTTTAGCTCCTAAGCAACACGAGCCAAGCCTCATTCAGCCAGCTACGGCCGAATAAAACAGTTTGAATAACACAGTTTAAATATGCAAATTGTTTCAAAAATGACCAAATGTTGTAATTGACCAATCATACCACAGCACTGTTCATATGTATCTTGACAATGTACCTCTGTTGAATCATTTGTATTCTGTTTACTCCTTAATAAACCTTTGAATGATAAAAAAAAAGAAACCGTCCGGGCCTGGGCTTTTATCTGATGGTATATTAGTGATTACGTCTAGTAGTTCTTTATGTGAAAATGGTGCGTCCAGGGCGATCTTATTATCATCATCTATTGTTGGTAAGGCGTTTTCTCGTACATATCTTTCAATATCATTCTCTCCCGAAGAAGATATTGGGGGCAGATTGTATAGGGCCGAAAAATATTCCTTAAATATTTGTTGAAGTGTTGATGGGTCCGATGTAAGCTCTCCCGATGTTTTTTTTATACTTGATATAAAGGTCTGAGAAGATCGTGGATGCAGTTTATTAGCTAACAGTCTCCCACATTTATTCTCGTACCTATACCTACCCAAAACTCGCCTCTGTTGGTATGAACTTTGGTAGGCGTCGTAGATCTGTAGTAGAGACGCCCTTGTACGTGTCATATCCGCTAGTAGATCTGTTGATGGATGTGTTTTATGTTGAGTTTCTAGTGAGCTAAGTTTTGTCAAAATAGTTTCAATATTTTTAGATTTTTCTTTCTTGATACGTGAGCCGTGTTGAATAAACACCCCCCTGAGTACAGCTTTGAAAGCTTCCCATTTTATCGGGAGTGCAGTGTCATCTTGTTCATGGTCTGTAATAAAGTTATTGATTGTAGCTATAATTGCCCTGTGACAGGTTTGATCTGTCATTAGTTTGTCATTCAGGCGCCAGGACCAGTTCGTCCCCTGCGTCTGGGGAGGAGTTATTGTTAAAAATACTGGGGAGTGATCGGACCAAATAAGAGATCCTATTTCCATTTGCGGGTGCCATTCAAGTATTTTAGGACCTGTTAGAAAATAATCTAACCTACTGTATGTTTTATGTGCTAAAGAGAAATAAGTGTAGTTACGGTCTTTAGGGTTTAGGATTCGCCAAAGGTCAAGCAGCCTATGGTCAAAAAGGTTTTTTTTCAGTGCTCTCAAACAGGAGAATGAAATGTTTGATCTTTGGGCCGAAGTGTCTAGTATAGGGTCCAGAGCTAGATTGAGATCTCCCCCTACAAGGACTGTACCTTCTGCGAATTCAGCTAGAAGGTTAAGATACCTAGAAATTATTATTGTTTGGGCAAATTGTGAAAGTTTTATTCCATATTTTAATTTTTAAGAGGAGGTATCTACCGTTTTGGTCTGCTTTATGATTTAGATATTGTATCGGCAACTGTTTATGAAAAGCAATAGATACCCCTCTTGCTTTAGAGTTTGGCGTAGTACTATGGAACCATTGAGAGTAGTGTTTTCGTGAACACACTGGAATACTACCGGTGCGGAAATGGGTCTCCTGGAGTAAAATAATGTCTACCTTCGCTTTATGCATGTTATAGAGGATTTGACCTCTTTTTGATTTGTTATTCAGTCCTTTGACGTTATAAGTACAGAGCTTCAACACAGCCGGGGACGAGTAGTTTACTGCCATGATAGGTAAGTGGGAGACCGAGGGGAGGAAGGAGGAAGACAGAGAGGGCACACACCACCAAAAAAAAAAAAAAACGCACAAATAGTTTGAGAGGATCCCTCTCGCAAATCCCAATACTACTCTGGGAAATGCACACTGCTATCTCTTCAGGGAAAAAAAAAAAAAGAAAAAAAAAAAAAAGGAAAAATTACACTCAGGTCCCCTAAGGTTTTGGGATATATCCCAAAGAAAAAAACCCCCAAGCCCTGCCAGAGGGCTGGGGTACCTATTAAGGGGAGAAAAGACTTGACGAACACGGAGGGTACCTCTCCGCAGTAGATCTGGACTTTCAGTCGTTTAAAAAAAAAAGTTGTTAATTTGTATAATTATATACCTCGTAGACCCATTTTTCCCCACTTCAACCTCCCTCCTACCACCCCCACCCCCCTCCCCCTTTTAGAGCTCAAGCATTTCATACACTGTGTACCTCCCAATACCTGACTATTACAGAATAAAAGAAAGCAATAGGAAATATAGAAGTAAGAAGGAGTGAGAACATTGTGTACCCGTACTCTGTATCTATGCTATAATCATACATAAATTCAAAACTATATGCTTTATATCGAAAATCGTGCAGTTTCTATCATATATCCAAAAATCTTATTATTACCACCCCTCATTTAGACCATACAATATAGTTGCAAAAAAAAAAAAAAAAAAAAAAAAATGTTGGTTCTAAAGTTTAATGATTCTTTTTTAGTATTAGTTCGCTTGAGGGGGGAAGAATAAAGGAGTATGCGGTGAGGGCATAATTAAGGAAGAGCTGAAGAGCGATGGGGATAGGAAGTTGAAAGGTAGAGAGAAAAGAGGTATAAGGGTAGGGACGAAAAAAAAAAAAAAGGAGAGAGTGGGGGAGGGGCGATGCCCTTCTAGCAGCACTCTTCAGTCTATACACTAAATAAACAATAATGATTTCCATGCTTTTATTAGCCGATTAATCTTTACAATTATCTTGCTGTTTTGTTGCATCGCCCCCTTGACGTTCAGTTCTTCTAAAAGGTGTATAAGTCTGGGGCCAAATTATCGGCGGAAGGTCTGGTAGACCCATAGCAGTTTGTATTGTCGGAATGTCTGAAGGGTCTCGTAGGTTATACCACCTACCCTCTTTTTTAATTTGTAGTTGGAAAGGGAAATTCCAGCGATATACAATATTGCGATCTTGCAGCATTTTGAGTAATGGCCTTAACGCCTTCCTCTTCTCCAATGTGAATGGGCATAGGTCGTGTAGTAGTTGTATGGGTTTCTCCATAACCTTAATTTGTCCCCTCTCTCTAGATTTCCTCATGATTTCCTCTTTATCTATGTAAAAATGAACACGGCAAATGATGTCCCTCGGTTTGTCTGGATCTGTGTTGCGGGGCCCAAGAGACCGATGGACTCTGTCTAGTTCTAGCGTTGTTTCTTCTGGTCTCCCTAGTAGCGATGTAAAAATTTTATTAACTGTTGGTGTCAGTTCTTCTGCCCTGACTGTCTCGGACAGTCCCCTGATCCTAATATTGTTGCGTCTATTGCGATTATCTTGATTCTCCATTAGCTCGAACAGTGTATGTATTTGTGATTCTTGAGCATCTATGCGTTTTTCCTGTAAATGCACATGATCTGCTAACGTATCAACTGAGTGCTCAACCTCTGCTATTTTCAGCCCAGTAGCCTGTAATTCAGTGTTAACAGTGTGGAGCTCTTTATGGAAACCATGTTCTAGGCGTTGTACAAAGGCCTCCATCTCATTGCGAGTTGGTAGGGCTCTAAGGAAGTCCCATAAGCCACCCGCCTCCTGACCTGTTTCTTTATCCGTACTGTCTCCTGTTACCTCCCATATTTTGTCCTTGCACTCAATAGCGCTACTCGGTGTTGAATGTATAACATTGTCTAGCCCCTTCACATTTACATTCCTATTTATGGTACCTGATATAGCCGGCTCTGTAGGTTCTGTGGTTTCTAACGGATCCATATGGTCTGTGCATTTATGATGTTCCGAGTGTGAGCTCCCATCAGACTGTCCAGAAAATCTTGGCCCAGTGATCTGTGCACCTGGGAGAGCCATATTAGCTGACTTTTCCTCCTTGGTTTTGGAGTTCTTAGCGACCTCTCTCTCCCCTAATTCAGTGGCTGATGACATCATCAGAGGTAACGGTGTAAGTGATGAAAGAAAGGAAGGTTGCACTGGAAACTGTGGTAGAGGTGGGGACAGTGGAGACGATAACATTGAGAGCAATGGGTTTAGTAGTTCCAATACCGGGGGAGATTCTGTTGACTCAATTGAGGTTTCCACCAGGGGTTCGGGTGTTAATACTGGTGCAGGTTCAGATACCGGTGCTATTGCCAGCACATGTGTAAATTTTGGTTTAAGTACAGGTACGTGGGCAGGTGTCAGCAATGGAAGTGCAGAGTAAACAGGTGATATAGGAGATGTTGGTGATATTTGGGGTGCCGGTGGTGCTAGAACTAGTAGCGATGTTAGTGGGGGTATAGCGGATGGGGGTGTAGGTATGGTGGGCAGTGACCCTGTAATTTCTGTATTATTGTTTTCACCGTACTGCGTCGAAATCACTGGGCTGCCCCTGTTCTTGCTAAGGTGTGGGGTACCACCGGCAGCAATACCTCTGGAGGCTCCTGGGTTCTGTTCTGTCGCCTTCACGATCTTTGAGGTGTGTGATCGAGTCCGTCCACCAATTGGGGAAAACTCAGCTATCCCCTGCTGTGCGCTAGCCGAAAAGGCTGTCTGTTGGCGGCCGTGGGAAAAGCTGAGTGTCGATTGTGCTGATGAACTCCACGCTGCTGCTCCTTTTCTCCTTCGTCCCATGAGATCGCATGGGACTAGTGTGGAGGGGGTAAAAGAAAAGAAAAAAAAAAAAAAAAGAACCAATAGCAAAAAAAAAATTTTTTTTTTTTTTTTTTTTTTTTATTTTAAGTAGCCAGGGATTATAAGAATAAGAAAAAAGTCCTGCAATCCAACAGTATACTCCAACAGTGCTTCCAGCTGGACAACTCTGATCGTGCAATCATCCACAGTTAATCATACTGATTGTCCCTGGTTGTCCCTCCGTTTGGGTATTCAGGCGTTCAGACTGCAAGCAACAAAAACCTCAGACTGCAACCTTTTTTCTACTTTTTATGTCACTTAACTCCTGATGTAAACCCAGTACTGGAGGACTGGGTTTACAATGATCTGCTACAAACACTCCTGTAGAGCACTGTGTAGTAAGCCAATAATAGATCACTATGGGCACGATCTGTTGCTGCAGGGAGAGGCCAGTAACAGCTGCTTCAGCTCTATTCCAAGCCCCCATACTTGAAGAAAGTGCTGTAAAATCATGTGTGATATCACTTTACTACACTATAAAGATAAATTACTGTATATACTCGAGTATAAGCCGACCCGAATATAAGCCGAGGCACCTAATTTTACCACAAAAAAATGGGAACACTTATTGACTCGAGTATAAGCCTAGGGTGAGAAATGCACAGCTACTGAAAGTGGAAAAGAGGGTCAACAATGCCCATTTGCAGCTTCACTGTGCACATTTGCATGCCTTACTGTGCCCATTTGCAGCCATAGGTCCCCTGAACTTAAAACTTGGTAGTTAAGGGTTCCTAGATGCCCCCTATCTGCAGCCAAAATTGGGGTCTCTGGACCCAAAGGGTCCTGAAATGACATTGCTGCAGATGGACACAGTTGACCGACTTTGGGGCCCCGTATCTCGGGGCCACTTGGTGCTATGAACTCAAATTGGATATGTTGTAGTGTTTGCACACCAAATTTGGGGTTCCTAGCACTAAGTGGCCCCGAGATACGGGGCCGCAAAGTCGGGTCGGAAAATGTAATTTTTTGCTGCAGAAAAGTGCTTGACTCGAGTATAAGCCGAGGGGGGCACTTTCAGCACAAAAAAATGTGCTGAAAAACTCGGCTTATACTTGAGTATATATGGTAATTGTTACAAAAGCTCCTTTGGATCAGTGTGTAACAAGATCCAAAATCTAGGAGCTGAAACAATTGGCTGGTAGTTCCAGCCTGAAGCTATGCTCAAGACCCTCCAGAGCCACTGATTCCCAGTGCCATTTTAAAATGGCGCTGGGACAAGTACCCATTGCACCAGTGCTATTTTAAAATGCCACCTATGGCTCAAGTGGTTAAAGAGAATGTAAAGTCAAAACTTTTTTTGAGTGGAAATTGGAAAGGTTACAACTTGTTTTTTTTTTTTGTCTGTCTGAGATTCACCCTCACTACTAGTTTATTGTCTCTGATATAGAAAGTTACGGAAAACTAAAATGTTAAAGTTATCACGAGAATAGGAGTTGGAGATCGGAAGCAAAAGACAAGTCTCCCCAATGGAAAACGGAGCATAAAAAGTTTTTGTTTTGTATGTAAGCGCAGGTTTTTTGTTATTTTATAAAAAAAAGGAAAACATTTAATAAATTACCATTTAATATTAACAATTTAATATTTAAGCAGCAATGCAAGGGCGTTTACTACAGGAAGATGGACACTAAAAAACACAGCCATGATGCCAATTTTATATTTCAAAACTTTTCCTTTCACTTTGCATAATCAAAAATGTGTTTTAGAACACACAAAAACTTGCATAGATGCCTGTTAAAATGTACATAATATGCATAAATACATGCAGTAACTTACATCAAATATATTTGTTATGCATGTAGTGTGGGTAGTAAAAGGGCCCTAAAATGTATTTGGAATTGGGGATTTCCAGCATGCATGGAGATACTTTTAAAGTGGTTCTAAAGGCAGAATGTTTCTTATCTTAATGCATTCTATGCATAAGATAAAAAAACCTTCTGTGTGCAGCAGCCCTCCTAATACTTACCTGAGTCCCATCTTGATCCAGCGATGTTGCAGGAGAGACTTGGCTGTCCAGGACTCTCCCTCCTGATTGGCGGAGACACACAGTCGGCGCCATTGGCTCCCACTGCTGTCAAACTCAGTGAGCCAATGAGGAGAGATGGGGCGGGGCCGAGTCGTGTCTCTGTGTCTGAATGAAAATACAGAGCTTGCTATGGGGCCTCGGGTGCCCCCATAGCAAGCTGCTTGCTGTGTGGGCACTCAGGAGGGAGGGGCCAGGAGCGCAAGCGAGGGACCAGAGAAGGGGAGGATCCGGGCTGCTCTGTGCAAAACCATTACAAAGAGCAGATAAGTATGGCATGTTTGTTATTTTTAATCAAAAAATATATATTTTAGTATTACTTTAAAGAATACTAGATATTCAGGTAAATAAATACAAAAAAAACTTTGAAAAAAGAAATGTGCATAAACCAAAAGTAAAAATAAAAATTACAATTATTTAAATTACAAGCAGCAGCTCTACCGTGAGATATTTTCCACAGTAAATCCAAAATCACAATATATTGAGATATATTCAGGTACTTTGGCTGTCTTCTTTAGCCAATATGAGCAAAGTTTGTATATAAAGATGATCAATACTAGTAATAAAACATCTCAATACTATAAACTGAACAGAAAAAAGATAAGCCTTTAAGAAATGTATAGGTGTCCATATTTTACCATATTATTGACCCAAGCAATGAAATTCCCTCTCCACTTGATGTTTGTTATATTTCCTTCTCCTTCATGTAGGACGGTTGTTTTCCATCGGTTCAGCCAAGTTCTTTCATATAAGAGCAACTAGAACAAATAGAGATAAAATGCATGAATCTGTAACACAATATAATGATGTTATTTTTGTCTAGAAGCTTCCCAATAATCACAATTATGTCACATAAGGAATGGTTTAATATTTTAGATAGGCCCTGGCGCTGAACATACATTCTGTCAGCCTTAACCCAAATTTCAATTGTCCCTCATCCAAATATACTTCTTGTCATGCCTTTAAAAAACATGAGCTGACAAAGCAGTAATCCTTGATTACCTTCGAGTTCTATGTCAATGCTCCTCCAAATGTCAAAAATTGCACCCATAACTTTCAATCAGTCCCCATCCAAGCAGGCATCAGTGTTTGAGTCAGACATCAGATCCAGGCATCAAAATTGACTGTGTATTTGCACTAAAAGTTAATTTATCAGAAATTATTTCAGGGGTCTACTGAGTCCTAAACCTCTGTTTTATTTGGACCTAGAAGGAGGTGCTCCTAAGAAAACATGTCCAGAAAGATGAACTGTAAGCCCCCGTACACACAAATTCCGACCACAAAATCAGTCCGATTTTTTCCGACGGATTTTGTCCAAAACTGGTGTGGTATACACACGGTCGGACAAAGTTGTCCGAAAATCCGATCGTTCCGAACGTGGTGACGTTCGTTGCGTACTACGGAACTACGTAGGGGCTAGTAGCCAATAGCGTTGGTCTCGTAATTTGATCTGAGCATGCGTGGCACTTTGTCCGTCGGAATTCCCTACACACGATCGGAAAAAGTCTGATCATATTTTGTTGTCGGAAACTTCGAGATCCTGCTCTCAAATTTTTTCCGGCGGAAATTCTGATGGAAAAAGCCCACTAGAGCCCACACATGATCGGATTTTCCGACAACATAATCCGATCTGACTTTTTCCATCGAAATATCCGACCATGTGTACGGGGCATTAGTGCATATAAAAAAGATCTCACATCCAATATTCAACTGTATTATTTTAAGTGCAAAAATGGCTACATTCAGCCTAAAACATCAGAATCAAACATCAATGTCACCCAATTCAGGGCTTGTTCATGTCAGGTGCATTGAACTTCATTGATTAACACAGGCTCAACACAAATGCAACTGTTTTCTATGTTCCCTGTTCACACCATACATGTACAGTGGTGTGTAAAATTGCAGCATGAATAAATCTTTGCTGGCTATTACCACTAAAATTCAAGTGAACACTTTACTCTTTTTATTCTCAGCGTGGTGTCACAGACAACAACGCAAACATTTTTATAGTGAAGTGTGAAACCATATGAAAGATTACAAGTTTTATTTTGCAGTCTGTGTTATTATTAGATTTTGTATTTTTTTTTCATTTGTCATCACTTCCTGTCTTGATAATAGCTATAACGCAAGACTTCCTGTCTCGATAATAGCTATAACGCAAAAAGAAAGTGGAAGTACTTTCAATTGGGACACATACAGCAATAAATATCTGACAGATTCAATTTCTTCACCAATTACTCAAATCCATACTAATATACCCTCTCTTCTTATGTCGCACACGGTCGGAATTTCCAATGGAAACAGTGCGATGGGAGCTTTTCATCAGATTTTCTGACCGTGTGTATGCCCATCTGTCTTTTTCTGTCAGAATTTCTGACAGACTTTGGATTGAGAACCTGTTCTTAATTTTTCCGACGGAAAACCTTTCTATCGGATTTTCCGATCATGTGTATGCAATTCCGACACGCAAAATTCCGACGCATGCTCAGAAACAGTTTGACGCGTGCTCAGAAGCATTAAACTTCCCTTTTATAGTGCAGTCGAACGTGTTGTATGCCGTGGTGTTATTGACCGTCGGAATTTGGTGTGACCGTGCGTCGGAATTCAGACGGGAAAACCATCAGAGCTTTTTCCGACGAAAATTCCGACCGTGTGTACACGGCATTAGATATATGCAGAAAAGTTGAAGTAGGGTCGAACTAAGGGGAGGGCCCACATCCCAAGGACATAAATAAAGTGGAAAAAGATGTTGCCCCTTAACGGGACTTTAATGGTCCTAGTGATTGAAGAATCAATCACAATATACGATACACAAAGTATAATAATAAAAATTGTAGAAAAATATATAATTTTATTAAATACATATATTATAAAAGAGCAATCTGTACATGTAAACAAGATAAGTGGCTGAACAACATAAAAGTCAACATGGCATGGCAATGACTATGTTATACTCAAGTCTTGGACTGCCGTGATTGGGTGATATGGCGCATATACCAAATAACCGCCATATCACCCAACCACGGGACTTATGCGTATACCATAGTCATTGCCATGCCATGTTGACTTTTATGTTGTTCAGCCACTTATCTTGTTTACATGTACAGATTCCTCTTTTATAATATATGTAATTAATAAAATTATAGATTTTTCTATAATTTTTTTCTTATTATACCTTGTGTAACGCATATTGCGATTGATTCTTCAATCACTAGGGCCATTAAAGTCCTGTTAAGGGGGAACATATTTTCCACTCTCTTAGGTACAACACTGTAGACAGAAATACAGTAAAATACAGCATCACAGCATAAATCAATTAAATGTCTGAATGCCATGGTGTCTTTAGAGATATTTGGTTAAATTAAATAGCTTATTATGGTTTTTGGCTTTTCAATAAAAAGAGTATTGTACAATATCTTTTACTCTTTTAGGTGCGATTTAAATGACAGAGACAGTATATCAACCAAAAATCCAGAAAAAACACATAAAACAAATGCTATAAATTAAGTTGCAGTTCTGTATGTGGAGGAAAACAATGCTTAAAATTAAAATATGAAATTTTGCCACAAGATGGTGCCAGAGTACAGCAATTAAAATCCACAAAGTGACTTGAGCAAGTAACCATACACATTTTCTATGCAGCACATAACACGGCAAACCTGCAAGGGTAACATCTTGTAATTTTGTCTTTGTCCAACTGTGCTCATCTTGTGGGTGTACTGTAGACAGCACTTACACCCATGGGTGCCTGAGCAAAATCATTACTGTGCAAATGACTTTTGGTCAGATCTTGTGAACTAAAGGTTTTAAAATATTGGTTCCATTTCACAGGGGTCATGGTCAGAGGACATTTAATGCAAATTGCTAAAGTGTTACAACTCCAGAAATACAAACTGATAGAGAAGAAAATTAGTGGAAGAGAACCCATATTTTACACTGAGAAAAAAAAAAAAAAAAACCTTTAGCTGTTAACCTATAAAACTGTCATAAAAAAGCAAAAAAAAATAAAAAAAAGTGTTACATAGGCTTCTAGCATTCTCTGGAAGGGCTCTGCTTGAACAGCAAGCTTTTTCATAGCATGCAGAGTGTTCTTTAGAACACGATGAAAGGCCCTTTAATGCTACTTGTCAATGTTAATTATTGGTTTAAAAAAACAATTGGTAATTCGTTGTAATATTAAAACACTTTTTATTTCCAAAATCGTGCATCTTGCCTGAAGAGGTAATCACACACACCAAATTTCAACCTTGTACTCATGTCCATCTCTTCGCCTAGATTTATATATTTATATACAGGGCGTTGGACAAAAATATGAGAACACTACAAGTTTTGCAGGTGTGAAAGTGAGAATGTTTTGAGTTGAAATCAGAAGTGATGTAACATTATTTTGCTTCCGCTGTGTGAGGAGACATCTAGCTAACAGGTTGGATGCCTCACTTTCATCATTTACTGCATGCGCTGCTAGTAATACAGCATCATGTCAGTTTCAAAGAAAGTTTCAGAGGAAAAACCCTTGGTGCCCCCTTAGCTGGTGCCTCTGTGACTGAAGTTGCCAATTTATTTGCAAAGGTTATGATGGCATATGCAGTTTCTGGGGAAACGCTGTCTGATAAGCATAAGCACAGTCGATATGGTCAGCTGACCAGGATATTGCGCAGGATTTTGACCTGAAATAAGAAAACAACTGCTGCTAAAGTGACTGCAGAGCTCAATCTCAGTCTTCCAAAGCCCATGTCCACAAAAACTGTGCGGAGGGAACTCCTTAAGCAAAACATTCATGGGTGAGCTGCAATTACCAAAGTGACTGATATTAATGCTCAGAATAGGAGAGAATGGTGCAACTCCCATAAATCATAGACTATCGATAAATGGAAGACTGATATGGTCCGATCAAGCTTCACATTGTTCCCAACCACCAGACGTGTTTACGTTTTGTGAGCACCAAGCTTACGACCAGGACTGTCATGTGCCAACAAAAAGCATGATGGCGGTAAATCATGGTTTGGCCAGCCATATCTTGGTATTCTGCAGGTGCCATCATCACCTTGAAAAGTAGCGTCACTGCCAGCAACTATGTACACATTTTGGTCAACCATGTGCACCCCATGGTGCAGATATTCTTTCCCGAAGACAGCACCATATACCAAGACAATAATGTTCCAATTCACACAGCTGGTATTCTCAAATCATAGTTTGACAAGCATGTAGACGAAGGCTTGCACCTTCCCTGGGTGCCGCAGCATCATAGAGCCATTATGGTCAATTTTGGAGAACAAGGTTCAGGCTCGTTATCTGCCTCCGGCATCTCTGTGAGAACTGGAATGATTTTTGCATGAAGAGTGGTATCAGATTCTATTATCCACCATCTATGACTTATATTTGTCCATTCCCAGGGCAATTCAGGCTGTCTTGGATGCCAAAAGTGGTCCTACACCATATAAGATAACAATTTTGCTCTTTTACCTGGTGTTTCCATATTTTTGTCCAACCCCCGTAACTCTTACATAAAATGCAGTCTTTCACAGATTACATAGAACTGTTCATTGCCAGATAACCCAAATGTGATATATGAATTATATTTTGAGCATAGTAAGATGAGATAGACCACCAACTTGTCAAGCAACAAGATCTCCCTTCTATAATCCCAAACTTTATTTCTCTCCACCTAGGAGATTTGAGTTCCCCTGCCCACCACTGTGTGCCCAACACCTCCTGCTGCATTCTCCAGTATAGAATTTTTATTCTTATAATCAACTAATCAATTGCTCTTTAATTGAGCTTGTGATGTGCTGACAACACTTTATGTTGAAGAATATCTTGAAGACTCTGGATGGTGGCGCTAGCCCCCTTTGGTTAATTTCAGTACTCGCTTCTAGTGGCCCACCACGTCATTTCCAGTGCACAACCCTCTGCAACTTTTCAGTTGTGTAGAGTCCTTGGTGTTAAATTAAATAAATCTCCACAATCTACCAAGTCTTTAACATCCTGATAAAGAAATTAGTCTGATTACAAAGATATAACGTAGGCCTGGATTCACTCTTGTGTCATGAATTCTTCAAGAACCCTCGGAGATGGCTAAAACAGGAAACTTGGAATGTTTTATGACATGACCATCTGGCAACATACAGTATGTTGAAGGTTACCTGTAACTTATTTGTTGTTTATCTATAGTGTGACATAGCATACCTGGCAACCTATCCCAAATCAGTTAGTATCTTAAATTTAATTTGTTGGTTGAGTGGCAGCCAATGGAGGGATTGGCAGAAAGGAGTAGCAGACGCCGAGCGGTTTGTAAGGTAGATGAGCCTGGTTACAGTGTTCATGATGGACTGAAGGGGAGATAGCCTATTTATAGGTAAGCCAGTGAGGAGAGAGTTTCAGTAGTCAAGGCAAGACATGACTAGCGAGTGGATTAGAAGATTTGTGGTGACACTGGTTAGGAAGGGGCTTATCTTGGAAATGTTGCAGAGTATGAGATGGCAAACTTTGGACAGCGATTGCATGTGGGGCCGAAATGAGAGTCCAGGATAACACCTAGAACCTTGGCGTGGGGGGACAGGTCAATAGTTGAGCCATTGATTTTGACAGAGAAATCGGGAAGAGGCATGTGGGAGGAAATATCATGAGCTTGGTTTAAGATAGGTTGAGCTTTAGGAAGTGATATGACATCCAGGCTGATGCATGAGGAGACGGAGTGAGCTGGGGGTGGAAAGATAGATTTGGGTGCCGTCAGCATAGAGATGATATTGAAAGCCATGGGAGGCAATCAACTGACCCAGGGAGGAGGTGTAGATTGAGAAAAGGAGAGGTTCAAGAACACATCACCGGTTGATGTCACATGGTGACATCCCCCAGGGCTGTGACATCATACGGGGCAGGGTCACCATGTGACATCAGCCGGTGACCCCACCCCTTGTCCCTATATAAGTGGCCACGCAACGCGTCCTGGCCATTACAAGCGGCGACAGTGTCGTGTCAACATCGGGAGAAGGAAGAAGAAGCAGAAGGCGCGGCGACAACAGCGGCGAACCGGAAGACCGGGCCAACGCTAGTTAAAGAGCTGCAAGAAGATAGCGGAGGCCCGGCAGAACAAACGAAGAGCAGGACAAGACCCCCGAAGTCGGAAGAAGACCCCCAGAGCTGTCTAATAAAGTACTTTAAAAACCTGTGTTGTGTTTTTTTTTAACACTTTTTCCCTTAGGTAAATGGGTAGGGGTACCATGTACTTATTAAAGGGGGCTCCCGGATTCCAATAAGCGCCCCACCCACAGACCCCGACAACCAACGGCCAGGGTTGTCGGGAAGAGGCCCTTGTCCTCATCAACATGGGGACAAGGTGCTTTGGGGTGGAGGGGCCAAAGCACCCCTCCAATGTTGAGGGGCGCTCGCTCGTTCCCACCCCTTTCCTGACCGGCCAAGCTGCGTGCTTGGATAAGGATCTGATATGGACTTTGGGGGGGACCCCCACGCCATTTTTCCGGCATAGGGATTCCCCTTTAAATTAATACCAGGTGACGGGGCTAGCAAGGTGTCAATCTCGCCGATCGAGGTGGCGACATTGGCTTCCTTCGCTAGTCCCGTCTACCTGAAGTCACGTTCAAAATTAACGGACTTTACTCCGTGTGTGGGCAAGTCCGTTCATTTCAAAAGTCCCGCGGACTAGCACACAGACGGCCGGATTGATAATTTTGAGTCAAGACTTCTATATTTCTATTTTGGGAACAAAAAGTCCGCCGGGGCCCACATGGGCGGATTGTCCGTCAGACTCTGGTCCACGGGACCAAGTCCGCCGAATAGTCCGTTTGTGTGTACGCGGCATAAGGCAGCAGAGATGTCCAGGAGAAGTAGTACAAAATAGTAAGTACAAAGAAAAATTGCGCTGGCCTCAAAAATCTAACACATTAAGCAGCAACAACAAGTGCGATATAACACAAACATGGAAGAAAATTATAAAAAGTTGCGCTAAAAAATAAATGATGAAGTTGTGACATTAAACAACATACCAGTGACAAATAAATGTGCCAGGGATATTAGCACAAATACGTATTGACAAACAATTACCACATAAGTGAAAAGTGCACTGTGTAGTGAATATCAACTAGTGAATTGTCCAAACAAAGTCTGTGTATGATAATATATAAATGAATATCAACTAACGGTTCTACTAAAAAAACCTGTAAAGAAAAAATGTTCAGCAAAAAATATTTGTGAAATAAATCCTGTGAGAGAGAGAAAAAAAAAAAAAAAAAAGTTCAATCGGAAGTGGATTGTAAGTTTGTCCAAAAAAACTCCAAAGGTAAAAAATTTGTGCAGTCCGTGTGAGTGATGAGCAAATCAAAAGTGACTGTGTAATTTCTAGAGAGGCTCTTTATCCACCACTGTTAAAGTTGTTCTCTTACCAGCTCCCGGGATAATAACAGCAGATGGCTAATACCCAGCCAGGGCCTTTTCCTCCTGGATCCTCTATTCCATCAATGGGACCGTCACCATCCGCTGCTGTATTGGGATCTCCAAACGTGGAACATCAGTGTACAGACCCTCTGATTTCCGGTGTCTCAATGTATGGAGTGGGGACTCGATCATGAGAGAAAATAAAAGAACCAAGAGGGGATCATAGGTGGGACCCGCTGGGGTATTTTATTGGGCAATAATAAACAAATAAAAGGCACTCTAAGGTGCATAAATAGAAGGCACTCCAAGGTGCATAAAATCGATAGATAAAAAATGCGGCCGGCCGGCTGCAACACTAAGCGTCCGTACTTGGTTCGGGAACGCTAACACTCGCGGTGACGTCAGCACGTCACTCCTCCGACGTTTCGTCTCAAAGCGGACGTAATCATTCGCGAGTATAAAGAGAACAGTTTCCGGAGTCTTGAGGGTGAAATCTGGACTGAAGGGGAACAAGAAAATTGTTCATAGTCAGATGGTCGCTCAGTCAGTTGTAGACCTGTCTTTCAAGGAGTTTGGAGGAGAAGGGGAGTAAGGGGATGGGGTGTAGGTTGTTAAGATTGGTGGGGTGCAGTGAGGGCTTTTTAAAGTGATTGTAAAGGTTTTTTTTAAACAAATATGTCATACTTACCAGCACTGTGCGAGGGTTTTGACCAGATCAGCCCCGATCCTCCTTTTCTGGGGGGCCCCAGCAGCGTTCCTGGCTCTGCCTCCTCATTGGGTGCCCCCACGGAGAGCCGCTTTCCATAGGCGCACACGTGCAGGCACGCTCACGAGTTCTGCTGCCGCGTCCATTGACACAGACAGTAGGATTCGGCCCGCCCCCAGCTCCTGTGTCACTGGATTTGATTGACAGCAGTGGGAGCCAATTGCTCCTGCTGCTATCAATCTATCCAACGAGGACCTGAGACAGCGTCTGGAGCCGCTGGGCTTGTGCTTGTCGCTGGAACGATCGGGCTCAGGTAAGAAAAAGGGGGGGTCTGAAGCACAGAAGGTTTTTCACCTTAATGAATAGGTTGCAGGGGGGGAGCTGCATGCAGAAGAATATTTTTATTTACACATAAAATGCAGTAAGGTAAAAAAACATCTGCCTTTACAACCACTTTAAGAGCAAGTGACAGCCACTAAACTCTGGTTTTAAAAAAAATCTATTCAAGTATACTGCATATTCTTATACTTTTATATTTATACTATATATACACTTTATACTATTTGTACTATACTATTGCTCCCAGCCTCCTCCAAATCTCCTTTTTCTGTTATGTGCCAGCTTCCTGTTACACACGATAGGATTTTCCGACAACAAAATCCATGGGATTTTTTCCGACGGATGTTGGCTCAAACTTGTCTTGCATACACCCGGTCACACAAAGTTGGTCGGAAATTCTAAACGTCAAGAACGCGGTGATGTACAACACGTACGACGAGCCGAGAAAAATGAAGTTCAATAGCCAGTCCTGCTCTTCCACTCGATCCCGAGCATGCGTGGCACTTTGTGCCTCGAAATTGTGTACACACAACAGATTTTGTTGTCGTAAAATTTGAGAACCAGATCTCAAATTTTGTGTGACAAAAATTTCCTATGGAAAATGTGTGATGGAGCCTACACGGTTGGAATTTCTGACAACAAGGTGCTATCACGGAAAATCCTATCGTGTGTACAGGGCATTAAAGTGTGGCTACATTCATTCATCCTGGTCCCACTGTACGGAGGGAAAGCCATCCTTTATCTTGCTCACTGCTGAGATGGACTAGGGACTATGGGTTCTGCAACCTGCACAGAGCAGTGCATATGACCACAAGTAGAGTGCATTGCTTGCTCCAAACAAGCAGGAGTGAAGGAAAAAAAGAAGAGATTTGGAAGCTCACGGAGGATGTTACAAGGATGCAGAAAAACACAGTAAGAAATTATTTCAAAATAGATTACAGGATTGAAAAGTGGATGTGAATGGATTATTTTTGGTAAATAAAGATAATATTCAGTGTCACTTAATCCCAATAATGCATTGCTTTGTAGACTAATATCACGGTGCCTTTATTTTTGCCATAACAAGCAATGTCTGCATCGTTCCCAGCTCGGTAGGGGCAAACAGATTCACAAGCCAGGGGAGACTGACAGTTTGGATAAACACGATCCTCACCAGTCGGCTGTGATTTTTGAATTTTACCATGCACAGCAGATTAAGCATTTACATCAACAATTCTGAATGTGTCTTTTCATAAATTGGAAGATTCTGTGTAGACTCTTCAAAACCAAATACACATGTTTAAAGAATCAGACTCTCCCTAGTCTACCAGATTCACAGATTGATTCACTTATGTCTGTTCTCGACATCTCATATTAAATATGTCCCTGAGATAAAGTGATCTCTACCGCCTTTAAAGGAAACAAAGCAACTAGCTAAGAAAACCCACATTGGCAGATACGGTCCCCTGCATCCTACGCCATCCCCCCACACACACAAATACACACTTTTGCATTATCAGTTGATGATGGTGCCTATAACATTGTGGTGCAACTTAGGTACTTTTTATGTTTTTATAATGTGCATTTTCTGTATGCATTTTTCAGGTGGAGAAAAGTTCTCAGTGCAGCTTTAGGCATTATAGTGAACCTTTACCTTTCCCACGCAGGGTAGAGCAATAGGTTGACTTCAATGCCATCATCCAGCTACTTATGCCTACCTTACCCTCGCTTCTCCTCTGCTCTGTTTGACTGCCGGGAATAAAGAGCAGAAGGCCAGTGTAAGCTCTGTGTCAAGACTTAAAGTGGTTGTAAACTTCAGACATGAAACATGAACAAAGCATATCCCTCTATAGTATGTACTTGTCTCAATTAAGAGTAAAGCCTCGTACACACGATCGTATTTTAGGCAGGGAATTGGCTGTTGACAGACTGTTTGCCTAAAATCCAACCATTAGTACACTCCTTCAGACAATTGTTGCCCAACTTTCCGCCAACAAATGTTGGTTTGCAGGCTAGTAAATTTGACGGACAATGGTCTGTTGTCAGATTTTCGTATCGTGTGTACATAAGTCCATCACAAAAAAGTCCAAAGTACAAACACGCATGCTCGGAATCAATGATCACCAAACAAGACATTAGCAGAAGGTGCCCAAAGGGTGGCGCTCAAGAGCAGAAATTCCACGTAGTACGTCACTAGGTTCTTGTTTGTTGGCCGACAATTGTGTGCCGTTAGTATGCAAGACAAGTTCCTGGCACATGTCCTTCGGACAAAGGTCTGACACTCTGTTGGCCAACAATCCGATCGTGCGTACCAGGCTCACGAATAATTTGTGTCTGTTGCTTTGTTCCTCTGCTATCGGAATGAATCACTTCTGACAACTTTTCCTGACACCAAGACAAAAATGGTGACAGAAGAGGGATCTCCAGCACACAGCCTGTGAATGACAGCCTCATCTCGGTGATCGGCGTGAGAATAGAAATTAGGGAGATGCCACTGCTAACTTGGATTTTAAAGAAGCTGACTCTGGGGATCTCATGCAGATCTTGCTTGCCCTCATCTTGAACAAGCATGCCACTGTCACCAGTGAAGTCTGAACTCCAGTCCTGTATTTTTATTTTTTTAATCAATGACTCTGGGTAGATATGTTAATTGCTTAGTCTTGTAGCCCTGAACGAGGAGTGGTGTTGTCCCAAAATGTGTCAGCTGTTTTTTTTATGACTTTTTTTTTTTAATCAACAATTAAAATGACCTTGGTCTCTTTTATCCTATTTGTGTTTGGCACTGCTTTTTGTATTTCTATAGTTTGAGCTCTCGGGGTAGTAAAGCCGGGATCATGATAAAGGTCCCTGGGTCTACAAAATTAAAAACCAAGTCAAAGAAGGCAGCATTTTTCTTTCTATTATGATGGGCTCCCTTTTAATCACACATGGATCTGCACATTGTGAACTAATAATGGGACATGTGGGATATACTTAAGCTATAGAATACATCTGACAGGTGACCATTTAAATGTAAAGGATGCTTTAAATAAATTATGAAGCAAGGTACTTATAATGATTATCCAGGTTTACCAACCTACATTACATGGACACGCTGTTGTATAGGAAATGGTTTATGAGTTGTTAAATCTATTTAAACATTCTAACCTAATGGATGTTGACTGGACACAATTTATATAGCCTGCTACAAGTGGTTAATGTTTTATTCCCCATCTAATGGGATATATAGATTTTCTGCTTATTGATATTTCAAAACAGCTACATTATCAATTCATTTTCTGCATAGATTTTGGTGCATTTGCGCAGCAGCAAAAGTTACACAATTGTATTTTTAGTTTATGATTATGCATATTGATGTTAGTCATTTTTCCCAGAACAGCAAGACAAAGCAGCAAGTTACCCAATAATAAAAAGAAAAAAGAAATAGCCCTACTTAGCACTGACTGATCCTCTAAATGCTTTCTAAACTTACATTTTACTTGGCTCACCCTATACAGTATGTACATAGTTGCTGCATTTACATACTTGCAGCTAGAGTTGACAAGTTACCACTTTACTTCTAATACTAATAACTAGTCAGGATCGTCCAATAAACCTGTTATATCAGTTAAAAGCACTGGAAGTGTGGATAAGACTGATCCGGAGAATGTGACAAATTGCATTTATCCATTAAATCATGATTTTCGCACATCAGCATTTCAGCAGGATGTACTACATCTTGTGGCACTGGAGAGATTAAATTCAAGCGGTAGGTGTGTTTACAAGGAGTCAAAGACTGTATTTTAGGGCATGGCAGCCTACTTTTATTACCCCCCGCACTACAGCGTGGGCCTTAAAGGGGTTGTAAAGGTTTGTGTTTTTTCACCTTAATGCATCCTATGCATTACGGTGAAAAAACACCTCGCTGTCATGGGCCCCCCAGCCCCTCCTCTTTATTTACCTGAGCCCGTTCACCTGCTGGGCGTGTCCCCGTGCGTCTTCTTCTCCACTGAGTCTGGCTGTTGATTGGATAGATTGATAGCAGTGCAGGCATTGGCTCGCGTTGCTGTCAATCACATCCAATGGCACGGCCGCCGGGGGGGGGGGGGGGGGGGGGGGGGGCGGTACCGAGTCATACACTTGGCGTCTATGGACGCCAAGTGTATGACACAGGAGTGCGCCCACAAGCTAAGCCCCTCGGGAAAGAGCTTCCCAGAGGGGGTTAGCTTTAGTGGGGAGGAGCCGAAACAGCCGCCGTGGGACCCCAAACAGCAGGATCGGGGGCCACTCTGTGCAATACGAACTGCACAGTGAAGGTAAGTATAACATGTTTGTTAATTAAAAAAAAAAAATTAACATATACAACATATAATTGCCGGGAGGGCGCCCATGTACGTCCTCCCGAGCATGCCCTGTCGGGGAGACTCGGCTGATCACAGATCGGAGTAGAGGGACAATCCCGACCCCTTACCACTTGATCAGCAGTCAGCCAATGACAGCAGATCACGTAATGTAAACAGAAGATAGGTAATCAGCCTTTTTTTTCCTCACGCTGGCAACGTGAGAAGAAAACCACCCATCAAAGCCCTTCAGTGCCACCCATCAGTGCCACCTCATCAGTGCAGCCTATCAGTGCTCATCAATGAAGGATAAAAATTACCTGTGTGCAAATTTTATACCGAACTATAAAAACTTTTTTTTTTTTTCAGTATTTTTTTCATCTTCTTTGCAAAAAATAAAAACCCCAGCAGTGATTAAATACCACCAAAAGAAAGCTTTATTTGCGGAGGAAAAAAACGAATTTACTTACGGTAACGTTCTTTCCGGGAGTCTTTCAGGACAGCCACCTGAGAGAGACCTTGGCTCCTCCCCTCTGTAGGAAACACCTGCGCCAGCTTGCTATAAATTTCCTCCTCCCCTGCTGCTCCTCAGTTCTTTGAAGAGCACCTCCAGTTTGCTGGGGAGACACAAGAAACATATGATACACATATAATAATTTATATCACATTTCCTGTAAGGAAACCTCATACTTGATATACATTTGGGTGGGTACCCGGCTGTCCTGAAAGACTCCCGGAAAGAACGTTACCGTAAGTAACTTCGTTTTTCCCCTATCGTCTTTCAGGACAGCCACCTGAGAGGATAACCGAGCACTTACCCCTAGGGCGGGACCACAGCTTGTAAGACCTTACGTCCAAAGGTCTGATCTTTAGCTGACCATAAGTCCACTCTATAGTGTCTTACAAAAGTGGCAAAGCTGGACCATGTTGCCGCTTTACAAATCTGTTCCGGCGTCGCTCCAGCTCTCTCTGCCTGTGACGCTGCCATTGCCCTTGTGGAGTGTGCCCTGATTCCTTCTGGGATCTGCATACCCCCTATTTTGTAAGCCTGCTCTATGGCTTCCCTTAACCATCTGGCTATTGTACTCCTTGAAGCCTTGTGCCCTTGCCTGGCTCCAGTGTATAAAATAAATAAAGACTCCGTCTTTCTGATTGACTTTGTTGCCTCTAAATAATGCAGGATGCATCTCCTGACATCTAAACTATGAAATTTCACTTCCTTCTCCTGAGAAGGATTCGGACAGAATGATGGTAATACAATTTCTTGACCCCTGTGAAATTTTGAGGCCACTTTAGGTAGAAACCCCGGATCCATTTTGAAGACTATACGATCCGGAAAGATCTGGCAAAATGGGGGTCTGATAGATAGGGCTTCCATCTCACAGACCCTTTTGGCTGTAGTAATTGCTACCAAGAAGATTGCTTTAAGTGTCAGCATCTTCAGGCTGCAATCCTTTAATGGTTCAAAGGGATCTGCTGTCATAGTTTGTAACACTAATGACAGGTCCCACTTGGGAAAGGCTGTGCTTTGTGGCGGCCTTTGTCTGCTCACGGATCTAAAGAGTCTGATTATCCAGGGGTTTGAGGCTAAACTCCTCTCCTGGTAAACTGACAGTGCTGACACTTGACTCTTTAACGTGCTGAGGCTTAGTCCTTTGTCTACACCACTCTGTAGAAACTCTAGGACTGCTACTGAGCTTTGTGTTTTAAAGTTGTTCTCTGTACACCAACGATTAAAACATTTCCATACCTTCTGGTAGATGTTACGTGTCTCAACCTTCCTGCTTTTCAGCAGTGTGTCTATCAGACGGTTTGAGAACCCTTTGGCTCTTAATAGCTGTTCCTCAGATACCAGGCGGCTAGTTTCCACTTTCCCACCTGTGGACAGTGCACTGGGCCCTGGGCTAGCAGATCCTCTTGGATTGGTAGGAACCAAGGAGGCTCTATGGCTAGTTCTTTGAGCATAGAGAACCACGGTCTCCTGGGCCAGTGAGGTGCTATAAGGATTAATGACGTGTCTTCTGTACGAAATTTCCTTATTACCGCGGGTAGTAGTACTGGTGGGGGAAAGGCATAACATCTGCTGAACGCCCACTTCTGCGCCAATGCGTCTACCCCGAGTGCTCCCTCCTCCCTTTTTAGGGAGAAGAAGGCTTGGACTTTCCTGCTTTCTCTGGAAGCAAATAAGTCCACCTGAGGTATTCCCCATTTTTTGGCAATCTGGTCGAATACCTCTTGTTTTAGCACCCATTCTCCTTCTCTTACTTTCTTCCTGCTGAGAAAGTCTGCCACTCTGTTTAAGTCTCCTTTTAGGTGTACTGCTGAAAAGGAGAGTATGTTTTTCTCTCCCCATCTCAGGATCTCTTCTGCTAGGGCCCACAGAACTCCGCTTCTGGTTCCCCCTTGCTTGCTTATGTAAGCTATTACTGACGAGTTGTCTGATCTGATCTGAACATGATGTCCTTTTAATTCCTTCTGGAAGGACTGGAGTGCGAACCATACCGCTTTCAGTTCCTTCCAGTTGGACGATCTTGTCCGTTCTTCCCTCCCCCAAGCACCTTGTGCTAACTGGGAGTCCAGGTGTGCTCCCCACCCTACACCGCTTGCGTCTGTGGTTAGGATTCGGGAGATAGGTAGGATCCATAACCGTCCTATGTCTAAATTTTTTGTCTTTCTCCACCACCATAAGGACTTTTTTACCTTTGCTGGTATTGATACCTGAAAATCCAGAGACTCCTGCCTGTGATCCCATATCCTTAATAGGAACATTTGCAGTGGTCGGAAATGCAGGTTTGCCCACTGAACTGCTGGGATTGCAGATGTTAGCAACCCTAGTGTTGACATTATTTTTCTTATAGAACAGGGTATACTGGTCTGAATTGCCTTTATTTCTTTTTGAATCTTTGTTATCTTTTCCTCGGGTAGAAAAACTCTTTGCTGAACCGAGTCTATTACATAACCCAGGTATTTTAACTGTTGTGTGGGTTGTAGACTTGATTTTTCCACATTCACCAACCAACCTAGACTTTCTAGGAATACCCGAGTGTACTCGAGGTTTTCTAATAACCTTTCGGGTGTCCTTGCAAAAAGAAGAAGGTCGTCTAAATAGGCAATAATGGATATGCCTTTTAGTCGTAGTGGTGCCAAAGCTTCTGCCAGAACCTTGGTAAAGATTCTTGGCGAAGATGATAGGCCAAAGGGCAGAGCCTGAAACTGAAGATGTACAGCTTCTTTCCCTGTTTCTATTGCTAGCCTTAGAAACTTCTGGTGATTTGGGTGTATGGGTATGTGCAGGTACGCATCCTTTAAATCTAGCGACGCCATATAACAGTTTGGAGGCAACAGGGCCTTCACTGAATATATGGAGTCCATCCTGAACCTTTTGTAGGTTATGGATAGATTTAGTGGTTTGAGGTTGAGGATCGGTCTGACCTTTCCTGAGGGTTTCTGTACTCCAAATATATGGGAGTAGAAGCCCTGTCCTCTTTCTGCCCCTGGTACCCTGATGATTACACCCTGTCTCCTGAGGTCCTTTATGGATCTCATTAACCCTCTGGCTTTTTCCTTGCTGTTTGGCAGCTTGGTGATGTACAGTCTGTTTGGGGGGAATTTTGAGAATTCTAGGGAATACCCGTCTCTTATCGTCCTTAAGATGTATTGACTGGAGGATATTTTTTCCCATTGTGAGATGAAGGCCCCCAGTCTTCCTCCCACTGAGAGGACTTCAGTCCTTATTGCGGGTCTGCTCAGGAGGGCGAAATATTGCTCCTCCTTTGCTATTCCCTCGCTGACCCCAAGGTTTCTTTTGATTAGTTGCCTTGGGTACTGAAAACCGGGACTTGGTGTCCCTCTTTTGCCTCTTTCTATTTTGTAGAGGCTGGGCCCAGGGTGCTTTCCGTTTCAGCGGAAAAGCCTTCTTTGTGTCCGCTGTACGGTCTAACACTTTCTCTAATCCTGGCCCAAATAACAGGTCACCCGTAAACGGGATCCCGCATAACTTGGCTTTGGATGCAGCATCCCCTTGCCAAGTCTTTAGCCATAGGGCCCTTCTGGTAGAATTGGCTAGAGCCGAGGATCTGGCTGCCATGCGTACCAGCTCTGCTGATGCATCTGCTATGTATGCAATGCCTTTGAGAAGAGTGGGAAAAGAGGACAAAATCTGCTCCTTCGCAGTACCTTCCTCAATATGTGCCTGTATACGGTTCAGCCAAAACTCTACATTTCTGGCTACCACCGTGACCGCCATGGCTGGCTTTAGGCTTCCCACTGTGGAGTCCCATGACCTCTTTAATAGGGTATCCATTCTTTTGTCCATTGCTTCAGAAAGGACCCCCATATCCTCAAAAGCTAGATCGGTGTGCCTGGAGACTTGTGAGAAGGCAGCGTCTAGTTTTGGGATCTTATTCCATACTGATGACTCATCATCTGAAAATGGGAACCGTCTCTTTAAGGCTTTAGAAAAGAATGGTTTCCTTTCAGGTTCCTGCCATTCTTTCTTAATTGCCTCTATTAAGACGTCATGAACAGGAAAATTTTTCTTTTCCTGTTCTCCTAAACCCTCATACATCTGATCATGCAGGGATAAAGGTTTCTTTTCCGTCTGTATACCCAGCGTGGTATGAATGGCTCCCAACAGCTGGTCTACCTCTTCTAATGAGAGTTTGTATCTGGAGGGTTTTCTGGAATCCCCTTCCAGTGCTTCACCCTCAGATTCTTGGGAGCCGGACACTGTGCTGTCAGGCTCGTCCTCTGCCTCCTCTATAGGAGTAACTGAAGGACCGGCACTAGTGGAGGGTAGTGCCTGTGCTTTTCCTAGTACCGGTAGTACTGGTGGGGGGGCAGTTTGCAGTTGAGGGATCTGGAACCCTTCAAAAAAGGTTTTGAAGGCTACAAAGGTATTTGATAGTTCCTTGACAGATGCCGCTAAATCACTGCCCTGCTCTGTGGAATGTTCTTGCACCAACTTGTGAATACATTCCTTACATAATGCTTTCCCCCAGGAATCTTTCAGTGTGTTTTTACAAGAAGGGCACCTCCTTTTTGAGTTATGAGAGGGCTTAGACTTGTCAGGTTTCTGAAAAGACATAAAGAGAAACCCCACACATATTAATACTGACATAAGCTTCCTGCAACTTGCAGGTGCACAGCGTCTTTCATATGGGCTTACCACACTAGGGGCCCAATGAAAAATAACCCTCTGACACAGGAGGGACCTACCCACCCCCCCCCCCCTTGCTGAACCCTTGAGGGGGAGGGGGATGGGTGGTTGATATAGGCCAGGGGAGGTCCTCCCCAGGTTCCCCTTACCTTTACATGGCTGGAGCTGGTCTCTGTCGTAGCAGTCTGGTCTCTACCTTCTGCGTCCGACATGCTTGTGTCACCACCGGAGCTTTAGCTGACACTACAGCATGTATAGCTCCTCTCCTAGCCCATGCCTGGCCTCCTTTTCAAGACTCGCGGCCGGAACCGGAAACAGCGAACCCGGAAGTACACGCCCCTCTTGCCGGATGTGACGTCACCCGTCACTGACAACGCCGGTCCCTATACCCAGCGTGTTCCGCGCTGCGAGCGCCACACGCCGCTGGAGGTATGGAACGGCAGGACCTGTACCTGTGCTCCGCACTCGGAGCTGAGAAGGAAACCCCCCTGACCTCCGCTTGCACTCAGGGATGCAGGGGCGGCAGTCTCCCCAGGTTAGTTACCTGGTCTGTTTGTCCAAAAGGAGCCGCTGCTGCTTCGTTTGTGGACATGTATCCTTTGCCTGAGCCCATACCCCCTGGTAATCCTGACTCTTTCTGGCTGGTTCCAAAAAGGTGTCTCCCCTCCTGGAGGAAACACAAATAACTGAGGAGCAGCAGGGGAGGAGGAAATTTATAGCAAGCTGGCGCAGGTGTTTCCTACAGAGGGGAGGAGCCAAGGTCTCTCTCAGGTGGCTGTCCTGAAAGACGATAGGGGAAAAAATTATAAAAAAATGTCATTTGGGTACAGTGTTGCATGACAGTACAATTGTCATTCAAAGAGTGACAGCGCTGAAAGCTGAAAATTGGCCTGGGCAGGAAGGGAGTTTAAGTTCCCAATAAGCAAGTGGTTAAATAAACTGAAAGTTCACATGCACATTAATTGCCCACGCAGGGGGTTTCTTCCACACAAAATCCAAACAATGAAAATGCTGAGGCATCTGGCTCGCTTGTTGACAGCACTGCTGCTCCTCTTACCAGTCCTTCTGACTGTTGTCCAGAACTCCAGGATCACTTGGCTCTCTTAGCCTTTATTTACAGTGTCTAGCTGCAGGGCCAACTTCTGGCCTATGAATTGGGGTTCTCTTGACATCCCGATAAAAGCCAACCTGACTCCTGGAACAAGACCTCCCATTTCATAGCTGCTAGCTGGGGCACCTCTGACCCCTCAGTGAGACCCTCTGACCCCTTGTCTCGTGGCTTCTGGCTGGGGCCTCCCAGTGTGGGAGACCTTCCGTCTCCCATACTGGGAGTGGTCTCAATACTATAAGCTCTAAGTCACTGATGGCAAACCTTGGCACCCCAGATGTTTTGGAACTACATTTTCCATGATGATCATACATGCTTCAGTGCAGTTGAGTATCACGGGAAATGTAGTTCCAAAACATCTGGGGTGCCAAGGTTTGCCATCACTGCTCTAAGCTATCCTCAGACCTGAGTATATAACTGTAGTATATTATATCTAATATATATATATGTATACGTATATATATATTATATATATACATATTTATTATATGTAGTGTTTTTATTTAGGCATTCTAAAGACAAGTTTATTCTAGGCATGCCGCTTTGGTAGCTGTTAGTCTGGTTGCGCATATTGAAAGAGGGTTTGTTGGTCAAAGGACAAATGGCCAGACCAGACTTACTCCACATATGAAAGGGAACAGATAATGATTATCTTAATCTAATCAGTATTCACACATGTCAAAGGGGGAATATGCAAGAATGTAAATTGGGGCAGCTTTATAATTACAACTATTCACAGCGTGGGGTTGTCTCCGGTCACTCTGAAAGACCGGGGCAGATCAAAGCATTTAATGGAAACGCCCAATCAAATTGCTCAGACATTCAGTGTGTGTGGGGGGGATATAACAGGACGTTCAATCTGTTTAGAAGTGTGTGTTCTTACGAAGGCACCCAAGAGTCACATGTTTCCATGGGGCTCTAAATATTACTAGCACTGTCGTGATATGAACTCTGTTGGATTTTTGTCATCTGTAAGACTGTTCTGTTTGGAAGTCAATAAAATTGTCTCTCTCTGGGAGAATCGGGTTTTGCTGCGGGGACAATACTTTTAATAACCATATACCATCTACGAGGAACGACGATTATATTAGATCACTACAATAACGACCCTGCAAACCTGTGTACTCGCACAGATTACAGGCGTCTTGTAAAACCCAGACACAGAATTGAAAGTTCCGATCCAGAACTATAGAATCTGGACAAAGCCAAAGATACAGCTTTCTCTGCTCAGAAATGATGGTCCTGATCTGCGCATTAACCCAAAATGCGAATCCTGTGTAACTTTTTCCTATATTCACACAGTGACAGGGTCTCTGTCACAATCTGTATAATACTGTAAACGTCAAATTCAATTACAGCATTAAAATAAAATCACTCTCTTTAACCACTCAGATTGGAAGATTTTCCCCTTAATGACCAGGCCATTTTTTGTGATACGGCACTGCGTTGCTTTAACTGACATTTGCGCGGTTGTGTGACATTGTATCCAAAAAATTTTAAGGTCCTTTTTTCCCCACAAATAGAGCTTTCTTTTGGTGGTATTTTTATTTGAGCTATAAACAAAAAAAGAGCAACAATTTAGAAAAAAAAACAGTATTACTTTTTGCTATAATAAAATATCCCCCCCAAAAAAATAAAAATGTTCTTCATCAGTTTAGGACAATATATATTCTTCTACATATTTCTGGTAAAAATTAAAATCACAATAAGCGTATATAGATTGGTTTGTGCAAAAGTTATAGCGTCTACAAAATAGGGGATAGATTTATTGCATTTTTCTTACTAGTAATGGCGGCGATCTGCAATTTTTGGCGGGACTGTGACATTGCGGCGGACAGCTCAGAAACGTGACAATATTTTGGGACCATTGACATTTATACAGCGATCAGTGCTACAAAAATGCACCGATTACTGTGTAAATGTCACTGGCAGGGAAGGGGTTAACACTAGGGGGTGATCAAGGGTTTAAATGTGTTCCCTGGGAGGCGTTTCTAACTGTGGGGGGATGGGACTGACTGGAGGAGGAGAGAGATTGCTGTTCCTGATCACTAAGAACAGCAGGTCTCTCTCTCCGCCCCTGTCAGAATGGGGCTCTGTTTACATTGACAGATCCCTGCTCTGGCTCCCTTTCCCGGACATAGCAGCTGCCTGCCACGCACATCGGGTCCCCAAACGTGCAGCGACAATGCGCCTGCTATGACTCTTAATGGCGATTCATGGGAACTAGACCACCTGCCGCCGTATAATGACGGCGACTGGTCGGCAAGTGGTTAAAATAGATATCAAATTTCCAGAACAGCACCAACAAAGAAGTTCTGCAGTCATCAGCTACAGCCCAGGTTACATAGATATGCAAATTAATTATTGTCAATTATTGACAATAATTATTGTTAAGGATGCATGCAGCTGCTGGTAAATGTGGCCTGTGAGTATTTAAAAATCAATGAATTCTGGTCATCAGAAATCATTTTATCAATGACTAAGCATGTAAGAACAGTAACTTCCAGTACTATCTATAGACGCAGAATTACCAGAGCCCTAACAGTAAAGACAAGGAGACCATATGCTTCTGAAAGTTAGCCCCAGATGGAGCCTTTAAGAGACATAAGTAATATAAATTGATAAAATAGAGAATTGAGGCTAAAAATAGACATTTTATTTATTTTATATGCCTCACCCTGATTTCTTTAAATGTGTATGCATGTGTTGACCACACACATTAAATCGCTAGATCTTTCCCTAATAAAAAAATCACCCAATGGCCCACTAATAAACCAGGGACAATGCACAGAATATTTTTTATTTGTTATGAAGAAACCTTTCAAGTGCAAGTTCTTTTTTTGCTGGTGTTGTGACAGCATGCTGAGAATGTTTAAGTGGCCAAACAACCTCCAGATAAATTTACATCACTGTAGCACCGAGGTGCAGACATGGTTAAAAGCATGCTGCTTTATTTATATGCCTATCCACATTATAAAATGTTCCTTGCTATCTTTTTGACCCACTAATGCTAGAGGGCCAAGCATACCCAAACGCACACAACTGTTCATAATAATTACAGGAAGAAAATGTATTTTGCTTGTAGCTTTAAACAGGTCAAGCTAAATCAGCCCACTCAGTGGCATGTAATTCCAAAAGCATTTACACACTGACATTTCTAAGTTTACAAAACACAGCGTATTTCTTCTCTGGCATTTTTGTGTCCCTACATACCACAAAAAGCCTGATTGTCATTATTTGGAAAATATAGTGTTTGCCCCTATTAAATGGCTAGTATGCAGGAAAAAAGGTGGGGTGGGACAGGGGTTACTTGTCAAACAGAATGGGAACTACAAATGATTCCACTGTATCCCTATTTAAACTATGCTGTTCTAGAACTGAAGAGTTTTACATACTAAGACAGCAAAGACTCACATCAACCGTTCAACAGCTCATTTGCACCTAAACTAGAAAAAAATAAAAATAAAAAACAAAAAACACCCACAACCTCTTTTCTCCAAGTAAACCCCTGTTTCTTGAACATGGCAGGATCCGTTTGAAGCCAATGTTCCTTACAAGCACGCCAGAGCTAAAGTGGTCGAAGCACCTAAACTAGAAAACATTTTTAATTACATAAAAAACAAAAAACACCCACAACTTTTCTCCAAGTAAACCCCTGTTTCTTGAACATGTCAGGATCGCCTTCACGCAGGTGAAGCCAGAGCTAAAGTGGTCGGAGCATAAAAAAATAAAAATAAAAAGTATGTTCCCACAATGTAACTCAGAGGCCCAGGTTACTCTCTATGTAAGCAGTATAAAGCTGTGGCCACAGAAGGGAGTGGGCACAACAAAAAAATAAAAAATAAGGGCTTCAAATTAGTTGCTCTGCCATTGCTATGAATTTAGATAACACTGTTAAAGTGTAAGTGGCAGGTGTATATAAAGGACCCTAATTTAAAGTGGTTGTAAAGTCAGAAGGTTTATCCTCTTAATGCATTCTATGCATTAAGATAAAAAGCCTTCTGTGTGCAGCAGCCTTCCCAGCACTCCCTAATACTTACCTGAGCCCCCTCTCTGTCCAGCGACGTCCACAAGTGTCTCTGCCATGCAAGACTCTCCCTCCTGATTGGCTGAGACACAGCAGCGGCGCCATTGGCTCCCGCTGCTGTCAAAGTCGGCTAGCCAATCAGGAGAGGGGGGGTGTGGGCTGCGGCTGCTTTTTGTGGGGGCACTAGACAGGAGGGAGGGGCCAGGAGCTCAGAAGATGGACCTGAGAAGGAGGAGGATCCGGGCTGCTCTGTGCAAATCCACTGCAACAGAGCAGGTAAGTATATCATGTTTTTTTTATTTCATTTTTTATATAAAAATAACAAACGAGACTTTACAATTACTTTAATTTATTTAAACAAATATAAAGTGAGCCTTTTTAGTAACTTTACAGGTCTGAAAATTAGAGCACCCCGCCCGCCGTCATTTGTCTATACCACGGGTGGGTGGTTAAAAAGAAGTGCTCGAGCTCCCATCAAATTACTTTGCCAAAAGGAGATGATGTCATTAAGTATGCTGCAGGCATAGGAAGCACTTCAACTTGTTCAATTTAGCTTTGACAAAAAAACACCTGGAAGCTGATTGGTTTCTATGCGGAGCCAGGGTCGCCAACAGGGGAGGGCTGGCAGCCTTAGGCCTGGGGGGCAAGTCCAGTCAAGTGGCCCATTGAACCACTGAATCAGCTCACCATCCATCTACACCACATTCCCTGCACAGAGAGAAAGAGAGAGAGGGAGAGAGAGACTGCTCCATATTGCCCCAGAGAGAGAGAGAGGCCACTTGGCACTGCCTGCACAGAGAGAGCGAGAGACCATTTAACACTGCCTGCACACAGAGAGAGAACGCTTGACACTGCCTGCACAAAGAGAGAGAGGCCACTTGTCACTGCCTGCACAGAGAGAGATGCCACTTGTCACTGCCTGCACAGAGAGAGATGCCACTTGGCACTGCCTGCACAGAGAGAGATGCCACTTGGCACTGCCTGCAGAGAGAGAGAGGCCACTTGGCACTGCCTGCAGAGAGAGAGGCCACTTGGCACTGCCTGCAGAGAGAAAGAGAGAGGCCACTTGGCACAGCCTGCACAGAGAGAAATGCCACTTGGCACAGCCTGCACAGAGAGAGAGAGGCCACTTGGCACAGCATGCACAGAGAGAGAGAGAGAGAGAGAGGCCACTTGGTACTGTCTGCACAGAGAGAGGGGCCACTTGGCATTGCCTGCACAGAGAGATAGAGGCCACTTGGCACTGCCTGCACAGAGATAGAGGCCACTTGGCACTGCCTGCACAGAGAGAGAGGCCACTTGGCACTGCCTGCACAGAGAGAGAGGCCACTTGGCACTGCCTGCACAGAGAGAGAAGCCACTTGGCACTGCCTGCAGAGAGAGAGAGAGAGGCTACTTGGTCCTGCCTGCAGAGAAAGAGAAAGGCCACTTGGCACAGCCTGCACAGAGAGGAAGGCCACTTGGCACAGCCTGCACAGAGAGAGAGAGGCCACTTGGCACTGCCTGCACAGAGAGAGAGATGCCACTTGGCACTGCCTGCACAGAGAGAGAGATGCCACTTGGCACTGCCTGCACAGAGAGAGAGGCCATTTGGCACTGCCTGCAGAGAGAGAGAGAGGCCACTTGGCACTGCCTGCAGAGAAAGAGGCCACTTGGCACTGCCTGCAGAGAAAGAGGCCACTTGGCACAGCCTGCACAGAGAGGCCACTTGTCACAGCCTGCACAGAGAGGCCACTTGGCACAGCCTGCACAGAGAGGCCACTTGTCACAGCCTGCACAGAGAGGCCACTTGTCACAGCCTGCACAGAGAGGCCACTTGGCACTGCCTGCACAGAGAGAGGGGCCACTTCGTACTGCCTGCACAGAGAGAGAGACTGCTTAACACTGCCTGCACAGAGAGAGAGACCGCTGGACACTGGCATTTAGGGGGTTAAAACAGGCAGGGAGGAAATGTAATATCACCTTCTGTCTGTCACTTTTCAGTGGAGTGGCAGTGCCTGCTGTAAGTGAATACAAGCCTTCCATAGCCATAGTCCCTCAGTCTTCTTTTAGGTTGCACATTTTTGCTGCATTTTCTGGAAGTGCACCAAAGACGCTTTGTGCACTTTCAGAACATGCAGCAAATGTGCAACCTCTATGGGACCGGGGGTAAAACATGCAGGAAGACTGCCAGTACACCAGCACTACTGACAAATCGCAGCATGCCAGTGTGAGCCCACATCAACACCTAGGAGGGCAAGCAAGGCAGTGTCACAGGCTGCTAGGAAAAAAACTCTTTAGCTGCAGAGGGGGGGCCGGGGGGAGGAGGGAGAAGTTCACTTACTTAGTGTTTCCCAGCCTCCCAGGAGCCTCACTGTATTCAAACCGACTGCTCAGATTTAACTTTCCCTCCCCACACATCCTCTTCACAGACAGCACACAGGCTGCCCGGAGTGTGGGCGGGGAAATAGAGAGCAGGTCCAGCCTCTGCCAGCCATTCGTGTGGAGGAGGGAGGGGCTGTGCTGTGCTCTGTAACACAGACTGTCGGCCCTGAGACATCCCTAGTTCACAGTACTGGATGGAGATGCAGCACTCGGCCTGCTCAAAAACTGCACATTCTGAGCTGGCGACACAGCAGCCTTTGTAGAGGATATGAGAGCAGCCCAGGGGGCAATTGCATCTCTGCCCCCCTGCCCAGCCCTCCCCTGGTCGCCAACCATCAGTAAATTTATTGACAGTTTGTAAAAATCAACGATTTTTACAGCTGTCAGTAAATGTCAGTTTTTGTTAATCAGTTAAAATCAGTCCCTTTTTTTTTTCAGACAGGTTAGTGTTGGCTTTGCAAGTGTAAGAAAGAGCCCCGTGCCAGCTTGATTCCAATTATTCAGAGTTTGGAGCCCGTTGGGATTATTTTTAAATAGAAGGAGGCTGGAGCTGGAAGAAGCAAGCGACCGCAGATCCTGCTGCAGAGTGATCTCAACTGTGCTCCGCCTGCCGCCTATCCGCATTGATAGGTAGTTGGAACCGCATACTTGTCCGGTGGCAGCAGCCCCTGAACCCTGTTCCCACGGCCCCACAGCTACACTAAACATTCCTCCTGAGTAATTTATCCTGCTCTTCTGCAGCCCCAGTTCTCTATCAGGTACTGTCAAGGGGGGAGATTTGGGGATGGGAGTAGAACACTACTGGGGGGATGGGTAGATTTGGGGGAAAAGGGGGCACCCCTGTACTCTGTATACAGCACACCCTTGAACCCTGAACGCTGTATGCAGCGCACCCTTAAACCCTGCACTCTGTATGCAGGGCACCCCTAAACCCTGCACTCTGTATGCAGTGCACCCCTAAACCCTGCATACAGCGCACCCTTGAACCCTGCACTCTGTATACAGCACACCCCTAAACCCTGCACTCTGTATGCAGCGCACCCCTAAACCCTGCACTCTGTATGCAGTGCACCCCTAAACCCTGCACTCTGTATGCAGCGCACCACTAAACCCTGCACTCTGTATGCAGCGCACCCCTAAACCCTGAACTCTGTATGCAGCGCACCCCTAAACCCTGCACTCTGTATGCAGCGCACCCCTAAACCCTGCATGCTGTACTTACTGCACACTCCTGGCATTTAATATCCCTTTAAGACCCTCCCACTGTGCAGGAGGGGATACTGCTGCCCCCTGAATGTGTTTTTTTTTTTTTCCCCAGGGAATTATTCCAATGGGGACAACTGTCTAAGATGGGAATGCCCTTCACTTTGGGAGATTTCCTCTACCCTCCTGTTTTGGAAAATTGAAAAAGATGGTATACAGACAGAAAAAATATGAAGGTAGTAGTTTTAACCTTTTTCAACTCTATTTAAAAAACAAAAAATGAGGCTATATTATATATATATATATATATATATATATATATATATATATATATATACACACACACATACATACAGTATACATACACACTTTAAATTACATTTAATGATTCCTTGTGTGATCCAGCAGCAAGAGCGGTCCCGCTCCTCCTACTGCTGGTAAGAATTACTTGCAAAAAAAAAAAAAGAAAGCCCAGTAGCAAACAATAAGAAAATATTTTTCATCAGATAATAATATTGGCCAATGATCTATTACTTTTGGGTCTGTTCACTCACTAGGAACCCAAAACCGCATTAGCTGTAAACACAGAGCAGTGTGGCAGTTGAACCCCCCTATTTAAAATGTTCCGTGTTGCATAAAGTATGATTATAAACTGCCCTTGAAGAAGGTTAAAACCTGATTTACAGCAAGTGCTTATATCTTACTATAATGCGTACGTTGTTATCTTTACCTTGCTTGACATTTGCTTTTCAACACATTTATGTAGTTTTATTGAACATTCTGATGGTTCTTGTACAGATAATTTAAGACCCACTGAGACCGACCATATGTTACATTTCTGGCTTTTTATTTGTGCTAGGTGTTATGTACATTTATCATGGTTTGGAAGTGACGTGATTAACAGCAGCAACAAAAATATTCTATTATACTTAATAAATGGAAAAACAACTTTAAGCAGAGTATGTTCATAGATGACAAGTGGCTGAATAGAAATACCAACATATACAAACATATACAAACAGTGTATGTAGCTTTTTTACAGAAAATTTTTACACACATATTACATTTGTATGTCCAGCCCAAAATGTTTTTTTGTTTTTGTTTTTTTAGTTAGTTAGTTTTGGATTGAGTAGGAAGGAATTATAACTACTGTAAACATTTTACTGCTATCTTGGGGAACCATTAGGGAAGTCTCCCCTCACCTATTGCCACAGAGCAATACAAAATGCTTTTACAATAGCAGATGGTTAGTACCCCCTGTCAGTACTTTATTGCTGCATTTCTGTTGCAGATATTTCAGACAAATCCCCTTAACAGAGCCCCAGATAGCAGTAAAACCCTGACAGGGGTACCAATTCTTCCCTCCTCTTTCCAAAATGTAAGGGCTCGCTCATACCAAGCCAGTCCATTACAGTGTGTTAATAAAAAATGCATTTGGATTGCTCATTAATTTGAATGGGCAGCCAATGCACAACAATAGACCAGAAAATGGACATGCATCATATTTAGAAACACATTGCTTTCCACTGAAAATAGGTGGCACTTAAGCACACTAATGCATGCAAAACATCTGAACGGAACCTAAAGAACATGTGTTTTGAGTGGGCACACACTTTTAACCACTTGCCGCCACAGTACATTACCTATGGGTGGGCGGCACAGCCAGGTACTGCAGCGTACGGGTATATCGCAATGTACCTACACACCAACCCCCCCCCCCCCTCCGCGCTCACCTGTGCTGTGATTGGACACAGCATAAGACTGTCAGCAGGTTACAGCCAACAATTATGGCTGTATACCTGCTGATTGGCTGTGGCCAACTACAGCCCAGATCTCTGTTTGTAAACACAGGCCGAGGCTGGATTTCTCCCTGCCATTTAGAAATGAAAGCAAGGAGAGAAACCCAGCCAGACCAATGAGTACAAGTAGCACACATACAGTTGCATACAGTTGTTAGGCACATAGCTATCCCCTTGACTTGAACACCCATCACCCAGCCAGTGCCATTAGTACAGTGACGGTATACAGTATTATCACTGGTCACTGTATTCATGTCACTAGTCAATGCCCCACCCCACCCCAGCCAGTGTCAAATTGCCCTCCACACTATCACAGTTACACTATAAGTTGCTGAACAACGCCATTATTAGTATAGTGTCTGTATGTATCAGTATCTTGAATTATACTAGTGTTCCTAGTAGCATAGTGTCCCCAAAAACGCAGTGCTAGCAAGATCAGCTTCAATCACTGCCAGCACTTGTGACATGTAGAAGAATACATGTTGGCCTACATTTATGAAGACATATGAATTTATTGGATATGTTTTATAACAAATTAGACATTTTTTTTATTTTTTTACATTTTCTGTCTTTTTTCCTTTATATAATAAAAATGTAAAACCCAATGGTGATTATGCCACCAAAAGAAAGCTCTATTTGTGTGAAAAATATATATAAATTTAATTTGGTCAGAGTGTTTCATGACCAAGTGATTGCCAGTTAAAGTAGCACAGTGCTGATTAGCAAAAAATGGTCTGGTCACGAAGGGGGTAAAACCTTTTAGTGGTCAAACTGCATTCACAGGAGAGCTGGATGTAGAATGGTATCCATAGCCTTTGTTCCCTACACTCCGTTCAAGCCAAGCTGTCAGTTCTTTTTGCACTGTGGAGCGATGGTCACTATGGAAATTTATTGTGAAAGCCCAGTTCCAATGCCCATCCTTTCTTTACAGCCAATTAATAATTGTTTGAAGGGAAATGTTGAGATTAATAAATGAAAAATGCAAAGAACCTACCTTGTTTCCTCCAGTGACAAACTGCTTACAGTTAGATTTTCCAAATTGAGGATGAACGGCAACAATCTAAAAAGATTACACATGTTGAGAAAATTATAAACACCAAGGCTAAATTAGCACAAAAAATTGCTTTGCTTTGTGTTGCACTACCCGATTCAAACCACTGCTAACACATTTAACCCAGAACATGAAAAGAGGAGAAATCTAGTGGCACTTGTGCCAGTGACAACTGTCTAGGTAGGGGTTTCCCTCACTTTGGAGAGATGTTCTTTCACTTCCTGTTGTGTAAATAAGACAAGAAGTGAAGTGAAATTGATTCAATTAGGACACACCTGGCAAACAAAAACCTGACAGTGGAGTTTTCACTCCCCAGTGCCCTGGAACAAGGCAAACACCATCAAATGAAAGGTCAATCAGCCTCAGTTCAAGGAAGACCTAGCAAGCTTTGCTGGAACCTGGGTTGAAAATGTCTGCCCTACGCTAATCCAAAAAAAAAAAAAAAAGAAGAAAAAGAAAAAAAGATATGCGTTACATACACTTTAGTTTTTCAGTCTTGAATACATTTTGCAAAGTGGAACATCACTCTCTCAATCAATATTGACAATTTTTAATCCTTATTTTGCTAGTATTAGTAAATAGAGTAAAAGTAAAAAGTAAAAGTATATCATGTTTACTTAAACAGTTTTTTACATTTCTTTAGTTACTTCCTAGTTTCCATGCCTGGGCACATGGTGTCATACATCCCAGGAGTCTTCAGAACGGGAGGAGGGGTTTTCTCAGCTAAGCCTACCCTCCTGCCTGCATGTCTGAGCTAAGGGCAAATGGATGCCAGGAGGTAATTGCTATATGAATCATCTGCCCTTATTTAAGATGGCCACAGACAGAAATGCTAGGGGTTGTATTTCCAAGTGATTTATCAGCAAAATAAAGCATAGAGACATGGATGGATGGGGGGGTTTGCTTTAATGGGTGCTCAACTTGTGGCCCTCCAGCTGTTGTGGAACTACAAGTCCCATCATGCCTCTGCCTTTAGGAGTCATGCTTGCAACTGTCAGCCTTGCAATGCCTCATAGGACTTGTAGTTCTGCAACAGCTGGAGGGCCACAGGTTGAGCACCCATGCTTTAAATGATAAAAATTAAATTAAATAGCACTTTTAGTTTGTGGTGATGCGATACAGTGTAGTTTCACTTTAAGGCACACGACGTCTTCGCTTAAAATAATTAGACAACAGTCAAGCTGATGGCAAAACACAGAAGATATATCTTCAGTGCAATAAAAGGCTACTGAGCAGGTGAGACATCATCTATGACCAACATCCTATATTTTTCCCATAACAAAGTGTATGCCAGACAATCTTTATATCGTTTTAGTTTTGCATAGAGTGCGTAAAATGTAAAAACACACAGGAAGGCGCAAATGCCTAGTGCATTATTACCATTAAAATGTATTGAATAAAAATCTGTAGCACAGACAATGAAAGGGATTCTAGCTTCCTCTACTCTGTGAAAAAAAATTAAAGTATTTCTGCTGCTTTGCTGTTGGAGATATTCCCCAATGCATATCTGGTGAGACGATTGGTTCCAACCTTTCCTCACTCTAGCATGTACAGTGCCTTGAAAAAGTATTCATTCATACCCCTTGAAATTTTCCAAATTTTGTAATGTTACAACCAAAAATTTAAATGTATTTTATTCTGATCTTATGTGATAGACCAACACAAAGTGGCACAAAATTGTGAAGTGGAAGTAAAATGATAAATGGTTTTCAATTTATTTTACAAATAAATATGTGAAAAGTGCGTGCATTTGTATTCAGCCCCCCTGAGTCAATACTTTGTAAAACCACCTTTCGCTGCAATTACAGCTGCAACTCTTTTTGGGGATGTCTCTACCAGCTTTGCACATCTGGAGAGTGCCATTTTGGCCCATTCTTTGCAAAATAGCTCAAGCTCTGTCAGATTGACAGGATGGAGAAGGTCTGTGAACAGCAATTTTCAAGTCTTGCCACCGATTCTCAATAGGATTTAGGTCTGGATTTTGACTGGGCCATTCGAACACATGAATTTGCTTTGATCCAAACCATTCCATTGTAGTTCTAGTTGTATGTTTAGGGTCGTTGTCCTGCTGGAAGGTGAACCTCTGCCCCAGTCTCAAGTCTTTTGCAGACTTATGCCGTGTACACACGAGCGGAATGTCTGACAGAAAAAGTCAGAAGGAATCTTTTCATTGTATATTCCGATCATGTGTGGGCCTCATCGGACTTTTTTCTTCGAAAATTCTGACGGACCTATAAATATAACATGTTCTAAATATTTCCGACGGAACCAATCCCTATTGGGAAAACCGCTCGCCTGTAAGCTGTTCTGACGGAGCAAAAACTATGCATGTTCTGAAGCAAGTACGAGACGGCAGCTATTGGCTACTGGCTATTGAACTTCCTTTTTCTAGTCCCGTCTTACGTGTTGTATGTCACCGCATTCTAGACGGTCGGACTTTGGTGTGATCTTGTGTAGGCAAGGCAGTTTCAGCAAAACTCCGTCGGAAAAGTTTATTCTGACGGGAAAACCGGTCGTGTGTATGTGGCATAACAGGTTTTCATCTAAGATTGCCCTGTATTTGGCTCCATCCATCTTCCCAACAACTATTTCAATGGGTAGAGCATTTTGGGAGCAGCGTATACACCCCTCCCGCACCACCCCAAAGATGCTACTTGCAGGACTTTTTTTCCCATCCTGCAAGCGCACCGCCCCAGTGTGAAAGCACTCAGGCTTTGTCCTGCTGGAAGGTGAACCTCTGCCCCAGTCTCAAGTCTTTTGCAGACTTATGCCGCGTACACACGAGCGGAATGTCTGACAGAAAAAATCAGAAGGAATCTTTTCATTGTATATTCCGATCGTGAAAGCACTCGGGCTTTCACACTGGGCTGGCTTGAGAGACGCTTTTCAGGCACTATTTTTAGCGCAAAAATGCCTGAAAAGTGCCCCAGTGTGAAAGGGGTCTTAAAGAGTTAATCAGAGGTCAGCATTTTAGCACTGATGACAAAGCGAAGCAAGCTGTCCTAGGATAGTTCAGACGTACTGGCGAAGCTTTCTGGGCATTAAACGCTTGGATAAGTGTATAAATGTAGCAGGGGAGTGTGTTGAAAAATAAATGCAGTTTCCATTCCTTGAAATTGTTTCTTTTATAATATAAACTCAAAAGTCCTGGTTTGTCTTGAACGCCCCTCGTAAAAATAAAGTTTTGGCTAGACATACAGTACACTTTATTATGCTGTTGGTGTTGTGGGAGTACATGCTTATAATGATAATAATAAGTAAACACTCATCACTCACAAGCTAGCGTGATTGGTAAAGCATTCAAAATTGAGTCAAGCTATGTCATTTTCTGTTTGTGTTGACCACTACACTTTTTGCCTTTTTTTCTAACAAATGACTGCATTTTGAATGCTTCTGTGGATATAAACGTTATTATAACAGGTGTCTTTTCAGACTAAGGCACTGTTAGAAATGCGCAACTCTATTCACCAACTTCTCAGCAATAGAAAAAGATATCAAAACAGCTGCAATCATTATCGAACAGTGCTGTATTTATGGAACAGCATTATGTTTTATTGGAAATTTAAGAGCTGGAAATAAAGCAGAAAGAGCAGTACAATAACTAATGATTTTCTGTGATTATATCAGCTTATAGTTTTACATGCAGGAGATATTTCCATCATTTTCAATCAAAGCCTAATGTACTTGAAAGTTATGCTACAAATGATATACAAACTATTGAACAGCATTTGAGGAATTACATCTAACTGACATCAGCAAAGAACTATGAATTGTCTGGTTTTAAAACCTCTTAATGTTATACCTCCTTGCATAAAGGGAACATAAAATAAGATATAAATAGAGTATGATTCAATGTTCAACTCTATTAACTGTGGCACTAGCTGTCATCTAGCAAAGTATGGTCCCCTGATAATCTACGGATTGCTGCCACTAGACTAGATAGGCGAAAAATAAAAATAATTTATAAATGTATATTCTAAAGTTTTGAGAACCGTGTTAAATGTTCTAAATTGCTTTGAAACAAATGTTATCACATCCTTTTTTTCTATCAGAATTAAAATGACATATTTTTTTCTAAAATGATAGCACCATCATTTAGGTTGGTAGTTTTATATATTCTTTAAAGGCATTGTACATTTTCAAATGTTTTTCTTGTTTTAGCTAGGTATTATGCCCCGTACACACGGTCGGAAATTCCGACCACAAAATCCGTCAGATTTTTTTCAACGGATTTTGTCCGACACTGGTGTTGCATACACACGGTCGGACAAAGTTGTCAGAAAATCCGATCATCCTGAACGTGGTGACGTTCGTTGCGTACGATGGAACTACGCAGAGGCTAGTAGCCAATAGCTTTGGTCTTGTAATTTGATCTGAGCATGCGTGGCACTTTGTCCGTCGGAATTCTCTACACACGATCGGAAAAAGTCTGATCGGACTTTGTTGTCGGAAAATTTGAGAGCAGGATCTCAAATTTTTTCAGTCAGAAATTCCAACGGAAAAGGTCTGATGGAGCCCACACACGGTCGGATTTTCCGACAACATGGTCCGATAGGACATTTTCCATCGGAAATTCCGACCGTGTGTACGGGGCATTAGTGTAGTTATATTCCCTGTGTCAAATGTTTGCCTTACCTTGTAATGATGGACTCACATGTTGTGGCTGCAGTTTGTAGTGTCATGACTGATTGATTCCCCATCTATGTATTTATTCTACTAGCTTGTCCCTATTCACTCAAGGGACAGGCAACTTCTTGTCCTGAATCACACAGCATCCAATCCATTCCTTACTATTTACTCTGTGTTGCATCATACAAATACGGGAGTGTTAATGTGATGAAAACCCCTATTCCCTTTGCATCTGACTGCTTGTGGCTGTGCCAGATGTAATTACTATGCAGATTTTACCTGCAGAACACTAGACTGAGAGACCCAGGAATTGTGGGATATTTTGTTTCTTCGCAGGAAGTGTCAGTTTGCAGACTACAAAGGTCATGCATTACCTTGCACATGGTCTCATGTTTGAACACTGTTGACAAAGAAATGTGCAGATTTACTCGACTATAGGCTGTGCATACAAGGCAATAAATAGCACCATGGAACTACATGATCACTGTACATATTATGTACATTATTAGTTAGGTTTACAATGCCTTTACATTTGTGTTTCTATTTTATCACCTGGAGACATAATTTTTACTATTTGCATTTGTCATATGTACATTATGAGTAGGTTACCATACAACCATTCTGTGTCCTTGCAGAACAAGTTCAGGATGACAAGGTGGGAAACAAGATTGAATACACCCCCCTGCTTATGTCTTACAGACACAGCTTTTCTCAATTTTCCATTCAAGCATCCATCCAAGCCTGCACAGACCAACTGACAAAATCACAGGGTTACAGGACAGATGTCCCATTTAGACACATGTATTTATGCCTAAAATACAAGGGATAGGCAATATTATTTTAATCAGCAGATTGATTATGTGGATTTGAGCTCATAACAGCACTCACCTTTATTGGACAGTCAAAAATTTCATGCAATCCTTCTCTTGAATACAGTCCAAACACTTGCACCTATAAACAGGGATAAAACATTGGCATTTACTGTACATAACTGGTACATATTACCATAATTCACTTTAGCTTACCAAAAAATAATAATAAAATGTATAAATGGGATTTAGAGATGTGTATTTGACAGCTTTTTTTTTCATTAGTTGTGTCAATTAAACAGTCTGTAGTGCACCTTTGAACTAAACTTAGACTTAAACTTATTCAGTTAAATAAGAACTTCATTCAGTTAAAATCATAATCTCTATTTAAAGACTACTTTTAATTTCCAGGATTGAGAGTGCAGATAGGATGTCATCCATTAAAGATCTAAATACTTGTACACTAACAGAGTAAAGCCTCATACACACGATCGGACTTCAAACGAACTTTTCGGTGGATTTCTGTCCAAAGAGCGTTTGCCATGAACTTGTATTGCATACACATGGCAGAAGCATGTTTGCATGTTTGTTGTCAAAAAGTCTGATGGTGTATATGGGCCTTTAGACACATTGTCCATTTTGAAAAATAGTTCAGCAAACTCCTTGGGTCTTCTCCAAATCATATACTTCCTCCTTTAAAAAAAAACTTGTCCTGTAAACCCTGGTTACTTGTATCAGCTATCCTACAAACCTACATTGCTTGGACCAACTGTCCTACAATTATTGGCCACTTGCGATTAAAATCTAACAATCCACCTACTCATCATTGTAAAATGTATGCAATCTTTCCCATAACCTCTCATCTAGAAGAACAGGTCTTCCAAACCTTATTCAAGACATCTGTGTGTATTGTGTGTGTATTGAAATTAAGCTATAGTTCTGAAGGGATGGGAGGGGAGGGAGAAGGTATCCACTTCTGTGTAAACTCTGGCTTTGGCTACTAAGCCCTGTAAACAGACTTTTTTTTTTTTTTTTTACAACCAGGGGCTCCAGAAAACCTGGAAAACATTAAAGGATGTAAGGGCTTCGCTTGAGTGTTGCATATAATAAACACAAAATATTTTGATGACAGTGATTGGGAAGATGTATGGGATTACCCTTTCAAGTATCTAATCTCCCTTATGGCCTGTACACACGATCCGAACGTCGGATGAAAAATAAAAATGCTTCTACTGCTATGATGCCATAAGTATAAGTATGTTTGATACACTGACTGGTGCACCCCTAAGTGGGCTATCCCACCTGGTTCATTGTTTTTTCTTTTTGTTTTGTTTTTTTGTCTGTAACGTTTCTACAAAAAACTTCAATAAATAGGATTGGAAAAAAAAAAAGCACAAAATATTCATGGCCCATATTTAATTTTCTCCCCCAAAAAATTATTTTTAATCAAATTATTTAGCCCCAACCAAAATAAAGAAAGCACATACAAACCATGACTTATGCCCCGTACACACGGCTGGACATTCCGACGACAAAATCTGTCAGATTTTTTCTGACTGATTTTTGCCCAAACTTGTCTTGCATACACACGGTCGCACAAAGTTGTCGGAAAATCCGATCATTCAGAACGAGGTGACGTACAACAGGACTATAAAGAGGCCAGTAGCCAATAGCTTTCGTCTCGTAATTTATTCTTCGTCCGTCGGAAATGTCTACACACGATCGGAATTGAAACGATCAGATTTCGTGGTCGGAAAATTTTAGATCCAGCTCTCAAATTTTGTGTGTTTCGGAAATTCCGACAGAAAAAGTCAGATGGAGCCCACACACGGAATTTCCCGACAACATGATCCGATCGCACATTTTCCGCCGGAAAGTCTGACCGTGTGTACAGGGCATAATACTTAACTCTGATGGTTTTGTTTAATTGCTCAGATTGACACTTGAATAAGCCTTATGCCTGTGATACCCAACAAAGGACTTTGATACCAAAATCAACACTTTACTGAGAACTGTATTTTATTGCAGACTCTCACATTTACTTGAGATCTACACTGCAATACATGAAGCTCAATTGGTCATAGTCAAGATGTTAAGTGCCAACACAATTTAGTGGTACTATCCTTCAATAAAAGCATGTCGGAGGAATACTGGCATCACACCAATGTTGAATCAGCAAAGCAGTTTATTCACATGTTAAGTATGACATAGTTTCATGTGTATTCAAGACCAACATTTTATGCCCCTCGCCTCCATTTAGATAAAAGTAACCTTTAGTGGCCTGATGGTTAACTAGGTTTCCAGGAGACAAAATTCTATGAAACAAAAAGAGGAAAACTGAAGACTAGCTTTCATTCGCAATGAAGAAAGACTGAATGTTAGAGAAAGACTGACAGTGTTTTGGAGCAAGCTGCTGGAGGTCTGGAGTAGAAATGAGTAGCATGCTGGGATATGTGCTAAAACAGATGTCATAAGTATCTGTGCTTCCAGGTTCAAGTGTCAGGATGACAAGCAGCAGTTCAGTGCAGTGAAACAATTAGAGAGAAGGGTTCTCGAGTTTTGTAAAAGTGGGCACCATCATTATCTCTACTAAAAACAAGCATATCGGATCTGATTAAAAAATCTAAATTGCAGTTAGATATTGCAAAAATAATTATTGCATTTTTTTATTACATTAAGGCTTAACCACTTTCAGACCGGACCAATTTGCAGCCAAAGGACCAGGCCCCTTTTTGCGATTCGGCACTGCGTCGCTTTAACTGACAATTGCGCGGTCGTGCGACGTGGCTCCCAAACAAAATTGACGTACTTTTTTTCCCACAAATAGAGCTTTTTTTTGGTGGTATTTGATCGCCCCTGCGGTTTTTATTTTTTGCGCTATAAACAAAAAAGAGCGACAATTTTGAAAAAAAACGCATTATTTTATATTTTTTGCTAGAATAAATATCCCCCAAAAATATATAAATTTTTTTTTTTTTCCTCAGTTTAGGCCGATACGTATTCTTCTACATATTTTTGGTAAAAAAAAAAATCGCAATAAGCGATTATTGATTGGTTTGCGCAGAAGTTATAGCGTTTACAAGATAGGGGATAGTTTTAAAGCATTTTTATTAATATTTTTTTTTTTTTATTAGTAATGGCGGTGATCAGCTATTTTTATTGTGACTGCGACATTATGGCGGACACATCGGACATTTTTGACACATTTTTGGGACAATTGTCATTTATACAGCAATCAATGCTATTTAAATGCATTGATTCCTGTATAAATGACACTGGCAGTGAAGGGGTTAACAAGGGGGTGGCAGTGTAGGGGTTAAGTATGCCTAGAGGTGTCTTTCTTACTGTGGGGGGGCGTGGCTGTCAGCTAGTGAATGCTGATCTCTGCTCCAATCACAGGGAGCAGAGATCAGCGTCACTAGTTGCTAGGCAGAACGGGGAGATGCTGTCTATTTCCGCATCTCCCCGTTCTGCCTTCCCGTGAGACGATCGCGGGGGTGTCCCAGTGGCGATCGAGTCCGCGGGACCCGCGACCGGCCTCACTGGGGTCCCGACCGGCGCGCTCCCGATGGCATGGACGGCATTAAGGAGGGACTTATATATACGCCCTCCTGCCTGTCCGTGCCATTCTGCCGACGTATATCGTCGTGCGCCGGTCGGGAACCGGTTAATGTACACGGGACGTTTTAAAACCTCCCCTAAACGATTTAACTTGACAGATAGTAAACGACGTTTAAAAACATCAGTTTTGCTGCGTTTACATGCCGTGTTTGTGTTTAGGAGCTTTTATTTTTTTCAAATAGTCAAAAATGTATCTATATTAACCACTTGCTTACTGTGCACTTAAACACCCTTCCTGCCCAGACCAATTTTCAGCTTTCGGTGCTCTCACACTTTGAATCACAATTACTCAGTCATGCAACACTGTACCCAAATTATTTTTTTGTCCTTTTTTTCCCACAAATAGAGCTTTCTTTTGGTGGTATTTGATCACCTCTGGGTTTTTTATTTTTTTGCGCTATAAATGAAAAAAGACGGAAAATTTTGAAAAAAAAATAATTTTTCTTAGTTTATGTGATAAAATTTTGCAAATTATTAATTTTTTTCTTCATAAATTTTGGCCACAATTTATATTGCTACATATCTTTGGTAAAAATAACCCAAATTAGTGGATATTATTTGGTCTTTGTGAAAGTTATAGAGTCTACAAGCGGTGGTGCGAATCATAAAAAATTTAGCACACCTGATGTACTGCTGACCTATCTCATTTCTTGCGACCCAAACAAGCCAGGAAAGTACAAATACCCCCCAAATGACCCCTTTTTTGAAAGTAGACATTCCAAGGTATTTAGTAAGAGGCATGGTGAGGTTTTTGATGTTGTAATTTTTTCCCACAATTCTTTGCAAAATGAAGATTTTTTTTTTTTTTTTCCCCCACAAAATGTTCATTGTAATAGGTTATTTCTCTCACATGGCATGTGTATACCACAAATGACACCCCAAAATACATTCTGCTACTCCTCCTGAGTATTACGATACCACATGTGTGGGACTTTTACACAGTCTGGCCACTTACAGAGGCCCAATATTGAAATAGCACCATCAGGCGTTCTACAAGCATAAATGACACATCTCATTTCTCAACCACCTATTACACTTTTGAAGGCCCTGGAGCAGCAGGACAATGGAAACGCCCACAAAGTGACCCCATTTTGGAAAGCTAACACCCCAACGTATAATCTATGAGGCATAATGAGTCTTTTGAACGGTTCATTTTTTTCCAGAAGTTTTGGGAAAATGTGGAAAAAAAATGAAAAACGCATTTTTTTTACGCTAAGTTGCTCATTTATAAGATATTTCCAACACATAGCATGTACATAGCAAAAATTACACCCCAAAATACATTCTGCTACTCCTCCCGAGTATGGCAATACCAAATGTGTGAGACTTTTACACAGCCTGGCCACATACAGAGGCCCGCCAGTGAAGTAGCACCTTCAGGCGTTCTACAAGCATAAATGACACATCTCATTTCTCAACCACCTATTACACTTTTGAAGGCCCTGGAGCACCAGGACAATGGAAACGCCCACAAAGTGACCCCATTTTGGAAAGCTAACACCCCAACGTATAATCTATGAGGCATAATGAGTCTTTTGAATGGTTTTGGGAAAATGTGGAAAAAAAATGAAAACGCATTTTTTTTTTTTTTACGCTAAGTTGTTCATTTATAAGATATTTCCAACACATAGCAAAAATTACACCCCAAAATACATTCTGCTACTCCTCCTGAGTATGGCGATACCCCATGTGTCAGACTTTTCCACTACCTGGCCACATACAGAAGCCCAACATGCAAGTAGCACCTTTAGGATTCTAACACATAGCATGTATACACCAAGAATTGCACCCCAAAATACATTCTGCTGAGCAAAGGGTAAAAAAAAAGGCTCACCTGTGGTTCTAGCAGGCAGGAATATCATTCCAGAGCAGTCAAAGTTCAGTTCAGGTAACAGGCATAGGTATGGCTAGTTCAGGTAACAGGCAAAGGCATGGCCAGTTCAGGTGCCAGGCAAAGGCATGGCCAGTTCAGGTGGCAGGCAAAGGCATGGCCAGTTCAGGTGGCAGGCAGAGGCATGGCCAGTTCAGGTGGCAGGCAGAGGCATGACCAGTTCAGATGGCAGCAGGTGGCACTTTGTACATTAGGCCTTGGTCAGGTAAGACCTGAGGACAGGGGTAGAGGCTTCTTCCCACCCAAATCTCTACGAAGCCTCCGAGTCTCCAGACCCTAATCCGAGAAAACAAAACCTGGAGAAAAATGTTTTCTCCACTCGGAAAACCTTTTCTGGAGCCCCTCACATGTGAGACCCCTGTGCTGTACAGTGGCAGGGCAAATGATCAGTTCAGGAGGCAGGCAAAAAGAATGGTCATTTAACAGGCCGAGGTCAATTTACGTTGAAGGCAGAAAGATGTTTGGCAGAGGCATAGTTGTTAACAGTCCGGGTCATTCACAGAAATGGCAGAAAGTGGAAACTGGAAAAAAATCATCTAATAGTGCAGTGAAGTATGAAAAAGCTTCGAAAGCACGTTCCAATACAGAGGCCTGGATGGGAGGGACAGTCGGGACAGTAGTATCGGGTGTCGCGGCGATTTCCCCTACTTGAACACACACAACATTTTTTTGGGGGTTTGCGACCTGTTTGGGTAGGAGGGAGAAGCTCAGGAAAGTGCCTTTCATGGAGTCTGGCTACTTCATCAGAGCGAATTAGTTGAGTGGGTTGGCCATGGGGATAGATGAGGGCTGGGAGGACGTCTTCTTGAAATCTTAGATAGGTCAGGGAACTTTGTGTGCACTTAGAAAAAATAATATAGGAATTGAACATGGCTAGTTGCATCAAATAAATGTACCAAAAAAGCGATCTCCTGGTGGCCAAGTAGGGCTGCATCATCTGGTCGTTCATATCCACCCCCCCCATGTATAGGTTATACTCATGGATACATTTTGGCTTCTGGATGGGGCCTTTTCTTCTCTGCAGTTCCACCAAGGTGTCGTTGTGTATTGTGGAAAGGATGTAGACGTCTCTTTTTTTGTCTCGCCACTTCAGCGCTAGTACCTCTTCAGTCCGCATACTGGCCTTTTCACCCGTCTTCAAGTTCTTGGCGACCAATGTCTGTGGGAAGCCTTTGCGGTTGGTCCGCGCTGTCCCACAGGCCACAGTCTGCTTTAGGTAGAGATGGCGGAAAAGTGGGAGACTTGTGTAGAAATTGTCTACATATAGGTGATAACCTTTCCCAAGCAGTGGTTGGATCAGCTGCCAGACAATTTTGCCACTTGTTACCATGTAGGTAGGGCATCCAGGGGGGTTTAGCTTTTTGTCTTTTCCCTCATAAAATATAAAGTCATATGTGTAGCCCGTGGCCCTGTCACACGCCTTATAAAATTTTCCCCCACGTCTGGCTCCTTTACTGGGGATGTATTGCTGGATTCCATGTCTTCCAGTAAAGTGTAATAGTGACTCATCTACACAGATATTTTTATCTGGGGTAAATAGTCGCTTGAAGCTGGCGCAAAAAAAATTGATTAGGGGCAGAATTTTGAATAATTTATCATGACTGGGATGATTTCGAGGGAGGCATTGGGCATTGTTATTGAAATGTAAAAATCGCATTATCATTTCATAACGGGTTCTGGGCATCATTGATGAATAGATTGGCATGTGGTGGATATGTAGGGTAGACCAGTAGGAATGGACTTCATTTTTTTTTGTCAGCCCCATGTTGAGGGTTAGGCCAAGGAAAATTTTAAATTCTTCAATGGTGAGGGGTTTCCAAACAAAAGGGCGGGCATAGGAAGAACTTGGATTGTTGGCTATATGTTGGCTGGCATATAGATTACATTGCTCCACAATGTAGGTTAGGAGATCATTGGGAAAAAATAAGTGAAAATAATAAAGTGGGGTTACATTTTCTGTCTGTATCTGAGGGCCTGGCTGGGCTGTAAAAAGGGGAATTACAGGTTCTACTGACGTATCGGGCAGCCATGTTGGATACAGTAGAACATCTGGAAGGGTAGTACTGCCTCGTTGATGTGATGCTCCATTGCTAGCATCTGGCCTATCTTCTAGTAAGGTTGCCAAACTGCTGGTGGATGGCTGCCTGTCCCGGAGTGCTGCGCTGCTGGTGGATGCCTACATATCATCCTGGAGTGCTGCGCTGCTGGTGGATGCCTGCATATCATCCTGGAGGGCTGCGCTGCTGGTGGATGCCTGCGCCTGCTCATTTCTCCTGCTTCTCCTTGTTAGGATTCTATCATCCTCTGTTTCCATCTCGGAGCCACTGCTGTCCACTGGCTCATAGTCGCTATCCGAGTCTGACAGAGAGAGTTCCCCGCTACTCTCGTCTGACATACTCTGGAGTATCTGGCAAGCCTCCTCTGCGCTGTATGACCTTTTAGTCATGTTGACGGGCAGATGTGTCAGATGGCGGGCTGATGCGACTGATGGCGGGTGTCAGGTGTGCCTGATGGCGGGTGTCAGATGCGACTGATGGCGGGCGTCAGATGCGACTGATGGCGGGCGTCAGATGCGACTGATGGCGGGTGTCAGATGCGACTGATGGCGGGCGTCAGATGCGACTGATGGCGGGCGTCAGATGCGACTGATGGCGGGCGTCAGATGCGACTGATGGCGGGCGTCAGATGTGCCTGATAGCGGGCGGGCAGATGTGCCTGATGGTGGTGGGCAGATGTGCCTGATGGTGGCGGGCTGATGTGTTTGATGGTGGCGGGCGGCTGATGGCCGGAAGATATGCAGATTATGGCGGGCAGATGTGCCGGATGATGGCGGGCAGATGTGCCGGATGATGGCGGGCAGCTGTGCCGGATGATGGCGGGCAGCTGTGCCGGATGATGGCGGGCAGATGGACACTGTGTTTTGGGGACACTGTGTTTTGGGGACACTAGCTAGGTGATCAGTGGGTTAACAGCAGACAAACAGCTATATAACTCACTGATCTCCTGGCTGCAGCACAGATCTCTCTTCCTCTCCTCACTGACAGGCTCTGTGTGAGGAGAGGAAGAGATGAGAGCAGTTACAACTGCTCTCTATTTACATTACATGACGACTGTGATTGGACACAGTCGTCATGTGATCAGGAGGGCCAATCACATGGCCCTCCTGTCTTACACTACTCATCTGTCTCTGGGGGACACAGGCAGATCGGGATCGCGCCGCTGCGCGGGCACGCAGCGGCGCGATCTCCTGTCATCTGCCGCCCTTCCCCGTTTGTTGTCATTGCGATGGCTGTGATTAGATACAGCCATCGCACGGATCAGGAGGGCAAATACATTGCCCACCTGCCATGCCGAGATGCGGCGTGTGCGGGGGACACGCGCGCATTGGGATCGCGCCCGCGCGATCCCGCTACTTCTGAAGGACGTTCCGGAACGTCCACTCAGAAGTAGACGGCTCCCACCCGGCCGTATATGTGCAGTGGCCGGGTGGGAAGTGGTTAAAAACGACTGTAAATGAAATGTGGCTAAACACGAGTTATCGCGTTTACAAGCTGTTACAGGCGTTTGTAGTTTCAAATGCCTCTAAACATCCGTCCTGAGCATATTATTTTGCTTTCCAACTGCCTATAAACGACCATGTGTACATGTACCAATAAGATAACAGATTTATTGCTGTCTGTTTCCCCGTTATGGAGATTGACCCTCTTGATTTGTCCCATTTACCATTATCACAGAAAGTGAAAGTAAAAGAAAATTCAAAATTTTGGGTTGTCACCAGCAGTAACAGAGGGGAAATCTCCCAATGGGGACACTAGGGACAATCAGGGATTCCCCCACTTATGAGAGTGTTCCTCTCACTTCCTGTTTTGACTATGGGGCAGGAAGTGAGGGGGGATCTTCACAATGGGACACAGGTGGCAAAAACCCTCCCATACGCCATCCAAAATAAAAAAGCTTTGAATTAATTTGGAGCACACTAAGCAAATCCCTGCTGACATGACGAGTTTGTGTCTTTTAGCTCCTAAGTGGAGCTACAGGAAGCTGTGAATGCACGGTGCTCATGTAGATCTATACTCAGCTTGGTTGACATGCCCACCCATCCAGCCCTGTTCAGGTTGATCAAAAGTGGCTCCCATTAGCAGCCTTGTCACCAAACAGCTGCACTTTACTATTGAGCAAGGGGAGCCGAAGCAGTGAGACAGGTGGGCCCAAGACTATACAGGAAGAAACAAAAAACACTCTCTAGTAACGTATGTCACTCTGCCCTACATGTCACACCACTGTGCTTCCTCAGTTAGTGTAGCCATAGAACCCTTCCCACCCTCATTTGGGAAGATGAATGGGCAGATATCCTGGGCAGTCAGGTGACCTCTGAATATAATTATAACTCTAATTGTTTTAAATATATAACAGCCAGGTAATGAACCCTGTACACATTGGGTCTATAACCAGATATTCAAAAACACAAATGTGATAAATCAGTGCTCTGGGTGGTGCTCTTACTTTCTGCCTCATTGATTATAATCATAATTGGACCACCATTGACCACAACCTGGCATGGTAGGTCTCTGAAACTATAAGGCTTAATGTACACAGGACATTTTACAACCACTCCTGAATGATTTAACTTGACAGATAGTAACCAATGTTTAAAAACGTCAGTTTTGCAGCATTTACATGTCGCGTTTAGCCACGTTTGTGTTTTTTTTTTCAAATAGTAAATAGTTAAAAACGCAATATACCGCATTTTCAAGCTGTTACAGGCGTTTGGCGTTTCAAATGCCTCCGAACATCCACCCTGAATGCATTTTTTTGCTTTGCAAAAAATGCTTCTAAACTCAACTGCCTAGAAACTACTATAAAACGACCCTGTGTACATGTACTGATAAGATAACAGAGGAGAGATCAGAGGCAGCTGAAAAAAATGCCCAACTGCCCCTAAACATCCGTTTACCAGCAGCGGTGTACGTCAAGCCTAACCCAACCTCCTTTAGACACTTAAACAAGTGTGCATTTCTGAACTACAATATATCCAGGCGTAAAAAAAAAAAAAAAACAGCTCATGTCTCCGACAACCACAAAACACACCATAAATCTCAAAATAGACTTGCAAAATTGAAACCTGGTAGTGGTTTTGTTTTACCGTTACCAGTCTAATTATAAAAGAAAACATTTAGTGTTTAGACAAAGACATATGTGCATTTAAGGCACCGATATCCAGGGAAACAATAAATATGTTTTTCTTTCCTTCCTTTTTTAATATATAAGCGTTCAAGGTATCTGCCACCAAAATGAATTGAAAACGAACACCTCCATTCATTTTACCAGCAATAACCTGACATTAATATCTGCTTTTTTTTTCCTGGCTGATTATGGCAACTGTCTGAGTAATGTCACTTTCCGTAACAGGTTTAATGGGAAAAAAAGTTTAACAAGAATGGGATTTTTGTTTTTGAACGAAAACAAACAAGGACATATGTGCTATGTTTGCACTGCTGTGAAATGTGGGATGCATAGAGAAGCAATGCGTAGTGCAATGCCATCAACTTCCAGGACAGATTATCAGCCTTAATATTTTTCCACAGAACTGCACTGCAAGTTACAACAAAATGGGCAACAGAGGATTGCTGAAGCCAGGCCATATACAGCAGGTAAAATAAGTATTGAACACGTCACCATTTTTCTAGCTAAATATATTTCTAAAGGTGCGATTGACATACAATTTTCACCACATGTCGGTAACAACCCATACAATCCATACATATAAAGAAACCAAAACAAATAAGTTCAGAAATTAGGTCATGTGTAATAAAACAGAATGACACAGGGAAAAAAAGTATTCAACATGCTAACTGGAATGCATTTAAATGCTTCATACAAAATCCTTTGTTGGTAATGACATCTTCAAGATGCCTCCAAGATGGAGAAACTAGTCTCATGCATTGCTCAGATGTGATTTTGGCCCATTCTTTCACACATAGTCTTTAAATCTTAAAGATTCCGTGGGCCTCTTCTATGAACTCTGATCTTTAGTTGTTTCCATAGATTTTCTATTGGATTCAAGTCAGGTGAATGGCTAGGCCATTCTAGCAGCTTTGTTTTCTTATTTTCTTTGTAACCAATTGAGAGTTTCCTTGGCTTTGTGTTTGGGATCATTGTCTTGCTGAAATGTGCACCCTCGTTTCATCTTCATCATCCTGGTAGATGGCAGATTTTTATCAAGAATGTCTTGGTACATTTTTCCATTTATCCTTCTTTCAATGATATGAAGTTTGTCAGCACCGTATGGTGAAAAACAGTCCCACACCATGATGTTCCCATCTCCAAACTTCATTGTTGGTATGGTGTTTTTTGGGTGATGTGCAGTTCCATTTGACTTCCAAACAGTGTGCATTATGGCATCCAAAGAGTTACATTTTGGTTTCACCTGACAAGACTATATTCTCTCAGTATTTCACAGGCTTGTCTGAGGCTTGGTTCAGACCGCAGCACAGAGTATCTCACAGCAGGCGTCTGGTGTGTCCCTATTCACCGTTTCAAGTCCAGAAGACACACAGGACTACTGTGCAATTCACACAGGAGCCGCTCCAGAGATGTGTGAACCGGCTCCATAGAGAGCCCGTCACAATATCCTGAAACCCGCATCCAATTCACAATAATGTGAACCCAGCCTAAATGTTGTGCAGCAAATTTTAAACAGGCTTCAACATGCTTTTTCTTCAGCAACGGAGTCTTGCGTGGTGAGTGTCCGTACAGGCCTTGGCGTTTGAGAGCATTACTTATTGTTTCCTTTAAACAATTGTACCTGTTAATTCCAGGTCTTCCTGACGCTCTCCACAATTGGTCCTTGGCTCTTGGACAACTTTTCTGATAATTCTTTTCACTCCTCTGTCAGAAATCTTGCGAGGATCGTGGCCAGTTTATGGTGAAATTATGTTCTTTCCACTTCCAGATTATGCTTACTGGAACATTCAGAAGTTTAAAAATCATTCCGTAACCAATGCCATCGGTATGTTTTGTAACAATAAGGTTGCAAAGTTCTTGAGAGCGCTTTGCTTTTACCCATTATGCGATGTTTGGTAAAAAGACACCTTTTTATAGGACATCAGTTGAGATTGAACCAGTTTATATTATTTGCACTGACAAGGGGCAGGATCGCTTTCTAATTACTGATAGATTTCAGCTGGTGTCTTGGCTTTACATGCCTATTTGCACCTCCATTTCTTCATGTGTTCAATACTTTTTCCCTGTGTTATTCCATTTTATTACACATAAATGAATTTCTGAACTTATCCGTTTTGGTTTCTCTGTATGTATGGATTTCACGGGTTGTTACCAACAATATGGTGCACATGTCATGTCAATAGCACCTTTAGAAATAGATTTACCTAGAAAAATGGTGAAGTGCTCAATACTTAATTTACTCAATGTGTGTGTGTGTGTATATTATATTTATATATACACAATCAATGTTTGCTGTGGACCCTGAGATGTGACTGTTATCCTCCCCTATAAGGACCAAATACAACACATTTAAAAAAATGTTATGTTTTAAACCAACCCTATTTGAATGCAAACATAAGCGCAAAGCCATGCTGAATATTGATCTCCAGGCAAACAGCTAAATGCATAGTAAAAATGTACATATGGAACTATATTATCAGCAAAAGTATTTTTATAAGTGTGCATTCAGTCCCAGGATTTACACAACCTGGTAACCTAGTTTTTCATTAATGCATTTAGGCAATCAAGCTGGTCACTTCCCAACCACCAGCCTGTGATTGGACAGTGACTTATGACTGTTGCATTTTCTCCTTCTGGTTCCTTCTAAAGCCAACAATGGTTGCTTCTTTCTTCTAGATGGCATAAAATTAAGCATTACGGTGATGTATTACTATACCGAGGATATGGAAGATGCATAATCCACTATGTTCAAGTCATTCTTATATTGATACAATATATTTTTAAACCAGAAAATCTCCTGCTCCTAAAATTCAGTGGTGCACTAGTAATTTACATTAAGTCTGGCTAGCGAATAATGCAGAGAAACATTTCACTTTGTGTCAGGGAACCAAGAACCTACCAGAATTTCTGCAGATTACAGGTTAGTATGCAAATACGGATTCAAAAGCCGTGATGCACACTGGGCAAAGCGATATACACACCCAGACAAATACATGCACAGCTAAATCCTTTAGCTTTAAAAAAAATCATATTCTTTGGCGTATGTGTACCTTTTTGCTTCTGACCTGTATAATGTCCTTTGGTCTTCAACCCAACCTGTGACCTCTACATCCTGTAAATCTTGCTTGCATTCTGACCCACGACACTATGCCAATTGCTTTAAACCAGTTGCTTTTAACTATAATGAGCCTCTGTATTTGGTACAAATCTTGGTTAGCTCCCTCTCCCCTATCCACACTGTCATATGTGGTGCAAATCGGAGGGCCAACAACTTGAGTATATCCTGACAGTCAACTTTCAATTGTGTTTAGTAGGCAAGGGTGAATTTTAGTTGCTCCTTAGTCTTTATGTCTACCTCAGAAATCGTCACAGAGAAAAATATAGCTTTCAATACTCAATACTTATCAAAGAAGAAATATCATGGGAACTTAAGAACTGCACATTGCAGAAGTTTGAAATATGAAATGATGGGTGTTAATGTTTAATTCCCTAAATCCTTTAAAAGCTGCCATCAAGCAAAAATGAAATACATCTATATATAACATTTTAAAAATTGGTCGATTAAAATGGTACACTAAAGAAATAAACAATTCTAAGTTTCCTTAAGCAATTTGCCCCTAACATCCTACTTGAACTTTCTATTTCTTTGTACACCTTTCATACACACATTGCAAAATAATGGCACCTTCTTATAAGTGGAAAATCAATCATTAGATCCCTGACATGTCAGAGCCCCACATTCCCTCGAAGCACTGATAATTGTTAGTTATATAGCATCCAAGATAAATGCACTCCAGCTGTAAAGGTAGACACCATTTTTTTGGCATTGGACTGTACATATATTGATTTTACATCTATTTAATGTGGCTGTCGTGTCGCAAGATACTTTAATAGGCTGATAAACCCAAACCCAAACCCGGATACACAAAGTATATGGCTAATTAAACAACAGGAATACAAAGATACAGTTATCAAGAAATCAGAGAATAAGAGGTTGTTCCAGAAACAGGTAGCTTATGGAGAGGGGGAGAAAGTTGGGAAAATGTTAGCACAATTAGTGAGAACCAATTCCCCTCCCTCCAGCGTCCCTGTGATCAAAACTGAGAAAGGTGAAATCTCATCTAAAAAGTCAGTAATCACAGAAACTTTCAGACTATATTATGATAAATTGTACAGATCGCGTGGGACGGCGGAGGAAGGGGAAATGGACACATTTTTCAGGAGGTATAAAAGAACTACAGGTTAAAGGTAATTTTTTAGCAAATCGTGAGAAAAGGAGCTTATGGAAATTAAATGTGTGTATGTATTCAGTTTTTTTTATGTATGAAGAAAAATAATAAAGATTATATAAATTTAAAAAAATATATAACATTTTAAAAATTGGTCGATTAAAATGGTACACTAAAGAAATAAACAATTCTAAGTTTCCTTAAGCAATTTGCCCCTAACATCCTACTTGAACTTTCTATTTCTTTGTACACCTTTCATACACACATTGCAAAATAATGGCACCTTCTTATAAGTGGAAAATCAATCATTAGATCCCTGACATGTCAGAGCCCCACATTCCCTCGAAGCACTGATAATTGTTAGTTATATAGCATCCAAGATAAATGCACTCCAGCTGTAAAGGTAGACACCATTTTTTTGGCATTGGACTGTACATATATTGATTTTACATCTATTTAATGTGGCTGTCGCAAGATACTTTAATAGGCTGATAAACTACAATTGCTCATCAAAAGTCTTAATAATTCAAGGGAAACACACATAAGTGTTTGCCTGTGTCTTAATGTAAGACAGAGAACCTCAAGTTCAAAGAAATCCAATTTTTCAGATTTATAACATGCAAGGCACAAGTCTACTATTGTATAGAAGCACAGAGCTCTACAGAGCAACGCAAGGGATAAAAAAATGGATAATGGCTCAAACTAGCTATAACCTCTTATTCTTACTTTTCCTTTTTTTCTACAGCTGTTAATCAACCTAATACAAATAACAATATTGACATTCTAGTAATTACTTTTCCTGGGGCAGATTTGAGGAAAAATATATTTGGATATAAATCGGGGAAATTTCTGAGTGGAGCTCACAAGGACTGATAATAACAGAGTCATGGATTTAGGGAAGGTGGTCGCAATATTTCACTTCCTATCGGGTTGGTAGGTCAACTCATTGGTGCTGCAGAAAGCATAAGTACACATTTGTGTGAGTACTGATATGGAGTAAAATGACCTAGCAGTAGAACATTAAAATGTTTAGGTCACAGCTTAAAGGAGCACTAAACCTAAACCATAGACTCTTAATTTATATAAATTAGATATTTTTCTGCTTTATGGAATTAGGCCTTTTTAATAAGACAAAGGCATTACCAGGGCTGGCCCAAGACATTGTGCTGTCTGGGTCCAAGCATGAAACGTCACTTCTATTGGAACCTGCACCTGCATGTCATATAAGAATACAGTGGCTGTGTCCTTGCAGCCTCATGTCCCAGTAGAAATGAAAGGGGTGCTGGCTCAGGGATGTACACAACACCTATGTACCCAATCAGTGGCGGCTGGTGCTCAAACAAACTGAAAAATACTGAAAAAAAATACATCAATTGCAGCCTCACTGTGCCCATCAAATGCAGCCACTGTGGACCCCAACCCCCCCCCCCCCCACACTCGCTGTCTGACAGCGGCGAGCTGTGGGACAGGCAGCGGGTCAGGCGGTGGCTCCTGTGCGTCTTCTGCTAGTTGTCCAATAGGATCACCTGTGCCTTTCAGCCAATCAGGTAATGGGTTTTTAAGACCTGTACTTCCTGATTGGTGGATAGGTGGTTCAGTGTTAGAAAAACATTATTACAATATTCATTTGCTTTTCTAACACACCTGGGTGTGCTCCGATCGCAATGCTCTGCTCGTCGAGTCCACATTTTTGAAGCCTATGGCTCTAATCAGGTGCTTCAAAAAAAAAAAACACCCCCACCGCTGTAATTCAGGCACCCGACATCCGAAAAAAGGGCCGGACGCCTGAATAGGGGGTCGCCATGACAGCCATTGATAGATTCATGCATTGCATGAATCTATCTATTCAACATATAGGGGGTGGTGTAATAGAGGTTTTGTTTTATTGTGATAGAGGGGGCCCTTAATGTGCCCTTAATGTGCCTGTACCCGGTGCTGATAAAAGACAGCCTTGCATGGGAGACACGTTGTTTGCACCTCTTGTGAATGTGCTTGTACTAAAAATATAATCTGAAAGAACAGTTGTCTCCAAAGCTATATCAGTGAGATGAAGCCTGAAAGTGTGTTACCTGTTGATAAGTTAGTGCCAGCCTCAGCAGCACAGAGACAGAGGAGAGAGCACCACTCAGCTTGGCAGTAGGGCTGGAGAGGAGGGGGTCGGAGGGAAAGGGCACAGGATGAGGGGTCACTACACTAACATGGAATGAGCTCTGAGATCGTCCAGAGCAAGGAGAGGGAACAAAAACAGGAGGCTAGTCATGTCACACGGACATCGGGACACTGAAAGAGAAAGTAGGAGTGAGAGATGAAGGGAGAGGGGAGGTAGAAGGCAAGCAGAAGAGCAGGAAAGTGCATCTAGAACAGTGATGGCGAACCTTGGCACCCCAGATGTTTTGGAACTACATTTCCCATGATGCGCAACTACATTACACAGTGCACGAGCATCATGGGAGTTGAGCATCATGGGAAATGTCGTTCCAAAACATTTGGGGTGCCAAGGTTCGCCATCACTGATCTAGAATCACTCAAGAAAGCACTAATAGCCAATGTCTTCCAAACCTCATGTGCTGCGCCTGTTCCACACTACTCTTTCTAAGGGACCTAGTAGTACAGTACACGGTGCAGGCAGGGGGCGGGTGTAGTGCTACAATCTAGCCTACATGTAGGGACAAAGCTGCTCTCTGTCTACTATTCTGTATTCGGCAGCGTATTCTGTGCTGGGCATGGTTTACCTGGCAAATTGCGCCCTCTTCCCACATTAACCTCCTGTCCACCCTGCTCTGCTCCCCAGCAGGACAACACGCAAGAATGACACTGCATTAGAGGGAGTTGTTGTCCACAATAACGATGTGCCTGCCCCCCAACACAGGCAGCAGTTTAGTGATCCTAGATTCCTTACACTGCACTCCCCAGGAATATGCGATAGTCCGCCCCTGTTGCCTGGGACCAATAGACCCACCGTGACCCATGGTAGGGCCAGCCCTGGGCATTACTTAGGCAGAGGGCCTGATGTTTTGCCACACATAGCTAAATTCTCCCTTATTCACCCCAGTGAAGGACACTGCAATAACACCTTCTCTTCAGTCTTTTCCTAAATGGTATGGACTGAAATAGCTTGCACTGGAGGACAAAAGCCTTAGTCACTGAAATGTTAATTAGCCCAGGACCTAGGACATTCCTGAAATAAGCCCACATCCACATGCTACAAGGACAGTTGAATCCTAGCGCTGGAGATCCTGGTAATGTTTGACAGTTGAGACCCTTGTTTTTTTGCGTTAAAGCTGAAATTAGTAGCTATTTCAGTACTGATCAGAGGATAAAGCTGTGTCTATTCAGTGTTTGTTAAAAACAGAAAAACACAGATAAATTAGGGTTGGTTTAAAGTTCTCTTTGCAGGGGAATTTTACCCAGAACTTAGTAAATGAGGTGGAGCTCTGCTAACGTCCATCATCCAATCATGTGGAGCAAAAATGCTGGGTTTCTTTTTGTAATTTTTTTTTTGCATGTGATTAGGTATCCTTTGCAAAGTCAAACATTCACCGAGCTCTGGGAAAAAAAAAAAAAAACTCTTGCAAATTGAACAGCCTATTTGCTTTCAGTGAATCAACCCCATTGCATCTAGCTGTGACCAACTAATTAGAGTATTTCTGCAATTTTTTTTTTATTTACACTGTATTAACCCCTTGCTAATTTGCTTTTAATGACCCTCTGCAAAACGGTTTGATTTTTTAATTTGGTTCATAAAATTTTTGTGATTTCACATTTTGCATTATAGCTTCTGTAATTTCTGGTGTTGTGTAGAGTTAGAACACCTCAGGGGTTTTTTTTTGCTATTTATGTCCCTACTAAGGAGATTCGCCCTATCTCTGTGATGTGGTGTTCAGTCACCAGGACTGAAAGTAAGGAAAAATACCAAATTTTGAGTTGTAAATTGAACAAATCGGAATCTGTACTCAGACCATAAGTTATATGTTGCTACCCTCAGGTGACTGAACACTGTCAAAGGCTTTGCTGGGAATGTTCCTCAGTGCACCCGCATAGAACAACACTCACTCTGAGGGACTCCAGTGTTGTAGCAAACAATGAGAAACAAAGAACCTGCTTCTTGTACTGTACTCTAAGATATGGAATTAGAAGGTAGGTCAAAATTCCCATTATCCTTATTGTACAGTACAGGAGAGGGCACAGGATCTGTAGTTATATGCCATGGGGCATCCACAAGCAACACATTGAGGGGTGGGCAACAATAAAGCAAACTACAGAAAATAGGCCAACAAGAAAACAAGGGTCAACGGATTTAAAACACTCAGATAACAGCTAACAGCTGACGCTCGCATCTGCTGAATCCTGGAGGTCCATCCAGTAAAGCTTTAGGAAAGGTATTCAATTAAGAACAGGTAGCGGCTTCGCAAACATGTGAAATGAATGCTTAATGCTGAAAGGCCTAAGAAACACCAAGCAATCTGGTGGAATGTGTGCTGATAGGGAAGGGAGGAACCCTTTGCATTTGAGCACATAAGACCTGGAAATAAGCTGCCGAAACCATCTAGGTATGGTGGAAAAGGAAGCGGGTGACCTGTCTTGGGACCCTTAGGGAGGAGAAAAATTGAATCAGCTTTTCAGAAGAAAGATGTTACAGCTAGGTAAACCCTGGCTGCTCTGACCACATCCAGACAATGAAGGAAGTTAAAGTAAGAACTGCAAGAGGTCATGTTGGGAAGGAAGGAAGGTTTGAGTCTCAGGATCACTTTTTCTTTATGCAAGATAAGAAAAGGTTCTTTATACAAAAGAGCTGCCAGTTCTGAGACATGTCTGAGAGAGGTAATAGCCACTAAAAGGGCCAATTTGCTGGTGAGATCCTCCAATGAGATATCCTGGATCAGTTCAACAGGAGGACTTTGAAAATAATAAGCTACTAAGCTACAACAAGAAGTTCTTAGACCCAGGTGTAATGTTTAGTGTGGATATGAGAGAGAACAACAGTCTCTTAAATTTGCATGTAGATAACAGCCTCTAAAAGTTCCATGGTTAAAAGTGGTTTATTGAAACATCAATGGTAAAAACTTACATGAAGTCTGCCAGCCCAGAAAGCCAGTCTCTGTTCACAAATCCTAGAGGCTGAATAGCCATGCCTGTCCTAAGATGGAAGGGTCCTGGGTGTATCTCTACGCTTGCCAGTGATGTCATAGGTGTTAGTGGCTATTGAGTCCGAAGTCAGGGTAGGTGGATAAGGAGGGGAGCCTCTATGCCATCCTGGATGTGGACAGAGACTGGCTTTCTGGTCTGGCAGACTTCATGTAAGTTTTTACCATTTAGGTTTCAATAAACCCCTTTTAACCATGGACATTTTAGAGGTGGTATTGTTGGGTGGTATTGGTATTGGTGGTATTGTTGGGCACATACTGAGGCAGCATTGATGGGCACAGGTGAGGCAGCATTTATGGGCACAGGTGAGGCAGAATTGATGGGCACAGATGATGCTTATTCAAGCAAAACGCGTTGGACCTGTATGCTGACCTGCTCACTACCGCTGAATTGTCCATTCTAAGCGCTTGTTACTATTGGAAGCATGTAAGTGCATTTCCTATACCATTGTTTTAATAAACATTTTCTATACGGAATTATGCTATGTTCCCCCTTTTTTCCTTCTACCTGGCTTCTCTGGTGAGATTGATGCCTTCATAATTTGGTATATTCCATTATCTAAGAATGATTCCCAGAAGGTCTGATCTGCATGTAACAATCTGGGACCCCTGGAATTATATCACTAAGCCTGCCTGACCCACCAAGTATATGCTTGTGTGTGTCCATATGTTCCGGTAAGCGATTTGTGCTGTTGGTGGTGGATTACGTTTGTCACTTGCTGGGTTGGACACTCATGTAACCACTATTTGTTTGATAGTCACTCATCAATTCGACTTCACATATATTTTCTGGACACTTTCGAAATTCATTTTTTATTATTTTTGGATTTTTACTTTATCACAAATTTAGAAAAAGTTTTTACTTTTTATTATTTTAATTGACTCACATTGGACTTTATAATTCATGTCACTATATGTTATTATTTGTGTATATTTTGGGTGATCAATGTACATGTCCCTTTACTGGCTCACATAAGGAAGGATTTAAATACCTGGGTTTCGTCTTCCCTACCATGGTTTGGCCACATAAATATGCTCAAAATGGACACTCTCCCTAAACTGCTTTATCCATTTCAGACGGTTCCAATAACTGTCTCTAAACTATTTTTTACCTCCTTGCCATCAAGGCCTATCTCGTATCGGCCACATGTTACTCACTTACCCAAAGCTTCAGAGAGGTGTGGGTTTACTTGACTTTGAGCTTTAGCATAAGGCGGCCCTGCTGGCTCCGATTTTGGAGTTGTTCTCTCGTCCTTTCACTAAGGAATCCACTATGGTTGAACAGGACCTATCCACATCCGAACTACATGCTCTTCTTTGGGGTCATAGCCAAGAGCTACAGAGGCTATTCTCTTCCTGTCACACCTAACCACTGCTGCCCTACATTTATGGTACAAAAGGTGGATGTCCTCCCTCCTGTCCACTGACCCTTCTCCACTCACCTCCCCGTTTGATAACCTGTGTTGCCTCAGGGTGTGGGTTCTTCCATTGTGGGTCCATTTGTACGTTCCTCCTGGCCAGTGGCTGGGTCTTTCGTACACCCCAGCTCAGGTGCGCCTATCATCCCGGATGGCCGGGGTAATTTTCTTACTGCGCTCTGCCTGTCTTCCTTTTGTTCTGCTTTATTCTCTTGCTCTCAGACCCACAGGCCTCTGACATTATACGAGCAGCTGTGCTCACTCTCGGAAACACCCAGACACCTACTGTCTTCCAATTTTAAATTATTATATGCATTACTACATGATCAACTTCCCCCATACACCCGAAGGTGGTCCATGGAACTAGGGAAGGAGCTTACCATGATTGACTGGCAAAAGTCATTCCATTTTACTTATAAATCCTCCATATCTTGTTACACACAAAATAAAATCTCCAGATGATATAGAGACCCCCGCTCCTTACAAAAATTTTTCCTGTCGGTCCCCCCTACCTGTTGGTGGTGTGGAGCAGCTGAGGGAAGTTATTGCACTGAAATTCAACCCTTTTGGTCCCAGGTTTTTATCATACACAGCGGCCTATATGATTGGCCCCTGACACATACCCCAGAAATGTCTCTTTTGTCTATGCTCTAAGGTTCCATAGCATCCCAGAAACGTAATTTACTGTGTTTTTTCCTGTCATCGGCTAGACAACTGATCCCTTTATTCTAGAAAATGACCACTACCCCCCCCCCCCCCCCCCAATGTTGGCTCTAGATAACGACACATTTGACAAGTTCAAGGTTCTTTGGCTTGTTTGAATAGACGTCTCCACTTCTGACTCACTGAAAAAAATGCTTTTACCCTTGGACTAATGTTACTCTCCACTCTGACCACTCCTTAAAAGGTTAAACCTATCATGTTCAGTCAAACCTTCCTCTTCTCCACCCCCCCCCCCCATTTCTCGGGGCTCCTTTGCTCTCTGTTCCCCTTTTCTATTCCACTTTTACAATACTCAAATGTACCAACTTCAGGTCTTGGTTCCCAATCCCTCGGGCTCCATGTTTGCACTTTTATGTGCGAAGGCACATACCTTTATTGATATGTTATCCCTGTTTGTATTGTACTCTTCCTACTTTTGATATAAAATGTATACTGTACCATTTGTAATGATGTATATAAGGATGTACCTCAACTGTTCTTATATTTTATTCTGTACAATAAAAATATATTTGTCTAAAAAAAATACTGCATAACATGTAACAAAAAGGTATTGTCTACTTTTAACTTGACAATTGGGCTTTGACAGTTTTATTCATTATTGTTTACCAGTTCTGTTATCCATAAAAGTTAGCAGCCATTCAAAATACAAGATGTTATACTGTCCTTCACAATATATAGTAATTAAACATGATATACCTTGCCATCCTCTGCACAGATGCCTACATGTTCCCCGCTTTCATCCAGGCTAATCTGATTGATTTTCACAGTGCTCTGCAGGACAAATAAAAAATATAAAAGATCATAAAAAATGTCTTGCAAAGTAAAAATAAAAAAACACCTATGGACACACATTTTAAATTGGAATGCAGATTTGTACCATTTTAACACAAGCTCTAATGCACTGTCTATAACATAAAGAGGTTTTCAGACTCCAGGAAAGTAGGATGCACTCTCTGTCAGAGTAATGGTTAACTGGGTAACTTCTCATGTATCCTTAGTATTCGGTCAGTGCTTTCATGGACACTTACAGACATCAGAAACATTAACAAATCATGCCTTTGAATTGTAGTATACGTTTAAGCTCAAATTAAATCACAGACATACGGTTTCCAGTCTTAAAGTGGTTTTAAAGGCAATTTTTTTTATTCCACTTAAATGCATTCGCTGCATTAAAGTGATTGTTATTAAAAAAAAAAAAAGACTTTACAAACATGTTATACTTACCTGCTCTGTCTAGTGGATTTGCACAGGGCAGCCTGGGTCCTCCTCTTCTTGGGTCCCTCTTCACTGCTCCTGCCCCCTCCCTCCTGCCAACTGCCCCCACAGCAAGCAGCTTGCTATTGGAGCAGCCGAGACGAGCTGCATCTCTGTGTGTCCATTCAGACACGAAGCTGTGGTTTGACCCCGCCCCCTATCTCTCCTGATTGACTAACTGACTCGTGGACATCGCTGGATAGAGATGGGGCTCAGGTAAGTTTTAGGGGGGCTGGAGGGACACTGCTGCACACAGGTTTTTTATCTTAATGCATAGATAAAAAACCTTCTGCCTTTACAACCCCTTTAACCACTTCAGCCCCGGACCAATTGGCAGCCAAAGGACCAGGCCCCTTTTTGCGATTCAGCACTGCGTCGCTTTAACTGACAATTGTGCGGTCGTGCGACGTGGCTCCAAAACAAAATTGGCGTCCTTTTTTTCCCACAAATAGAGCTTTCTTTTGGTGGTATTTGATCGCCCCTGCGGTTTTTATTTTTTGCGCTATAAACAAAAATAGAGCGACAATTTTGAAAAAAATTCAATATTTTTTGCTTTTTGCTATAATAAAATATCCCCAAAAAATATATAAAAAAACATTTTTTTTCCTCAGTTTAGGCCGATACGTATTCTTCTACATATTTTTGGTAAAAAAAAAAAATCGCAATTAGCGCAAAAGTTTGCGCAAAAGTTATAGCGTTTACAAAATAGGGGATAGTTTTATAGCATTTTTATTAATATTTTTTTTTTACTAGTAATGGCGGCGATCAGCGATTTTTATTGTGACTGCGACATCATGGCGGACACATCGGACATTTTTGACACATTTTTGGGACCATTGTCATTTATACAGATATCAATGCTATTTAAATGCATTGATTTCTGTATAAATGACAGTTGTAGTGAAAGAGTTAACCACTAGGGGGAGGGGAGGGGTTATGGGCTCTGACGTGTGTGTTTTTTTTTACATTAGGGGGCGGGGCTGATGTCTGACGTCATTGATCGGCTTTCCCGATGACCGGGAACAGCCAATCAATGACAGTCAGTGTAGGAAGCGCGGGGAGAGGTTTGTTTACACATACCTCTCCCCGTTCTTCAGCTCCGTAGCCCGATCGCGGGACACCAGCGGCGATCGGATCCGCTGGTCCCGCGGCTGGGGTTACGAAGCTCCCGACCGGGTCGCGAGCGCGCCGCTAGTGGCGCGCGCGCGACCCACGGGCAGGCAAATTAAAGGGGACGTACGGGTACATGGTTTTGCCTGCCCGTGCCATTCTGTAGACGTATATCTACATGAGGCGGTCGGGAAGCGGTTAAGGTAAAAACCTTCATGTGTCTGTGCCATCCATCCCCTGAAAGTGGTAGTAAACCCACAGCTTCTGGAAAAAAAAAATTCCTGCAAGGCAATGGCATAATGTGCTAGTATGCATCACAGCTGCTTAAAGGGTTGACATCTGCCCCGTCTTCCTTCCGGGTTTGCGGGCTCAGGCTACACGCGTGGCTGGGGGCACGATGACGTCAATCCCATGCCTACGTGCAGGAGACGCTGTTTCCGGCAGGTGCTCTGAAGGTCCGACACTGTAAGCTGAACCTTCAGAGCACATGCGTCCTGATGTCACTGACTGAATGCACTCTGAATATCTCCTAAACTGTGCAAGTTTAGGAAATATTTTACAGTACCTACAGGTAAGCCTTATTATAGGCTTACCTGTAGGTACAAGTGGTATAACAGAGTTTACTACCAATTTAAATACTTACCTGAGCCCAATCTTGATCCAGAACTGTGTCTATCTGCAGCAGCTCTTTTTCCCTCTCTCTCTCTCTTTAGAATACTCAACAGCAGCAGGAGCCATTGGCTTTTGTAGCTGTCAGTCAAATCCTGTGAGGAGGGAGTGGGGGTGGTGCTGAGTCCCACTGTGTGTGTCTAAAGATACACACAGCCCAGCTTGGGATCAAGCCCACAAGTCTGGGGGGCAGACACAGAAGAAAAGGAGCCAAGATCGCTGGCGGGGGACCCCAATAGAGGGGGTTTGGTGCATCTCTGTTCAATACCACTGCACAAAGCAGTGTAACATGTTTGACATTTTTATTTAAAACCCCAAAAAAACAAGTTTTACAATCACTTGAAATCTACTTTGAGCTGCACGGTGTGTTTAAACATGACTGCTAGGTTGAACAGACATCAGCGTTTGACCAGGCAGAGTACCCCATAATTTATAGACATGTGCACAACAAAAAAATTTGTTTATTTTCGTTTTGTTTTTTTCGTTTACGAAAAAAATTAGTTTTTTCTCGTTTCGTTTTTTTCGTTTCCGTCGATTCGTAACGATTCGTACATTCGTAAGTCGTCGTTGTTCGGATTCGTAACGATTCGTACATTCGTAAGTCGCCGGTGTTCGTATTCGTAACGATTCGTACATTCATAAGTTATTTTTTCGTTGATTAGTTTTTTCGTTAGTTTAATTTTCGGACGCATTCGTATTTATTCGTACATTGGTAACATTCGTAGATTCGTAATCGGAGCATAATTCATAATTTGATGTAATGTGTATGCTATTATCAAATTTTAATAATTTACGAATCGAAAAAAAAAGCTACGAATCGAAAAAAAAGTTACGAATGTACGAATTTTTTTGTTCAATAGAAACACGGAAAATTACAAATCGAAAAAAAAAAAAAAAAAAAAGTTACGAATCGAAGAAAAAAAAGTTACGAATCGAAAAAAAAAAGTTACGAATGGAAAAAAAATTACGAATGTACGAATTTTTGGGTTCAATAGAGACACGGAAAATTACAAATCGAAAAAAAAAAAAAAAAAAAAAAGTGACGAATTGAAAAAAAAGTTACGAATCAAAAAAAAAAAGTTACGAATCGAAAAAAAAGTTACGAATGTACGAATTTTTTGGTTCAATAGAGACACGGAAAATTACAAATCGAAAAAAAAAAAGTTACGAATCGAAAAAAAAGTTACGAATGTACAAATTTTTTTGTTCAATCCATTCGAAGCACGTTTAGCAGTACCATTGTAAGGGACACGGAAAATTACCAATTCAACAAAAAAAAAAAGTTACGAATGTACGAATTTTTTCGTTCGTTTTCGTTTTTCGGATTTTCTTCATTAGTACATTCGTTGTTTCTAAATAGTTTTTTTCGGATTTTCGTTGTTAATCGGATTCGTACGATTCGAACGATTCGTTACGATTCGTTATTCGGATTCGTCCGGTTCGAATGATTCGTTCATTCGTACGAAAACGAACGAACGAAAATAACGAAAAAAAATGAAAAAAAAAACGAAACGAATTGCACATGTCTAATAATTTAACAGACCTGGTCAGACACACCTCTTCCCTTATCAGCATACAAGTGTGCCTGTTGATTCTTGTGATAAATGGTATAGAGGTTGCTCACTTGTGCCAGCATAGAAAACTGGAGCGGGAGAACAGGGCATGTTTTTTTTTTTAGAGCTATAAGCATTTTAATGTATATCCTGTCAAAAATCAGCTAGCAATCATATTGTACTACAGTTCCAGAATGCAAAACAAAGGTGTGGGTTGTGTTACTCATTCTCTATTGGATTTACTGTGGGAAAAATGTAAAGAAGAAGAATCAGCTGCAGGACATATGAGTTCCAGAGACCCTTAAAGGGAATATTTGGCTAAAGCCATTTCTGATTACTCAGGTCTGGATTTTTTGTAATAATACGGTGAGCCTAGTGATTTATTTATGGTGTAGATCTAGACATACAGTAAGGGCTTAAGGCTTATCACAGCTCCTTTGTTCTCTTAAGAATAATTTTACTTTGGCGCTGCCATTACACAAATAAAGCTTATTCAAATGCAACGTAAGCTTACTTTTGAAGAAGGCAATTCCTATGTTCACTCCAACTGCATCTGAATGACAATTCAATTGAATGAGGGAAAGCCTTTCTGCTCTGGGGTGCAGAGTAGGACCTTAATCTGCAAAGCAGGGACACAAAGGGACTAGGAGGTAAGGTGCTGTTCATTTACCTTGGTGGATAGTAAACACTAGAACAGCACCCAAAAAGTAGAATACTGAAATAACCTTTTTTTTATTAAAGAAATGTAAACTGTACATACTATAATCACACTGGATTAGCATGGTGGCAGTATTCCTTGGGAAATAAGAAGAGGGTGCAGAGCATTATATAAGTTTACTTACTGTACACATCCAGCATTTTACCATAATGGGCTATCAAAATGCAGCCTATATTACATCATCCAAATGGTTAAAAATCACAGAAAGTCATAGAACCCAAACACACCAGGCCTTCTGCCATTTTTTTTTTTTATGATTTTGTAAAGGCTGCTATTTGATAATTCTGAGTGAACTCTATTCTGCTACAATACAGAAACAGAAATTCACTTTCTGTACAATACCTTTGAACTTTCACTATTCCCATCCAAAGTATAGATTTTTATTTAAGCGGTCTTCTTGTTCCAAATATACGTCTCTCCTGAACTGAGGATTTATTCTCAGACTACTAAAAACATTTCTGCTGGATTATACAACAAACAGAAAATATATTGCCTTCATTTCTTTTAATGTGTATTTTTAGGCAAATTTTTTACTATTTTTAGTTTTGGACAGAGTGAAGGAGCATTAGAGCTTTGACCAGGTTTTAAGGGTCTTTTTACACGTACCACGTACTGCGCATAAAGCGGAAACCAACCCAAAAGTGGAAATACCACTGTAAACACTCCCCGGCACCTTACATGCCACATTTGGCATGTCATTTTTTTTTTGGGGGGGGGCTAGGTACCTGGTTTCCACAGGTACTTCCTTTCCCACCTCCTGTTTATGTTGTCCCGCCACCTAGGTGGCGACTCCTCTCCCCCTAGGCGGCCCCTCCCTCTCTGTAATCTTCTGGGACACGTCACAGGTCCCAGAAGATTGCCTGGCCACTAGGAGAGCACATCGGAGTGCGCACCCATCTGAGAAGCCATAAGCTGTCACAGCTGGGTGCCCACACTTGCAATGATGGCGCCGCGGAGTGGAGGGGGAAGAGGAGCGAGGCTGCAGGTGGCCGCATCACTGGACTGTGGGACAGGTGAGTGTCTGTTTATTAAAAGTCAGAAGCTACACTTTTGTAGCTGCTGACTTTTAATAACCTTACAAACGAACGCCACTTTAAGTGTGTTGCTGCACTGGGGTGCAAAGAATTGTGAATAGCGTCCCAAAGCTTCTTCCTGACACATGAGTTGCAGCACACCACAACACGCAATAATTCACTACTGTGTGTTTCAATGCGCTGCTCTACTGAAAAGGCTGCAGGAGCAACTTCTGACCCACTGTGGTGCATTATGCGGTTTATTTAACCACTTCGCATCCAGGCCAGTTCTGACATTTCTCTCCTACATGTAAAATTCATAATTTTTTTGCTTGAAAATTACATAGAACCCCCAAACATTATATATGTTTTTTTAGCAAAGACCCTAGAGAATACAATGACGTTGCAACTTTTTATCTCGCACGGTATTTGCGCAGCAATTTTTGAACACGTTTTTTTTTTTAAAAAAAAACAATTTCATGCTTAAAAAAAAAAAAACAGTAAAGTTAGCCCAATTTTTTTTGCATAATGTGAAAGATGAAGATACGCCGTGTAAATAGATATCCAACATGTCACGCTTCAAAATTGCACGCGCTCGTGGAATGGCGCCAAACTTTGGTATTTAAAAATCCCCATAGGCGACGCTTTAAAATTTTTTACTGGTTACATGTTTTGAGTTACAGAGGAGGTCTAGGGCTATTATTGCTCTCGCTCTAACGTTCGCGGCGATACCTTACATGTGTGGTTTGAACACCATTTTCATATGTGAGCCGGGCTTACGTATGCGTTCACTTCTACGTACAAGCTCACGGGGACAGGGGCGCTTTAAAAAAAAAAATGTTTCTATTATTGTTAATTTGACTTTTATTTTTTAAATTTGACAGTTTAAAAAAAAAAAAAAAAATTTGATTACTTTTATTCCTATTCCAAGGAATGTAAACATCCCTTGTAATAGGAATATTACATGATCGGACCTATTTACAGTCAATAAGACCCCACATCTCACCTCTAGGCTGGGAAGCCTAAAATTAAAAAAAAAAAAAAAAACGATCACCGCTTCCCAGCGGAGGCGGCGCCGTTATTTGAATGCAGAGGCGCGATGTTATGACGTCACGCCCGGCCTCCGAACGATCATAGAGACTCCGGCGACCATCTGGTCCGCCGGAAATCTATATGGTCATCATCCGGGGGCCGGCGGATCCTGTGTCCGTCTCACCGATGGAAGCAGTGAGTCGGTAGAAGCACCGGAGGGCGGCGGGAGTCGTCCCCTCCCGCCGCCCTTAAGAGCGATCAAGCGGCGGAACAGCTGCTATGATCGTTCTTATGGTGCAGGGAATCGCCGGCTGAAACCGGCAATATCTGAATGATGTCTGTAGCTAGAGGCATCATTCAGATATACCCTCGCAAAGTAGAGGCCGTCATATGACGGCCTCCGGATGCGAAATGGTTAAAAGAATGGATTGCCTTAGCAGCACACATTAAAAGTGGAAGTAAACCCTCCTATCGTTTTCAGCCAAGGAAGCTGCAATCTTGGCCTCTGTTTAATCTTCAACTACCATAATGCTGGACATTTGATCAGTTATGACACCAGCCATTGGATGGTTTGACAATTTGGTTGAGAGCACAACCAATGTGACAGTTAACATTCCCAGCACATTACAAGAATGTAATTGTTTTTTACAACTGTTAAATTAATGGGTTTACTTTCACTTTAAAACATAGTGAAACATTACCAGAACTTGTAAACACTCTTTAATTGGTGCATCTCACATCATGTAAGCCAACATTTTGGGGCTTTGAAAGGTACCTTCTGTTATAATCCCCTCTAAAAAAAAAACAAAAAAAATTAAAAGAGAATGTCCAAATACTGTAACTGCTGACTTTTAATAGTAAGACACTTACCTGTCTGGAGATCCCATAATGTCGACACCCGAGCCAGTTTTCCAATCGGCTCTCAAGTGCTGCCTCCGCCATTCGTTGTAAAGCAAACCGGCAGTGAAGCCTTTTGGCTTCACAGCCGGTTCCCTACTGCGCATGTGCAAATCACGTGGTACTTTCTAACTGGCCCGGCGGCGGAGGAAGGATGAGTGGGGAAAACTTCCGTGGGACCTCGCCGCAGCCAGGTCTCCCAGAAGTGGGGACGGGTACCTGTCAAAAATCAGGTACCCGTTCCCCCTCCTCCCCCCACCGGGGGGGGAACAAGCAGATTTTCTACTTTGGAGTGGAACTCCGCTTTAAATGCTGTGCTCAAATATAAATATTTACAAAGAAATAGCACGTTAAAAACAAGTATAAAAAATGGTTCAAACTATCTGAAAATGCCATGTGGGTGGCAGGCTAAATGGAAAACTCATTAGTTACAGTTCATTGCCTAGCAATTCCAAGCAGCTCAGTGCTTGCCCTTCAGTGGGAACAATACTGGGAATCCTGCCAATGTTTTGCCAGGCTGCTGCAGTATGCTGCATGCGTTTTATATGTGTACACAGCGTGTACGGAGTCTGCTAAAAATCAGCAATAACTGCCATTGTCAAAAACTCCCATCAGAACACTTCACACAGAAAACATGAATTAGGAAAGCCATGTGAACAAAAATAAATAAATAAATAAAATACAAAAATGGTACAACGTATGTAAAATGATATGGGGAGGTTGATTTACTAAATGCAAATATACAGTACACTTGAAGTGCATTTGCTCTAGATCTTAGTGGAAGCTCTGCTGGTTTCTATCATCCAATCACATGCAAGCAAAAATGCTGTTTTTTTTATTTTCCTTGCATGTGAATGAGTATTCTTAGCAAAGTGAGGCTTTACCTCATTTACAAAGCTCTGGAGCAAGTGCATTTACACTGCACAATATATTTGCCTTTAGTATATCAACCCCAATAAGTCAGTGGAACTGTCTGGAAAAACGTGCCCATATAGCAACAATCCACAAAAAACTACCAAAGTTTATCATCTTAAATAGAGGTGGGAGTGCTGGATAGTGGCCATCAGGAAAACAATGAAGGCACTGTAATGTTGCCCAGGATGTATATACATACATACATACATACATACAGTGGGGAAACTAATTATTTGTTCCCCTGCAGATTTTTTAAGTTTGCCCACTTACAAATAAATTAAGGGTCTATAATTTTTATCATAGGTGTATTTGAAATGATAGAGACAGAATATCAACCAAAAAATCCAGAAAAAACACATGATACAAATGTTATAAATCGAGTTGCAGTTCAGTGAGTAAAATAAGTATTTGATCCCCAAGCAAAACACGACTTGGTGCTTGGTGGAAACCCTTGTTGGCAAGCACAGAGGTAAGATGTTTCTTGTAGTTGGTGACCAGGTTTGCACACATCTCAGAAGGGATTTTGGTCCACTCTTTTTACCAATTTTCACTAAATCCTTAAGGTTTCTTGGCTGTTACGTGGCAAGTTGAAGTTTCAGCTCCCTCTCCCACTCTATGCCCTTAAGGTGCTTCTTCTTTAGCAACTCCTTTGTTGCCTTGGCTGTATGTTTTGGGTCATTGTAATGCTGGAAGACCCATCCGTGACCAATCTTCAGTGTTCTGGCTTAGGGAAGAAGGTTTCCATCCCAGATTTTACAATATATGGCCCCATACATTGGCCCCTCAATACGGCAAAATCGGTCTGTACCTTTAGCAGAGAAACAGCCCCAAAGCATAATGTTTCCATCTCCATGCTTGACTGTAGGGATGGTGTTCTTAGGGTCATAGTCAGCATTATTCTTCCTCCAAACACAGCGAGTCCCCCTCCTCAAAAAGGCACATGTACAGTCATGCCAATGAACATCTAAATCATGGGTGCCCAACCGCTGGCCCGTGGGCCACATGGCCCGCGGCATCCTCTGATGTAGCCCGCCACCTCCTGCTCTGGGATGGCGGGTCGGCGAAACAAGATTGCAGGTTCCCGACCCGCCATCCCCGAGCATCAGTGGGAAGATTCGAGCTGGCGCTAGAGGAAGCAGAGCCAATGACACTCCCAGCGGTTCGCAAATCTCAGTGTGAGCCACTGTGCGATGCGGGACCCCGCACTGGATTTTCAGGGTTACTGAATTGCACTAGTTTGAACCAAGCCTTAATGTGACCTATAAACTGTACAACTCAGTTGAACAAACTGGAATCTTTTAGGCGGAGGGAAGTAAAAATAAAAAAGTAAAATAATATGGTTGCATAGGTGTGCACATCCTTAAACTAATACTTTGTTGAAGCATCTTTTGATTTTATTACAGCACTTAGTCTATTTGGGTATGGGTCTATCAGCATGGTACATCTTGACTTGCCAATATTTGCCCACTCTTTGCAAAAAAAGACTCCAAATCTGTCAGATTGCAAGGGCATCTCCTGTGCACAGCCCTCTTCAGATCATCCTACAAATTTTCAATCGGATTTAGGTTTGGGCTCTGGGTGGGCCATTCCAAAACTTGAATCTTCTTCTGGTGAAGCCATTCCTTTGTTGATTTGAATGTATGCTTTGTGTCGTTGTCATGCTGAAAGATGAAGTTCCTCTTCATGTTCAGCTTTCTAGCAGAAGCCTGAAGGTTTTGTGCTAATATTGACTGGTATTTGGAACAGTTCATAATTCCCTCTACCTGTTCCAGCTTCATAAAAACAGCCCCAAAGCATAATGCTCCCACCACCATACTTCACTGTGGGTATGGTGTTCTTTTGGTGATGTGCAGTGTTGTTTTTGCACCAAACATATCTTTTGGAATTATGGCCAAAAAGTGCAACCTTGGTTTCATCAGACCAGAACACATTTTCCCACATGCTTGTGGGAGACTTAAGATGTGTTTTTGCAAAATTTAGCCAGGCTTGGATGTTTTTTTTTCGTAAGAAAAGGCTTCCATCTTGTCACCCTATAGCCCAGACTTATGCGATTGGTCACAGCTGATCATGTGGTAAGAAGCCTCTGACAGAGGTGTCTTATCACGATCGGAGATGCGACATGTCAGACTGACACGCCGCACTCGCGATTGCCACGCGCCGGCATTTTATCCTGCTGGACGTCATATGATGCCCAGTCAGGATAACAGAACCACTTCCTGGCCGTCAGTGGTTAAAGTGGTTAAATAATACTGTGATCTGTGAGGTGGGACTTGGGAGGTTTGGACTCTTCCTGTAGGTGTGACTGGGTGGAATTGAAAGTCAATTAGCATGTATTCATTCCCACCCACCATAAGATCTGTGAAAGAAATTACATAATTTACAGAGTATGAAAGGCTACAAAGGGGAGTGTTACATACTCTAGCTGCTGCAGGAAGTGACTGTGGAAGGGACAAAGTCTATCAGCAGAATATACATGACACAAAGCCACAACTAAACCAAGGTTACCAGGGGATCTGCAGACAACAGAGTAACCTGGTACAGAGGAATGATCTATGCTGGGATTGATGATTCCATCCAGTTCTAGTGAAAAGAAAGTTGGAATTCAGCTTTAACTATAACAATGTTTCTAAACATTATCTAATGTAATCCTTTATAGGATCAGGTCCCCTTGCTGTGAATGTCTTTTTATCCTAAAGCAGAATTCCGGGCAAAAACATGTTCTCGTTGCTGATCTCCTACCTTCACCAACCATGTCAGCCATGTTCTGTAGTGAGCTCTGTAGTTCCTCTGCAATAGCCTACTGAACTTTCTGGAAAAACTGTTTGTAAGACCGCCTGGCTGCTATTCCTCCAGTAACCTCAGCCAGCAGTCTGACACACCCCCTTGTAGTCCTTTGAAAGCAAGCAGGGAATTCTAATTCCACCTGGCTCGCTGTAGTGGGCAGAGGGGGTCTCACAGCCCCTGGTCTGTGCCGCCTATAGAGGTGGTGTCCTCCTCCTCTGCTCCCTCCTCCCTGCCAGCACTCCACCCCCTGCCATCTGTCTCCAGTGCGGGGAGAGATACAGATCATCGAGATGACAGAGCGCATCTGTGTGTGAGAACACCTGTAGTGGTAGAGCCCCACCTCCCTGTACATTGGAACAGTGCGCTCTGCGCTGTCTATCACAATTCCGGTGCAGGGAGGCGGGTCTGTTCAGCGAGCTGTGTTTTCACATACAGATCTATCAGTCTGAGATGCACTCTGTTATCCCGATGATCTGTAACTATCCCCACTCTGCAATGATGGGCACTGATAAGGCACTGATGACACTGCAATGATAAGCACTGATAATCTGCACTGGTGACACCACACTGATGGGCACTGGTGATCTGCACTGGTGGTCCCTGACATGCGGCACTGATGGTGGTCCCTGACATTAGGCACTGGTGGTGGACCCTGACATTCGGCACTGGTGGTGGACCCCGACATTCGGCACTGGTGGTGGACCCCGACATTCGGCACTGGTGGTGGACCCCGACATTCGGCACTGGTGGTGGACCCCGACATTCGGCACTGGTGGTGGACCCCGACATTCGGCACTGGTGGTGGACCCCGACATTCGGCACTGGTGGTGGACCCCGACATTCGGCACTGGTGGTGGACCCCGACATTCGGCACTCGTTTGCATTTATATTAAAATGCTTTGTATTTATAAGGCTGTAACCTATCATACCGTGTGTTATGTATGGCTTGCTGGCTGCAGAATGAGGCGTGTTGAAGTGGGCGAGTTCACATTTACATGTACAAGCCTTGTGTACCTACCACATTCACTCCCATCCCAAGGATTCATGGGAAATGTAGGCTGATTACAGTTAGAGAGAGAAGAGGATATGATGCAAATCACTGTTCTAAGAGATCCTCCCTGCCAGAAAAGATGATACAGTTTTTAAATCACAGAGCTGACTTCCTGAAAATTAAATCAGTCATATCTCTTAAACAATAAGACATTTCACAAAATGTGATAACTGTTTAGTGTTGTATGGGGGGATTTTTTGAAAATCCCGGAGTTCCGCTTTAAGTACTGGCAGGATTGAATGGGTCACAATTACAACTCCTTCCTCCCGTAGCCCTTCCTCTGTAGTCTTGCAGTAAGCCATTATTCTTTGGCATTGTGCAAGACAGGAATGGAACAGGATGAGATATGACCCATTTACACCATTCAGCACCCAGATGAGTGCCCAGAAACACCCACATCAACTTCCAGAACTGGTACAAGTGACTCCCATAGCCCACCCTGAAGCTACAGAGGCTTTAAAGGATTCATGGGAGATGCAGTATCAGGACTGGAAAAGGAAGGAAACAGAAAGTCAGAGAACTTTGAAATTCACCCAGAAGGAGGAGTGACATCACAGACACAGAAACGTGCTGTATACAGCTAAAGGAGGCAAGTTACACACAAACAGTGGTATTGTGATACATTTACATGCACAACGCATCTGTTTTGTGGAGAAAAAGCTGGAGTTCATATGTAAAATTAAGATGAATTCTCTGCATATTGGCACAGTGCTGCATTATGCTGAGGTTTTCTAATTTGATATAATTTTTTCTAGCATCACTATCACCTGGAATACCAAAAAACCTGAACATCTGCAAGTGGATTATATGTAGTATGTAATTTACATATGTATTTAATTACGGATAGCTGCCCAAACAATGAAACATCTCTTTATAGTTCTATGAGCAAAAACATTAGACGGACACAAGGATAACACTATGTCATAGTAAAAATTATAGTGGTCCCCTCCCATCTACTGAAATCAGCCCTTTAACATGATGGATTGACTCAGTGACCAGTGAGGCTTTTTTTAAAAATATGCAATGTATCTGCTTAAACAAGTTCTAGTGGAAGACTGTTCTACATTTTCAGATCTCTAATGACGGGGACACACAATCGGACTTTCTGGCGGACTTGGTCCGGCGGACAATCTGACGGACTTTGCAACTGCGGTCCGCCGGACTTTCAAATGATCGGACTTGGCCACACACGATCACTCCAAAAGTCCGCCGGATTCGAATGTGATGACGTAGAATAAGGAAGTTCATAGCCAATAGCCAATAGGTGCCCTAGCATCGGTTTTAGTTCGTCGGACTAGCACACAGACGACTGGATTGTGGCAGTCCGGCGGATAATTTTGAGTCAAAACTTATTTTCTAAGTCCGCCGGACTTTTGGGAAGAAAAAGTCCGCTGGAGCCCACACACAATCGAATTGTCCACCGGACTAAGTACTCTGGATAATCCGATCATGTGTACGCGGCATAAGGGTCATCTCTCATGTCATATGAGGGATTTTATAGCAGGTGTAAAAATTATACCTAAATGGTGTGTATTGCAGTGATTCCAGTGAGTTTTAGCTTTGTTGCGCAAAAAGTGACTTTGCAATGTCTGGATCTAGCTATAGCAGCGTCAGCTTCGGTAGCTACTTGCATATCCAATGCTGGCACACCAGTAGAGAAACATTGTTGTCAGTTACAGCAGCAAATCTGTTGCTATCCACAAATCACCAGAGAAAACAAGCAGATATTTGCAGCGGCTTTAGGTCTCTGCTACAATGTTGCTGGTAGTGCAAGATGCTTAGAGGAAAGAAACATTCCTGTTTTTTTTCCAATCCCAAGGGGTGTCCTTGTGTGTTTTATGGACTCACTTGAGTCTATGTTTCTTTAAACACAAAAACCCTTGATATTTTTTTAGGTACAGAATGGCAATAGATGCTGATGTTGGGTTCATGACTGTAAAGGGTGAATTATATGGACAAGCATAAATCAGTGCCTTGGGCATCAAGGCAGAGTGATCCCTTAGAGCAAGGCATTTTTCCAGAATCACTATAGCATGGGCCGTATCCAGGATCAGACCCAGATATTCCAACCACTGTGCCAGGATCAATGTCGATTTTTGGAGGTTGTAAAGGCAGCTAAACCTCTGCCGAGTGTAAACCATGAGAGAAAAGTTTTCTCAAGTTGTCCAGGTATCCCAGAAGAGGCACCCCTTGGGTCTGCAGAAGGCCCAGGACCACAGCTTACCTGTAGGTAAAAATTAACCACCTGACTTTACTACCACTTTAAAATCAAACAGAGAGCTGCACAGCAGTGACTATGACCTTAGGACACTGGCAAAAAAAAAATAAGTTTTTCCTTTTCCTGTAGGAACCTGCAGGTAGCACATAACCCTGTTTGTAGGGATAACCAAGTTGCTCTGTGCTGCGTGATGTACAAAAAAAGTATAGTTTTGTGCTGAACAGATACGAATATAGTACATCTGACAGGGCACTAGAGAGAGCCTGTTAAACTGTTTTACTTTATATAGACATGACCTATTTATAACTCACAAACCACATATCAGTAGATCAGATGGTATATTAAAATACGTTCCCAGTTTAAGAGAGTAGCTGGTATGCATAGATGTTCTAAAACAGTTTCATACAATGCATTAGAACAGTTTCAAAATCTTGTGGGCATGGCATGAAGGTTAAACAAGTATGACACAGAGAAGCACGACTCTATTCCCTAGCCTGCCTATTAATTCTAATTCTACCATTTACAAAACCTTTAACATGAAAGTTCTGCTTGTTCTAACTATAGTGAAACTTGGTGACAGTACTAATACATAGCCCAAGACTATTAATAAATATCTCACAAACCATAATTAGCACTGGAACCTACTTCTAAGATAACCCAAAGGGACATTTTCTGGCTTAGGTAGGCAAGTCAAACTTAAACAGATAATAGAATAGAAATGGGTTGGAAAATTCAGTAAAGGGCTGCATTAGTTCTACTGGGGGTTACACCTTGGAAGTTGGAAAAAAAATACTACATCAGTACTTTATGAATTTATATATCAGTTATAGAAAATGCATGTTTCTCTACCATTTGTTAAATTTTGCAGCAGATTTAGTATAGAATAGTATTACAAGTTTACTAAGGCCCCTTTCACACTTGTGTGACTTGTCCTGCAACTTGGGACAAGCCCATAGACCTCAAGTTTACACAGGCAATCCCTGAAATCGTGTCAAAATTGCGGCCGCAAAATTACATGACTTTTAAGTGTGAAAGGGGCCTAAGGTGCATTCCCGATTTTATTCAACATATTGAAAGTTAATGACAATAGACATAAAGCACACTCACTCTTAGGTCCCTTTCACACTTGTGCGACTTGTCCTGCAACTTGTCATGCGCCATCTGTATCCCACTGCAGGGATTGTCTTTCACTTCCTGCCCCATTGCCAAAAAGGAAGTATGGAAACGCCTGCAAATTAAGGCTGGGTTCACATTATCGCCGCATTTTTGGCTGAATTCTTGTCCTGTGCAAATTCGCACCAGAGCCGCAGCGGAGATATGTGAACTGGCTCTGTAGTGAGCTGGTCAAAATCTCCTGCTATTGCGAATTGGATGCGGTGAAGTTCGCAATAGTGTGAACCCAGCCTAAGAGAATTCCTTGGGGTCACCAGAACTGTTATATTTTCTGGGGACAACCAAAAATATGGGATTTTTTTTATTTCACGTTCAATGATAAATGTTAAACAGGACAAATAGAAAGGGTGAATCTCCTCAACTGGGGCACAGACAGCAATACAACCTGACAGGTGTTCTAATCTCTCTCCACTATTTTCCTTCATGTAAACATCATCATTTTTTTGCTAGAAAATTACTCAGAACCCCCAAACATTGAGTACGTTTTTTTTAGCAGACACCCTAGGGAATAAAATGGCGGTCATTGCAACTTTTTATCTCACACGGTATTTGCGCAATAATTTTTCAAACGCCTTTTTTTTGGCAAAAAAACGGTTTCATGAATTAAAAAATAAGAAAACAGTAAAATTAGCCCAATTTTGTTATATAATATGAAAGATGATGTTACGCCGAGTAAATAGATACCAAACATGTAATGCTTTAAAATTGCGCACAACCGTGGAATGGCGCCAAACTTCAGTACTTAATAATCTCCATAGGCGACGCTTTAATATTTTTTACTGGTTACCAGTTTAGAGTTACGGAGGAGGTCTAGTGCTAGAATTGTTGCACGCGCTCTAACTCACGCGGCGATACCTCACATGTGTGGTTTGAGCGGCGTTTACATATGCGGGCGGGACTTGCGTGTGCGTTAGCTTCTGATCGCGAGCTACAGGGGACAGGGGCGTTTTAATTTTTTTTTTTTTATTTATTTATTTTTATTTTACTTAATTTTTTTTATTTTTACACTTTTTTAATTTAATTTAATTTTTGGATCACTTTTATTCCTATTACAAAGAATGTAAACATCCCTTGTAATAGGAATGTATGTGACAGGTCCTCTTTATGGAGAGATGTGGGGTCAATAAGACCCCACATCTCTCCTCCAGGCTGGAAAGCATGAGATCGGTAAAAAATGTTTTACCGATCTCATGCCGACAGCCGCGATCGCGGCTTTGTTTACTTCCGGGTACCGGGCGTGACGTCATAACGTCGCGCCCGGGCCTCCGACGGTCATAGAGATGACTGGTGACCATCTGGTCACCGGAAATCTCTATGCTCGTCATCCGGCGGCGAGCGATTCTTTCTCCGGGCCCCCGATGGCACGGGAGAGCCCGGAGAAGCACCGGATGGCGGCGGGAGGGGGGGGACGTCCCCTCCCGCTGACTATAAGAACGATCAGGCGGCGGAACTGGAGCTATGATCGTTCTTATGGTGCACAGAATCACCGGCCGGTAAAAATGATATCTGAATGATGCCAATAGCTGCACGCATCATTCAGATATCACCACTCAAAGTCAAGGACGTCATATGACGTCCTTGGTCGGCAAGTGGTTAAGTCCTGGGCCTCAACAGCCAGTTGCCCCTATTTAAACCAGAGAGAGTAATTTGCTGGATAAGGCCACCAGTTCAGACACTCACCTCAACAAGGTGATGGCTACAATACCGCATTGTGGGTGAGAATAGAAACAGTAATGTCTCTAATAGGTTCAGATAGTGGCTTCTGAAGATCAGAGAGAGAGAGACAGATTTAGATCCCATTGAGTCACAGGGGAAAGGATGAGGAGAACCACATAGAGGACCCCCTGCAGAAAGGTCTTAAAGAGTAGCTCCACTTTTGTTGACAAAAAAAATCATCCCCGTCTGGGTGTTCTATGTACACTGGAAGGATTTTACCAAACTGATGCAGATCCCTACCTTGTTTGTGTCCATATGCAAAATGATTGATAATTATAAAATCACTCCCATTCACAATCAACTGCTACACTTGCAGGGTTCAATGACGAAAGTGTTAGGGTCTGCGACCCTTTAGAATTGATTTCCCTTTGAGAGTATTGCATTTTTTGTTGCAGGGGATGCCCAAAATCTGACTCATATCATACAGACTTTTGAGAAAATCAGTAGGCCAATCACACATGCATATTACATTTTTGGGGGGCGTTCTGTACACCAGTGGTTCTCAACCCTATCCAAGTACGTCCAACAGGCCATGTTTTGAGATTTTTTCTTAGATATAATAGCTGTCCAAAATACCAAGCCATTGACTCTGAATTAAAACACCTATACAAGATAATGGAAAATCTGCAAATATGGCCTGTTGTGGGTACTTGAGGACAGGGTTGAGAGCCATGACTGTATACCATATAGGGTGGCCACATCATCTCTTTAATCCAGAGCACATATGAATTACACAGGTTCTGAGGCTGATTTAATGCAGATAAGGCACCAAGTGAGTTTAATTACCACCTTAATCAGCCACAGAACCTGTGTAATTAATGCGTGTCCTGGATTAAAAGGGATGATGTGTCAACCCTAACTCCATAACACCTCTAGGTTGTCATACTGAATTTTACAGAAAAAACTACAGTGCTGCAGACTGAAAAGGACAGGTGAATTTTAATAATATTAAATTACAATATAACTTGTGTTGCAATATTACTTTTTTTATTTATTTTTTCCACACGAAAGTCGGCCTCTGAAGCATATTAGAAAAAGCAGAGACCTGAGCTTTGATATTGAGACAAACTGTCCCTGAAACCCAAGCCTAAATATGTATGCCCTTAAAGCTAAAGGCCAAGAAGCAGAGTGGAAAATGTTTTCTTGGGGGACTTAATCCAGACAGTTTGGCAGTCCATTTGCAAAAAGTCTTACCAGGTGGGTTTAAAACATGCGCCTGAGCTAATCTGGAGCAATGAGGATCGGCAGAATACCCTCCATCTTGATTCAGCAGAGAAGGCGAGTAACAAGTTTCAGGGGAGGAATGACACAGATTTGGGTGTACTGATCACATGGCGCCACCAGAGCATCCCCTACTTCTATCAGCAGATCCCTGCACCAGATACAAACCTGTCCAGTTGGTCACTGAACCTAGATGAGTAGTTCCACATCCTTCAGAAGCAACTAGCTGATTTTGTTGTTTCAGGGTGGTGTGCACTAAAATTAGGACCAACACATTTTCTTGTAATAGAAATAGACTATGACTACCCAGGGGTAAGCTCATGGGCAATCAGATACAGAATCTGCTAGAAAGGAGACAACTGTTTTGATAGCAAGTGCACATCTCTGGGTCCCAGCACTTGCCTGAGAAAAGCACCAGCATGAGAAATGCAGAGGGGGCTAATATACTGTAACCCCCCCCCCCCCTACATTCCTTTTGCCGACGTTTGCTTTGGGTGTTGAAAACATGTGCTTGTTATCAAAGCTCTTCTCGTTAAGCCCTGTACCAAAGCGGACAACCCTGTCCAACATCACAGCTAGTTTCAGTGCACTCAGGAAGATGGGACAAAGTACTACTGTGATGTTAAAAAATAAAAAAAATCTAGAATTCTTCTTTAACCACTTTCAGACTGGACCAATTTGCAGCCAAAGGACCAGGCCCCTTTTTGCGATTCGGCACTGCGTTGCTTTAACTGACAATTGCGCGGTCGTGCGACGTGGCTTCCAAACAAAATTGACGTCCTTTTTTTCCCACAAATAGAGCTTTCTTTTGGTGGTATTTGATCGCCCCTGCGGTTTTTATTTTTTGCCCTATAAACCAAAAAGTGCAACAATTTTGAAAAAAACGCATTCTTTTTTATTTTTTGCTATAATAAATATCCCCCAAAAATATATAAAAAAACATTTTTTTTCCTCAGTTTAGGCCGATACGTATTCTTCTACATATTTTTGGTAAAAAAAAATCCCAATAAGCGATTATTGATTGGTTTGCGCAGAAGTTATAGCGTTTACGAGATAGGTGATAGTTTTATAGCATTTTTATTAATAATTTTTTTTTATTAGTAATGGCGGCGATCATCGATTTTTATTGTGACTGCGACATTATGGCGGACACATCAGACATTTTTGACACATTTTTGGGACCATTGTCATTTATACAGCAATCAATGCTATTTAAATGCATTGATTCCAGTATAAATGACACTGGCAGTGAAGGGGTTAACCACTAGGGGGCAGTGTAGGGGTTAAGTGTGCCTAGAGGTGTGTTTCTTACTGTGGGGGGGCGTGGCTGTCAGCTAGTGAATGCTGATCTCTGCTCCAATCACAGGGAGCAGAGATCAGCGTCACTAGTTGCTAGGCAGAACGGGGAGATGCTGTTTATTTCCGCATCTTCCCGTTCAGCCTTCCCGTGAGACGATCGCGGGTGTCCCCGCGGCGATCGAGTCCACGGGACCCGCGACCGGCCTCACGGGGGTCCCGACCGGCGCGTGCCCGATGGTACGACGGCATCTTAAAGGGGACGTATATATATGCCCTTATGCCTGTCCGTGCCATTCTGTCGACGTATATCGTTGTGCACCGGTCAGGAAGCGGTTAAAGAGATTATAACATGTTTATTATTAAAAACATTTTTTACAATTACCTGCTTTGTGCAATGGTTTTGCATAGAGTGGTCCTGAATCTCCACTGCTAGGGTCACCGGCTGGGGCTCCTGGCTCCTTCCTTCTGAGTGCCCCAACTTCCGCTTATTATAGGGACACTTGTGCAGATTCAATCACGACCTAGGCTACGTGGGTCTATTGATACAGCGCAGCTCGGCCCTGCCCCTTGCTTCCTTTTCACTGGATTTATCTACTTTCCTCATTGCGGGTAGACGTCATATGATGTCCTACAGATATGGACCGACACAGCCAATGACTGATCAGTGTACCGGCCCGCTGCTGGTACCATGTGATCGCTGTGACCAATAACAGCAGATCACATGACTATTGTACACAATGGATGGCTTCCTTTCATGCCATTCATTGTGTGCAATTGTGTTGCTAGCTGTGATTGGTCACAGTGATCACATGGTACAGACATGGCCAATCAAAGTCCACCTCAAGTCCATCATAATGTGCAAAAAATTGCTTTTACCATACTTACCTGTAAAATCCTTTTCTTTGAGTACATCATGGGACACAGAGTTAGGCTAATATTCATTACCTACAGGGTCATACACCATCTCTATGTGAATGGACACTGATAGACAAAGTCACAGAGAGAAAAGTGATCCCCTGTATAACCCCTCCTGTACAGGAAGTACATCAGTTTTGTAGCAAGCCCTGAATCCTCAAAAAAAGAAGGGAGGGATCTCTGTGTCACATGATGTGCTCAAAGAAAAGGATTTTACAGGTATGAAAGAAAAATCCTATTTTCTTTTTCATACATCATGGGACACAGAGTTAGGCTAATATTCATTACCTACTGGGATGCCCCAGAGCAATAGTCTTGAGCGGAGGGAGACACCCTGCCAAACAATAGCCATCAGACCTTATACGGCAGTACACTGCGGGCGAAAGCCGAATCCTCGGCTGCTCGAACAACCACTTGATAACATTTTGTGAATGTAGGCAAATTTATTAAATACATTCTTCAGTTCTGTGCATACAAAGGAACATGGGGAGCTCAAGTTCATAATGGGGATGGTATTAACACAGTCCCAAATGATCCACAATGGCTCAAAAGTGATTTGGTCCAGAAGTACTTAGACAGAATAAAGGTCGATAAAGCACCTGGACCAGATGGTATCCACCCACAGATCCTAAAAGAATTAAGCTCTGTAATTTCAAAGCCATGGTTTCTAATATTTAGGGACTCAATAATGATGGGAATGGTACCACTGGATTGGCATAGGGCCAATGTGGTGCCTATATTTAAAAGGGGAACAAGGTATTTACCAAGTAACTATAGACCTTTTAGTTTAACTTCTATAGTTAGGAAGATACTGGAGAGTTTATTAAAAGACCACATAGATGAGTTCTTGCTGGAAAAAAAATAGTTTAAGCAACAGACAGCATGGATTCATGAAATACAGAAGTTGTCAAACAAATCTGATTTCTTTTTATGAAGAGGTAAGTAAAACCTTGGACAGAGGTAATGTCTACAGGCTTGAAAATATCGGTTTGTAAATGGATAAAAAAACTGGCTAAAAAAAGACAGAATTTAGAGAGTAGTGGTTAATGATTCTTAATCTGAATGGTCTAAGGTTATCAGTGGTGTACCCCAAGGTTCAGTGTTGGGAACCTAACTTTTTAATACCTTTATAAATGATATAGGGTCTGGGATTAAAAAGTATCATTTCATTCTTTGCAAATGACACCAAACTATGCAGTGGAATAACGTCCTTACAGGATGTCTCCAATTTACAAGCCAACCTCAATGCACTGTCTAATTGGGCGGCAATGTGGCAGATGAGGTTTAATGTTGATAAATGTAAAGTTATGCACTTGGGGGCTAAGAATATGCATGCATCATACATACTAGGAGGAGTACAACTGGGGGGATCCATAGTGGAGAAGGATCTGGGGGTTTTGGTAGATCATAAGCTCAATGATAACATGCAATGCCAAGCTGCGGTTTCCAAAGCGAGCAAAGTCCTTTCTTGTATTAAGAGAGGTATGGACTCCAGAGAGAGCAATATCATTTTGCCCCTGTACAAATCATTAGCAAGACCTCATCTGGAATATGCAGTTCAGTTTTGGGCACCAGTTCGCAAAAAGGATATTGGGGAACTGGAGAAAGTGCAGAGAAGGGCAACTGATAAAAGGCCTGGAGGCGCTCAGATATGAGGAAAGATTAGAGAAACCAAAATCTATTCTCTTGAGAAGAGGAGATTAAGGGGGGATATGATCAACATGTACAAATATATAAGGGGTCCATATAGTGAACTTGGTGTTGAGTTATTCACTTTACTATCAACACAGAGGACAAGGGGGCATGCTTTACGCCTATAGGAAAAGAGATGAAAATGTGAAATAGACCCCCTCCAGAGGTGGTTCTGGCCAGCTCAGTAAATTGCTTTAAGAAAGGCCTGGATTCTTTCCTAAATGCACACAATATAACTGGGTACTAACATTTATAGTTAAAGTTGATCCAGGGAATATCCAATTGCCTCTTGGGGGTCAGGAAAGAACTTTTTCCCCTGCTGTAGCAAATTGGATCAGGCTTTGGTGGGGGGTTTTCGCCTTCCTCTGGATCAACTGTGGGTATAGAATTGGGTATATGGGATTGTTAGATATTTATATATTTTTATGGTTGAACTAATGGACTTGTGTCTTTTTTCAACCTGACTAACTATAGACCAGGTAGCAGCACTGGAGACCAGGTAGCAGCCTTACAAATCGGAGCCACAGATACCTGATGGCGAAAAGCCCAGGAGGTTCCTACACCCCTGGTAGAATGAGCTTTCACCCTAAAGGGAGGCGTTTTAGAGTCAGACCATAGGCCTGAATGACCAATTGATGGACCCAATTGGCAATGGAAGCCTTGGAAGCTGCCTGACCCTTCTTGGGTCCTTTTGGTAAAACAAAAAAGGAGTCTGATCCTCAGATCCGAGACCCTTCTAGCCGAGGTGATGGCCATCAGGAAGGCTAGCTTGCATGACAGCAAATATAATGGAATTCCCTTGATAGGCTCAAATGGTTGTTTCTGTAACACAGACAGCACCAAGTTCAAGTCCCAAGGAAACATAGGTGACCTAATGGGTGGAAGCAAACGAGTTGCCCCCTCCATAACGGTTCGGACCAGCGAATGGAAGGCTAAAGGCCTTTGGAAGAATACTGACATAGCCGAAATATGACCCCTGATCGGCTTTGAGTACAATCTGATTTCCACAGCTGACTGTAGAAAAGAGACTTCTCCCAATCACGTATTTCCGAGGATGCCATTTTCTGGCTTCACACCAAGCAATACAAGTCTTCCAGACCTTATGATAGATCTTCCTAGTGACAGCTTTTCTAGCAATCATAAGGGTAGACACCACTGGTCCCGAGATGCCACCTGGCTTCAATAGCCATGCTGTCAAATTTAGAGACTGTAAAATAGGGTGGACTATAGGACCTTGAGATAGTAGATAGGGGTGACGTGGAAGCGTTCATGGCCCGTCTATTGTCAGTCTCACAATCTCCGGGAACCAAGGCCTTCTGGGCAAGGCTGGTGCCCTAGAATGACTGGAACCCCGTCTCTCTAAGAAACCTGCGCAACAAATGTGGAAGGAGAGGGATCGGAGGGAAAGCATAAACCAGGGAGTAAACGGCTCCATGGAACTACCAGAGCATCTGCTCCAATTGCCAGAGGATCCCTTATTCGGAACACAATCTGCTTGCTGTAGCTTGTTGTTGAACCTGGATGCCAATAGGTCGACCTCTGGCCATCACCAACACTGGCAATTTTCTTGGAACACCCCTGGGGTGTAGGGACCATTGCCCCAGCAGATCTGCTGGCGGCTGCAGTTCTCTACTCCCGGGATATGGACTGCCGATAGAATCGGCACATGTCCCTCTGCCTAGGCTAGTATGTGCTTCACCTACTTAAGAGCTGATCGACTCCTGATACCGCCTTGGTGGTTTAAATATGCCACTGCAGTGTCGGACTGAACCCTGATAGGGAAGTCCTGAAGCTCTACCGTCCAGGACCATAGGGCCAGACGTACTGCCCGTAACTCCAGGATGTTGATGGGCAGGATCTGTTCTGTCCTTGACCATTTCCCCTGAGCTGTGAGCCCCTCTAGAGTCTCTCCCCAGCCTGAGAGACTGGCATCTGTAGTCAGTACTTTCCAAGTTACCAGGGGAAAGGATTTTCCCTTTCGCAGGTTCTGATCCTGCAACCACCAGATTAGGCTTAAACATGCCCGAGGAGATCAGAACATTGGATAATCCAGGGCTTGTCCTATTCTGTTCCAAGCCATCAAAATGTCTTGTTGTATAGGCCTGGAATGGAACTGGGCATAGGGCACTGCCTCGAAGGAGGACACCATCCTTCCTAGAAGACTCATCCAGAGCCGAATGGAGGGTTGTCTGGTGCCCCTTATCTGACGCACCTGATCCTTCAGGGCACAGATCTTTATGGGTGGCAAAAATACCCTTGTTTGGACCGTACCTAGGATCAGACCTAAATACTTCAGACTTTGAGCTGGTCTCAAGGCTGACTTTTCGGTATTTATGACCCAGCCTAATCTTTCCAAATACTGCATTGTGCAGGTTATGCTATTCTAGAGCCAGTATTGAGTGATCTCTGAACAGGAGGTCGTCCAGATACCCAAGCACCAAGATCCCTTGGGTCCTTAAAAGACCCAGTACTGTTGCTAGGACCTTTGTGAACACCCGGGGTGCTGTTGCCAGCCCGAAGACTAGAACCACAAACTGAAAATGAAGTTCCTCTACTGCAAATCACAGGAACCTCTGATGAGGCTGAAAGATAGGTACGTGTAAATACGCGTCCTTTATATCAATGGAGGCTAGAAAGTCTCCCGTCTGGAGTGAGGCTACTACTGAGCGGACAGACTCCATCCGAAAGGACTGGATTAGTAGATACTGGTTCAGGGATCTTAGATCCAAAATGGGCAGTGTGTCCCCATTTGGTTTTTGAACCGTAAACAGGTTCAAGTAAAACCTTGTGCCCCTTTCGGATACAGGAACCTGTACAATCACTCCTTGATGCACTAAATGATGTAGTGACTGAAAAAATATGTTTCTTTTTGGAGGATCCGAGGGAACGCTGGATCTTCGAAACCTCTGAGGGGGAATCTCCGCAACTCCAGCAGCAGCCCCCCCCCCCCCCCGATAGAGTGGGGGCGTCACCTCAAAAGGAGGGCTTGGTGCTGGGTTTAGAAGAGTTTTGGACCCAGAGCTTTTTCTGGCCCTGCCCTTGTGGCTTGCCCCTGGCTCTAGCGCCCTGTTGGCGGCAGCACTGCCTTGGCGCTGAGACACCTGAGGAAGCAGTCCCTGCGTTTTAAATGAGGGATGCCTGGTGCTTTTCTTCACAGAAAGTAGAGATCTTTTCCTGCCAGAAATCTTTTGGATATAATTTGTCCCCAAATAAACGTTCCCCAAGGAAGCTCGGCTGACCAGTTCTTAAGCCACAAGTCAGCGCATTTGTACAGAAAAGAGCCAAACCAGAAACCTGCTGCATTGAATCCTTTAAGGCGTCAACAGCAAAACACAGCTCTCGAGGAATATCCAATTTATTTTCAGCCAGATCATCCTCCTGGTTAGGCCTGTCAGGTCGTCTAACCTGATCCTTTACGGACTGGCAGACACCAATTGCTGCAATAGCTGGCTGTGAATAGCTGAACTGGCCAAAGAAAAGGAAGCCCTTATTAATGACTCCAATTTCTTGTCAACAGGGTCTTTCAAGGCCTGTGCGTTATCTACCGGACAAGTTAAGTTCTCGTTTAAGGAAGAGACTGCTGCATCTACGGCTGGCATGCTTCACTTCTTAACAAACTTTTCATCCATGGGATATAGAAAGGAAAACCTCTTAGAAGGAAAAAAAATTCTGTCAGGATGCTCCCAATCAGCATACACTGCCTGTTCCAACAGGGTGTAAGGAGAAAGCCTGTGCGGTGTGAAGAGGCCCAGGGGGGCTCAGTAACCTCTGCAAGAAGCAACTTAACTTTCCTACAGACTAAATAATAAACACTGATTTGGTTTTTTTCCACCAAAGAAATGTAGCAGAATACAGTTTGGCCTAAATTTCTGAAGAAAAATTATTTATTCGCAAAATTGTATAACAAAGAAAAACACGTTTTGTTATTTTTTGGTTTAAAAAAATTATAAAAATATCATTTGGGTACAGTGTTGTATGACTGTGCAATTGTCGTTTAACTACTTGCCTACCAGGCACGAACACCTCCTTCCTGACCAAGCCATTTTTCAGCTTTCAGCGCTGTCGCATTTTGAATGACAATTGCGCGGTCATGCAACGCTGTACCCAAATAAATTTTTTATCATTTTTTCCCCACAGATAGAGCTTTATTTTGGTGGTATTTGATCACCTCTGCGTTTTTTATTTCTTGCGCTATAAACAAAAGAAGAGGGACAAGTTTGAAAAAACATAATATTTTTTACTTTTTATTATAATAAATATCCAATTTTTTATTTTTTTTTAAAAACAAATTTTTTCCTCAGTTTAGGCCGATTTGTATTCTTCTACATATTTTTGGTAAAAAAAAATCGCAATAAGCGTATATTGATTGGTTTGCGCAAAAGTTATAGCGTCTACAAAATAGGGGATAGATTTATAGCATTTTTATTATTATTTTTTTTTTACTAGTAATGGCGGCGATTTGCGATTTTTATCGTGACTGCGACATTGCGGCGGACCCTTCGGACACTTTTGACACATTTTTGGGACCATTCACATTTATACAGCGATCCGTGCTATAAAAATGCATTGATTACTGTATAAAGATGACTGGCAGGGAAGGGGTTAACGCTAGGGGGCGCTGCAGGGGTTAATGTGTACCCTATCTTGGTGATTCTTACTGTGGTGGGAGGGGACTGACTGGGGGAGGGGACAGATCGGTGTCCCTATGTACAAGGGACACACCATCGGTCTCCTCTCCTCTGACAGGACGTGGATCTGTGTGTTTATACACACACAGATCCACGTCCTGCTCGATTACCGGGCAATCGCGGGTGCCTGGCGGTCATCGCGACCGCCGGGCACGTGCACCGGGGCCCCAGCTACGCGGCGGGCGCGCGCGCCCCCCAGTGGCCAAATTGTAGACGACGTCATATGACGGCGGCCCGCCACAGTAGCTGAACTGTCCCGCCGTCATTTGACAGTGGGCGGTCAGCTAGTGGTTAAAGAGTGACAGCGCTAAATGCTGAGAATTGGTCTGGGCAGGGGGTTTAAGTTCCCAGTAAGCAAGTGGTTAATTATTCTATTTCTTTTTTTTTTTTTGCACTGTTTCTTTAATTTAAATTTTTTTGATCACTTTGATTGCTGTAACAAGGATGTTGACATCTTTACGGAGGGATCTGGAGTCTGTAAGATGACAAATCCTTCCTTTGAACTTGAAAGCATTCAAAATGCCTTGATCTTCGTTTTTTGAATACTTTAATTTTTTTTTAAAATGGCACCGTAAAGATGTCATCGATTCCGGGTTAACATAACGACCCGATCAAAGCTAATCCCGGTGAGATGGGAGAGCCCGAGCGAGCCACGAAAGGTGGTAAAATATATATATATATCATTACAAGAGAGCAGATCGTCGGCTCTAAAAAAACGGTAGCGGTGTGATAACTGCAGCCGCCGAAGATAGCAAATCAGGGCTGCTGGAGGTACACACAGGGCTGGAGAAGTTTTGGGACCCCGTGGGCATAGGGAGGAAGTGATGTCAGCTTGGGGGCAGACCCCCTCCCCACATATCCTCCAGCTGCCACAATTTGCCATCATTGGCGGCCCCAGGACACCCATGTAGATTATTTTGCATGTGGCCAGATATGTACTGTGAGTTATAACATTATTTAAACTGCCCACTAGATGGTGCTTTTCCCTTTCGATACACACAGGAGTGGTTGGAGCAAATTGCATGCAATTCAGAATGGAAGAGCAGCACACTCCTGTTCAAACTGCATGCAATTCTTTGCAGTGCGAATTGCGCCCATTTATTTTGTATTGATGCAAATCGCACTGCAAAATATTGGTTTTGGTATCGGGAGCACTTGGGCGAGTACCAATACTCGTGCACATGCTTGGTATTGGCACTGATGCCGATACTGGTACAGGGGGTCCCCGGGTTACAAACAAGATAGGGACTGTATGTTTGTTCTTAAGTTGAATCTGTTTGTAAGTCAGAACAGGTAAATTTTTTATGTGTAGCTCCAGCCAAAAAATCTATTTTTACGTTTTTTAGATAACATAGAGAAGGATTATCACCCCTGTAACATTTGTTTTGCTGTCTGTGCCCCTGTTCAGAAGATTTCACTTCAACTTCTGTCCCAATGACAATTGGATTTTGAAAATTTTGGGTTGTTAGGGAAACATGGACTAGTGATAAAGATTCAGTGGAGACACCTTTTTCCCATATTAACTCTTACAGGAGTGAATTTCCCTTCCTAGGGGTGGATTTCCTCTCACTTCCTGTTGTCTCTCTCTGTTTGTAAGTAGGAGTCGTTTGTAAGTCGGATGTTTGTAAGTCGGGGACCCCCTGTATTGGTGCATCCCTAATTTAAAGAAGTATTTAAACTAAAAATTCAGGTCTGCCACAAAGCAAATGTGTGGAAAATATAGGGCGACAGGCAATTAAAGTTCCATACTTTAGCATGGAGAGTAAGTACTGCTATTTGCAGCGCTATAGTTGACATAATGTGACAAGGCCAGGGGGATTAGGGTGTTGGACTACTACAGAGAGACCATTGCTCTCAAGTAGAGTACAGGGGTCTTCATCTGAAGCCTAGTAGACTATTGCCATGCACAGACTTTTCCACAGGGCCTGGGAATCCTTTACCCATAAACGGTGAGACATTTTAGCATTACTAATTTGCTGCACCCAGATTTTTTTATTATTATTTCAACTTAAACTACAGTTGGGCTCTAAAGGAAATTTTTCATTAGAGAAAATACTATAGCTGCTTATGTTGGCATCCTCCAGAAAATGCCAGCTGCCTGGCTGTCATGCTTTTTTTCTTGATTGTTTTTTCCCCCTCATAGTTCAGTTTTGTTTTCACCAGTTGCTCAGTTATTTTTATTTTCCAAACTTAAAGACAAGAAAATCAAACATGTAACAAATCCACCTTGTGCAATATTCAATTACCTAATGTAAAATGCTGAAAACAAATACACTTAGTATAGATTCTGTCAGCTCTTCAATTAGGAATATATTTAAGACTTGTTGAGGAGGCCTCTTTTAATTGTGTTCTTTTGTGGCAACTTCATCTCCCAGGAGGATTATCACCATCCTGCTTATATCCTCCATCCCCCAATGGTGAACTTGAGAAATCAATCCACTAATGTATAATTTGTAAAGCTTCCCTTACTAACAAATGGATAATTGATTCTTCACAAATGTTGCATCCCAGCGGAACTGAAGTAGAGTGGATAAGAAACAGAAGATGCGAATGCACTTTGAGACTGACACAATGCAATATTTAAATTTAAACAATGTAACCATTTGTTTACAAATTACACATTTTATAGGAAAGCCAATTTAACAATGTCCCGCATATATAAATCAACTTTTCTAAGATGTAAATCAGAAGGCATGTTACAGCAGCAGAAATAACTACTACTAGGCCCATGGGCATAAAGGGACAGCCAACTATAAATTGAATGTTAAAAGGCTTGTTTTATTTCAAACTATTATTCCAAAAGAGGAAGCATAATGAAGTGTTCATTAGCCAGAAGTGGCTTTCACTCTCACATTTGCTATACTGCATGAATAATAGGCGTTTTTACAAAAATGTATGTGCTAATGTAGTTTCTCAGCTTTGTAGGTTAGTTGTGATTCAAAAGCTCCTCTAAACTCCCTCTGCCACTATACTCCTGAAAAAGCCAATAGTGTGCATGGACACATAGGCTAACATTGAGGGGAGTTTACAGGCAAAGAAAAAAAAAAAGCTTAAAGCTTGTGCATGAGACCTTATTGAATTTCCCTCCATTAGATTAAAACGCTCCACTCCCCTACTGTTTTTAGAAGAACATACTGGTACATCCCCCAGGAACTGCGCTTCTGTACGTGTAAGCACCTGCTTAGTCCTGTTATCACATTGTGATTGGACACAGCAGACCATAGATGAAAAGGTACAGAGTCAATTAGAGTGGCTTTGTACCAATGTGATCTCTGTGACCAATCACAGTGAATCACGAAGGTAAACAATGGCTGCAGTTGGTAGCTGGATCTCGGTTTCCTCTCAAACATACTAATCGTGCTGAGAGGAGAATGGAAGAAAGTTTCCGACTGTAGCCATTGATCAACGTGTGAAACAGTGTATGATCACGCTTTTACCAGCCTACTGACAGTGCCTGTTTGCGTACAGTCAGTACAGTTCATAGAGTGCCCAAAACCTGATTACATTCAGTCCCAGTATAAAACCAGTGCCTGATTGCCGCCAGTATAAAATATATGTTCAGAAAATGTGTGACAAAAAAATGAAATCTTTAAAAGCCTTACTATGCCCCTGAGCAAATACCTTGGTGTGTCTGCTTTCTAAAATGGGATTTTTTTATGAGTGTTTCTACTGTCCTGGCCCTTTAGAGCCTGTAAACTTTTGATAGGTACTCAGGAAATCAAATACATAATTTACACCCATTGAAAGCCTGAAAGTGCTCCTTGTATGTTGGGCAAAACAAAAAAAAAATAAAAAAATCTCACATCCCCATTTTTCCAAAAATCTGGGCAAAAAAAAGAGATACCCTGGGCGGTCTACTTTGCAAAAAGGGGTTATTTTGGGGCCTTAAGAAATATGATAGGCAATCAAAACATCAGGACTGACAAATGTCAGATATATACACCACAATTTGTAAACTTTAGCTTTTTCCACAGAATAAATATACACTTATTTGGGCTTAAGTTTATGAAGAAATTACAAAGCTTTTTTTGGCCATACTTCTCTTCTGAGTCACAGTGCACTTATTTCTGCAGTCATGTGACCTGCTGTCGGCTGATGTCACAGAGCTGGATCCACCCAGATACCCGACAGGCAGCTGGCTCAGCAAACATTGCACTAATCCTGTTGTGATGTGATCTTTCTGCAATAAACGTTTTGAACTGCAATTCAAGATCCATGGTGCATTGGCGAACATATGTATTTATCTGTGATATATCCAGCTGGTGATCGCTGCAGCACCCACTACAGATGAGCCTCTAATTCATAAATGTGTGTAATGGGAATATGAACAGAACTGAGCAATCAATAGTCATGTGATCACTCAGCTCTTTATTATTAAGAGATTATGCATTTTTTTGTTTTGTTTTGTTTTTTTTTTCTATCCCACGCTTTTTTAATACGATATGTTTTAAAACTGAAAGTAAGAAAAACAGTGTTTCCTTCATATAGCAAAAAATAAAAAGCCAAGTGGTTATTAAATAATACCAAAAGAAAACGCTATCACTCTTCGAAAATTCTATGAACTTCACTCAGAGTTTTGCAATTGTCAGTCAAAAGATCACAGAACTGAAAACTAAAAAACAGCCTGGTAATGAAGGTTTTTATTTTAATTTTTTTTTTTTACAAAAGAATAGTTTTGCAAAGCGTTCATATAGAAGATTGTTGTTGCTTAGAAACATTTCTATTTTGACTCTTTGGGAAAAGAAACAATTTATCAACCTACTCTAAAAAGTAAAAAAAAAAAAAAAAAAAAAAAGTTTTCTTTACGACACCTGTGTTGTCAAGCTAAAAATCTAAAAATGTTTAGGATCTTCCCAGCATCGTTTACTGTATATTATACATTATTATATACAATTTTCAATTAAATCATTTGACACCCCCCCCCCCCCCCCACAAACAGTTTTCATGCAGGGAAGAAAGCCCCACGAATAAAAGTTAGAAAAAGTTTAAGGTAAATTTGGGGGAAGGTGTAATCAACTTAGCCTTGGTGGTTTTCCTGTATGCCCCTGGTGGAACGAGAGGCGTGTTCCTCTTTGCAGGGAGCATCAGAAATAACAGAGGAACTCAGGCTATCTAATGGAAGCAGTGGCTGAGAGGATGACACACACAGCACAAACTATATCTAAACAATGAAGGGTTATCTGTTTGATGTACTGAGGTAAGGAAGCACAACGTCCTGGTTGAGGCAAAAGGAAAAAACAACCTCGGGAAGGAAAGAGGCTAGAGGCCTTATTATTATTTTATATATATATATATATATATATATATAGTGACGATCCGGGGTGATTAGGTTCATGTGGTGCATGCAATTTTCCAGAAACGTTCCACTCCAGACTTGCGTTTTTTGGGCAAGGCAGCCCACTTTTATTTAAAGGAAACGAAAAAGAAAACAAACAGTAATCTTCCCTCGCAGGGGGTTCCACCATCACTGCATAAACAAACCATAGCCTCCTGGCTTATTCACTGTCAGCTTCGTGCTGTTTTAGTTACAGGCTACACCTGCCTGCTTCAGACGTACACACAGACTGCCACCTGCAGTCTTAGACTCCGAGACCTCCTGTCTCTTTCTCCTGGAACCCTCCTGGACAGACTTCCCACCTGCCCGGCGGAGCTGTCTCCAAGTCTGAGCACTGACTTCTCTTCCTGGGACTTTTTTGAACCCAGCCCACAGGTGTGTAATTAGTATTCCTGCCAAAATCAGGCATATACTGCTTATATGCACCTGTGACATGGGGTCGCATCTCCACAATATTATATTACATATATATATATATATATATATATATATATATATATATATATATATATATATATATATATATATATATATATATACACACACACACACACACATATATATATATATATATATATATATATATATATATATATATATATACACACACACATACACACTATAAATATTATATACAGTATATTTATCATTATACATTATTTCTATAGGGCTAACAGTTGGCACAGCACTTTACAAAATACATTTCCCTGCTCATGAGAGCTTACAGCTTACAGTCTAAATGGTTGGGTCAAGTGATACAAAAAGTAATGACTGTAAGGGATGAGCTTGAGTTAAAGTAAAGCTTATTAGCTGGAGGTGCAATAGGCCTTTTCAGGACTCTCTTTCCTTCAGGAAAGTTTTCAGGAATCTCCCAAAAGAGAACAGAGTATGAATTAGCGACACATATTGGGGAAGGGTGTTTCAGAGAATGGGAGAGGCTCTGGTGACATCCTGGAGGTCAACATGGGATTGAGCTAAAGATCAGGAGGTTATGGGAGGAGAAAAGAGAACGGTTTAGGTTTACATCTGAGATGAGGATGGTGATGTAGCTCAAGGCAGAGTTGTGGATAGCTTTGTATGTTGTTCATATTTTGAAATGTATTTTCTGGTTGAGTGTAAGCCAGTGGAAGGATTGACGAGAGGGGTGGTGAACACTGTATGGCCGGTAAGGGGGATGAATCTGATAGTGGCATTCATGATGCACACAAGGCAGGATAGGCTATTCAACAGTAATACTAACTTATCCTTCTGTAAAATTGCAAAAACCCAAAGTTCCCTAAATGACAGGTAACACCTGAAAAACACCACACACACACTACATCTTCCACCACTGCCCCCTGATATCAAAGTCACATTCTCACAGCTAACTGGAGTGGGATCCTTGTTTGGTGAATGAAGAATAAGGAGAGAGCTTACACTGAGAAGGTAAAACCAGCTGTGATACAGTTATTACAGCCTGCACACTGCTGGCTGCCACTAGAGAGACCCAATGTCTAGCTGGTGGGACACACACACACAGATACAAATCTAGCATACAATCAGGAGCAATCTAAGGGCTTTGGAGCAGCCAAGTGATTCCCACAGACTTCTTAATTTCCCCCAAGCTGTCCTGCAAGCTAGAATCCTGGCATTATCACTTTTGCTACTGCCTACACACACCCACACACAGGGTAGCTTGCCACCACCTGCAGTTTGTCAGCTGCTAGGTGACCATATGCCAACACACAGATCCTCATCTGGCAAATTTGCTAGCTTGGATACATTGACACTAATTTGCATGAAATCAGCAGCCACACAATTCATACAGATTAACAGTGAACTTATACCAAGCATACAGATACCAGAAACACAATGCACTGATCTCTCTAGGATTATGAATTCTAAGCTTACTACACAAAAGATAAGTTTTAATTTTAAAATTTATTTTTTCTAGGTGGGCAGAGCATAGAAATATGTACAAAAGGTAGAATTACAAAAATACAAGAATGAAAAAAGGACATACAAAAATTGGGCTACCGTATATACTCGGGTATAAGCCGAGTTTTTCAGCACATTTTTTTGTGCTGAAAGTGCCCCCCTTCACTTTTCTGAAGCAGAGAATGACATTTTCCGAACCGACTTTGCGGCCCCGTATCGCGGCGCCTCTTCGTGCTAGGAACGCCATTGATTGGATATGTTGTAGTGCTAGTTCCACTGGGTTTGCACACCAAATTTGGGGTTCCTAGCACTAAGTGGCCCGAGATACGGGGCCCCAAATTCGGTCAACTGTGTCCATCTGCAGCAATATCATTTCGGGACCCTTTGGGTCCAGAGACCCCAAATTTGGGCTGCAGCTAGGGGGCATCTAGGAACCCTTAACTATAGAGTTTGACGTTCAGGGAACCTATGGCTTAAAATGGGCACAGTGAGGCATGCAAATGGGCACAGTGAGGCTGCAAATGGGCATTGTTGACGCTCTTTTCCACTTACAGTAGCTGCGCATTTCTCACCCTAGGCTTATACTCGAGTCAATAAGTTTTCCCAGTTTTTTGTGGTAAAATGAGGTGCCTTGGCTTATATTCGGGTCGGTTTATACTCGAGTATATACAGTATGTGCTAAAAAGGAGAGGAAAAATAGGAAAAAAAAAATATACTAATTGGGCAGTACTGTTTTATTCTGTTGGTGGAAAATTTCAACTCTGCGTAAACACAAGTCTTTGAATACACTCTCCCAGGGAAATACAAAGTTTGTTTTTCAGACTATTTAATCCATATTGGAAAGATGTGGGAAGGACTCATCCACTATGGCCAACCTCCTTACAGGTATTACCTCACCTTCTGGACAAGAGACTCTACTTTATTAAGTAGCATTAGGTTATATTGGCCAGCTGCTTCTTATGGCTGGGTCACGTTTAGAATTTCTTATATTAGCGCATCAGCCGGATCACAAGTCAACACACCACAAGGCTGCCACAATCAGGCTTCATATAACCATTTTCTTGTTTCCTAGAGGTTTTGTACAACTGGTACATAGGCTATAATGCATACAATCAAATGTATCAGTTTAATTGGGTCTAATAAACTCCCTTTGCTTGGCCTATATGGCCTTCTCATTAAAGAGTCTTCTGACACTGGATCACAAAAGAGGCTTGGGCCATGGCTCTGGACCTGTAAGGTGCCATGCAGCTATTTAACACAGTACACAGTATTGAGAGCATCACAAGCAGAGCTCAGTGCCTGAACGTCACATTCTAGACAGACCCCACTACTGTCTAGTCTACTGACTAGAATGGTACCAATGGATTGGATAAAAGCCAATGCAGCACCAATATATAAAAAGGGCCAAAAATACATCCATGGGAATTACAGACCAGTTAGCCTAACATCAATAGTATGCAAGCTCTTGGAGGGGATAAGGGACTATATACAAGATTTTAATAATGAAAAAAGTATCATTAGCAGTAATCGGCATGGATTCATGAAGAATCGTTCTTGTCAAACCAATCTATTAACCTTCTATGAGGAGGTGAGTTGCCATCTAGATAAAGGAAGGCCCGTAGACAAGGTGTATCTGGATTTTGCAAAAGCATTTGACACAGTTCTCCATAAACGTTTACTGTACAAAATAAGGTCCGTTGACATGGACCATAGAGTGAGTACATGGATTGAAAACTGGCTACAAGGGGGAGTTCAGAGGGTGGTGATAAATTGGGACTAGCAAAAAAAAAAAAAAAACCTGGAAGTGGGAGGTTTAATTTTTTTTTCTTTTTTTTGCCAGTGTCCAAATCCTCCAATAGGCGGCAGTAGAACTTAATTGCTTCTGAATACTTTGGCCCTCAATTAACAAGAAAGAAAATTGTATTTTAGAATATTAATTGTAAGTTTTTGTTTTTAGGATTAGATCTATGTTCAAGAAAAAAATAATAATAATGGCTGTGTGTTGAGTTATTTTGAGGGGACAGCAAATTTACAATGCTATACAAGCTGTACAATCACTACTTTTACATTGTAGCAAAGTGTAATTTATTCAGTGTTGTCACATGAAAAGATAAAAAAATATTTACAAAAATGTGAGGGGTGTACTCACTTTTGTGAGATACTGTGTGTATATATATATATATATATATATATATATATATATATATATATATAACTTTTGTGAGATACTGTGTGTATATATAGATATATATATATATATATATATATCTATATATACACACACACACACACACATATACACACACACACACATACATAAACAAAGTATATCTATTCCCTTTTATAGCTATGATATAACAGGTTCATGACTGTCTACAGAGGCAGATGTTGCATATCTAAAATGCCCATTATATTGAAGGGTTTAAAACTCAAAAGCTTTTAGACATGCTTTATGCAAGTAATGCTCACACTAAACGTGTGAAAAGCAAAGCTGTGTACAAAATGTGTTGATTCTATTTATCATTTCATTTGGAAACATTATTAACAGTGGTTGTTTCTAAACCACATTCAATTCAAGGATAAAAAATGAAGGACAATCCAGAACAAGTACTAGGGGTAAAAATATTCACAGGAGAGGTGTCAGCATTTACTTAAAGTGGTCGTAAAGGTAGAAGGTTTTTTAACCTAATACATTCTATGCATCAAGGTAAAACACCTTTTGTGTGCAGTCCGCCAGCCCTCACTTATTCTTACCAGAATCTGATCCTTTTCTGTTTACATGAGGTGGGGTCCTTCATTGGGTGTCAATGTCAATATCTGTTATGTGGACATTTCCTGTTGGATATCAAGCAGTGGGGCCTCTCGGGATGCAGAAGAGGAGGGAGATTAGCATGAGGGAACTGTCAGGGACCACACATTGACAGTATATTTGCAATTGGTAAATTAGCAGCCCCTGCACACAGGAACTGTACCAGTAAAGTACCTAAACTATGGAATTAGACTTTGGGTTGTTCAATGGGACATGCTTCCTAAAATATATGCCAAACAATGCAAAAATGCCATTTAAGATATACAGTATGCTGTTATTTAAATGTAGCTACAGCAAAACCCAAGAATTACAGCAGGAAATCATATGGTTTTTATCTGTTGACCCTGACTGTCAACATTTATATCTACCAGGCATGACCTCCATCTGGCAGCAAGAGAAATTCTTTGGTTATGAAAGTCAATTTCCATCCTGGATATTGATGATCTAATAAGTGTAAAAACACATATGTATCTGTGATCACTGATAGCCGTTTTTGTTCTCTGAATGGTTATAATCCATGACATGAATTTTAGTAGTTGTAAAACTTAATTTTCTTTTTCCAAAAATGATTTTTTTTTTTTTTATACTTACCTGCTTTGTGCAATGGTTTTGCACAGAGCGGCACCTTATTCCCTCTTCTGGGGTCCTCTGCCAGCTTTCTGCGCTCCTCATATTGTTATCTGGGCATGCCCCTGAGCCAGGCTGTGTGCGTCCACAGACACAGGCAGCGTGGCTCAGCCCCACCTATGCTCCCTTGTCACAGGACAGTGCTGGATCGAGAGATGATTCAGGCAAGTATTTAGGGAGGGGAGTGGGGGGGATTGATATTGAAAGGTTTTTTTACCATGTTTCTTAGACCATAATACAGACAATGTAAATACAAATTTTGCTTTTAGAACCACTTTAAAGTAGAAGTGAAGTCAAATACTATCTAAGCTAAATACATGATCCCACCCCAATTTTAAGCTCTATACTAACTACCCTGTTAGGACAGAGGTCTACACCTACCTTTTCTGAAGACACTCCGGTCCGGTCACATGATCTCCCCAGTGGCCAGCATCAGTGAAGATAGGGCATCTGTTGGCGGCTGTCTCTCCCCTACACACAAGCTGGTGCCGGGAGCCTGGTCATCTCTCGCCTCCACTACTGCACCTCCCTTCTCATTGGCTTACCTTTACATAGGCCATTTCCCCTTCAGTCCATCATGAATGCTGCTGCCAGGCTCATCCACCTTACCAACAGCTCAGTGTCTGCTACTCCTCTGTCAATCCCTCCATTGGCTTCCACTCACCCAACAAATTCAATTCAAAATACCAATAACTTACAAAGCCATCCTAAACTCAGCCCCCCTGCTCTCTAGCTTCCTCGTCACTTCTTCCCATGCTCGCCTCCAGGACTTTTCCAGAGCCTCTCCTATCCTATGGAACTCCCTATCTGTCCAATTATCTCCTACTCTGTTTGCTTTTAGATGATCCCTGAAAAAATCCCTCTTCAGAGAAGCCTATCCTGTCCACACCTAACTGTACTTTAATTTTCTCAATCAGCTCATTCCCCCACAGTTATTACCTTTTGTATCACTTGACCCTCCCTCCTAGATTGTAAGCACTAATAAGCAGGGCCCTCCGATTACTCCTGTAACTAATTGTATTGCAACTGTACTGTCTGCCCTCATGTTCTAAAGTGCTGTGCAAACTGTTGTCGCTATATAAATCCTATATAATAATAATCATTGTGTAACCAGAACAGAGCACCTTCAAAAACATCTTTTCTTTACAACGTAGTTTGAGATCAGGTTTAAGCTTAGATAGTATTTGACTGGACTTCTTTCAAGTCAACATGCACCCCAATATACATTTAAAAAAGTGATACTCTTTAGAAAAGGGACCCCTCCCTTTCCATTTGACACTTTCAGCTGATCAGTAAAAGATAGCATATCTTTTCTGCGAAATCTGGGATATGTTTAATTATTTTGTTCTTCCACGAAAGAATAAATGAGGACAGTGGGTCAGCATAACAGGCAAGGTATTAGCAAAAGATGGCAAGAATGGCAGCTCCAATATTTTTCAAGAAAAGGTTATTGCATATGGCTGTTAAAGAAACAACTTTATCTGGTTGCATTCATGTTGGGTTGTTCCCAATACACTGTGCTAAGTTCAATAATCAGGTTTATGGAGAGGCCTTTGGCTGCATTGAGAAATTCCTGATGCAGGCAAGGATCTGATTACCAGGAGCTCTTGCCATGGGTTTTCTGGGACATGTAGCAAATACATTTTATTATCCGATCCTAAGATAGATATACAAATACACCAACGAATGCAGATATGCATTTATAAAAACGTAATTAAATGTATTTTGAATGCAACTAACATGCTTGAATTTACAAATAATTTTTTGGTTTGTTTTCAGCCTCTTGTAATCACTTGTACAGAGAAGCATTCAGAAGAGGAATGTGAAGTACTTGGGGCCAATCAGGTGTTGTGTATACATAAGGATATGGAATACGGTAACAGGTAGAAAGAGCAGGGACAAGACCTCATGCAGTTGCTGTTAATTCACTGTCCAGTCACCTAACTTAAGCAACCTCCATGCAGGCAACTTAAGGATGCTCCATTCAGCCCCTCACAACACAGCGGACACACATCATTCCATTCTTGGTGCTCTTAACACATCTGTTTGGGATTCTTCCCCATTCACCATCAGCTTACAGCAGCAGCCCTGAGAAAGGGGGATTCTTTGTTCCCCAGAAAGCATTGGCTTGTTAACTTGTTGCCTCTTTCAATAAACTACAAATTCACCTTCCTACTTGCATTTCATTGGCTATCGGGTGCTCCTTTCCACCTACCTTCACCAATACAAGCAGAAACAACCTTGAGGCGGTACCCAAAGGTAGCAGCTCAAGCACCTAAATAAAGGGCTCATCACCATCTTCCTGGTAAACTTGGCAGAAATAATTTAAAGGGAACTCTTCCAAAGGGCCCCAATCATCACTTACCCATTGACCTACTACTGATTGAGTCAGTCCAGTGCAATGTCCAACCCTAAAGAGCTAACTTAAGCAAGGAATAGCAAGGTCACCAGCTTGGCTAGGCTGTATGGATTGGACTGGATGGACAGAAATACAAAATTATAATGTAAGAAAGTTCACATTGATGTATTTCAACTGTGTGTTTTGCAGTTTGGCTTTAACGGATTATGTCTAGGTATATAATGCACACATAGGTAAGTGTGACTATAGGAACTGGCATTTTGAGCTTTTTGACAATTTTGATTGACAAGAACAGATTTATACAAAAAGAGACAGGTGTAACAATTTATGGCCATTTACTACTACTAAATAGACTCACCGACTGATGGATGGACAGGAAGGCAGCAGTGGCTATTAACAATATTTTAACATTGTCAAAGAATGTCAAAAACATCTAGGTTTAGCAAAAGCGAGGTTACATAATTTGGCCCCTACAAAAAGGTGGCGGTTTGGACTTTTGATATATTAATATACAATATCTCATACTCGCTCTGTAGAAGATAAATTGTATGAAATAACAATATTGAAATATTTATTAGAATGCACTTGCCAGCAAGAAAAGTGCAATACATTGTCACTGCAAAAGTACAATACATTAATAACAGTTTGACAATGTTAAGAAACATAACTTTTTAATGGAACTTATTGTCACTTTTGCTTTGTGCATTTCACGCAGAAATAACAAAGTATACAAATTAATAATGGTCTAACAACATAAAAATTATATATAATATGTATTAGATGTCATGTTAAAACTGTCTAGCAGTGTGTTTTGTATTTAAAGCAGTTGTAAAGGGTACTTTTTTTTAACTTCTAACATGTTAAACCTACCCGCAACCTCCTCTTCTGGGGTCTCCTGTTGGCGCTCTTGCCTCCTCCTTTTCTCTGTGTGCCAGCACCTTTGAAACAGTGCATCCTGGCCCCGCTCCCCCTCCTCACAGGATTTGATTGACAACAGCAGAAGTCAATGGTTTCTACTACTGTCTCTGAGCCTATGAGCAGACAGAAAGCTTCCGGCACCGATGCAGACGGGCAAAGTGCTGGATAGGCAAGTATAAAGGAAGGTCAGGAGGTGATACAACTAGTAGGACATGTTTTACCTTAATGCAGGGAATACATTAAAAGTGGATGTAAAACCTCACATATACCCAGTGAAGTGAACAGCCTCATATGATACACAGGGATGAAACAAATCTCCCTACATAAGTTTTACTTGTATATGTGTGGTCTTCAACTTCCTAGACTGTTTAGAAAGTGAACATTGTGTTAGAATTTTCTCTTCCTGTTTCAACACTGGGAGTGGATTCTTGGCATACACTGTGTGACAGCTGATTGGAGGAAAGGCACACACCCTCTCTCCACATTAGGCAGAGGAAGGAAGAAATGTGCAGAGCTGTACTGTGAATAGACCAGCTGTCTGCTAATCTATTTCTATGCACCCTTCAAGACAACTTGGTAGGAGCCAGAAAAAGGTTGAAAGAACATGGCACTTTCTGAAACAAAAACACCAAACATCTCTACATAATATTTTTGAAATGGCTACAGTTCATATTTAAGACAGGTAGATGACAACATATTGTACTGTACATTCTACTCTATAGCAGCAGGTTGAACCAATCCAAAAAAAAATCTGTCAAAAAAATTTAAAAAGGAAAAGCTTTTTGAACTGCAACTTGATGGAAACTAGCTTAAAAATCATTTATAAATACACTCACCAGCCACTTTATTAGGTACATTGGTTCAATTACTTGGTAACACAAATTTCTAATCAGCCAATCACATGGCAGCAACTCAATGCATTTAGGCATCTAGACGTGGTGAAACCAAACATCAGAATGGGGAGGAAAGGGGATTTAGGTGACTTTGAATGTGGCATGATTGTTGGTGCCAGATGGGCTGGTCTGAGTATTTCAAAAATTGCTGATCTACTGAGATTTTTAGGCACAACCATCTCTAGGGTTTACAGAGAATGGTCTAAAAAAGAGAAAATATCCAGTGAGTGGCAGTTATATGAACAAAAATGGCTTCTTGATGTCAGAGGAGAAAGGACAGACTGATTTGAGACGATAGAAAGTAGAGCTGCACGATTCTGGCTAAAATGAGAATCACAATTTTTTGCTTAGAAGATAGATCATGATTCTCTCACGATTCTTGCGGCGTAACATCATCTTTAACATTAAAACAAAAAAAATTGCGCTAACTTTACTGTTTCTTTTTTATTCATTGAAGTGTATTTTTTCCCAAAAAATTGCATTTGAAAGACCGCTGGGCAAATACAGTGTGACATAAACTATTGCAGCAATTGACATTTTATTCCCTAGGGTCTCTGCTAAAATATATAGAATGTTTGGGGGTTCCAAGTCATTTTCTAGCAAAAAATATTGATTTTAACTTAAGAAACAAGTGACAAGTTACAGGTTAAACTTCCTGCATTTACATGTTGTTTAAAACTTGGCAGACTGCCTGGATTTTTTTTTTCACACAGAAGTTTATCCCTTTGATCTAAACAGGAAGAGTTAGTTACAATGTTTCATGTTAAAAAACTTGGCAGACTGCCCGGATGTTTTCTTTTGACAGCTGAATGAGCAGATAAGTCTCTTTACTTGCTATATGAAAGAATCTGCAAACTCTGCAATAGAGATCTTCAGGGGGAGTTGAATCGAGATCACAATTTTTTAACGATTAATTGTGCAGCTCTAGTAGAAAGGCAACAGTAACTCAAATAAACACTTGTTATAACCAAGGTATGCAGAATACCATCGACCGCACAACACATCGAACATTGAAGCAGATGGGCTACAACAGCAGAAGGCCAAACCGGGTGCCAGTCCTGTCAGCCAAAAACAGAAAACTGAGGCTACAATTTACACAGCCTCACCAAAATTGGACAATGGAAAATTGGAAAAATATTGCCTGGTCTGATGAGTCTCAATTTTAGCTGCAACATTCAGACGGTAAACATAAAAAGCATGGATCTATTCTGTCTTGTATCAACGGTTCAGGCTGGTGGTGGTGTAATGGTGTGGGGGATAGTTTCTTGGCACACTTTGGGCCCCTTAGTACCAATTGAGCATCGTTCAAGCACCACAGCCTACCTGAGTATTGTTGCTGACCATCTCCATCCCTTTATGACTACAGTGTACCCATCTTCTGATGGTTACTTCCAGCAGTATAATGCACCATATCACAAAGCTCAAATCATCTCAAACTGGTTTCTTGAACATGACAATGAGGTCACTGTACTCCAATGGCCTCCACAGTCACCAGATCTCAATCCAATAGAGCACCTTTGACGGGAGATTCACATCATGGATGTGCAGCTGACAAATCTGCAGCAACTGCTATCATGTCAATATGGACCAAAATCTCTCGGGAATGTTTCCGACACCTTGTAAAAATCTATACTACAAAGAATTAAGGGAGTTCTGAAGGCAAAAGGGGGTTCAACCGGGTACTAGCAAGGTGCACCTAATAAAGTAGCTGGTGAGTGTATATTTAATTTAATTTCTAGAACTCTACTCAAACTACTTAGGACAGAATGTGTTAACCCTGCTCTATAGCCTCATTCAAATTGTAATATATTCTCTTAATGGCTTTAAATGGCATTCTCAAAAGAATTGACAAACAAGTGTCAATGCATCAATAAGAATACACTTTGAGATGGTTTGCTCTTGGCGAATATTAGCCACCTTCTCTAGCAATCCCCTTTGCATAATAAAGTAAACTAACATATAATATATACATAGCTGCCTGCAGTGATTTATTCACTGTAAGAATGAGTAAAACTAGAGGAAATGAAAATACAGACGCTAGCCATATCAGATTATAGTTTTCATTGTTCAAATATAGTCAATATAGGATGTGAATGTGGATTTATTACTAAATTGATATGGCATCTCTAGTTTTCTCTCTCTCCAGTTTAAAGTATATCTAAACCCAATCACCAACATGTTAAAAAAAAAAATGTAAGTGTTTTTCAATTAAAATTTTCAGCTTTCATAAAAAAAAAAAAAAAAAAAATGGAACTACCGCTTTTTGGGATCCTTTCCCCCTTCAGTGTCACATTTGGCACCTTTCGGGGGGGGGGGGGGGGGGTAGGGGGGAGCAGATACCTGTCTAATACAGGTATTATGCTCCCACTTCCGGGCATAGATAGCCGAGCCACCCACGAGTAACTACGCCACTTCCGACAACACCTTCTCCGCCCCCCCCCCCCGGCTGTCTTCTGGGAGAGACACAGGTCCCAGAAGACAGCATGGACCAGTGGGATCGTGCAGCGCGAGTCGCGCATGTGCAGTAGGGAACCAGGTAGTGAAGCCTCAACGCTTCACTTCCTGATTCCCTTACCAAAGAAAGCGGCACCTCCACCCGAGAGACGGGTCAGCTTCAGGTCCTTATTTTAAAAGTCAGCAGCTGCAGAATTTGTAGCTGCTGACCTTTAAAAAATAAAATAACTCAGCTGAACTCAGCTTTAAGCGGGATACCAGGCGCGTGTGCGCCCGTTGCACTGCGCGGTTGCCGATGCTCATGGCTGACGGTCGCAATGACCGCCGGCCATGAGCGATCACGGGCACGAGAAGCAGAACAGGGACGTGTGTGTGTGTAAACACAAAAATCCCTATTCTGTGAAGAGAGACAGCTCGAGAGTTCCTAATAGCTAGGAATCACGATCTGTCATTTCTTCTAGGTTAGTTCCCTCCCCCCACAGTTAGAAACACACACAGGGAACACAGTTAACCCCTTCCCTGCCAGTGACATTTTTACAGTAATCAGTGCATCTTTATAGCATTTATTGCTGTATAAATGCCAAAGGTCCCAAAAATGTGTCAAAAGTGTCCAATGTGTCCGCCATAATGTCGCAGTCCCGATAAAAAAAATCGCAGATTGCCGCCATTACTAGTAAAAAAAAATAAAAAAAATAATAAGAATACTATAAATATATCTTCTATTTTGTAGACGCTATAACTTTTGCGCAAACCAATCAATATACGCTTATTGTGATTTTTATTACCAAAAATATGTAGAAGAATACTACAAATCGACCTAAACTGAGAAAAACTTTGCTTTTAAAAAATAAAATAAAAAATGGGGATATTTATTATAGTAAAAAGTACAAAATATTGTGTTTTTTTCAAAATTGTCTATAGCGCAAAAATAAAAACCGCAGAGATGATCAAATACCACCAAAAGAAAGCTCTATTTGTGGGGATAAAAAAGGACGTAAATTTTGTTTGGGTGTAGCGCCGCATGACTGTGCTATTGTCAGTTAAAGCCGAATCGCAAAAAATGGCCTGGTCATTCAGCAGCCAAATCTTCCGGGGGTGAAGTACAACACCACTAATATGAAGTAAAAAAGCATTTATTAATACATGTAAAAATGGATCACACACATACACACGTTATGATCAGTTAAAAACATGGCAAAACAAAAGACAAATAAGAACACAACGTGAATTCATAGCAAGCATATACAATTTTATATATACATTTTGTTAGTACTCTCCAGACTCTGAAAAAACTCCGGTACCTGACACGTTTCTGGTTCAAGCCCTTCATCAGGGGTATTGGATAGGAGAATATGTAGTCATATATTTGTCTAATGAAGAAAATGAAAAAAGGAAGACATCATAACAATGTGACAAGGATGGTGGCAAGCACATAAAAAATGGACACAAAACTGCTAATGGGACACCTACAAAAATGTAAGCGAAAAGCTGGTGCAAATGTATACTACGCTATGCAAGGAGGAATGACAGAGGAACACTGCAGAAGACGGCATCAATGGAGGCCTACTGACACTACCCCTAGAAAATCAAAGGAGAAGTGTCTTACGAGAGCACTCCACACACTGGTTGGTCACAGATCAGGGTGATATACGAGATACAGTGGGGTAGTTATGTGAACTGCATATAAATGGAGAGAGGGAAGAGAAGGGTATTGATAAATCTCTTTTGCTTAAGCAATGTGAAGACACATTCTAGGTAATGCAGCTGTCCATACATACAATGTGGCGTAGCCATACAATGCATAGAAAATTCTTAAATCAGTATGCAACTATAAAAATCAAGATCACAATGTTTACCATATGTTCAATGTGATGAATGTCAGAAGGTGTCTGAGCCTTGATGCCCCTCTTGGTCCATTAGTTGTGCAGTCAAAAAGAAGTGATCTGCCCCCTCTTCCTAAAAAATGCCAGCACCAGGTTAGCATTAAAAGGCTCAATAACCTGCATATAAATACATTTAGTGCCTCCACATCTAAGGGGAAACTAAAGCACCCTCACTGTACCTGTGGTCACCAAGAGGGGCTGCATCGAGGCTTAGACACCTTCTGACATTCATCACATTGAACATATTGCAAACATTGTGATCTTGATTTTTATAGCTGCATACTGATTTAGGAATTTTCTATGCCTTGTGTGGCTATCTCTCCATTTATATGCAGTTCACATAACTACCCCGCTGTATCTCGTATATCACCCTGATCTGTGACCAACCAGTGTGTGGAGTGCTCTCATAAGATACTCCACCTTCTGATTTTGAGGGGCAGTGTCCGTAGGCCTCCATTGACGGCATCTTCTGCAGTGTTCCGCTGTCATTCTTGCTTGCATAGCGGAGTATACATTTGCACCAGCTTTTTGCTTACCTTTTGGAAGGTGTCCCATTAGCAGTTTTGTGTCCATTTTTCATGTAGTTGCCACCATTCTTGTCACATTGCTATGATGTCTTCCTTTTTAAATTTTCTTCATTAGACAAATATATGACTACATATTCTCCTATCCAATACCCCCGATGAAGGGCTTGAACCAGAAACCGTTGGGTACCAGTGTTTTTTCGGCATCTGGAGAGTACTAACACAATTATATATACATTTTGTATTCACGTTGTATTCTTAGTTGTCTTAGTTGTCTTTTGTTATGTCATGTTTTTAACTGATCACCACATGTGTGTGTGATCCAATTTTACATGTATTAATAAACGCTTTTTTACTTCATATCAGTGGTGTTGTTGCCTTTAAAATCCCACCTAGGGGGGTTCCTTCCTTTTCTTATATACTAGGGATGTGGCAACCACTTTGGACACAGTGAAAACATATTCATAAGAACATTTGTTTGTTCTTTCTAATCATTAGGGAGTCAAACTGTCGTTCATTTTCGATCACAGTTATGACAAAATTCAAAACAGTAGGATGAAAATTTTCTTGAATAGACATTTTTAACAGTGTGGCTTTCATTTGGTAAAGTCCATTAATTCTGAATGTTAACAAAATCTTGAACAAAATCTTGAACTACCGTATTTATCGGCGTATAACACGCGCCGGCGTATAACACGCACCCCAAGTTTAGGAGGGAATATTAAGGAAAAAAACTTTGAGGGAAGTTTAAGGAAAAAAACTTACATTTAAATGCTCATCATTGCAGCCTTGTCCATCATTGCAGCATTGTCCATCATTGCAGCCTTGTCCATCATTGCAGCCTTGTCCAGTGTCCATCTGCAGCCTTGTCCATCCTTGCAGCCTTGCCCAGTGCCTTTGCAGCCTTGCCCAGTGCAGCCTTGTCCAGTGCTATTGCAGCCTTGCCCAGTGCAGCCTTGTCCAGTGCAGCCTTGTCCAGTGCTATTGCAGCCTTGCCCAGTGCAGCCTTGCCCAGTGCCTTTGCAGGCTTGCCCAGTACATTTGCAGCGTTACCCATTTAAAATTGGCGCCGAGTGGGGAGGACGAGCGCCGCGTGACATATCGAAAGCCGCATGTATTTTCGGCTCCTCTCGCAGTCCCGCCCACCTCCACTGATTGCGAGAGGAGCCGAGCGCTGACAACATACAGAAATCCGAGTTTGGCTAGTCTCGGCACCTCTCGCAGACAGGGGCAGGACTGCGAGAGGAGCCGAAAATAGCCGAACTCGGATTTCTTTATGTTGTCGGCGCTCGGCTCCTCTCGCAATCGGTGGAGATGGGCGGGACTGCGAGAGGAGCCGAAAATAGCCGAAAATACACGCGGCTTTCGGAATATCGTCTCCGCTCGCTCCCCTAAAGAGAAAATCAGCGGGAGATCAGCGGGAGATCGGCGGGGATCGGCGTATAACACGCACCCACGATTTTCCCCTGATTTTAAGGGGAAAAAAGTGCGTGTTATACGCCGATAAATACGGTACTTTGGAATGGCATTAAAATGTTCTGAGGTTTGTCGTACAAATTTCCCTAAGAATTTAAAAATTCCACTAGTGTATTCCCAACTTAACATTAGTGGTCAGTATTGCACTGATGGTCAGTAGGAGATAAGTCCATCAACTACTTAAGGAACCCCTAGCAACCACAGAAGGAGCCCTAACTGAGAAACACTGCTCAAAAATGGTCCTCATTTGCAAGCAAATTCATTTTCTCCTCATTCATAAAGATTGCACTAATAAAAGTGTTACACTACAATAAAACCTTTCATCCAGGTTATTACATTTCTTGCTTTAACTACTTCCAGCCCAGGCCAATTCTGGCATTTCTCTCCAACATGTAAAAATCATAATTTTTTGCTAGAAAATTACCCAGAACCCCCAAACATTATATATATATTTTTTAGCAGAGTCCCCGAAGAATAAAATGGCGGCCATTGCAAATTTTTTAGGTCACACAGTATTTGCGCAGCAATTTTTCAAATGCAATAATTTTTTTTTTAAAACACTTTTAATGCAAAAAAGCACAATATGTAACCCAATTTTTGGTAACCTATAAAAAAAATAATGTTATGCCGAGTAAATGGATACCAAACATGTCGCTTTATGGCGCCAAACTACGGTACTTAAAAATCTCCAGTTGCTCTCACTATAACAAATCGCAACGATACCTCATGTGTGGTTTGAACGCCGTTTACATATGCAGGCGTGACCTACCTATGCATTTGCTTCTGTGTGTGAGCATGAGGGGACAGGAGCACTTCAAAAAAAATGTATTATTCATTTTATTTTTTAATTTAGAATTACACTTTCCATTAAAGTTTTAGTTCACTTTTATTTGTGAATGTAAACATCCCTTGTATTAGAAATAAGGCATGATAGGTCCTCTTTATGGAGAGATCAGGGGTCTAAAAGACCCCACATTTCTCCTCTATGCTGGAAAGCATTAAATAAAAAAAGAAAAAAGAAAAGAAGAACAGCAAAAAAAAGTCAGTGTTTACACCTGCCAGAGACTAAAGTGACGTCACTTCTGGCCTCCCAGGGTCATAGAGATGACCGGGGACCATCCTGTTCACGGAAAGCTCTATAGTAAACCAGTGGCAGCGCCGGATGGGATCTCCAGCTCCCCGATCCCACGGGAGAGCCTAGAGAGGCACCGGAGGGATCCTGCTGTCTGTAAAAACAATCTAGCTGCTAAACAGCCGCTAGGATAGCTTTTACTACAGAGGGATTTGCCAGCTGAAGAAAAACATATCTGAATGATGCCTGTAGCTGCAGGCATCAAAATCAAGGACGTCATATGATGTCTGCCTAGGGGGAAGTGGTTAAAGATAAAGTAAAAAAGCAGTGGTAAAAAAAAAAAGCTATTGTGGGTTTAACCAAATTGCTTTTCAAGAATTTATTATTCCTGGCCTGCTTAACTGGGGTTGTGGCCCTTGCCTACATACGGCGCTGTTCTTCCCTTTGAGAAAGTTAAGGAGGTACATACATGAGGTGTCAAGACCCATTTTGATACTCCTTTGCATAGGAGTAAATAAGGGAAATTATATAAAAGGTGAAAAAAAAAAAAAAAAAGTGGAAGAAACATCACTTCCATAATGCTGCAAATTTTTATAAAAGTAAAGGAAGTATTCAAGGGTCAAATACATTTTCCAAAAACTATTTATATTTCAAGCGTATTGCATTTACTATGGCTTAAAAAAAAAAAAAAAAAAATTTTTTTTATTGTAAATGTTAATTTCATTCAATTAAATTATTAATTCAATATTAAAATACATCACAGTTTTCCTGTATTATCGGTTGAATAAAGACATTCAGCTTATTTAGGCTTGATTATCCAGGCCAAAATGCAAGCCAATGAAGCAATATGATTGAACTTGACTGTAGCTTGCAGAAGAAGGTCGGCTTTGACTAAATAACATTGTGAAAAATGTCTGAAGGGCTTTTTCCGTGTGAATATTTGAAACAAGACAAATAATTAGATCTAGGAAACTTAACAAGTAAAACCTTTGACCTTTCACAAACCAGGCCAGCTGTGTCAGCGACCTAGCATGCGTCCTATTTCAGAGACAACAGATACTCCATAATAGATGTGGAGTATATGCTGACAGAAGCACAGCAGCTGCCCACAGAGTGGATTTTAGCTAAGGTGCACCAGTATCATTGTACATAATGTGTAATTATCTCAAGTGCTCTCTTTATTTTAGTAGGGTATAGTCTGACCATAAAAAGACTTGAACTTTGTGATCATTTTTTACTGTTTTATCAGTATTTTTTTGATAGTATTGCTAATTTTAAAAAGACAGCCGTTCCCCAACAAAAATTCCAGGTAAAAGCACAAAAAGTCAAGTATTTTAAATGCCTACTTACAGTGTTTCAATTTTCCATGAATTATTTTTATTAAATATATATTAGGGGTCTCACAACCCCTTCCCTCTATGCACGTTACAGCCTTTTCTTCTGGAAGTGTCCAATTACTCTTTGGTCAGGCAGCTCCTCCGCCCCTTCCCTCACCTCCTTACAGAACCTTTAAATTATATGCTGCCATCACACACAAGGTAGATGTTCCTAGCAGCAGTTTTAAGCCTTCGGGATGTCAACACATGGAAGGTTTTAACAGGTAAATAACATGCATTAGAGCTGCACGATTCTGCCTAAAATGAGAATCACAATTTTTTGCTTAGAATAAAGATCACAAATCTCACGGCGTAACATCTTTCACATTATACAAAAAAAATTGGTCTAACTTTACTGTTTATTTTTTTTTGTTTTTATTTTAATTAATTGAAGTGGCTTTTTTCCCAAAAAAATTGCGTTTGAAAGACCGCTGCACAAATACAGTGTGACATAAAATATTACAACAATCGCCAATTTATTCCCTAGGGGTTTTGCTAAAAAAATATATATAATGTTTGGGGGTTGTAAGTTATTGTCTAGCAAAAAATACAGATATTTTAACTTTGTAAGAAACAAGTGTCAGAAAAAGGTTTAGTCTTTAAGTGATTAAACTGACCTCATTTACACACAGAAGTTCATCCCTTTGATCCAAGAATGAAAAGTTACTATGTTTCTAGTTATCTACCAGCACTGACAATGTTGTGAAAAACTTGGCAGGCTGCCCATTTTTTTTTTCTTTTGACAGCTAAGTGAGCAGAAAACTCTACACTTGTTACATGAATGAATCAGGAAATTCTACATTTGTTACATGAATGAATCGGGGAAATTCTACATAGAGATTGTGAGGGGGGTTGAATCAAGATCACAATTTTTTTAACGATTAATCGTGCAGCTCTAACATGCATAAATGACAAGTTTCATCTGACACTGCGCCAGGTGGCTTGTAGTTCACAATGAATTGTGAAGGTGCTGATGGTGCCCTCATAGTTCATTAACACTTCCTCCAGCTTCCAAGCTGACAGCCCATATGGAGGTATGGACAAGAAATCTGGAGGCAGCTGCAGGAGGCTGATAGGTCTGGTTACCTACCCCTGGTTTACACAATCACAATCATGTACATTCTGGTGCCTGTAAAGTAATCTTTAAAGTTGAATTCCAGGCACACAATGAGTTAAGTCTAATGAGGTGCATGAACTCTCCTTAATCTATGTTTATTATTTATATCTACCATTTTTTGGGTTCTGCTGGAGCATTGGGGCTGTGAGAGAGGCACACAGAGCAGCCATGCCCATCCTCCCCTGCCCATTCAAAGAAGCCTTTCTGTTTTGTGAATGAGTTCACATAATACATAGGCTTCTGTGATTGGGCAGGAGGAGGGGAGGGGCAGGAATAACAGACGCACCGATTCTAATGTTGAAGATGCTCAGACCTAAAGCATGAGCGTCGGGCTCCCGGAAATACAGTGATAGCTGTCTTCCGGGAATGCGATAAATATGTCAGATGTAAATAATATATATAAGCCCAAGAGATGTCCTGTATCTCCTTGGAATAACTCATAGTGAGGCTTCACTTTTTACAAAGGAACTAAATTCCGCTTTAAATTCTTAGGATCAGCCACCTGCTCTCACTATTACACAAAGTTAGGCCTTGTTCAGACAAGCTACCAGAGGGTGGTAAAAAAAAAAAAAAAAAAAAAAAAAAAAAAATTACCACTCCCTGGCTGCCTGCTAACAAGATAGCATTGTGGTCGGAGAAGTGCTGTACACATTGCCACATACAGAAAAATAGAATAGGGTGCAACACCACTGCTAAGATGTCCAGATACAACTTTATTCCAATACAAGTCAGGGGGTCAAGCAAAAGACTACATCTGTTTTGGAGGTCCAAAATTGTCCCCTTCATCAGGGTTTGATTCAAAAGAATGTGAATGGACCAGTTTGTTATTACAATCACAGGCCTGGTCAGCAGCTGGTTTGGCTGCCAGGAAAGGCAAAAGGCAAGTATATATTTAGTTCTCTAAAAGGTAATCGTCAACTTGGAATTTTATTTAGGAGACAGGGTCGCTATTTTGATAAAAAGGTGCCTTTTCTTTTTTTATTTTGAACAGGACTGCAGAAGCAAAATAGGTAAGCCACGGTTAAAAACGAGAGCATGGTTATTAGCAAACATCTTATGTAACCTGTGGGTATGGATTTCACCCTTTGTCTCAATATATTGTGCAGCGCTACCTCTTTTATGTCCCAGACTGTGGGTAAGGATACAGGGGGTTCAGATATAAGATGCTACAAGAACCAGCAACTGGTTAGCATTTTTTGCAGTTTTCTAACTCAGGGCCAAGAAAGACACTAGCAAGATGAATGCCAATATGAAGATTTAATTCAGTGTTTATTTAAATGTAATCAGGTTTATCTTCTGGAGTGTGCTTTTCTGCTCCAGAGCAGTTAACATTATTAACAAGTTTATGAAAAAATAATCTTTATTGTGGTAAGGCAAACAAGGCCGGTCGTACGTATGTGTTTTTGTTAACATTATATAAATGCATTAGAAAGATTTAGGTTTATAATTTGTGTTAATATATTATAACATGTAATCTTTAATTTAATGTTCACATGATGTTCTGTGCTGATTTCGTATTGGACTTCTGCTGTTCTTTTTAAATTCAATTAATGCATTTTGAATCTTTAAAAAAAAACATAAAAAATAAATAAATATTGCAAACCCCAAATCACTGACTGAGGCACTTTTCGCTACAGGTACAGACAAACCACACACTATCTACCACATTACATTGTTATAGAAACAAGAAGTTAAGAAGGTAAAAAACGTCCTATAAAACAACAGTAGCAACAGCGTGAGAAACATACCCATTGACCATGAAAACAACTGTGGTTCCCTTCAATTAAGAGACAGTTCATTAACCAGAGTTAAAAAAAATAGTGCAAAAAGGCTCTCTCGAGCAATCAATACATAATGTTCTTATAATATAGCATTAAGCAGCACTTGGGAGCAGGATTTAAATAAAGGCAACCAGACCTGTCAAAGGATTACTTCTTATCACATCCCCATCACAGCATATGAGTAGAGGACTATGAATAATTAAGTGAGTAATGATGAGCCTTTAAGCCTGTCTTTTGTGAGATGTGCACGTTTCAATGAAAAAATTAAATAATTAAAAAAAAGGAAGGTGGTCAGTCTTTTTTTTTTTAAACCTCATCAATAAAAGACATGGCATGTCTTGCAGTAATAAATACTGTTTAATTAATGTGAAGTTAGTCAATAGAAAGTACGTAGGCTACCAATGCTGACCTCCGTTTCTGATAATGCTATCATATACTGATATATACTGATCTATCATGCCCAATGCTTTAGCTTTATTAAGATCTCAGTGATCTGGGGCAAGTATAAATATAAGGAAATTTGACTTTTTCGACAACTTTGGTATGGAACATAGCTAAACCATGGCAAGGCTATTATACAAACATCATCTTTTCTAATTTTGAGTCTGTATGAGAACTCTAAAGAAATCACAGTGCATACTGTTCTGGGAGTATCAGGGCATACAGTACATGCACAGAACACAGCCAGCGCACATACACAATTATGTTATTACCACTGAGCAAGTTTAAAAAGGTAAACACCCCTTTATATGCTGCCATTTTTGTTCCAACAGCACAGCTTACAGCTATTTTTGACCTGCTGCTTGGAGAATTTCATTTATTATTTTTTCATTTATTTTTTATAATTAAAAGTAAAATGCTGAGTTCTTCATTGCACATGGCAAACAAAGTCTGCACTGTATGTAATGAACATCAGTTTTAGGCGCAAAGCAAGGTAAACATGTTGTCTATATCAGTGGCTCTCAACTACCAGGCCATGGCCCACTGCCAGGCTGCAGCCGCCCTCCTTTCTGCACCTCAAGCCAGCTGCAGATTCTCTAACCTACCACAGTGCCTCCCAATTCCCGTTGGGTGAACCCAGCCTCCTATATTGGGCTACAGCCCACCTCAACTTCCCACAATGCCCCCCCAGACCCCAGATAGTTCAACCCCATAGTGCTGTCCAACCTTCAACCTTCAACAGTGCCCCCAGCAGTGTACCCTAGCTTGCTACGGAGACCCCCTCCCATAGTGCCCCTAAATTCCAACAGTGTCCCACGGTTCCCCAGCCCCGGCAGTGCTGCTACAAAGTCCCCAGCCCTCTCCAGAGATACCTCCTCCATAGTTGTCCCCAACTCCCTTTATACCCACCCCCCTGAGGGCCACCAAGTCTGCTACAGAGTCCCTTATTTCCCACAACAAACCGCACCCATCACAATGATACCCAACCCCATCTATAGACTTTCAGAATTTCAATACATATTTTGTATTCCTATACTTTTGTGTCAGTATAAACCTTTTTTTCCCCCCTTTACTGTTGGAGAATGGAAGATTTTGAAAGAAGTTACCTGGCCCTTGTCTCAAGGTTGAGAACCACTAATCTATATTTTTCTAGTGAGAGGTGGTTTATTTGGCATGCAAAAAGATATTGTGGAAAAACTTTACATGCTTTTATTGTAAAATGGTGGCAAGTACATTTTTTCTTTATCAAGGACATTTGGCAATTAAATAAAAAAAGACATCCCTTGTACCATTTATATTTTAAAATTACATTTATTACATGAGCCCCTCTAGGGTCGCTCCCCAGCCTGAGAGACTAGCATCTGTGGTCAGTACTCTCTAGGTTACCAGGAGAAGGGATCTTCCCTTTCGCAGGTTCTGATACTGCAACCACCAGTTTAGACTTAAGCGTGCCTGAGGAGATAACATTGGATAATCCAGGGCTTGTCCTCTCCTGTCCAGGCCAACAAGATGTCTTGCTGTATAGGTTTGGAATGGAACTGGGCATAAGGCACTGCCTCGAAGGAGTACACCATCCTTCCTAGAAGACTCATACAGAGCCGAATGGAGGGTTGTCTAGTGCCCCTTATCTGACGCACCTGATCCTTCAGGGCACAGATCCTTATGGGTGGCAAAAATACCCTTGCTTGGACCATATCTAGGATCAGACCTAAATACTTCAGACTTTGAGCTGGTCTCAAGGCTGACTTTTCAGTATTTATGACCCAACCTAAACTTTCCAAATACCGCACTGTGCAGGTTATGCTCTGTTCTAGAGCCTGTAGTGAGTGATCTCTGAGCAGGAGGTTGTCCAGATACCCGAGCACCAAGATCCCTTGGGCCCTTAAAAGACCCAATACTGGTGCTAAGACCTTTGTGAACAGCCAGGGAGCTGTGGCAAGCCCGAAGGGTAAAGCCACAAACTGAAAATGACGTTCCTCTACTGCAAATCGCAGTAACCTCTGATGAAGCTGAAAGATAGGTACGTGTCCTTTAAATCGATGGAGGCTAGAAAGTCTTCCATCTGGAGTGAGGCTACAACTGAGCGGACAGACTCCATCCGAAAGAACTGGATTAGTAGATACTGGTTCAGGGATCTTAGATCTAAAATGGACCTTGTGTCCCCGTTTGGTTTTTGAACCGTAAACAGGTTTGAATAAAACCCTGCACCCCTTTCGGATACAGGAACCTGTACAATCACTCCTTGATGCACTAAATGATGTAGTGCCTGAAATAATATGTTTCTTTTTGGAGGATCAGAGCGAACGCTGGATCTTAGAAAACTCTGAGGGGAAACCCCCATAACTCCAGCTTGTAACCATGGGATTAGGTCGAGGTAACCCACTCATCCTGAACTCTGTTCTCCAAAAGGCCGCAAAGTGCAGCAGCCTTCTCCCCACCTGATAGACTGGGGGCATCCCCTCAAAAGGAGGTCTTGGTGCCAGGTTTAGAAGAGCTTTGGACCCAGAGCTTTTTCTGTCCCTGGCTCTATTGCTGTGTTGGCGTAAGAGGAAAGCCTGTGCGTCCTGAGGAGGCCTTGGGGAGCCCAAAGAGGACCAGGGGGGCTCAGTAACCTCTGAAAGAGACAACTTAAAGGCAGAACGAACCATCGCGGCAAGAGTCTGGATCAAAAGCCTCTGCGACTGAGGCAGACACCAACTGGATATCTTCTTGTGCAGATTGCTCAGACGCCAGGCCCTCCACAGAATCATGAGCTTTTTTTTTTTTTTTTTTTAACAGAAGGAATCTTTATTAAAAAAGAGACATCAGATTACATGTGAATAGCTGTAGTCATTACAGAAAAATGAGTTGTTCCATCTAACAATCAGTTGATAAATTAATTGGCATATATAAAAGGTACATCATCATTTATTTCTGATCCTAGAATATAATCATTGAACCCAAACAATGGTCATGTGAACATAGCAATATCAAAGTTACCCTTTGAACCACCCGCCTGCGGGGAGAGTTAATTGCAGTATAGATCATGAGACACCTGGGGGGGAGGGGGGGCAGAGAGGAAGAGAGGGAGCAGGGGAGGAGGGGCAGGAGCCAGTATATTGCCTTTCGTCTGTAAGCTACAGCGTAAGGTGTCTGGCCTCCACCCACGCCAACCATATTTTCTGAAACTTTTTAGGGCAGTTGCGACCCATATACGTCAGCTTGTATAGTGGGAGGGTGGCATTCACCATTGTTTTCCACGCTGAAATCCGGGGTGGCTCAGGTGCCTTCCAGTTAATCAAAATAGTTTTCCTGGCATAATATGCGCTGTAAAAGATAATGATTTTGGTGTGTGTGTTGGTAGGTATATTATCGTTCACTCCTAAGAGAAGAATCAGGGGATCGAGTTTAATGGGTATTCCACTAACTGAACTAATATCAGCAGCCACCGCCTGCCAAAAAGTTTGTATTAGGGGACATTCCCATATCATGTGGATGTAGTTGCCTATTCCCCCTCTGCAGCACGGACATTTTTTGTCAGCAGTGCGATAGATGACCGACAGCCTTTGTAGCGTATAGTACACCCTATGAAGAAATTTTATTTGTATGAAGCGGTCTCTGGCTGCTATCATGAGAGGGATGTATTTTTGGAGGCTCTCGGACCAGTCTTCCTCCGTTAGACTAGGTATGTCTCTCTGCCAAGCAGTGAATACTCTGTCAGCCCCATTGCAGCCTGCACATGCGAGTCTAAAATATATGGAGGATAGCGTTCTGTCTATATCGCATGCTGTGAGAAGTTGTTCAACTGAGTGTGGGGCTAAGCTCCGGAAACTGCGCCTTGATTGCATGTTGAAGCTGTATAAACCGGAAATACATCCATGGAGGGAGTGAAAAATGTACTCTTTAGTTCATTAAAAGGGAGGAAACGCCCTCCAGGCATTATGTCCCAGAGAGTTTTGATTCCGTATCTGGCCCATAAATGCGGGTCAGGCACAGTCCTTAAATGGGGCAGTTCTGGGTTACCCCACAAAGGAGTATAGGGGGACCAGGTCTGGGGCCCCATCAGAGACCCCGAAACTCGTCTCCACACTCCAACAGTGGTTCTCATAGGGGTGGTAATGTGTATATTGGAGCGAGGCCCTCGGTATACTAAGTTGCTGAGTTCTGCATATGACCCTAATATTGCCACCTCAAGATTTACTGTGGGATTGGACCGATCTTGTGTGAACCACCAGCTCACCGAGACCAAGACCGCCGCCCAATAATATTTTTTGAAGTTGGGTAATGCTAAACCTCCTTCTGACAGCAAAAGTTGAAGTGTGGATCTAGCTATTCTGGGGACCGCCCCTTGCCATACAAAATGTTCAGACAGCCTGGTCTAGTTTATTAAAAAAGGAATTAGGGATACTAACAGGAGTGTGTCTAAGAGAATCCTGAGATTTTAACTCTTCTACCTCCTCAACCCATTCCTGCTCCAAACTAGGAGGCTCAGGGGAGAAGGATCTGTCACGATTCTTGGCACTCTGTGGGACGGAGGCAATCACGCCAGCAATCCTGTGATCTAACCCAGCTAGGGCTGAGGACAGTTCATCCTTGGTGAAGTAGCAGCGTTGACTGTAGGCACCATATCATATAGGCGCATTGGCTCAAATTGCCCAGAAGCCTCTGGTCCTTCAGGGGATACAACACTAGGGATACGACTAGGTTCATCAGGAGCTACTGACGACATAATTGTGCCCTTCCCTGTAGTGTTAGTCCCGCTCCTCTTTCTTGAAGACATTTATAAGCCACAAAAACGGAGTTCCTGGGTGTAGTATTAAAACAGACCCTTTAACCACTTTACGACCAGCGCACGACGATGTACGTCCCTTTTTTGAAGAGGGATATCTCGGTAACGGCAGCAGCTGCTGCCAACCGAGATATTCATCTCTTCAGGCGCCGGTCGTAATTCCGATAATGGTGGTCATCGCGGCGGATTCGCCGCAAGATCACCTTTGTCGGCGGCGGGAGAGGCGCCCCCCCACCCGCCGCTCTCCCGCACCTTCCGCCGCTTACCGGAGCCGTAAGCAGCGGCGGAGGCGATCGGGTCCTATCCGTGGCTGGGTATAGAGACGAGTGAGGCTAAGATGGCCCCCACCCGTCTCTATACCATAGCAGGGCGGAAGCGACGTCAAAACGTCACTTCCGCCCATACGTCTTAAAGGCACATTTTTCAAATGTCATTTTTTTAAGTCCAAACATGAGATCTGAGGACTTTTTGACCCCAGATCTCATATTTAAGAGGACCTGTCATGCTTTTTTTCTATTACAAGGGATGTTTACATTCCTTGTAATAGGAATTTTTTATTTTTTTTTAAACAGTGTAAAAATAAATAAAATCAAGAAAAATAAATAAGAAAAATGTTTATATTTTTTTAAAGCGACTCGTCCCGACGAGCTCGCGTGCAGAAGCGAACGAATACGTGAGTAGCGCCCGCACATGAAAACGGTGGTCAAACCATACATGTGAGGTATCGCCGCGATCGGTAGAGTGAGAGCAATACTTATAGCCATAGACCTCCTCTGTAACGCAAAACATGCAAATTTTGAAGCGTGACATGTTGGGTATCAATTTACTCGGCGTAACATTATCTTTCACAATATATAAAAAAATTGGACTAACTTTACTGTTTTCTTATTTTTTTATTCAAAAAAGTGAATTTTTCCAAAAAAAGTGCGCTTGTAAGACCTCTGCGCAAATACGGTGTGAAAAAAAAGTATTGCAATGACCGCCATTTTATTCTCTAGGGTGTTAGAAAAAAAAACAATATATAACATTTGGTGGATCTAAGTAATTTTCTAGCAAAAAAATATGTTTTAAATATGTAAACACCTAAAATCCAAAACGAGGCTGGTCTTAAAGTGGCAACACCTGGTGACTGACGTGACCCGGGTAAGGAGGAATGAACCAATGAAAATGCCTGGTTCAGAGCCTGCTCCGTGTCCCACAGCTGCCTTCTGGACACACTGCATGCTTGGCATACACAGCTTAAACAAGCTGGCTGTGCGCCGGGACATTCTGCGCATGCATGCGGGTCCTCGAGAGCATGCAGCTGTATTCGCATATGACACAAATCTCTGTGCGCCCAGATTAGGCTATGGCGCATACGTGGCTCCGGGTGCGCCAAACGCCTATGGCAAAGCCGCGTGCGCCATGGCCGCCAAACAAACTGCTGAGCCCAGCAGCGCTCTTTCAAATGCACGTGCGCCATGGCGATCAAGGCGAAATGGTGCACCGTTGTGCGCCATCCTACAGGTAAAAAACAGCCATATACAAGCAAAAAAAGTACACTTTGCAAACACCCACAGCTAGCTCAAAACTCCCCCTTATGGTCACCGCACACCGATTGTTACAATTACTGGTACACCCCACAATAAGTAAATAAGGGGGTTTCACTTAAACGTCCAGGCACAGGGCAGCTTAGAATCTAAGAGCCCAATCTTCACCCATAAAGGCAGGTTCCTGTCACTTGAAGACCTTCAAGGACTGGGTATCCTTTTCATGTTTAGGGTCCACTCCCTTGGACCTGTACAGCACCCTGCAGGAATGCCTTAGCACTGTGGTATCCAGGATTCCACTCTGCAGGGTCCAGTGCCTGGAGGTCGCATTACAGGCAAAACCTTGCAGGATCTTGTGTCTTCTTTGCGAGGCTCAGGTACCATTTATCTAAGTATATAGAGCCTGTTTCAAATGGATCCGATTGGTCAATTCCTCGATTCATTTAAGAAACGTTTGTGGGACTAGAGACTGAGAGCTCAAACAAAACGTGCCCATCCACCTTGCAGACACTCATAAAAAAAACTGATGTACTTCCTGTATGAGAGGGGTTATATAGGAGATCACTTCCTGTCTAAGACTTTGTCTACCAGTGTCCATAGACCTAGAGATGGTGTATAGCCCAGTAGGTAATGAATATTATCCTAACTCTGTCTCCCAAGATGTATGAAAAAGAAATACAATCATGTCAAAAACTAAATGGATCCTATCGACACTGTTGACTTTTTTGTTATATTTGAGTAGGAAAACATCTTAATAATAAAGCTAAATAAATAAAAAGTAAGTACACCCTTGGCCTCATTAACTGGAACCGCAAAATTCCTTCCGTTGTAAGATGTTTGTGGGTATCTTACATGGATATCTTTTAAATCCCCCACAAAATGTTAATGGGATTCACTAGACTAGGTCACAACCCTTCATTCTGTTTGAGTTATTCCTTGCTGGCCTAGCCATTGTGCTTTGGATCACTATTGTGTTGAAAGATCCATTTATGTTTCCACTTCAACTTTTTGACAGATGACCTCACATTCAAATCAAGCACGATTCAGAATTTGTAGCGGATTTGATGACAGCAAGCTGCCCTAAAGCAGCAAAGCAACCTTAAACCATAACATTTACGTCACCTTGCTTCAAAACTGGTATGAGGTTCTTTACCTAAAATGCTGTTTTCCCATTTGTGCCAAACATGTCTACCATTACTAGAGCCAAATGGCAACTTCTAATTCATCAGTCCACAGCACATTGTTCCAGAAGGACTGGTCTTTGCCTATATGCCAAACTTTTTGGACAGCAAAAGCTTTTTCCTGCATGCAGGCTGAATTGGTGTAATCTCCTGAACGTAAATGCATGCACTTTGACCCCAACTGTTGCAAGAGTTACTTGCAAATCCCATAATGACATTTTGGGGATCTTGAAGACTTATTTTAGTATCAGTCAGCTCTTGGGCTGAACTTGCTGGGTCAGTCAGTTCTGGGAAAATTAGCAGTTGTTTAAAATCTACTCCACTTGTAGACTAGGGGGTCCCCGAGTTACGAACTCGTTAGGGACTGCCCGCCTGTACGGAAGTCGGAAATGTTCGTAAGTCGGCCGCGCATGCGCAGACCGACAAATATGGAGATTTCCGGACATTTCCGATGTTCCGTCTATTGCCGTTCTGCGCATGCGCGGCAAATTACGGACATTTCCGGCATTTTCCTTAGCTCCGTATGGCCGCGCATGCGCAGAACGGCCGAAAGACGCCGAAAAAGACCGGAAAATGGCGGAGGGTCCCCGCAGCACCCCGTTCGTAAGTAGGGGTTGTTCGTAGGTCGGGTGTTCATAAGTCGGGGACCCCCTGTATTTCTCTTAGACCACACTATGAGCTTAAATATGTTTTGCATGGGCGCTAATGCGCATTCACACATCTGGTATTATTGCAGTCTATTGGCCAGAATACTGGCCTTTAGAATGCATTAACGCAGGAGCATTTTTTGTGTTTAAAAGCTCTTCCCTTGAACCCGCACGCAATTTTTTTTTTTCTGCCTGTAAATGCCCTGCCATTAAACTCCTGAAAAACAAATATAGTGTGCATGGACACAGACTAACATGGGGGAGAGTTTACAGACAGAGAAAAAAACAGTTGCTTGAAAAAAAATACTTTTGAGCTACAGTGTGCATAAGGCACTACAGTGAAAGGACTGATTTAAAATAATAGGTCAATATTTTAAAACCTTTGTTAGACTCATGGCCACCCACAAGCCTTTTCAGGGCCTTAGGCTGGCCATACACTATACAATTTGATTCTACCATCACCTGTGTAGTAAAAGGGTCTGCCTTTTTTTGATACAGGTTGAATAAATTGTTCAGGTGTGTTCTCATTTTACATGGTTTTGGTAACTCTAAAGGAGATTTAGATACATTGTACGTACAATCCGATGTATAGGGTATTGCCAGACAACTTTTTTGATCTTGGTATAATGACATCACCCAAAACAATAGCAAAGGGAGCACCAGACCCTAGATATCTGAGTGTTTACCTGCATACCCAAAGAAGGTTCTAATCATTGGCATCTATTCCGGAACATCTCATTGTAAACTCATGAATTTGAAGTGGTGGTTAATGTAGGGGTGCATTTGCTTTTTCCATGTGCCCAGTGTTAATTTTGACATCAAATATCGATTCAGTTTTAGTCATCGACATCGATTTACTAAAGGCAAATATACACTCCATTACAAGTGCAGTTGCTCTAGAACAGGGGTCTCAAACTGGTGGCCCTCCAGCTGTTGCAAAACTACAAGTCCCACCATGCTTCTACCTGTGGGAGTCATGCTTTGTAACTGTCAGCCTTGCAATGTCTCATGGGACTTGTAGTTTCGCAACAGCTGGAGGGCCGCTAGTTTAAAACCCCTGCTCTAGATCTAAGGGGAACTCTGAAATGAGGGGAAGCTCTGCTGATTTCCATGATCCAATCACGTGCAAGCAAAAGTGTTGTTCTTTCTTTTCCTTGCACATGATTGAGTATTCTTTGCAAAGTGAAGCTTTACCTCATTTACTAAGCTCTGGAGCCACCGCACAGCAAATTTGCCTTTAGTAAATCAACCCCATAGTCTTTTGAATAAAATGCCATTTTAGTTTTAGTCATCTAAATGGTTTTAGTTTTAGTTGTATTATAGGCGACTAAAATCTCCAATACCCACATGAACTTCTGCTTTCCTTAGAGCTCCTACTGTCTGGTAAAGCCCCAGCCCCCTGACTCTATTGGCATTAGAGTTGCCATCTCTTCCCTTTAAACCAGAACACCTTTTAATTGAGTTTAATTACCACCTTAATCAGCCACAGAACCTGTTTAATATGTTTTAATATGTGTTCTGGTTTAAAGGGATGAGGGAACCATAATTGGCAAGCTGTATTGTCTGAGAGACACAAGCTCTTTCCCAGCAAGGTAGCAGTGCTTAGCACCGTGTAAAATACTTGTAGGTCATATCCCCAAAGTATAAAGCACATGGCCCTGTGCACTCCCTCACTCCCATTTACTTTCCCATTGCCACTTGTTGGTCACCTCCCCATCCCCAAAGTATGAAGCACATGGCCCTGTGTACTTCCTCACTCCCATTTACTTTTCCATCCCCATTTGTAGGTCACCTCCCCATCCCCAAAGTATAATGCATCCAGCGCTGTGCACTCCCTCACTCCCATTTACTTCCCCATCCCCACTTGTAGGTCACCTCCCCACCCCCAAAGTATAATGCACCTTGCCCTGGGCACTCCCTCACTCCCATTTACTTCCCCATCCCCACTTATAGGTCACCTCCCCATGCCCAAAGTATAATGCACCTTGCCCTGGGCACTCCCTCACTCCCATTTACTTCCCCATCCCCACTTGCAGGTCACCTCCCCACCCCCAAAGTATAATGCACCTTGCCCTGGGCACTCCCTCACTCCCATTTACTTCCCCATCCCCACTTGTAGGTCACCTCCCCATGCCCAAAGTATAATGCACCTTGCCCTGGGCACTCCCTCACTCCCATTTACTTCCCCATCCCCACATGCAGCCTGGCATTATAGCCACCAAAGTTCACAGGTTTTTCTTTGTTTTCTATATTTTTAAAGTTGCACTTTTGTTTGTCCAAAAAAAATAAAAAAATTTGTTTATGAAACTTGCTTTTATTTATAAAGATGTTATATATCACAACGACTAAATTTGTGTCTGTAGTGCATGTTTAAACCTTAATACCATAAATAATAACAACAATGTTATTAGGTTTTTACTCCTATATTTAAAGCATTTGCAAATTCTAGAGAAATGCTTAAATAATCCATTACAATGCAACTAAACCCCTTCGATTTTAGTCGATTAAATAAAAATTTGGAATTGATGTTCATTATAGTTTTTTGTCAAATGACTTAAATTAAAAAAAGTTTTTTTTGGTTTAACTTTCATCACTGCAGCTGATGAAAACTTTGACGAAAATATTTCCGTTGACGAAATGAACACTGCATGTGACAAATCTGCATTTTCATTCATTTCGATTATGTAAAATTCAAGCAGCAGTAAAGGCAAAACCGGGATAGGAAAAGCCCTTCCGAAAGATCTCTATAGACCCAGAAGAGGATTCTTGTAAATCCTACTCTATACGTACACTTTCATGGAATACTTACAATATCAAACTTCTGAGTCATGTTTCCTTGGATATCCAGCAAATAAACCTTTCCATTGTGAGTCCCCAAGGCCAGGAACTGAAAAAAAGAGAATAAAAAGAGAGTTACCATTATTACTGTTTTTTTAAACTCGTTCCCCCAAGAGTGGAAAGGATGCCGCATCTGAATCATTGTTAGATGCTGGTGAGCCATATTACCATAACATTATCTATAGACACATAACGGCATTTTACTTCAATCATTAAAAATGCAGAGTGACCCTGGGTTCACACTGATGCGATGCGGGAACCAGCGCGATTACAGTACTGCTTCCCGCATTGCTCCTCTCCCGCAGCCAGTTCACACTGAAGTTGTGCGAACCGCTGCAGGTGTCATTACCAAAGTTAATGACACCCCCAGTTTAGTTCACAGATCGCAGTGCAAACTGTGAACTCGCATAGGAATCGGATCGCATAGGTGAGAACACCCATGCAATCCGATTCTAGTGCGGGAAAAAACAAGTTCCTGCACTATTTTCTCTGAAAATCCAATGCGAGTTCAGCCATACAATTTGCATGGTAGGAGATTGTGACCGTCTCTTTATGGAGCCGTTTGTGAATTTGCACAGGGGTCCTGTGCGTCTTTTGGTCTGATTCAGGTCCGAATTTGGCTCAAAATGTTGTGCTGAAATTGGACCTGAAATGATGCACCAGACCCCTGCTGTGAGCCGCATGCAGCAATAGTGTGAACCCAGCCTAAATATTTTGGCCAGGACTGTAGTATGTCAATTATGGTATGAGTTTAGTAATATATATATTTTTTTAATCAAATTTCTTCATCAAAAAAAACAAAAACAAACAAACAATGAGCGTATATTGATTGGTTTGTGCAAAAGTTATCACGTCTACAAAACAGATCCGACACTTGACACTTTTTTGGGAACAGTGACCTTATTACAGTGATCAGTGCTAAAAATATGCATTGACATTGTACTAATGACACTGGCAGGGAAGGGACTAACATCAGGGGCAATCAAGGGGTTAACTGTGTTCCCTGGGTGTGTTTACTCACTGTATGGGGGATGGGCTGCCTGGGATAACACACAGATCCATCTTCATGCATAGCAGAAAGACAAGAGCTCTGTGATCCCCTGTCAGAACGGAGATCTGCCTTGTTTACTTCAGCAGATCCCCGTTCTGTCTCCGCAGGGAACGATCCCAGGCGGCCGGCCCCGCTGATTGTCTCCCCCACAGAAAGCCATGAAGGAGCCCGACGTACAACTACTGAGATTTGTGCAGCCGAGCCAGCTTGCCGCAGTATAACTGCGGCGGCTGGTCGGCAAGTGGTTAAAGGGCACAAATCAATGTAGCTCTGCAATGATCAACAAATCATTAAATCAATTTTTTTTAATGCAAGCAGTGTAAGTACATGAATGCAACCTCAATCTCTTGTAGTCCCTGTATAGCAGAGCTGGAGTGTGATAGGAAGCAGCAGCACAAGGACCCACTCACTTCATTTGCAGACAAGAAACGTGATGATCAAAAGAGAAAGAGTGACAGAGTAAGGAACTCACAACTGTGCTGCTTTTCCTTTTGCTGTCTATTTACAGGCTGGGTTTTGGTTGACGTGGGCTCAGAGGAAGTGGGTTGAATGAGGCTGGCTATCAGACTGAACATGTAGTAGGGGAAAACAAAACACTGCAGGGGGCATCTGTGGAGTGAAGCTAAATATTGCAGGTTTTATTTTCTCTTTGAATGGGCTAATTATTTTAACTTTTATTTAAACTTTTAACGTTATTTTGGCAGGATCTCTGCTTTAACCTAAAGCATAGTTTAATTCCATGTTGAAAGTCTGTGCCTAACATTGTGGAATGTTATAATTGAGTCTGCTAATTAGTGTGTAAAATACCACAGTTGCATAGTTAGGCTGGCCATACACTATACAATTTTCTTGTTCAACTTTCCTTTAGATTTACCAAAACCATACAATATGAGGTCAAATCGAAACCCTTTCAATTTGTATGCAGTCAGGCAGGCCATTGCACTGCATAGTTGAAGGTAAAGCTAAAGGAAATTGAATAAGAAGATTGTATAGTATAAGGCCAGCCTAAGTCAAGTTAAAAAAAGTAATCTAGTTCAACCAATAAAAAAAAAAAAAGTGATACAATCCCATATACACAATCCTATACCCACAGTTGATCCAGAGGAAGGCAAAAAACCCCAGCAGGGGAAAAAATTCCATTCTTATCCCCGAGACTCAATTACATATTCTCTGGATCAACTGTATTTATAAATGTTAGTATCCAGTTATATTATGTACATTTAGCAAAAATTCAAGGCCTTTTTAAAGCAGTTTACTGAGCTGGCCAGAACCACCTCTGGAGGGAGTCTATTCCACATTTTCACAGCTCTTACTGTGAAGAAACCTTTTCTGTATTTGGAGATGAAATATCTTTTCCTCTAGACGTAAAGAGTGCCCCCTTGTCCTCTGTGATAACCTTAAAGTGAATAACTCAACACAAAGTTCACTATATGGACCCCTTATATATTTGTACATGTTGATCATATCCCCCCTTAATCTCCTCTTCTCAAGAGAGAATACATTCAGTTCCTCTAATCTTTCCTCATAGCTCCTCCATGCCTCTTATCAGTTTGGTTGCCCTTCTCTGCACTTTCTCCAGTTCCCCGATATCCTCTTTGTGAGCTGGTGCCCAAAACTGAACTGCGTATTCCAGATGAGGTTTTGCTAATGATTTGTACAGGGGCAAAATTATCTCTCTTTCTCTCTGGAGTCCATACCTCTCTTAATACAAGAAAGGACTTTTCTTGCTGTGGAAAGCGCAGCTTGGCATTGCATGCCATTATTGACCTTATGATAGGGTGGCTGTCCGCCCACATTTTAAACCGCCACCAAAACAACAAATAGAGTAGCCAAAATCTTCAAGATCTGGGCTTAATAGAGCCTAACTTTACGTTTTGCACAACCCCCTGTTTTTGACAGGTACTAGCTCCCACTTCTGGCTGGACCTATGCCGGGACCTGCGCCCAAAGCCGATTGAAGAATTGGCTCAGATGAGGACATTGCTGGATCCGAGGGCAGGTAAGCGTTCTTATACTAAAAGTCCGCAGCTACATTATTTGTAGTTGCGGGCTTTACATTTTGGGGGAAGCCTGGAGCTCTGCTTTGATTTAGTGTATAAAGTAAGGCTTTGTGTACACTGGCAGCTCCTAACTTGCGTTATTTTGCCAAAAGCTCCTAAACTTGAGTCCATAAAAGTCTGTCCATAGGCTTTGTGCACATAGGCTTTTAGTTTAGGAAGCTTCTACATTTAGGTGGGGTTAAACCTCCCTCTCCTGAATGCAGAAGAATCGCGTTAAGGATAGGAACGCTTTGACTGCTGACCACGGGAAAACACAAGTCATGGCAAAAACGCAGTTTGTGTTTTTTCAGCATTTTGCGTTTTTCCCATGGCGGCAGTCAGGGTAGGTTAGTGTACATGTAGCCTTAATCTGTGTTCACACTAAAATCATGTGCAAGGGTATTAAAATTAATGTATTTGTTTGCACGTCATTGCATAATTAAAGTGAACACAAATAAAACTAAATCACTCAGTTTATGTAAATTTGAGTCCCAAGTAAATGGACCCCAGTGTATCGTTCTAGCTGTTATATTTAAATATTAAAGCCTTATTCTAAGGAAAAAAAAAAATCAACTACAACAACATGTGAATGCATTACACGTCCAGTCAATGGGCTATTTGCTATACAACAGCCTGTAAAAAAAAAAAAAAATAAATAAAAAAAAGTAAAAAAAAAATCTTTATTTGTAAATTCTTTAAATCTAGAAACACCTATTGCCGAGCCTCACAGATTATATTTAATTCACTGGTTTCAAGCATGGTTCATTGCCATCTATAATGAAATGCTCAATTCTTCAAAACTGCTAGCAGTGTCTCAAACACATAAATAAATGACCTTTAGAAAAAGACAGCAATGCACTTATACAGTAGAAATGGAATAGCTTTTTAGTGCAGAAATGGTTAGATATCCATTATATATATATATATAAAAAAAAAAAATCATCATAGATACAAAATATAATTATAATCATCATAATAAAATAAAATGTGTGCAAGCTGTTCATTATCAATTCATACCTTGCATTGGCTTTTTCTCCTGCAAGGTTGCCCTTTTTTTCCCCAAGAAGAAAAAAAAGCAAAGTCCCCCGGGTAAAAAAATCAATAGTTGTTAATAAAACATCAGGTGTGCTGACATAACTAGGTATGACTATTCCAGAGCACAGGCCTGCTTGAATGCACCGGGTGCCATGACGATTATTCATCCACGGCAGACAGCCAGCCTGGTGAAAATATGATGCTCTACAGCTCAAAGAAGAGGGGTAAGTGGGTAAACACAAACATAAAAATAATGCTAATTTGAAGACAGTATTAGCAGCAAAAGGAAAGCAATAATTAAAAGAGAACCTGTCTTAATATGTTTAAGCTACTGTGAAGTGAAAGGATTCTAAATTCAGATTGTTTCCTGACAGCCATCAGCAGGCACACAAATATACTAGAGCTGCACGATTCTGGCCAATATGAGAATCACAATTTTTTTGCTTAGAATAAAAAGATCATGATTCTCTCACGATTCTCGCAACGTAAAATCTTTCACATTATACAAAAAAAAAAAAAGGGCCAACTTTACTGGTTAGTTTTTTTTTTTTTTAATGAATTAAAGTAATTTTTTCCAAAAAAATTGCATTTGAAAGACCACTGCGCAAATACAGTGTGACCTAAAATATTGCAACAACCACCATTTTATTCTCTAGGGTGTCTACTAAAAAAAAAAAAAAATAAACAAAAAAACTTTATAAATGTATATGTTTGGGGGTTCTAAGCAATTTTCTAGCAAAAATAATAATAATTTTAACTTGAAACCAACAAATGTCAGAAAAAGGTTTAGTGTCAAAAGTGGTGTTTCCACCAAAAAAAAAAAAAAAATTTAATAATTGGAAAAAAATAAAATGTTTTACTCACCTCTAAATGCCTGTTGCTAGGGGGTCCCTTGTAGTCTGCCTCCTTCAGTGCCTGGGCACTGACATCACTTCCCCTCGGCGCAGTCAGTCATCTGGGACACGTGACAGATCCCAGATGACTGCACGGCGTATCACGGCGCATGACGCCGCTCGCACATGCGCAGTGGGTGCCTGGCTGTGGTGCCCACAGTAAAAATGCCCGCGCCGCCGAGCGGAGGAAGGGGGGGCTTCGATCCCCCGCATCGCTGGACCCTGGAACAGGTAAGTGTCCGATTATTAAAAGTCAGCAGCTGCAGTATTTGTAGCTGCTGACTTTTAAAAAAAATTTTTTAGGGGGCACTCCACTTTAAGTGGCTAAACTTTTTTTTTACTTAGGCTTCATTCTCACGAGGCAGATCCGCTGTCTCAGAGTCCGCCTCTGTCCGCCAACTCAACGGGAGATCTCTCCATTGATCTCCGCTGAGCCGGCGGATGACAGGTCCCTCTCTGCTCACTGAGCGGGGAGGGGCTTGTCGAGCGCCGCTAGTTACTATGGAGAGATCGGACGAAAATGGACAGCGTGTCCGTCTTCATCAGATCTCACCTGATCCGATCCGCCAGGGACAGATGCCAACGTAGGGGCATCCATCTGATTTTAGCGGATCGGACCGGGTCAAATGTCAGCGGACATGCCGCCGCTGAAATCCGTCGCTCCATAGACTAGCATGGATCGCCCGTTCAGGTCCGCCGTCAAAACTGACAGACGGACCTGAATGGTCCAACAGTGTGAAGGGGGCCTTCACAAAGTCTATTCCATTGACAACTTGTTACAATGTTTATACTTAAGTTCAACTGATAAAGAATGTTTTGATTTCTGGCAGACTGCCCAGTTTTTCTCTTCCTTTCTTTTGAGGCTGTGGCTTCAGAAGAGCAGAGAGAATTCTTTGCATAAAAAGAATTGTGAAACACTTTAGTCAAGATTGCAATATCGATTCTTGACGATTAATCGTGCAGCTCTAAAATATACCATATAAGATATTATAATATAGTCAAACTTTGATGTGTAAACTGCAGTCACCCATGACGAGCCATCATCTTCAACTGGACAATTTATAATTACCTCCAGCCAATGATCAGCTGATAGAATAGATAAAAGCTCATTTAAATGACATTGGACCTGTGCCAAAACTCTGCGCATTAAACTATTACCATATTCCTGATACGCAGTAAAAGCACTTTAAAACAGACCCTCATTCAACACTGTAGCTCAATGCATTGTGGAGAAATGAATCTTCAAAATTCAAAACAAAGCCACTGAAATCACATCTTTGTGCTGTATTCTTTATGCAAGCAGAATATTGGTGGCCTACCAAGTGGTTCTAAAGCATGGGTGCTCAACCTGTGGCCCTCCAGCTGTTGCAGAACTACAAGTCCCATGAAGCACTGCAAAGCTGCTAGTTACAAGCATGACTCCCAAAGGCAGAGGCATGGTGGGAATTGTAGTTTTATGGCCGTACACACCCTCAGAAAATCGTATGAAAATACTGCTTTCAAAGTGATCATACAATAATCTGATCGTTGGTACACAGCTTTCACCTTTCACGACAGTTCATGCTAAATTGTCCAAAGGGACAAGCACGAAAACGTTATCGTCTGATACCAGATTGTACAATTTTAGTTTAATCAGTACAGTTGTTGTCCAAAAATACAATACAAATACATTTTATACATATATACATTACTTTATCACACAACATTTTATTCTGTCGTACAAGAATTTTCTTAGCTTTAGTAACCTCTTATTTCGATATGAGACTAGCATGAAAAAAAAAAAAAAAAATACATCATTAGTCCGATAACCTCATCGTGTGTACCAGGCATTAGGCTTCATGCACACAAAAAATGCAGCAGCTTTTGAGCATTTTTTTTTTTGCTCTGCTTCCAGAAGAAAATAGTGTTATCCTATGTGTTCATCCTCACCAATTTAGTCTAGAAGCTTCAGTTTCTGAGAGCAGAAAAAAACCTCTTGTTTTTGCATTTTTGGGATTTGCCAGAAAAAAAAAAAAATCTGAAAGCTTTCAACTGCTGCTAGCTGAGCGTTTTCTCATCTAGCATTCTTCTGGCATTTTTTTAGCTTATAGTGTTCATGGAGCTTTAAGGGTTTTTTTTTGTTTTTTTTTACGTTAAATGCATTCTATACATTAAAGAGGAACTGCGGGCTGCTCACATATTTTGTAATAACAACATCTTTGCCATTCTGAAGCTTCCCTCCAACTACTTTACATATTATTTTATATATACTGCGATTCTGTACCTGCCAAATATGCTGCAGAAATCCCCCTCCACTGAGTCTGGCTGCATCTATTTTAACTGTGGGCAGCTGAAGCTGCTGCCTGTTCACTTCCTGGTTTTACACAGACATACGGAGGCACACCTCCAGCTCTGCAGCTCTCTTTGGCCCTCTAATGACTCATCCCCCCTCCTTTCATAGCAAACTCTCACAAGAGTGAGAGAGAGCTGTGCATTATGTCATAAGCCTAGGGTTTTTTTTCCAGCCAAGAAACAGGAAGTGGGCTGTATAAGGTATTTATTGGCAGAAAAAAAAAAGAAATAAAATGACTGAAGTTCCGCTTTAAGATAAAAAACCTTCTGTGCTGCAGCATGCTACCAGCCCTCTGCCCTTCTTATACCCTGAGCCCGATCCAGCGATGTGCACAAGAGCGGCCCTCACTGTTGTCTCCCTCCACACTGAGCAGATTGATAGAAGTGGGAGCCATTGGCTCCCAGTGATTTCAATCAAATGCTGTGACAGAGTGTGGTGTGGTGCCAAGCCGCCCGGTTTGTGTCAATAGATGCAGACAGGGCAGCTTAGGATGAGCCTGCACAAGTTCTACCATAGAAAGAGTCCTTCTATGGAAACAGGGGGGGGAGCAGAGGTTCTACTTTTGGGTGGAACTCTGCTTTAAAGTCTCCAGAGTCTCAGTTGTAATCCATGAGGAAATTTGAAGATGAATTACATTACATCACAGTAGAGTACAGTAGGTCAGTGTCAGTGGCGTACCTAGGGTATGGCAGCCATGGCAAGTGCCATGGGCGCCATGGGGGGGGGGGGCGGCGGCGAAAAATGCTGGCCTGCACAAAAAATAAAGTCCGTTTTTCAATTGTCCTCTTGCGGCCACCTCACACCCTAATCTAGTCCCTGGCGCTACGACTGGCCTGCTGGAGCGCAGCGCCGGCACAGCACACTACATTAGGCAGTGAGGAGGAAAGCAACAGGTGCCCGGGCGCCCCCCATGACGGCCGATGAGTTGGTTCTGGCCAGAGTGAGCGCCCGGGTCATCTACGTAGGCATACAGTAACTAGGGGAGGCGGAGCCTGAGGCTCCGCCTACCCTCCTCTGCGCAGCGGCTTCCGTTTCTCTTCTGGGGGTCTCCCGGGTCTGTGTGACGTGGTCGGTGAGAGGACTCTGAAGAAGAAAATGGAGGCTGGAGACCAGGAGAAGAGAGAGACACTAGAAGAACTAGAGAAGAAAAACAATTGGAACTCCCCCAAGCAGCAGCAGCAGGTACTAGTACAGCAGCACAGTCTTGATCATCATCATGTGCACATTATGTGTACAGTGTACAGTGTACCAGTAACCAGCGCCAAGCAAGTAATCAAATATATGCTCAATTTGGATTAAATAAATATGCTTAGCTATAGATATAATAAAGTGTAATAAAAGTGATTTGAGTAGTACCTGCTGTTGCACAAATCACTTTTATTACACTTTATTTATAATATCTATTGCTATGCATATTTATTTAATCCAAATTGAGCATGATATTTGATTGGCTACTTGCTTCTGCTTGGGCCTGGCACACACACACAATCGCACATGATGATGACTTAGACCTCTTTAACACTGAGCCGCCCCGGGCATCAGCGGTAAAGCGGCGCTATTTTTAGCGCCACTTTACCGTCATTTTAGCAGCGCTATTTGGCCAAAAAGGGGTTAAATCCACCCACAAAATGCCGCTGCAGCAGCGCTTTGCCGGTGGTATGGCGGTGCTGCCCCATTGTTTTTAATGGGCAGGAGCGGTGTATTCACCACTCCTCCACCGCTGCAAAGTAGCTGCTGGCAGAACTTTTTGTGACGCCCTGCCAGCGCAGCGCCCCAGTGTGAAAGCACTTGGGCTTTCACATTGGGTTTGCAGCTGAGGCTTTTTTCAGGCGCTATGCTGGCACTATTTTTAGTGCCTGAAAAACGCCTCCAGTGTGAAAGGGGTCTTAAAGTCATCATGTGCGATTCTGCGTGTGTGCCAAGCAGATAGGGCCGACGCTACCACTAGGCAACCTATGGCACCCAGCCACTGGTGATCCTACTCCCTCTCTACCTCTGTACAGTATCAGAGACGCTGGCGCAGCATTTATGGGTGCTGATGTTACCGCATTTATGGGTGCTGATGTTACCGCATTTATGGGTGCTGATGTTACCGCATTTATGGGTGCTGATGTTACCGCATTTATGGGTGCTAATGTTATTGCATTTATGGGTGCTGATGTTACCGCATTTATGGGTGCTAATGTTACCGTATTTATGGGTGCTGATGTTATTGCATTTATGGGTGCTGATGTTACCGTATTTATGGGTGCTGATGTTATTGCATTTATGGGTGCTGATGTTACCGTATTTATGGGTGCTGATGTTACCGTATTTATGGGTGCTAATGTTACCGCATTTATGGGTGCTGATGTTACCGTATTTATGGGTGCTGATGTTATTGCATTTATGGGTGCTGATGTTACCGCATTTATGGGTGCTGATGTTACCGTATTTATGGGTGCTAATGTTACCGCATTTATGGGTGCTGATGTTACCGTATTTATGGGTGCTGATGTTATTGCATTTATGGGTGCTGATGTTACCGTATTTATGGGTGCTGATGTTACCGCATTTATGGGTGCTGATGTTACCGTATTTATGGGTGCTGATGTTACCGCATTTATGGGTGCTGATGTTACCGCATTTATGGGTGCTGATGTTACCGCATTTATGGGTGCTGATGTTACCGCATTTATGGGTGCTAATGTTATTGCATTTATGGGTGCTGATGTTACCGTATTTATGGGTGCTGATGTTATTGCATTTATGGGTGCTGATGTTACCGTATTTATGGGTGCTGATGTTATTGCATTTATGGGTGCTGATGTTACCGTATTTATGGGTGCTGATGTTACCGTATTTATGGGTGCTTATGTTACCGCATTTATGGGTGCTGATGTTACCGTATTTATGGGTGCTGATGTTATTGCATTTATGGGTGCTGATGTTACCGCATTTATGGGTGCTGATGTTACCGTATTTATGGGTGCTAATGTTACCGCATTTATGGGTGCTGATGTTACCGTATTTATGGGTGCTGATGTTATTGCATTTATGGGTGCTGATGTTACCGTATTTATGGGTGCTGATGTTACCGCATTTATGGGTGCTGATGTTACCGCATTTATGGGTGCTGATGTTACCGCATTTATGGGTGCTGATGTTACCGTATTTATGGGTGCTGATGTTATTGCATTTATGGGTGCTGATGTTATTGCATTTATGGGTGCTGATGTTATTGCATTTATGGGTGCTGATGTTACCGTATTTATGGGTGCTGATGTTATTGCATTTATGGGTGCTGATGTTACCGCATTTATGGGTGCTGATGTTACCGTATTTATGGGTGCTGATGTTACCGCATTTATGGGTGCTGATGTTACCATATTTATGGGTGCTGATGTTACCGCATTTATGGGTGCTGATGTTACCATATTTATGGGTGCTGATGTTACCGCATTTATGGGTGCTGGTAGAGCCGCAATTATGGGTGCTGATGTTACCATATTTATGGGTGCTGATGTTACCGCATTTATGGGTGCTGGTAGAGCCGCAATTATGGGTGCTGATGTTACTGTATTTATGAGTGCTGGTAAGGCCGCATTTATGGGTGCTGATGTTACCGTATTTATGGGTGCTGATGTTACTGCATTTATGGGTGCTGGTAGGGCCACAATTATGGGTGCTGATGTTACTCTATTTATAGGTGCTGGTGAGGCCGCATTTTTGGGTGCTGTTACTGCATTTTTAGGTGCTGGTAAGGTGGCATTTATGGGTGCTGATGTTACTGTATTTATGGGTGCTGAAGTTACTGCATTTATGGGTGCTGAAGTTACTGCATTTATGGGTGCTGGTGAGGCTGCATTTATGGGTGCTGCTAAGGCCGCAAATGTTTTGACAGGGGCGCAGTTTCAGTGCTTGCCATAGGCGCCATTTTCACTAGATACGCCTCTGGTCAGTGTTGACTCGTTTTAAAGCTCTTTTATCGATTGTTAAGAATATGTAAATACTTTAAAGGATAGGATATGACTCTTTGGATATGTTCACTATTTTTTGCTGGTAAAATAAGAGTATATATATTATACACACACACTTATTATTTATTTTCTTCAAAGAGGCCTTCAGAGCATTGCACCCACCATCAGCAGAGGATAGTTGTCTGGCCGTACATTGTACAGGCATTTACCCAAGAGCAGGAAGATCAATAGACTAAGAGGACATTCACCAGTGCTGCCCCCCGCAGTTTATTGAGAACTACAAGCCGTCAGCTGCAATGGCTGGTGGTACTTGTAGGCATTCATTCACAGGAAACTGTTTTCAAATTCTGATGGTTATTAGGGTGGAACATGTAAATATGTACCAAAAGGTGAACTTGGCCTTTAACCACCTCCCAACTGACATATGGTAACTTTTTTTTTACTTTTTAACCCAGCAATTAGTTTGCTGTGTACCCCACATGGCTTCTTGAAAACTCCAAATGGGACTTCCTTTGGCTTTCTTTCAACAATGGCTCTCTTCTTGCCACTCTTCCATAAAAGCCGGATTTGTGGAGTGCACGACTATTAGTTGTCCTGTGGACAGATTCTCCCAACTGAGCTGTGGATCTCTTTAGTTCCTCCAGAGTTACCATGGGCGTCTTGGCTGCTTTTCTGATTAATGCTATCCTTGCCCAGCCTGTCAGCTTAGAAGAACAGCCATGTCTTGGTAGGTCTGCAGTTGTGCCATACTCAATCAATTAACCAAAAATGGAAAGAGCAGTGCTCCGTGAGAGGTTTAAATCTTTGGATATTTTTTATAACCTAACTCTGTTTTAAAACTTCTCCACAACTTTATCCCTGACCTGTCTGGTGTGTTACTTGGCCTTCATGATGCTGTTTGTTCACTAAGGTTCTCTAACAAACCTCTGAGGGCTTCACAGAACAGCTGTATTTATACTAAGATTAAATTACACACATGTGGACTCTATTTACTAATTAGGTGACATCGGAAGGCAATTGGTTCCACTAGATTTTAGTTAATTAGGGTATTGGAGTAAAGGGGGCTGAATACAAATGCACGCCACACTTTTCAGACATTTATTTGTAAAAAGTTTTGAAAACCATTTATCATTTTCCTTTCACTTTACAATTATGTGCCACTTTGTGTTGGTCCCTCACATAAAATACATTTATGTTTTTGGTCGTAACATGACAAAATGCAGAACATTTCCAGGGGGTATGAATACTTTTTCAAGGCACTTTATCTGTATATCATTGCAGCTACCTTCCTGATCTTTCAATATTGAAGCACACATCAACATGCCACAGAAACAGTCAACGATCTGAAGGCATTTTCTGCAACGGGGCAATCAGCCCAATAACTGGTTTATGGGCCTCTTTTTAAGTTGATATTTAGGCAACAATGTAAAAAAAAATGCAATAATGCATAAAAAAATAAAAAAATTAAATAAAAAAATTCAAATGCAACTAGAACCAGGACCCATATTTGTCATAATATCAGCCTTTTGTAAATCCCATATATAAAGGTGAAAAAAGGGGGGCTAGTATGAGGAGCCGACAGTGAAGAAGAAGGGAAAGCAGAGAAAACAGGTTGCGCCACTGCCCAATCAGTACTATGGGGGGGGGGGGGGGAGGGAAGTTGAAAATTCTGCTGTCTGGTTGTCTGGATCACATGAAATTACTAATCTAAGGTAAAAGGATCCTGTTGTGTATGCATTTCAGGTGTATTTTAAGCTACTTGTCTAAAGTTCAGTTTTAATATTTTTATCAAGGCGGTACTTCAACTTTCTTTACCTAAATTGACCATCAAGATAGATTAGGCAATTTAGGCTTGAGCTGCAGAACATATCTGGTGTATGAAGGAAAAAGTGGCACACACACCCATTCCTCTTTTAAACATGTACATAAATGAGACTAATGAAAGCTGATTTATAATTGGCTGATACAAGTCATGGACCACAACAGATGATTGCACCAGGTTTTGAAGGGCTACCAGGGGCAGACTGACCATTCGGCCACTCGGGCACTGCCAGAGGGCCCCGGGCCACTAGGGGGCCCCATCAGGGTTGCCAGCCTCAGTAAAACCAGGGACAGTATGTAAAAATCTGTGTGTTTTTTTTATATCTGTCTCTGAAATGTCCCTTACTGACATCCTTTTGGTCTACAAATCCCAAGATTATAGCTGCCCCACCTCTCCAGTACCTTCCCAGCCAATAGAAACATGTCTGTGTATACTGTGTGTACATGTATGTGTATACTGTGTGATTGTATACTGTGTGTGTGTATACTGTGTGGCCTCATAATCTCCGATTGCCTGGGGGCCCCATAATCTCCTATTGCCCAGTTGTCAGTCCACCCCTGAGGGCTACACAGTTCCTTATGGAGTGTACCAATGCAATACAGAATTGAGGTCTTAGATCTAAATCCTTGTATCATCCTTTACATTTCAAACATAACACCGCTAGTGGCCCTGTGTGAGTACTAGAAAATGAAAGAATTTACTGTATAAAAACAGTGAAAAAATTAAAAATAAAGATGTAATGGTAAATGTTATGTTATGTGCTTGTACTAAAGCATTTTACAACAATGGAAGGATGCTGAAAAATTTAGCGTGTATAGCAGAGAGAAGTGTAGCAGGACTTTTTGCCGTTGGCAAAATTCAGTTTACATCTACAAAGTGTAATGCATTTCCTAGTATTCCATTAACATTGTTGCTATTTATTAAATATAAGCTTCCATTTATATTACAAACTACGCACAAGATGCACTTAACTAGCATAGATAAAAAAAATCCTCTTCAAATAAAATTGGTCACGTACAATTAAAATCTGCTAATACATTCCATGTGCATAAGAAAAAAAGTGTGCAAAGTATTATAGTTGGTTCTCTGCAAAAAACATCACAATCTGAATAGAAAAGCCTGTTCTCGGCCAGCTTGCTGCAGAGAAGAACCCTTGATCCCTGCATGTAAACAGCCGCCTCTCTGCAGAGCCCTGACAAACACCCTCTGCTGAGTCCGAGCTAGTACTCTCTAACCATCATGGAGTATGAGCTTTGCTGATTATAGAGCTATACAGTTTGACTCAGTAGAGGACATGGACCTCTGCAGAGAGGGTCCTGCTTCCAGGCAGAGAGAAGGGTACCAATCGGTAGCATTCTGACAGAGGACAGGCTTTTCTACTTGTCAATTGTTGGATTCTGTGACACATATTCACTATAAACTGTGAGTGCGCACTGCTGTGTCACACATTTCACAACCTGCCCGCTGAACATCAAAGGTGCGTTTCAGGAGTTTCAGGAGGCGGAGTCAGTACAGGAACCGCTGCTTACAGGCATGGGATATGTATTGAAAAATATGTATTGAGATTGAAAGGGAAGCTGCAAAGCATGCAGGAAGTACAGAAAGTTAAGGAAAGAGATGGCCAGCAGACAGGGAGCACTCACAACATGAAAACATGTGTTTATATTGCTAAAACAATGCTGAGGTTATAAAATTGAAGTGCGTGCTGTGGCCATTAAACTCATTGCATAAGTATCCTGTACGTATAAAAAATCTGGCCCTAATTTCAAAGAACCCGTTTCTATTATAAACTATAACATTAATGGTCTTTATATGGTACTATACTCTTTTATGGTGTTTTCTTTGTTGAATTTAAAGTGTCATTAAACCCACATCATTAAAGTCTATTAAAAAAAAAAAAAAAACTGTATTACATGCTGTTCCTACTCACTGTCACTGTGAAATTCATTTTCTGTATTGTACAAAACAAAAAATCTGGTTGATCCTGTTGTTCTATAGCTCCCTCTCCTGTTCATGTCGCCACTGCAGTTGGGGATTTCACAGAACAGTGTTGGCAGCTAATATATTTTCTACCCTGAACATTTCTCCCTATCACATCTGAGCACGTGACTATATATAGCGTGACACATGTGGGCGTACACACAGCGGTAAACGACAGCCCACTCCCTCCCTCCTCCATGCCCACTAGGGATGAGCCGAACACCCCCCCGTTCGGCTCGCACCAGAACCCGCGAACGGACCTAAAGTCCGTGCGAGCTTTAGAACCCTATTAGTTATAATGGATGCGAACGTTCGAAATTAAAAGTGCTAATTTTAAAGGCTAATATGCATGTTAATGTCATAAAAAGTGTTTGGGGACCTGGGTCCTGCCCCAGGGGACATGTATCAATGCAAATTTTTTTTTTTTAAAACGGCCGTTTTTTCAGGAGCAGTGATTTTAATAATGCTTAAATTGAAACAATAAAACTGTAATATTCCTTTAAATTTCGTACCTGGGGGGTGTCTATAGTATGCATGTAAAGCGGAGTATGTTTCCCGTGTTTAGAACTGTCTCTGCAAAAAGTGTAATTTTTGAAAGTAAAAAAGCTATTTAAAATCACTCGCGGCTAATGTGTATTGACGGCTCCTGTAATACAGAGAACAGTCATTCATTGAAACTCATTCATAAAAAAAAAGTCATTGATAAAAAATAAAAAATTTTTTTTTTAAAAAAAGCGTAGGGGTCCCCCCAAATTCAATAACCAGGCCCTTCAGGTCTGGGATGGATATTAAGGGGAACCCCAGCCAAAAAAAAAATGGCGTAGGGTCCGCCTCAAAATCCATACCAGACCCTTGAGGTCTGGGATGGATTTTAAGGGGAACCCTAGCCAAAAAAAATGTCGTGGGGTCCCCCTCAAAATCCATACCAGACCCTTATCCGAGCACGCAACCTGGCAGGCCGCAGGAAAAGAGGGGGGGGCGAGAGCGGCCCCCCCTCCCGCCTGAACCGTACCAGGCCACATGCCCTCAACATTGGGAGGATGCTTTGGGGGTCTAAGACCCCTAAAGCACCTTGTCCCCATGTTGATGAGGACAAGGGCCTCTTCCCCACAACCCTGGCCATTGGTTGTGGGGGTCTGCGGGCGGGGGGCTTATCGGAATCTGGAAGCCCCCTTTAACAAGGGGACCCCCAGATCCCGGCCCCCCCCTGTGTGAAATGGTAAGGGGGTACAAAAGTACCCCTACCATTTCACCAAAAAAGTGGCAAAAATTGTAAAAATTACAGGAGACGGTCTTTGACAATTCCTTTATTAAAATCTTCTTTCTTCTTTCTTCATCCTTCGGTTTCTTCATCTTCTCCTTCCGTCATCTTCTTCCATCTTCTTCCATCTTCTTCTTCCTCCGATCCGCTTCTTCTTGCGCTGGTCTTCTCGTCCTTCTCGTCCGGCATCTTCTTCCGTCGGTGTCGGTGTCTCTTCTTGGGCCGCTCCGCGCAATGGGAGGCTCCCGCTGTGTGAGGCTCCGCTCCGTCTGACAGGTCTTTTATAACGGAGGGCACCTGGTGACCCCGCCCCCCTCTGACGTCATGGGGAAAGCCATAGGGAATTCCCCATGACGTCCCCGTGCGTCAGAGGGGGCGGGGTCACCAGGTGCCCTCCATTATAAAAGACCTGTCAGACGGAGTGGAGCCTCACACAGCGGGAGCCTCCCATTGCGCGGAGCGGCCCAAGAAGAGACACCGACACCGACGCCGACGGAAGAAGATGCCGGACGAGAAGGACGAGAAGACCAGCGCAAGAAGAAAATGGAAGAAGATGACGGAAGGAGAAGATGAAGAAACCGAAGGATGAAGAAGGAAGAAAGAAGATTTTAATTAAGGAATTGTCAAAGACCGTCTCCTGTCATTTTTACCATTTTTGCCACTTTTTTGGTAAAATGGTAGGGGTACTTTTGTACCCCCTTACCATTTCACAGGGGGGGGGGGCGGGATCTGGGGGTCCCCTTGTTAAAGGGGGCTTCCAGATTCCGATAAGCCCCCCACCCGCAGACCCCCACAACCACCGGGCACGGTTGTGGGGAAGAGGCCCTTGTCCTCATCAACATGGGGACAAGGTGCTTTAGGGGTCTTAGACCCCCAAAGCATCCTCCCAATGTTGAGGGCATGTGGCCTGGTACGGTTCAGGCGGGATGGGGGGCCGCTCTCGTCCCCCCTCTTTTCCTGCGGCCTGCCAGGTTGCGTGCTCGGATAAGGGTCTGGTATGGATTTTGAGGGGGACCCCAAGCCATTTTTTTTGGCTAGGGTTCCCCTTAAAAGGGTCTGGTATGGATTTTGAGGGGGACCCTAGGCCATTTTTTTTTTTTTGGCTGGGGTTCCCCTTAATATCCATCCCAGACCTGAAGGGCCTGGTTATTGAATTTGGGGGGACCCCCACGCTTTTTTTTTTGTTTTTTAATAATGAATGACAGTTCTCTGTGTTACAGGAGCCATCAATTCATTAGCCGCGAGTGCTTTTAAATAGCTTTTTTCCTGCAAAAATGACACTTTTTTGCAGGGAAAGTTCTAAGCACAGGAAACCTGCCCCCCTTCACAGGCCACCTATAGACACCCCCCAGATGTGATACTGCAATGCTGTTCTAACAGCACGCACATATCCCCAGAAATAGAGCACATATTGTCAGCAGCACACTGACAGGCTGACACTGACTGAAACATAATATGCGAGGCCGCCGCCTCTTATACCGTGGGGCTTGTACTAAAGCCCCTGAGCTATAATTGGCTCTCCTCGCTGCCGGCGCTGTGATTGGCCAAGCATGCGGGGTCACAGTGCATGCTTGACCAATCATCAGCCAGCACTGCACTGCGACTAGCGCAATGCATTGCGGGGCCGCTCGCATCACACGAATTTGATGTGAGCGGCCCCAATAGTTCTGGGCTCGCCGAGCGAGCGAACGCCCGGTGCTCGATTCGAACATGGGTTCGAATCGAACACCGGGCCCATCCCTTAATGCCCACTAACCAGCTAAACACAATCTTGATTAACGTAGGCTTCACCTCCCTGTTATACAAAGACACAGGCTGGGCAGCCTGTGACTGGCAGAAATTCACCCACACCATAATATTGCCAAAAAGTATAACAATTTCATATCAAATATATATTTGTATGACAATTTAAAACAGTTTACAGGCGGTCCCCTAGTTACAAACACCCGACTTACAAACGACTCCTACTTACAAATGGAGGGAGGCAACCGGATGTGAGAGGAAATCTACCCCTAGGAAGGGAAATTCACTCCTGTAAGAGTTATAACAGGAAAAAGGTGTCTCCACTGATGTTTTATCACTTGTTTCCACAACAACCCAAAATTTTCAAAATCCAATTGTCATTGGGACAGAAAGTGAGGTGAAATCTTCTGAACAGGGGCACAGACAGTAAAACAAACATTACAGGGGTGTTAACGTATCCCCATGCTATCCAAAAAGCTTAAAAAATATTTTTTTTCAGCTGGAGCTACACTTAAAAAATGTACCTGTTCCGACAAACTTACGATTCAACTTAAGAACAAACCGACAGTCCCTATCTTGTTTGTAACCCGGGGACCCCCTGTATAGATATGCATAATTTTTATCTCATTATTTACAGTGGATATAAAAAGTCTACACCCCCCTATTAAAATGTCAGGTCTCTGATGTAAAAAAAATGAGACCAAGATAAATCATTTCATAACTTTTTCCACCTTTAACGTGACCTATAAATTGTACAACTCAATTAAAAAACAAACTGAAATTTTTTAGGGGGGTTGCATAGGTGTGCACACCCTCCTATAAATGGGGATGTAGCTGCCGGCACTGGGGAGCTACAGTTCATTGAGGGAATACCAACATGTACTGTGACATACTGAAGCAAAGGATTATCCCCCCTCCCTTCGGAGACTGGGCCGCAGGGCAGTATTCCAACATAATAAAGACCCAAAGCACACCTCCAAGACGACCACTACCCAGCTAAAGAATATGAGGGTAAAGGTGATAGACTGGCCAAGCATGTCTCCAGACCTAAACCCTATTGAGCATCTGTGGGACATCCTCAAACGGAAGGTGGAGGGGCGCAAGGTCTCTAACATCCACCAGCTCCGTGATGTCACCATGGAAGTGTGGAAGAGGACTCCAGTGGAAACCTGTGTTGAGTTATTTTGAGGGGACAGCAAATGTACACTAGTATACAAGCTGTACACTCACTACTTTACATTGTAGCAACGTGTCATTTCTTCAGTGTTGTCACATGAAAAGATGTAATAAAATATTTACAAAAATGTGAGGGGTGGACTCACTTTTGTGAGATACTGTATTTCCACATTGTATTTCAATTATTTCTAGCTAACTCCTATTAATCTGGATGGTCTTGAAGTATGTAAACCTACTTTTTGAAGATGCCTACACATTTACTTCCTTGAGTTCTGTGGCACATATTCAATATGCCCTGTGAATAGGAACTGCTGTGTCACATGTCTCACAGAGTCTGCCTTCTGACCTACAGAGGTGCTGAGAGGGGGAGTTATGGGAGGCGGGGTCAGTACAGGAAGCACTGTAATCCTTAGAAATTGAAAGTAAACAGCAGACGAGAAGCTGCAAAGCATGTAGGGAATCCAGGAAGTTGTGCAAAGAAATGATCAGATGACAGGCAGCACCCACAACATGAAAGGAGATTTTTCAAGTAAGCTTCTATTGGGTTGTCAAAAGTAGCTATTGTTTGTATTGTTATCCAGTTGCCATCCACCCACAATGTACTGCAGGCGAGTGGCTGGAGCAGGCAAAGCAGGGATGAGACAGATCTAGAGTAGAAGCAGAACACTTTAAACACATTAGATAGTTAGGCCCTTGAAGGCTCCTAGATGCTAACCCCTTCCCAGACAGTGTCATTAGTACAGTGACAGCATATAGTATTAGCACTGATCACTGTATTGATATCACTGGAGATGTCAGTGGCAGTTAGTCAGTTCCCACCAGCGCCAGTTAGTGTCAGATTGTCTGCCACACAGTCCTATTATAAGTCACTAATAAATATTAATAACAGAAAGTAGAAAATACTGGGGGTTTTCAATTTTTCAATTTTTTTTTTTTATACCCAGTGGTGATCAAATATCACCAAAAGAAAGCTCTATTTATGTGAAAAAAATTATACAAATTACGTTTGGGTACAGCTTTGCATGACCGTGCAATTACTAAATAAAATAGCGCAGTGCAGAAGAGCAAAAAATAGCTTGGTTATGAAGGGGATAAAATCTTCTGGAGCTCAAGTGGTTATCACAATGCTTATACTATAGGAAAAAAATAAAAATAAATAAAAAACACAAGTGTATGCTATGACTATAAATTAAATATGGATTAGATATATCACTGCAAAATATTTTATCCAGGTAATAGAGCTCCAGCAATAGAAAACCTAAAAATTGCCCTACCTGGCAACATGAAGGACATCTGTGCACTCTATTTTATACCTTTCTAAACAGAGGAGCAACGAAAATAAAACTTTGCTCATCAACAAAGCCACATCGCTGCTTCTGATGTTACAAGACCTTCATACTTTTAAGGAAAGAAAACTTTCACAGAGTGCATTAAACGTAACAAACAAGAATCACGCACTTACCACAAGAAACAATCTTTTCTACAGACAACCTCAATGGCATTAACAGACCGCCTCATATACCAAACCTTCCATGTCAAATCACAAAGAGTATTTTTAAGTTACAAGACATATTTTTAAGATATGAACATCCTTTTATTCGAACGGAAACAAACAAATGGCTGCTTTGAAAGCAAAGTCTTTCTATCAGTCAAGAAAACATAAACTGTTCATTTCAAGGTGACTAAGTGTCCTGGAAGACAGCCGATATCACACGGAAAAAAAAAAAAATCCAAAAACAAGTGGAAAAGACAGGGCAAAAATAAAATTAATTTCAAAGTAGAAATAGCTAAGGGACAAAGAATGGGAAAAGTAGGTAGAGTAACTCAGAAAGTTTTGAGCTATTTATTTTTGGAGTGGAGATTTAAGATCTCTTTCTCATTCAGTGAAAGGCATTTTATCTCCCTTACTCTCCACCCAATAAAACATAACAGTAAGTAGAGCGGTACTGTAACATTCTTCCTTCTTGTCTATTAAATGAAATTCATCAAACGTTCAAGACATGCCCAGATGAAGCCCTCTAGCTTTCTGTGATTTTACTTTTTGCACTATACATTTAAAGTACAAGTGTGAGTTTATAGTTTGTTTATATTTTTCATGTGGAAAAATAGGAACGTTGCACTCATGGTAAAGTCCAAGGACACAGGAATTCAGATACTGTCATTTTATACTGCCACCTACAGGAGATTTGGACATTCCCAACAAAAAAAGTAAGTCAGCCATAGGAATACCTCCCTCTACCCAGCATGCCCCAGTTTGTAGCAAGGCCAATGCCCTTGGAATGTCCCAGAGTTGGGCAAATCAAGGAAACTACAAACTTCTCTTTTAGATAAAAAGATACTGCCTTGAGCAAACATAACATACAAGGTCTCAAAACCATCTTGTCCTTGTGTAACACCAGGACAGAAGATTTAGATGACAGGTGGCCACTGAAAGGCTACTTTCTGACACAAAGCCTGAAAGGGGAACTCAAAAATGTTCTAAAATTAAGGCATATTCAGGGCCGCTAAAAACAGGAGAGGCAACATGCGTCACTCCCTGGATAAAGGTAGGTACCAAAAACGGTAAGTAACAAAGAATGCTTGGTAAAACAAAACAAAATGGCAGTGACGGCCTTACTATATTGTGTCAGTGGTAAGGTCCATCAATAAATAAGGCTGCCCAGAAGGAAAAAGAAGGCTGAACAAGAGGTCTAACACAGATGACTACCTTTCCACCCACCTACTCAGTAGAGTGAAGCCACTATCACTTACCCGGAGGGATGCAGAAGGCTGGAGGGAAGTCCAAAGCCTTGCTGCCTCAAAGAGAATACTGGGAAAGGCAGTTGGGAACCACTGTACAAGTGTAATCTGGTGCAAGCACCATGTCACTACTGTATTTCACACAACGCTGTTGCTGTAGATCTTGATCAAGTGTCCTTGTGTGCTCAATGGCTGAATTGGGGAAATTGGGGAAACTACAAAGATCTAGGCTATCCAGATTGTCACCCATTTAGCTGTTGATTAAAGAATAAAAAAAAAAATTACAATTAAATGAAAAAAAGTCTCTAACCAGAGAGCTGGGTGAGGGATATACTTCATTTTTGAATGCTAGGGAAGAAAATGCTTTTGGACAGAAAGTGGTCAAGCTATGGTTCTGGCCCATCAGGTTGCCTTTTTAGGCACCTACTGTCCTTCTCCTGCAGATGGTGGTATACATCCACACATCTAAGGCATCTGTGTGAACAATGGAGAAAGTCTGAATTATACTGCAAACAGAATCCATTGCTAGAATTACAGATGCTGTAGTTGGTCTTTAAACAAACATTGTGAAAAAAGTATATAATTCCCCAATAATAATTTGGACTACATCCAGGATCAGA